>CM062804.1:39231506-40431506 GCA_031772625.1 Pinus tabuliformis
TTATAAGCCATCCAAAACAAAAATAGTTTAAGTCTTTTAGCCAAGCCTGTTAAAGTTGATGTTGAACACAAACTAATAAACATCAAACTAAAATCATAAATGCTACCCGACATTAACAACAAAAAATAAGCCAAAATTAATAGTCATAGCTTTGAATCATTACTCATCTCATAGTTCCAATGAAGCGAGATCTTTAGCACTTGATCCTAGTAATTCAGATTGCTACAAGCATGGGATATGTCACTCGATGCAGCCCAGATGGGTGTTCTAATTCTCCAACTTACGTTGGATAAGTTGGAGTGCGTTTTGAATGCCTTGTACACTCGGATTCACCTCATTGTGCATTTTTTTGTTGGTGATCGTGATCACAGCTATTGCTTTGGCCACTATGTACTTCATCAACCAGTAAAGATGAATGGACTGTGTAAACAAGGTGAGACGGTCGCACGTGTACCCAGGGTTTGTGATTAGTTCTCCCAATCTTTTACTGGTGGTTCAAGCTCATCTTGCAAATTCAGCTCTGCCTCCCAATTTGAAATCAATTGTTTCACCTGTGTCGGGGTCCCTTTCTAGTAAGCCTTGACCGTGGCTTGAAGATTCTCAAAATTTCTTTTTCAACCCATTTTCCGTGGAGTCCCCTATCGCGCAGTCTCCTGCCGCACAATCCCCTGTTGTGCAGTCCCGCCCTGCATCGTCCCAGTCCCCTGTTGTGCAGTCCCCTGTCCCATAGTCTCCCACCCCTCATTCCTCTGTCACGTAGTCTTCTTCCGCTTAGTCCAACGAGAAGATGAATCTACATCTTTTCCTTTATCTTCCTGGTGTCTTCTACCTCTTCCACCTCAACCCAAGGCTCCACCATGAGGCTGAGACTTCACCATGTATGTCAAGGCCTGGCCCCCTTTCTTCAGGTCCCTTCTCCCACTTTCCCGTGCTTGTGACCCAGCACATTGTACAGAGGCCAGAACTAAAGGCAATTTAGACCAACCTGGAATATAATTTGTACAGGGAACCAGGGAAGATTTTAAGGATGGAAGTTTATCTTAAAGTTTAGAAACCTTGGCGAATATTATTAGTCCCTAATATGCAAATTGTAAAATATTTGTTGATATTTTTGTAGAAATATTTAGATCTCCATTGATTTTATATTAGTCGATATAATATTTTGGCGATTTTTAAGGTAAAATAATGGTCTACTACAAAACTAGGGCGAATCATTTTAGAAAAAAATGGAATTGGTAAATCTTTTTTTGGAAAAAGCATGGAAAATTAGCCCACCTGCGAATATTAGCCCCTAAAATTTTCCCTACTGAGAACCACCCGAAAAATAAGCATTAACTTAATGAATGGCCGGAAAAACAAATGCAATGTTGGACAACATTGTGTAACTTTAGTATTCCACCACCTGAGCCAACAAGCATATATAATTAATAACCCTCTGGAGTTGGGAGGTATCACCAGAATAAGAACGGTTTCCCCCATACCCCCTTGAGCCCTGAGTTCATAGACTTGGCCCTAATCATTTTCCCAAACCCTTGCTCTCAACAGGGCTTGCCCTGAAAATTCAATTTTAATTCGAGAAACGCAATTATCAACATGCAGAGAAAACATCATGATAAAAAAATGGAAACCACTAAACATGCCCATGCGAGAAAGAAGATTGCCAAAAAATATAGAAATCGACATGACATAATCAAGAAGGCCTATATTGCCAGTCACAAAAACTGTTAATTTAACCAGTTTTTCCATCCCCCCTAGGCGCGAAGTTTATCCCAAGTAGCCCCCCCTCACCAAGGATACAAAGATAGCATTATAACATACCAGACTTTATACGCCAACCTCAAGCAAAGATAGGCAATAACTGTGTCTTCCTCTCGTGTTCCAGATGCCACAAACTTGTAACCAACAAACTTATGCACCTTAAGAAGCTGAGGACCGAAGTTTATACATCGGATATGTGGTCTTAACTCCACCTTCGCTCCCACTACCTATAGGCGCCAAGGATTACCAAATTGCATGTCATGGATCTGCAAAGATCTACGATGGTGCATATTATCACAGTGAATACGCGTGTGAGGGCGTGGGGAATATCATCCACCATCCCAAAACATTAAAAGTTTTGTCATGTCAATTAAACCCAAACGAGCCTCCAACAATCTCGCATCCCGATCGAGATATTTTACATTGATTTTTAAATTTAAAAACCTTCCAATTAAATTTATCATTTATATATATTTAAAATATATTAAAATAAATAATTCTCTTAAATATCATAAAAAATAATTATTTTTAAGTAAAATTATGGAAAAGAGCCAGGCTTCTCGGACAAAAACAAACTTCAAATAATCCAAAACAACTTCAAATAAATAAATAAATAAAACAAACAAGGCTCATGCTTTGGAAAAACATATGTTTCACATTTAAAATTTACAAGGGAAGAATTCAAGCTACATTAAATTGATTAGTAAAATGAAGTTTATTTATGAGTATTTTTTTTCATTAAAACTATGATAGGCAAACGCCATAAGATGAGCACGCAAAACAATGAACTATGTAAAGGACAAAGTATACAAACTATTTTTGCCTCTACCTTGATTGTTGGTCGTAGCTGGTCAAAAAATTTGGAATTGGAATTAACTATACATGCCAATTTAGCGATCAACGTATATATTAATGAAATGACGGAGTGGATTTAGAGTGAATTTTAGTTATTTATGTGGTATTTTAAAATATATTTAATTTAATAATAAGTATTTAAAAATAATAATGTTTTGAATATTTTTAATAAAAAAATTATTATATGACTAACAAATATATTTATATAACAGTCAATTGACCGGAAAAAAAAAATATCTCTATTCAATTAAAGCCGTGCGGAAAAAACCAGATGAGGAAAGCTCATATCGTTTCCTTTCGGCTTGCGTGGCGGTAGAACGAGGATTCGAAATCCTGGCCGTTGGAGTCCGCGAGTAGATGGATCCGGATTCGATCCAAAACGCTCATTTCTGTATACTCAGCTTCTTGATTTCTGCTGTTCATTGCCATTTTCTAGAAGCGATTAAAATGCAAGCTCTCAGATTCAGCGCTTTGTGCAAAGTTTGTTGGATATAATTGAAATGAATATCTTTCAGACTCAGCATTTTGTGCAAAGTTTGTTGGACATTTATAAGACTTTTGGCTGTGTGCAAAGTTAGTTGACATTTTCGGCAGGAGTTTTTTTTTAAATTGTCAAAGGCAATGGTTGATTTGGAAGGTGCAGGGAAAGTTGATCGTCAAAGTCAATATGGTGATGGAGTCCCTTATCCTGTATACGACATTTTTTTGTCTCTCCTTGGAAGGATTTATGTGGTGGTTGTTTCCCTGAAGACCCCGGTCGAGCTGTACGTGATCAAAGACTCGCATATTGTGAAATTGTATTAATGGCCGTGAATTGGATTTTTTTAAGGGTTTTGGTATTACTATTTCAAATCTATATTTATTTTTAAGTAGATTAGTTGGTTTCTTTATATTTTAGGTTTAAATCAATTTTATAGAGATATGGAGAGCAGAAGCACTTTCAAGAGATATAAATTATTTCATAAAGTATGAGGGTTTTGACGTTTATATTTGTGAGTATATGATAGACAATCTAAGAGAATGTGCACTGTAAATATATGATAGATAATGAAAGAGAAAGTGTTCATTATCTTTAACTTTCTTGGTGTCATAAAGATGAGAGATTCCTTCATCCCAAAGGGATTTTGGGATATACTATACAACTTATGGGAATTTGTTGTTATTTAACAATGTTTATTTTCTTCTTTATAATATTTTTTATTTTGAAGATATGGGTTAACACCTCATAATATGTTACTTTAATTTGTTTTCCTTTAAATTCTTGTGACACAATAGTTTATCCTTAAAAATTAATCTAATAACATTTTTAACATTTTTAATATTATTCTTATTCTGAAAAATGTTCTTATTTTACATTGTTCAATTCCAAAAACACTCAATGTCCTTGTATTCAGTCGTTATTGAGTTTATAAAAGAAATTATATGATATTAAGGTCTACTTAAACTTAACTTCACACACAACACACACATATACCAGACCAAAAATAATAATAATAACAATAAATATTGTATTAGTAAAAAAAAGTAGATAAGGCTCATGGCCAAATTACAAAAATTCTTAGCTTTGGATTTCAAACAAAACTACAAGCTCCTTATTTGTTAAATATATAAAATATGTGTGTCTTCATATTGATATTTCTTACATGGGTAAATTTCAGACATAATAAAGCAAAAAAATACTACTTGAATAAGTAGGATTATGAGCCCAACTTTTAGTTAGCACTCGACATGTTATTAGAGAGGATTTTTTGTCTTTATTTTTATCTAGGTTTTCTTTGTCTTGGATGAGGTTCTTGCTATTCTTGTCATTTTCAATTTGTTTTGATTTGGGTTCCAATTGTTCTTGTATATTCTTCAACCTAATTTGCCTACTTTAGGGAGCTTTACACAGTGAATCAAATCTAAGTAAAAAGTAGGTTCCTCTTAGACCAAACCTTTTTGAGTGGATCCTTACTGATATGGAGATTTTATTTTGAGGGAGTATCCCTAGATTGCTTTGAGTTTATTGGATCCTTACTGATATGGAGATTTTATTTTTAGGGACTATCCCTAGATTGCTTTGAGTTTATTGGATCCTTACTGATATGGAGATTTTATTTTTAGGGAGTATCTCTAGATTTCTTTGAGTTTATTAATGTGTCATTGGGTTCCTCTACTTCTAATTTTGACTCTTCCATTGGAGGGTCCATTCCAAGTGGCTCTTTTTTGTAATCAATTGATGTTCTTCTTAAGCTCCAATCCACTAGGTTGGTTTTTATTAATGCTTCTTAATTTTCCATGACACTTTTTGACAATTCGCTGCTAAATGCCTTGTTTCAAGGCAAGTTCTATAATGGAAAGAAACACGTTCATAATCAAGATTTTGCATCTAGGAGTAGGTTTCACCTTTCAAAATTATTTACGATAAAAACTATTTGTTGGAGTCCATTTCTACACATATGTGGACATATATAGTGACTCATTTCTTCATTCTATGAATTTTATGATAGTATTTTCTAAGGGCTTCTTGAATGGTCTGCAGAGAATCTAAATCCCAAAAATTGTAAGGGTACATTTGGAAGTCTAACTCACACAGGAGTTGAGGAAAGAAAAATTTCCAAAGGGTCAAAAGGGGGAGTCCAATATTTCATACATAACTCATAGGTTCCCAAAAACTCCAATCCCGAGTTTAAAATCAAATCATTTTCTTTAGAAAGATTAAATTCAATAATTAAGAATTTCTTTGCATAAGAAAAAAATGAAAACCTCATTTTTTAGTTAAAGTTTTAAGCATTCTGTTGTCACTCACTATATTGTGGGTTTCAGTTGGTCAAGGTTTCCCAAGAGCAGTGAAGTTTGAAGTCACCTTCCCATGCCACAAAATATGTTAAAGATAAATCGGACCCTCCCCATTGAATAGTTCCCGAAAATATCTTTCCAACTTTATATAGAAGTCCCGAAATGGACTTCTGGATCAGAAGATATGGCCTGTTGAAGATCAGGAGTTCTGTTGCCTTGAAATGAAAGAAAAGAGCTTATTAGCAGGCCCCGGGAATTCATCTGCTTATCAGGCATATCGGCCATATTCCACATCCTACAAATCTCGCAAATCGGCAATCGGTGGCATGCAAACCTCGCATCCCACAGTCTTGCATGGCCCCTGCAAGACCTGATGGGTCATCCTTAAGGAATTGTGGGGGGAAATCACCGATGTAGTGTTAAACCATCGAGGAGAGCCAATTTCATTTAACAAATGGATTCCATGAAAAACAAAGGTTGAGCCACCCCCTTCTCTCTCCTCCACGTGGCAGAATATGGTAAATCCCGCACTCCCGCATATGATGCATCTCACAGTCTCGCACCCCACAGTCTCACAGCTTCATAGTATATCCCGCATATCGGCTATCGGCTATCGACGGGGTCCCGAGGCAAAGACTTAAGGTTATCAGTGGTTCACAGTGCCGAACGGTGATATCGCAGTCCCGCGATATTGATGATTGGCGGATCAACGAGGTTCTAATCTTAAAATACTCGTGAACCGCCGATTTTGCAATATAGTGTTACATCGTCGGGGGAGGCCGAGAATCGTTAACAAAGGAATTTCACAAAAAAAACCAAGGCCCGATGACCTCCTTCTCACTCCTCCACATGGAGGTACATCATATCAGCGATGAGAAATCCTGCAATCGTGCATTATCGGTGATCGGCACGGTCACCACTCAAAACCATGGAAAAACGCCTATCTTGTGATTTAGTGCAAAGTTGTTGAGGAGGGCCAAAATTCATTAACAAAGGAAATGTATGCGAAAATAGGGTCGGCAGACCTTTTTCTCTCTCCTCGAGGGGGGCACGTGGCGGCATATGATTGGTCCTCAGAGCTAACATGGCACCTGATTTCATCAGCGACATAGCAGTATAGACACTGACGTGGCAGTACGGGTGGACAAGTGTCAAGCCGTTTCGACTTTTTAGAGGTCCAATAAGCGCATTTCTGTGTGACACGTGTCACCACTCACAGGGTGAGACGTGGAAACGATGACGTCATCCCGTGTATCAGCGATTGCAACTGCCTAGGGGAGAAACTTAAGGAAAAGTTCATTGAGTGCCAGGATGCGGGATTCTGAGTAACAAAGAAAAAGGACCTCAGATGCGATAAGTTATTGCAATCTATTTGATAAGGTCTTCGCATCCAGGATATCGGCCAATGTGGTTGAACAGGCTATCAAAGGCATTTCAAGTTACAAAGGAAAAGGCCCTCGAGCAGCGGTTGAAATCCTTAGCACCCAAAGGGCTAAGCCCCTGGTTCTAGCCCCCGGTCATATGAGGAGAGTCACACAAGGGGCTATAATAAAAAGGGGCTAAGGGGGAAATAAAAAAGTGCCTATTTCGCCTGTTTTAGAGGTAAAAATCCCGTGGTTGAGAGACTTCGTTGTTACACTAAATCAAGACACCGATAGTGATAGGAATCTGGATTAGGGGCAAAAATTTGCTCCAAAATAAAAGTGCTCATAATCGCTCAAAACTTGAACTAACGCATTCGTCTCAGTGATAGGATCCAACGCAACTCGTTTCACTCAAAACAAAGTTTGTATGAGAAAAATATTGTGTTCTGATCATTTTATCAAATAGGCAAATTTTAGGCACAAGCTGACTGGGATGCTGACTAGGCATCCGTACAGCCCAGTCAGCAAAAAGAATATTCCAACAATCGTATTTTGACAATTGTCGAAATATTATTGGTTTAGGGCATATGAGGTGGACCAATGAGAGGCTAACACATGGCAAGCCCAGAGGTCACCACATGCCCTCTCAAAGGTCATGCAAAATTATTTGTAAGGTCAAGGAATCAAACCTGTGACCTCACCCACGCAAGCCCCACGCTCCACCGCTATGCCACAGCCATCGAACTTAACCTTATAGATTTTCATTAATATTTAAATGTTATGCGTTGACAGTTTGGAGGTAAGGGGCCATCCCAAGGGGACTAGACCTAGTTCCATGGCTGCCATGTGACCAACATTGAACACTGAGGGTTCTAGTGACAGTTGGCGGGGGTTTTGGTAGGTCCGCTAAATCCGGCACTACTCCAAATTTGGCTGGGTTAACTAGAGTTTCTCCAGATTTGGTGGAGTTTTCCTAGGGAAAACTGAAGAGACCATAACTTTTTCAAATTTCGACCAATTTTGGCTCAGAAAGAGTCATTGCTAGATGATTTGGATGTTTTGAGAATAATGGAATAGGTTGCAAAGGTAGAAAGTTACTTTTGTACGTAATTTTCTATGTTGAAGTTTAAGGAAGCTTAGGGCCACCAGGAGAGGAGGTCAAGCCTAGATCAACTGAAGTCCAATTGCAGAGCTTGGAAAGTCATTTTTGGGGTTTTTGGGTCTTCTGAATCCAATGGAGCAAGTTGCAAAGCCATTGGAGCACTGTAGGTGCATGTAATCAGATAATTTACCATTAATCCAAAGAGGGCCTAGCCATTGAAGCAGGTCCAAGGAGATGTAGCCCAGGAGGGGTGAACTCCTTTCTCAGCTTTGTGTAATGAGTTTGTTGTGTTTTACTTCTCTACAATTTACTTGTATATGTGTTTTAAACAGCTAATTAACCTCATGTATTTCTCATAAAAGACACTCAAAATTGACACATAATTCCTCACATTTTGGTTAATTTGAGATGATCCTAAACACATGTTTTTTTTAATACTGATGAGAGAGCTTGCATAGCATTAACAAGTATGCCCAATAGTCAGATCAGATAGTCTAGGACATAAGTTTAATGGGTTTGATGGGTCAGAAGCTATGTTTTTAAGAAGAATAGGTGGTGCATTCATAGCATAGGATGGGCTAATCTAGAAGAAGCCCACTGTGACACGAGTCTGGGAGCCAGTGCTAAAGGAAATAAAGGCAAAAATGACACAGGTTGGTGAAGCAGTGCAAGAAGCCATGCCTTAAGTAGAACAGCTCTTGCAACAGAGATAATCACAAGATGGGCAAAGAGATCTTTGTATATTTTGCATCTTATGGTTATGTATTTGTTGTACTATAACGTGCCTCCTTTCCTGAGGCATTTAATTCTGTAATATTTTGTGCCACAGAGCCATTTATGACTGAGACAACTAGTCGACCCAACAATTGAGTCTAGACTAGAGATATTTTGTTGTAATGAATGTTCTTGCTCCCCTCTCCAGATAAATAGGGGAAAGCAAAACTTAGAAAAGGTTCAAAAATTCTATAGAAAAAACTACATGCTATTTTCAGACTGTATCTCTTTGTAACACAGATTTTTCAAAATATCAAGGGAATGGTGGTGATTCCCTCTTCAAGAATTACAGTATGTGTTCCCTCTATTAAAACTAATTTTGTGTTCAAATTTCTTCTATGTATTCATGCAATTATAGCTTCTAGAAATATTTCAATCTTCCTCGTAGATTTATTTGTATTGATATGTCAATGCAAGTGCCTGTAATTATATCACAGATTGACTTGTATCAATATTGTTGATGCATATGCCTGTGTGGACTATTGAAATCATATCTTTAAATCTGCAACACATGAATAAGAGCATTCATCTCCTCCTTCATCTATTATTTCTGCCTATAACTCAAATAAGTATAGAAATCCTTAATGCCTCAAGCTCTATGTGTTAAGTGTAGAAGTCTTGAAGCTTATGATCTATGTGATGGGTTGCTCCTTCTCTTTGTCCTCTCTCATATGTCCTTCAAAATCTTATTAAGTTGTAAGCTCTTGAAATACTCGACCTCCATTATTTTTATGCATATTTTTGAGATTTGAACATGTGAAGAAGTACCAAAAATCCACGTTTTACTTCTTTGGATAAATGAACCAACCCATGTCCTATATATGTATCTATAGCACAGAAGTGATGTCTCCAGTTTCCTGTAAATCATTTCAGACACACAAATCTAGATGTTCCCAGGCACTAGTCTTGTAAGCAATCCAAGGTTGTCTCTAGGAGCTACAACATCTTTTGGCGCCAGGGGAGCTTATTGAAGCATTTTTCCCCCGAGATATGAAAAATTAAGCACCCTTCGTGTAGGTGATTGAATTCTATTCTGATTGCATTCATATCACCTTGGAGACTCCACACCTCCCTCATTATCATTCATAACCATGGCTTTTAAAAGGCCTCATACTTGCTCCGATACATCCCAACAGAAAGCCCCATTTGTATCTGACCCTGAAAAATTATTTTCCAAGAAAATATGGAAAGAGCAAACTCCGCCTGACTGTGCTACCAACTCACTAGCCTTTGAAGTTCCCTCATCCAGTTCTCAGTCTACTACTGCTCATTAGTAAGGACCTATTTGTAAGGCCCTGACATACCCTCTTTTCCCTCCAAACACTGTGGTCTTGACCCCAATTCCTCAAGCAAATTAATCCCCCTCCACTAATCTAGATGTCTCTTCCATGCTTTTTGATAAATAAGTATGCACCTCTTGATCTACCTGATCCCTTAAGTGTCATGCCCTAATATTACCTTAAGCTTCTACCTAGATTCAATGGGGAATATGAAAACACAACACAGAGACACATAGAAACCTTTTGTGCCTTTGTTGAGAACTTGAATGTGGAACAACTAGATGTAGTCATGAGACTTTTTGTACATTCCCTTGATGGAGAGGCTAGAACTTTGTTCAAAACCCTAACCAATGCCTCCATCACCACTTGGGAGGAACTTGAAAACTCTTTTACACAAAAATGGGGAGAAAAGAGGAATCATGAGTACCTCCTCACTGAGTTTAATGCCATAAGAAAAATACCGAAGGAGTATAATTTAGAATTTATCAAAAGATTCAATAAGAAGTAGAATAACCTGCCAGCTAACATAAAGCCTCCTCCAGTTGCAGCTCGTGTGGTCTTCTTGGGAGCCTTTGAGTCTGACATTGGTTTTACCCTGAGAGAAAGGAATTCACTCACTTTGGACCAACTTCAAATCGATGCTCTCGAAGTAGAAGCAAATCTGGCCTCGATAGCAAAGTCAAGGGTAAAGAAAGAACCTACTGAACCCAAAAGAGGGAAAGAAGAGGCATCCTCCTCTGGTTAAGATAGAGAATCATCAGACCTGAAGTGGGACGATCTGGAAAAACTCATCAAGAGTTTATTACAAAAGGTTGGAAATCTTGAAATTGAGAACAAGAACCTCTCCAGACATAATGCTTAAGTCAACAACCGAGGATATAACCCACAATATAGAAGGCCTCCACTGCAACTACTTCCAAGGGAAAGAAAGGAACAACTTGATCAGATCCCTCATCCCTTATACTTGGAAGATGGTCCCAACGAACAATTGTCGGATACACAGGAGATGCAGGGAAATATATATTTTTCTTTTGCCGAGGAAGAACATGAGAATATGGCTCACCAGGAGGCCAGTCATCATAGAGAAGCAACAGTAGATGAGGAAGATATGGATTATTATTGCAAACAGTTTGTAGATTTCATGCAAACACAACCCCAACATAAGTATAATCTAATATCTTCAAAGAAGAGGTCAAGAGAACCAGAGAAACAAGAAGGAAGTGCTCCCCAAGTTGCTCCTCCCGCACCAGACAAAGGGAAAGGTAAGCTCCATCCTGACCCACCCAAGATAGGAGTCTCTACAGATAAGGAAAGCAATGGTCCTAAGGGACACACAGAAAAGGAGGCACCTATTCTGCCTAAAACTGCCAGCGGGAAGGGAGAAAGAATAAAGCCAGGAGATATAGAAAAGGCCCAACCCACATTCAATCTCTAGAGGAACTGGAAAATGTAAAAATTTATGTTCCTCTGACTGAGCTTATAAAGCAGCCTAATTACAAAGCCCAAGTCTCTCAATTCATGCATCCAATCACCTCAGCACCAACCCAGGATATTTTGAACCTCCAAGAGGAGAGGCCCATGGTTGTTTTCGGGCCACATGTGGAAGAGTTGGACCCTTCTACTATGCCTTTTTATGTGACTTTGGTGGTCCATGATATTTTATTACACAACTGCATGTTGAACTTTGGAGCTTCACACAACCTCATGCCACTAGCAATAATGGAACAACTGGGCTTGGAGATCACCAGACCATACAAGGACATGTACTCCTTCGACTCTGATATATTCAAGTGTTTAGGGATGATAAAGGACCTAGTCGTGAACCTAGCTTAGATCTCGGTGAAAAGTGTGGCAATGGATATAGTGGTGGCTCATATACCTCCTCGTTTTGGAATGCTCTTATCCAGATCTTGGGGTTCCAAGGTGGGTGGATCTATCAAGCTAGATATGACTTACGCCACCATTCCCACTTTTGTAGGTGAGCAACGGACGTTGTATAGAGAATCCAGGTTTGTGAAAACTGTGACCCCAGCTAAAGGCTCAAAAAAATGCCCAGTGTGTGGGAAGGATAGGGACCTCTCATGTCTATTCCTAGAAGAATAGGAGGTCATCTTAGAGAAAGCATCAGTACACCTAACAAGGCAATTATACCACCAACATACAAATGAAAAGTAAGTGTGTAAATTATACTTTGACAAATTATCTGAGCTAGAGCTTGAGGCAACCAACAACATGGCAGAACATGAAGCGGTGATACTTGGGCTACAGGCAACAAGGAATGTGAATGTCGAATGCTCGGCTGTGCTTGGAGGCTCCAAGATGATTATTAAGCAGACCAGATGATTTATATAAGAAGGTAAGGAGCTCAGTAACTCGATTAGAAGGTTCATGGAGGAGATTAAAAGAGTTGAGCATCAATTACCAAGTTGGGGACACATATTAAATATTTTGTTTGAAGATTTTATGAGGCACATGTTGGTTTTAATTACTGAAATTCTAGAGAACAATGGAATGAGGCCCAGTTCCCTGATGTGGAGATGGTATCATTGGAAGGTTGGTTTTTAGAATCAGTGGAATCTTGAGTTGCCACTCCCTTTCTTCTTCTACTTGCTCATAAGAGATATGAGAAGAACTCAGTCAAGTAGCCAGTTGCTTAATTGGCTGCATTGGAGAGAAGAGATCACCTAGTAATTATATTTTCAGTAGGTATGGACAATTGTCATTCAAGTTTGAAGCTCGAGGAGAAGGCCCTAAGACTTTGGTGATGTGCTGTCTAAAATTTTTATTTTTATTAAAAAGTTTTCTACTATGTAAGCCAGTTAGTTAGTGAATCTTACAATCATTTAGTCAGTTTGTAGTTGTTCAGTTAATTTTCCAGTTTTTAGAAATGACTCCATGCCCAATGGAAGGAAATCTACTAGTCTGCAGGTTCTCAGCACCTTGCCAACAAGGCACTGTCCCTAGTTGGAACCAATGTTGTCACTCACTGCATTGTGGGTTTAATTTGGTCAAGGTTGCCTATCATCAATAATTTTTAATTCGCCTTCCCAGACCAAAGAAGATGTCAGGGCTAAATCATACCCTTCTCATTTCATAATGCCTGAAAAGAGATTTTCAACGGTATATAGAAGTCCCAAAATGGACTTCTGGATCATAAGATATGGCCTATCGAATATCAGAAGTTCTGTTGCCTTGAAATGAAAGAAAAGAGCTTATCATTGGGCTCTGGGACTTCATCAGCTTATCGAGCATATCGACCATATCCTGCATCCTGCAAATCTCGCAAATTGGTGATCGGTGGCAGGCAAACCCTGCATCCCGCAACCCCGTAGTCATGCATGGTCCCCACAAGACCTGATGGGTCATCCTTAAGTAATTGCGGGGGGGAATTTCCAATGTAGTTTTAAATTGTTGGGGAGGACCGATTTCATTTGAAAAAGGGATTCCATGAAAAAAAGGTCGAGTCGACCCCTTCTCTCTCCTCCATGTGGCAGAATATGGTAAATCCCACACTCTCGCATATCAGGCATCCCACAGTCCTAAAGTGTCACAGTATATCCGCATATCGGCTATCGACGAGGTCCAAGGGCACAAACTTAATATTATCGGTGATTCACGGTGTCAAACGACGATATCGCAGTCCCGCAATCTTGCAATATCAGTGATCAACGGATCAACGAGGTTCTAACTTTAAAAGACTCGCAAACCACCGATTTTGCGATATAGTGTTACATCGCCGAGGGAGGCTGAGAAGCATTAACAAAGGAATTTCACAAAAAAAAACAAGGCCTGACGACCTCATTCTCTCTCCTCCACGTGGCAGTATGACATATCGACGATGGGAAATTCCGCAATCCCGCATTATCGACGATTGACGAGGTCACCACTATAAACATGGAAAAACACCTATCTTGTGATTTAATGCAAAGTTGTCAAGGAGGGCCAAAATTCATTAACAAAGGAAATGCATGCGAAAACAGGATCAAGCAGGTCTTTTTCTCTCTCGTCCAGGGGCCACGTGGCGGCATATGATTAGTCCCAGAGATGACATGGCAGCTGACATCATCAGTGACGTGGCAATACAGACACTAACGTGCCAATACGGGTGGACACGTGTCATGTAGTTTCAACGTTTTTAGAGGTCCTATAGGCATATTTCTGGGTGACATGTGTCACCACTCACAAGGTGACACATGGAAACGATGACATCATCCTGCATATCGGCTTTCATAGCTGCCTAGGGGAGAAACTAAAGGAAAAGTGCATTCAGCGTCAGGATGCGAGATTCCGAGTAACAAAGAAAAAGGACCCTAGATGTGATAAGTTATTGCGATCTATTTGATAAAGTCTTCGCGTCTGGGATATTAGCCAATGCGATGGAAGGGGCTATCAAAGGCATTTCAAGTTACAAAGGAAAAGGTCCCCGAGTAGTGATTTAAAGCCTTAGCACCCAAAGGGCTAAGTCCTTGGTTCCAGCCCCCGATCATATGAGGAGAGTCACACAAGGGGCTATAATAAAGAGGGGCTAAGGGGGAAATAAAAAAGTTCTCGTTTTGTCTATTTTAGAGGTAAAAAACCTGCAACTACGAGACTTTACTGTTACACTACATCAAGACACTAATAGTGCAAGACAGAGGTTTAATGGGCGTGATGGGTCGGCAGCTATGGTTTTAAGAAGAAAAGGTGGTGCATTCAGAGCACGGGATGGGCTTATACAAAAGAAGCCCAATGTGACACACGTCAAGGAGCCATCTCCAAAGGAAATAAAGGCAGAAAAGACAGATGTTGGTGAAGCAATGCAGGAAGCCATGCCTTAAGTAAAACAATTCCTAGAGTAGAGATGATCACGGGATGGGCAATGAGATCTTTGTATATTTTGCATCTTATGGGTATTTATTTGTTGTACTGTAATGTGCCTCCTTTCCTGAGGCATTTAATTATGTAATATTTTGGGCCACGGAGCCATTTATGACTGAGACAACAAATTGACCCGACAGCTGAGTCTAGACTAGAGATATTTTGTTGTAATTAATGTTCTTTCTCCCCTCCAGATAAATAGGGGAAAGCAAGACTTAGAAAAGGTTCAGAAATTCTATAGAAAAACTACATGCTATTTTCAAATTGTATCTCTTTGTAACACAAATTTTTCAGAATATCAAGGGAATGGTGGTGATTCCCGCTTCAAGAATTACAATATGTGTTCCCTCTATTAAAACCCATTTTGTGTTCAAATTTCTTCTCTGTATTCATGCAATTATAGCTACTAGAAATATTTCAAGCTTCCTCATAGATTTATTTGTATTGATATGTCAATGCAAGTGCCTGTAATTATATCACAGATTCACTAGTCTCGATATTATTGATGCATATACTTGTGTGGACTATTGAAATCATATCTTTAAATCTGCAACACATGAATCATAACATTCATCTCCTCCTTCATCCATTATTTCTGCTCGTAGCTCAAATAAGTATATAAATCCTTAATGCCTCAAGCTCTATGTGTTAAGTGTAGAAGTCTTGAAGCCTTATGCTCTATGTGATGGGTTTCTCCTTCTCTTTGTCCTCTCTCATATTCCCTGCAAAAGCTTATTAAGCTATAAGCCCTTGAAATACTCAACCTCCATTATTTTTATGCATATTTCTGAGATCTAAACCTGTGAAGAAGTAACAGAAATCCATGTCTTATTTCTTTGGATAAATGAACCAACCCATTTCCTATAAATATATGTATCTGCAACACAGAAGTGATGTCTCTAGTTTCTTGTAAATCATTTGAGACACATAAATATAGATTTGTTGAGGAACTGGTCATGTAAGCAATCCAAGGTTGTCTCTGAGAGCTACAACACATTCCAAAATTCATTTATATAAATCTAGTAAATGAAACCGAAGGCCATTAAAATAACAAACAAAACCATTAATCCTATAAAAATCCACTTGAGTTACAAAATCTTTCACTTCAAATTTTTTTATGAAGTAGCCTCTAAACTAAAATACAAGAATGCTCAACCTTCTTAAAATAGGTTTTACCCATATTACCATTTAAAGAAAAAATATCATGGTTCATACAAACATATTACCCAAGATAAGATTGATTTTTAAATTAAATATATAAAGAGATTAAAGAAATAAAGTTTTAGTCCCAAGGGTTAGTTCAATTGGTTGAGTCCTAGTGATTAAATCACCTTTGTTTTTTTTTGTAAGCTTGGCGGGACTATATCTTCATCATGTCCAATATATCACCCCTATCAGGGCGGGGAATTGAACCTGTGACTTCACATCAAGGAGTGGCTTAATAGAGCACTTGATCACCGTCTATCCAAGACCTCATGGACAAAGCGCCTTTGTTATTGAGAGGTCACGGGTTTAATTCTCTCGACACTCTTGAAGTCGGGTTCCATGGTTGAGCCGACCCCTTTAGGTGAATATTAACCACTACCATTCTAACAACACTTACCATGCAAAGGGAAGAGCTACTCATGCTTGCATCTATTGAAGAAGAGGTTACATCTATTGAAGAAGAAGAAGAGGAACTCTGAGAAGAAACTATGGTCATGCAAAGTGACAACGAGGTTGAAGGGAGGTATGAATGTACGACTAAGATTTATATTTAATATATTTAAATTTATTTATTTTTCAATTCCTTTTAGAATCTTTAGAAAAAAATAAATATAATATACTGATAAATTTACATATTATATAACAATGATATATTTCTATGATGATTTTGGGTTTTGTCAAATAGTTTTTTAATATTATTATTTTTAATAATATGTGATTTTTTTAATAAGAAGTATTTTTATATCTTATATAAAATTATTTTTTGAAATTAATAAATAAAGTTGGAAGTTATTACAACAAAGTTTATCATTTTATTTAGGAGTTGTCTATATGTGAGACTTTTTAGACTTATGAGAAAAAAAATTGTGGCTCAAAAACCCTTGGTGCCTTTTGATTGTGAAGAGTTCACCCCTCAAATTTATGATTTCAATGAATCCCACCAAATTGTAGGCAAATTAGATCAGAAAATAAACTAGAAAACTTTTCAAAAAGTCTCACTTATAGACAAAGCTTTTTATTTATGGGATTTGAATATAGACAAGAAGAATAATAATCATTTCTTTCAACCACCCTAAATAAACTCAATTAACATATTTTGTTTTATCTTATTATTATTATTATCTTTAAAAAGTGATAAATTAAAATTAATTTTAATTAATGATAATAATAATAATTATTATTATTATTGTTATTATAAAAATATTTTCGTAAAAATATGAATAGTATTAAATATTATAAATAAAAATATTATATAATTTTGAAATTACAATTTAGTCCCCCACGGTGCCTAGATGTGGAATATGTGCTCCATCGTAGTAATGTGAGTCAACAATATCAATGTCCCTTAGTAATGTGAGTCAGCAAGAGGAACATTGTACGTCACCGAAATGGTGTAATGCATATAATTGACAACACGTTCAAGTGGTGGAACAAGAAGCCAGGTTGTGTCAACATCGATTCATGATTATTTGATCTTGGTTAGATGCTTTAGAAGTACAACCATACAAGGAGATGACATTCAAACTTGCCTTGAGCATGATTGTCGTAGAATCTATGGGAAATTGACAGATTTATGGAAAGAGATGGCATGGGAAGCTAAGGATGAGAAGACTTAGTTTAGATTGGTCTCTTGTCTTGTGGAAGATACAACATGGAAGGTTGCCCATAAGCAATTTAGTTTACAGTGGTCTGCTCACTCTTTCTTCTTATTGCTTTTTATGGTGTTTCATTTGGAATTTCTGGGTTATTTGTTCCTGATGGTCGTCATGCTTTAGGAACCCAGCTAAAAGAGCCTCCTCTTGCAATGATGTCCTTATTATTAGACACAATTCAAGTCTATGGATTTTCAATGAATTTTGTGATTTCAACTCTGTTAGTGCAAGGTATGGACGTGGAAAAATTTGGTACTCTAATCTCAAGGTAACCTTAGTTCTTGTTGGTTTCATTGTGAGTTTCTCATTTTCAACCCTAAATTTCAAGTTTTACTTCTTAGGTATATGGCTTTCATGTCAGTATCTGAGTTTATCAGCATTTTCAGGTCTTTTCATTTTTCCAATTCCATTTCCCTTCCTCCTATTCTAATCTTCTTCAACATCTCCTCTACTTCTAATCTCCCTCCGTCATTCCTTCCCTTATTTTCAACGCTTGAACCCCCTTGTTGCTCAGTTTTTTCCTCTAGTAGATCACTTGGTCACCTAAGTCTGTTATTTACCTCCCTCCTTTTCACTTGAATTTTGATTTACACTATTTGTCTCTACCTTGAATCTCCTTTACCTATCCCTGAAGGGAAGATGTTGATTATCCTTGGGTTGTAGAGATGACAGAAGGGGTAGGTCTAGCCCCTCTACAGGCCAAGACACCCTTCCACCTTCCTCCTCGCACACTGAGGCTTAATCTGCAACAAGAAAAGCCATGGCTATTTATGTATATATAATCCTTGAAGTGATCAGGTGTACCATAGCAAAAGTGGAAGAAGAGGGCTGACAATAATGTAGGTTTATTCTTGACCCTCATATTGAAAGAGAGACTAGGCATGGACTCTTGAAATAGAGACTTCTACCAAGTCTTCACAAACCTCTTACACACAGGGGGTCAATTTATATTTGCACATCAAAACTCTTATTGGAAGAGTCTTCATTGAACGATATGACACACAATATGAAAACTTGATCCGCAAAAATGTCGGAGAAAATTGAAAATATAGACATTAGTCTTTGTCTTGGCCAAAAAGAAAGTATAGATCACCTTCACCCCCTTTGATGAAAACAGTGAATCTCCTCGACCAATCTAGGTGGACTCTCCCACACTTGAGATGATCAAGCGAGCCAATTTACAAATTTATAATTTATTTTACAATTTTAGTAATGAAATTTTTTTGACAATGATGGTTAATCATTGGCCATGTATTTTGATTAGTTATCTTTCTAGTTTAAATGATAGAATGGTTTCCTTAGTTATAAGTAATGTGAAAATTTTGAATCTCTACTAGTATACTAGTTTAGCTTCCCAGGCGGAAAATGAAGTCTCACTTTTTCCAGACTTCTATTCACAAAAAATGTAAGTAACCAATTTTTTTTAATATAATAATTTAAAAAATTATTTTTTTTTAAATATACATATATAATTTTGAGTATACTATAATATATATACCTTACTTCATTAAATTAAAACTTGTGAAATTATTAAAAAAAAAAAAAAAATATTAGTTTTTTCTAATTAGTATTTTTTTTAAAACAATTATAATTATTTTATAAATATCATAAGCGTAAGTTTATAATTTGTTTTTAGTTTTAATTTATTTATTAAATAAAAATAAAAATAATGTATTTTTTATTTATTAATTAAATTTAATTACAAAAGAGAGATTTGATTAGATAAACGTTTTCAGATTAATCACATTTTTAAGATTTGGTCCACGTTTCGAACCAACTATTGTGTTTCATCATGAGAAAAAGGTGAAAAAATCATACCATCTTCAGGAATAAATAGTAAGGATGCATCATTGCCAAGGGTGAGTCGATGTAAACTAGCCATTGGAGATTAGTTAAACAGGTAACTAGAAACCTTAAAAAGTTAGAAAGGAATTATTTAATATTTTAAATCTACTTATAAATTATTTGATATTCTAAAAAGTTAGAAAGGAATTATTTAATATTTTAAATCTACTTATAAATTATTTGATATTCTAAATTATCTATAAATTCTATTTAATATTATAAGTTTAGTTATAAATTGTTTGTTAGGAGCACAAATAATAGTGATATATAGTTGAACAAATTAATAAGGGGGATAAGAATAAGCTCTTAATAAAAATAGTTGTTAAGAGATAATATTCTATCAAAATAAAGTTTTAAGAGGGTTGACAATAAGTTATAAGTATTAATAAAATAGTTATATAATTTTAAGGGGGTTGACAATAAGTTATAAGTATTAATAAAATAATTACATAATTTTAAATAATAATCGGGTAATACGGTTACTATTATAAATTTTAGTTATAAATTAACATTTAGGAGAACAGGTAATCTATATCATTTTTTTTTCTCAGTAAAGACTAATTCTATTAAAAGGAAGAATGATACAATAAGAAGTTACAGCCAAGAGAGGCAAGAACACAGGCTGCCGGAAAGGATAGGCTATCCACCTCGGCCCCTAGAAAGAAAAGAGAAGAGAGTTGCGCTGAGCAAGAAGAGACAAGAAGAACAGAGGAGCAAGAGCAGAACAGAGGATTCTACCCAACATGTGTAGAATCAGTTATTCGACACTTTTTTCCTTTCTTTTTACCAACTTTGACCCAGTCAAGAGGACTTTGCTGAACCGGCATGATTTGCAGATTGGGCTGTGCTGACGAGGAGGACTCCTTGTCTGAATCCGAGGGGGAGGATTCATGATTCCTTTTCTGTGAGATTGGTGGGACAGACGAATCCTCAGGATCGGTCAAGGGAGGGTCCTGTGCCAGCTTTGCTTCCATTCCTTCCTCAACCTGTTCCTCTTCATCCGAGCTGAAATCAAAGTCGTCCATGGGGGGAGGATCATGAGGCTTCCAGCTCTTGGATTTCTACTTAGGACCGACTTTCTTCTTTTGGGTAGGTATCGTGGGACAAGAGCCCTTAAGGTGCCCTGTGTGATGGCAGTTAGGGCAGCAAAAGGCTGTGTTCTCATAGTCCAGGGTCTGAGTCCAATGGAAGTCTCCAATTTTGAGATTGATCTGGTCAGGGAGACCTTTGCTCATGTCTATTTCTGCACAGATTCTGGCAAAGGTGTAAATTCCCTTTTCCCCTCTAGAGACGTCTGTGTCTAGAAAGCGGCCTAGAGAATTTCCGATCCCTTGGAATACTACAAAATGCCATAGGTGCACTGGGAGATTTGGAACCCTGACCCAGATGGGGAGCTTGGTGATGACTGCTGTAGTGGGATCGAAATCTGGGAACCAAGGGGTGAGGAATAAACTTGTTGATCCCCAGAACCATGGGCCTGCAGTTAAAGCTTTCTGGTAGTCCTCATCTAGAACGAAGACTACTATGAAGAAGCCTTTTGAGCATAACAGTACCTTGCAATTGTTGGTCCAGTTGGAGTGAATCCATTGGTAGAGGTCAGCAGTGCTCGGCCATAGCCCATTGAACCTGCAAATAATGGCTTGTTCTGCAAATGTTTGGGTTTGCTCATCCAGCGATGGATGCATGATTTCAATAGAGGGGGTTTCCTCAAGTTTGTCCACCAAAAAAGGCTTGGGTGCCTGAACCGGTGGAGCTGTCTTCTTAGGCATCTGAGCATGGACAACGTCTTTATATGAAAACGTCTTAGCAGAGGAGGACTGTCCAACAGCTCCCCCTCTCAAGCGAAGAGTAAGAGTAATGGATGCATTTCTCTTAATGCTATAAAAAGACAGGGGGAGAGGATCCTCAAGTTGTTTACCTTCATGGAGAAGTCGTTGAGCTGCAGAGGGTATCCCCAACTTGAGATCCAGAGCATTCTTGAGGTCCTGCACTAGATCCGACGAGTTCACCCAATGTAGCTGAGTTTTGCCGGAGATAAGCCTGATCTGGATCTGGAACGTTGCAGAAGGATCAGGGTTCTGCTTTCCTTTGCAGATCCAAGTCGAGAGGAGGCTGGAGCATTGAAGGGCCTTCTTCCCCTGAACTTGCCGTAGGGGTTTGTGAGGAGAAGAGGAGAGGGTCCAAAGACCATTGAATCTGTCAATGCAATCCACCCAGAAGAGCTTCCAGACGATCCGTCCAGGTAGATCCAGGACACGTAAAATAATATGAAGATCTAGAGCAGAGAAATGGTTGTTTTGGGGGGACAGAGAGGGCAGTGGAAGGAATGAGTAGCCTTCCAGAGTATAGACTTTCTTCCCAGGAGCCTCCGCCTGAGGAGAGACGATAGAATAATCTGCACACTCATCCTTGGCCTCTGCGTTTGCATTCTGATGGAGGCGGCTGGTACGAGATGCGGCTGCCGAGATCCAAGATCTGGCAGATGCAGTGCGGGGAGCAGAGCAAAAGAGGGAAACATGCGTATCAGAAAAGAAATGAGAAAGGAAATAATCCCATAATCCTGGACTGAAACACGCATCTCCTGCCTCGACAGGGCATACCAGAGGCCAGACAGCGGCCGAGGGCGAGGCAGCGTCGGCTGTGAGGTTAGGGTTCATATTCAGCACTCCAAGGAAAAAGTTACTCACTACGTACTTCGGTAATCTATATCATTAAGAATACTCCATAATTTAATAAGAGGGTTAAGAATAAGTTATAAAAAAATAGTTGTTAGGCGTTTATAAATAATATCAAATACTAATAAGGTTTAGATCCAAAATAATATATACTATAAAGAGTAAGGAAAAGAGAGGTTAAGAGAAGAAACCAAAATATTATATGTTAATGAAATAATTACGAGAACAATAATTTATTATAAAGGGGTCAAAAATTTAATTAAAACAAAGAAAAAGAGATAATATAAGTTAAAAATATATAAAGAAAATGAGAGGAGAGAATTTACTTTAATATAAAGTACTAAGTAGCTAGAGAATTTATTGAATTTAAGTCAACAAATAATAAGATAAAAATATAGAAATAGGGGGAGGAGGGAAAAAAAATATAGAAGGAGGAAGAGACAAGAGGATCATAAGGAGAGGGCCGAAATCCAACTCCTACTCAGTTTCCAACTATCATCTTTGTTGACATTTCTAGCATGCCTCTCAATTTCGATAGCCCCCCTAAGCTTCCTATGGTGGAAATGATCAACTCTAGCAATGACTCAAGAATCCTCAATAAAGACATGGTGCTTGGATTTCGGTACATGCTCAGCTAAAGCCGATGAGCAAGAATGATTATGCCTGATGTTTGTATCGTGCTCATGGATCCTCTGGTTAATTGATCGACCCTTTTCTCCAATATATGGAATACCGCAGGAACATGGAACCAGGTAACGACTTTCATGTCCTTCGGGTCGATAGGGTCCTTAACCGAACGAAGAGAATTTCTAATGGTCCTAATAGGTCTGAACGAAGAGGAAACATTATTCCTCCAAAGGATATGGGCAATCCTATCCATGGTCCCTTAAATAAACGGGAGATGAACCTTGGAGATAGGATCAGCACGAGCCATTTTAACTCTTGGTCCTTTACAGGCTCTTTGAAAGGCCTTGAGGTTCTGAATTCTGTTGTACCCATTATTTTTAAAAACTTCAAGGAGATGAGATTTCTCCTGCTCTAGGTGGTTTTCATCAGAGATTCTCATAGCACAGGCAGCAATGGTGCTGAGAACACCGAATTGATGAGAGAGAAAATGATGAGAACTAACATTTTTATAAATTAAATTTCATCATTATATATATAATGATGAAATTTAATTTATAAAAATGCCAGTTCTCATCATTTTCTTTCTCATATATATATATATATATATATATATATATATATATATATATATATATATATATACATATATATATATATACATATATATATATACATATATATATATATATATATACATATATATATATATATATATATATGATATATACATATATATATATGTATATATATGTATATATATATATATATATATATATATATATATATATATATATATATATATATATATATATATATATATATATATATACATATATATATATATATATGTACATATATATACATATATATATATATATATATATGTATATATATATATATCTATATATATATATATATATATACATATATACATATATATATATATGTATATATATATACATATATATATACATATATGTACATATATACATATATATGTATATATATATATATATATATATATATATATATATATATATATATATATATATATATATATATATATATATATTTTTATTTCATTTGGATTATTTCTAAACCTTTTTATTATTTTTTATTATTACATTATATATATTTCGATGTATATTAGATTATTGTCTTATCTTTTTTAAATTATAAAAAAAAAACTCTTAATCAAGTAACTTAACAAAAACCTATATCCATACTAATTATTAATATAGTTTGATTAAATAACTCTCTCTTTTTTGTAAGTCACAGTGAAAGCCTTACATTATGATAGAACATAAATTTACATCATAGTTTGTTGGTCTGCCAGACTGGAATCCAAACCAGCTGCGATAAAATATACCCTTGTTCCAGAACTTAACCAAATTTGCCAAAAGGTTTTTATGTTTGTGGTATTTCTTAGGCATTCAACAAAATTAACTTTTCTATTGCTACTTAACCGTTTACAACTTGTTGGAGGTCTGTGTGAATATCTAAGTTTCAATTCTATACCTACAAACCTGCCTATTATCCTATTACTATGATTTTTTCTACACATCCAATCAACAAAATATAACAAAATTAGACACAACAAATGATCAATTATCCAGGGACAATGACAGAGCCTCCACCACACCTAATCTAGACGTGGGTGTATTTTTCTCCACTGGAGTTTTTGAAGAATTTTCCCCCACTCTCGTAGTTACCGTTGCTTACCATTGGCTCCAGTCACCTCTCTGACCTTGTATTTCGTTAATTTGGCTGGATCTCCATGTCCTTGCCCAAGTATAATATCCAGGTTATGGATATATTTCAAGTAGATTGAAAATATTTTGTTCATATCTCCAATTCAATCATCCTACGAGAATTCTATGTTCACCACCCTTTGGAGTGCCTCCTCCACCCCCCGCATCCGTCGCTCGATTTCCTTCAGATGCAGTTAGTGTTCCATTTGACATCGGGTCCTCTCTTCCTCCACTTTCGCCTGCATCTTTCCGAATAAAGTATTAATGTGTCATGTTGTCTCTAAGGTTCTCTGATATACCATCTATCTCATTCAGGATTTCCCTGTGTCTATTATCTAGACAACCTCCTCTTCAATTTTATCGTTCGGGATGTTCCTTCGCAGGTGCCTCACTTAATTTCCCAAAGTTAAATAACTTCCTAGCCTCGCTATGGAGCGATTGCATGATATTTGATTGTTTTCTGCCTCGCCGCGTCCTCCATTCTGGTTCTCTTACCAACAATGGAGCTTTGAGCTTCTGCTCTCGGCCTCCCCCTCAGCCTACCACCCCCATTTCTCCCCACAGTTGTTCTGCTTGTCATGGTTCTCTGATAAACAGACTTTCTCTTGCTGCTACTCTCCTTAGTTTGATTCAAACTTATCACTATGCATCTGATGCAGCTCCCCTCCTTAGCATATAAAGGAAAAACTCAGAATAGCGCAATTCGCCCCGTCTGTTGGGTACCTTCCCTATTTATTTCCGACAACTTCTGTTTACCAATGTAGTTGCAGTACATTCGTGTGAGAATGGGACCATCTTCCTTCTCATTCGCCTCTGCATACGGTCTATGCAAGCCCATTATAGTCATAGTTATGTTCTAGTACTGCTTCACATTGTGTTTTGTCCTTCTCCACTTCTTCAACTGTCCTTTCCCATAAATTCCACCTCCCGGTGGATGATTATGCGATCCTGGGTTCCACTCTTTCCCATCAGCTACCGTCATGTCCTTCATATCTTGATGACATGTACCTCCTCGATCTTCCCTAATGCTCACTACTTGTCTACTCATATTGATTATTAAACATTCCTTTCACCAAGTGGATTATTGTCTTCCTCTTGACCCACCACGTGTCCATCATGTTGCCCCTCTGACATGGATTGATCTCTCACCACTAGTGCTCGACAATCGTCCTTTAGTTGTCCTTCCACCATTTCTTCCCAGGTCATTTCAGTGATCACCCAGGTACTCTCAACCCCTTCGTTTTCCACTTTGTGTACCAATGCATTGGCCGAATGTCTGACTAAGGTAAACTCTACCATTTTCAGCTCCTTCAGGTGATCATTAACCCTTTGGATTATCTAAGCAAAACGTCAATTATCCATCACTTTATTCATCGAGGTGCCACATTATAATCTACATATCACTTCGATAGCTAATATGGAATCACCTAATTAAATAACTCCCCTTCAACTACACATAAACTCTATATATTTGTAATCATATATTTGTAATTAAATTTAAAAGGATTAGAGTTACTTTTATAATATTAAATTTTAAAATTATAATACCAAACTCTTTTTAAAACATTGTATTTTCAAAATTACTTAAACATATTTGTGCTTAACAATATACCGACCTTTATAACATCGTATTTTTAAAACTATTGTACCTACTTCTTTTACAACATTATATATTGAAAATTATTATTTATGAAAAAATATGGTACCCAATTAAATGTTAATAACTTTTTTAGATTCACGAAAATGGTATATATATACTGTTTTTCTAATAGTAATATCTATTTAATTGGTGTATTAATTAACATTAAAAATAATCATCATTATTATTTTTTTTATTAATATAAGTTAATTTATTATTATTAACTTTTTTTACTTATATTTTAAGTTTTTTTTTTAATAATTTTTAAATTAATAATTCTTATTAATTTATGCATATTTCCAAAGGAAGAGATCCCTTTTCTTTGATCATGTTTATGAGGTAGAGCATCTACTCATGCTATATGCAACTATATGATGACGTGACTCTATCAAATACATGTATACATACTTCTTTTCTCTTTTTGGTCATCTAGACTTATGTCGACTACTTCCTTTTCTTGATTGAAAGTACTTAAACCATCTTAAGATGTTGCTCTCTATTGTCATCATCCTTCTAAACAATGGATACCACCCAAGGTGGAATGATTGACAAGACACTTGCTTTTTCCAAGAGAGGTGAACCTTCTAATGAAGATTCCAATGGAGGATATTAATTATCCTCATCCTGTAAATGCTCCTTAATGGTGATGATGTATGATGAATTCTATGCTAAATGACTTTCCTCTACCCATAAGTACTACTTATGATTTCAATGAGCTTACCAAGAGAAACTTCCTTTCTATGATGAATGCTACATCCATGTAGATTTTTACTTCAACTATCTTTCATGCTTCTATAAAGATGTCACGAGCTCTTGCTTCAATTGTATGCTTCTAATATGATGCCATTTCCTAATATCATGCATCCTATCATACTTATAATGATTTCTACCATGATAGCTATGATTTACAAAAACTAAAAAATAACACAATGAAGGAGATTATCTCAGTCGTAGTGGAGATCTTTCACATCCTCCTTCTTTGATTCCTTCTTTTCAACTTCTTCCATTTCTTCGGAAGCATGGACTTCTTCCTTTCCTCTTTTGTTCTTTCCCTTAATTTTAGGACAATTCCTCTTGTAATAATGACAACCATAGCATTGGATATTTTACATATGACCTTATTCCTTTTCCCAAATTTTCCCTTTTCTCTTGGGCATGGTAGCAAATTCTTGAACTTGTTCGTTTGATCCTACATCACTTTTTGCCTTCAATGTGGTTTCTTCAATTTTATACAATGACCAAATGTCACTGAATGAGGTGGATTCCTTCTTTCCATAGATGATTGATACGAACTTGCCCCATTCCTCTAGTTATGCATTGAGAACGACCATGGTCATCTCTTTATCGGACATTATTTTCCCCAACTCTTACAGTTGGTCTCGAATTTCTGACACCCTCATAAAGTATGAGGTTATTCCTTCTTCCTTTGATATCTTCATCTTCTATAGCTTAGTTCCTAAAGGTATGACTTCTCCAGTCGTGCTTACGGAGAACAATTCTACTAACTTCTCGTAGTTTTTTTATGTCTCCGACTTTGCAACATAAGGTATGAGGGGATCCTTGATGGATTCTATAAGGATCCTTTGAGCCCTTATTTCGCCTTTCATATACTTGGCTAGAGATTGAGATTCTTCCTTGGGAGTTTTAGTGATTGAACCCTTAACACGTCTAACAACTTCATTTTCTATGAGGATCAAATCTGTCCTCTTCTTCCATGCAAGAAAGTTTGATGACCCAACCAATTTGTTTCTCTCCTTGCAAAATGAAGTCATTTTAACAGATTCATACATATATATATATAAAGATACTTACTTGTGAAGATACTCCTTGATGAAAATATCTTCAACTTGATGTCTTCTTGATTTTGATGATGATGTTGATAATATAAGATGTCTTCTTAATGAAGATGTCTTCCTTCAAAAGTGGTCTTTGGCTCAAAGAGAGGGAGATCACCTTGATTTCTTCATGATGACAATAATGCTTATTCTTGCTTCTTCAAATGATAGTGTAGAATGTGATGGCCTTCCCAAGGTACTTTAAATGTAGGGTATTTCTTTGGATTTAGGGTCCTTGAGGTCTTCTTTCCTTTGTGATGAAGATTATAAACTTTCCAAGAATGCTTCAATTGGATGACCCTTCTTTGAATGAGCTAGGTTTTTGAGGTCCTCTTTGATGCTCTTGATTACTTTCTTCAAGATGATAATAGGTCTATACCTCCTTGATAATTGATTCTCTTAATGTTTCCCGAATGATCTTCTTGTGCTCCGGTCCTTGAAAATCCTTCTTTAAGTTTCCTTTCCTTTATGTACTCACCTTAGCTCTCATACCAAGTTGAGAAATCTAGGGAAGCTAAGATTAGGTGATTTCTCTTACTTTGTTAACTACTTGTGATGTATTTTAACTTTAATTAGTTTCTTATTTCAGTTGATTATATTTAGTGTTTTTTCATCAAACAACTACCAAATCACAAAGAACAATAAGACAAAGGACAAAGGATGTAGGTGATCAACCAAGGCCAAAACCTCTCTCATTGAGAGGAAAACCAACAAGAATTATTCTCTTATTATAGAACTTCAATTAACAAATTCCAAGACCTATGAACCTTGACCAAGACCCTCTAAGACCAAGTCAAACATTTCTTTGATGTGCTTCCAACAACTTTTGCAATTTCGACCTCCAACAACTTCTTATGCAATTTCGACCTCCCAACAGATTCTTTTGCAACTTCAACCTCTAGTAGTTTCTTCTACAAAAACCCTAGTTCACATGTGTGGCTAGAAGATGGATGAATTTATTTCTTCTTTCCTTCACTTGACTTTACCTCTCTTCCTAGATACTTCGGTTTGAAAAGGAGAACTTTCTTGACCCAAAACTCTACCCTTGATGATGACTACAGTTCAGTACTTGTTGTTGCAGAAAGATGCCCTAATCCACTTCACACATCTGAGAAAGATAGCCCAAACACAGTCCAAAAACTCAACTTTATTTTCTCCTTCTTGCCTTCCTTTTTTTCGCACTCTTTTTTCTTTCTTGATCAAACTTGAGTGAAGTGAGCGAGTGGTCCAAGGGAGGCCGAAGTTTCCCTTATATATAGGTATTCCACTAGGCCGACTCGTCCATTTGAGTAGGCCAACTTGATCTTTGCATCATGAGAAGGTCTTGGAGGGTATTTTGACTCAACTAAATTTTCTTTACAATATGTAACATGCCCCATTGTATCTTTGATCAATGACAATGACTTAATTGACTTGTAGACTAAATGACAATCCCTAGAAGCACTCAATGGGTGCTTGACCTAAAAATAAATTTCCCTTGAGCATGAAACCCATGCCTCAAGAACAACAATAATAAATTTATTTTTCTCTTTCCATTAAATACATAAAATCATGATTACATATATCATTATAAAGGCCGTACCTAGTTACATATTTCAACACCGTCAAGAGTTCCGGGATAAATCCCATCTCCACCCTTGACCCTTGGGAATTTCCTAAGACCACCTCACTAGGATCCAAAGTCTTATGACCATCCAATGTGTAAACCAACATAAGGCACCCACAACACCATGGTTATCCAGTAATGGCAAGGAAAGGTTGAAACCACTATCAATCCAAGAAAATCCCATGCCAATTACAACAAAATAACCAAAGAACCACATGCATGTATTATGCATCCAAACCTCAGCAAGGAAATCACACATGCATACAATGAACTCCAGTTGTAGCTATTGATCCAACTTTCTATTCCACTATCCTCCAATTATTTGCTTGTTATTTGCTTCCTTTCTCCAAGTCCAAGTGAATGCTAAAATGCTCCAAGAACACTCTAAGTGTGCAAGAGTGTAAAAGTATGGAAGAAGAGAGCCAAAACCAAACTGACTACAAGTTGTGAATTGTTTCTCTGATTCCTTTTTGTCATTAATGTCTAGTGTCTTCCTTTCCTTTTTCCTTTTTATTTCATTTTCCTCTAATTTCCCTTGCGTGCATATTTGTGTCTCTTCATCTCCCTTTTCTATTATTTTCCTTTTTTTCTCATATTAAATTGTCATGTATTGCCTTTTTTCCTTTGCCACTTCCTTTGATACTTTCCATAGCCATCAATAAACCACAAGTGATGCCCACTGTAATATTTACCCACCATTCAATTTGGAATACATGTCCCATGACCTTGGTTTTATTTTATTTACATGGAAAACCACCCAGGGAAAAGGCTTTCATTGTGTGAAATTACTTCACACCTCAACACAATGAAAGCATATGGGCATCTTAACTTAACATTAACATTGGTTTGTGCAGAGGAAAATCAAATGTTAACATTGGCTTGTGCAGTTACTCCGCACCTTTGCACAATGAAAGCATCCACACATCTTAACTTTCTTATCACTTAACCTTTTTGATCCATCAATGACGATTTTATACGTGGCGGCCACTCATTAGGCTTATTTATTAAAAATTGAATTGATGCATGCATCAATGCCATAGGATCCCTTATCAATGTGATTTCCATTGAATTCATTTCAATATCAATTTATTATCAATTTATTTATTTCTAATTATCAAACCAGCGGTGAAGGTGTGATCTCTATGGCGAGATTTGGCTCCTTCTAATTTCTTGATGCAAATAAAGTTTGGAAAATAGATTTTTGCCAATCTCAACTATGTAAATGTTTTAGATTTCTTGATGCAAATATTTATTAAGAATTGCCTTGTAGTGTCATTTTCAATAAAAATCACAAAATATTTTTGTTCATTTGATTTACTCATGCAGTTCCATCTTTTTATTTTGATGGCTACTTAACTTCTAAAGATTTGATGCACCATCTACAATTATTTCGCATCCAAAAAATTCATAAAAATCTGAGAGCAAATGTTATGTGCTTGACCTGCGAGAAATCCAGAATACCAGACATACAAAGAAATATAGCCCAAAACACAAAATTATCACATGAAATGAGAAAAACGAAAAATTATTTTATTATTCAGAAACAGATTCAATGTTCACTTACCTCTTCGAGGGGGCAACCTCCAACAGAGCAGAGCTTGTTAGAGATAATGGAGAATATCATAGAATAGTGAGAGTTGGTTCACGAGACCTCAGGATGGGAATTAGTTTCTATTTCTTAGGTTATGGTTCTAACTTCCCTAAATATATTATTACTATATAATGTTTGATGTACAAGGACAATGTAGAGCGTTCTGCAGAGCCAGACTCTCCTAGTTCATACTCTCTTTCATAGAGCTGACCAGTGGATTTCTTTTATTAATTCAAACATCACTTTTTAAGATGGTATCAAAGCTGCAGGGTCGAGGAACTTGTATGCTGAGTGAAGGATTTGAAAGTCGCGCCTAAGGTGAAATCGTCATGTGAATTTGAGGGAAAATCACGCCGATCCCACTATGAGACTTCCACGTATTTTCATTTTGTCGACAGTCACGAATCTCTGTTGTACAATCGTGCCAACCTTCACGAATCCGTGGTGCTAAATCGTGCCGACTATGAAAACAAAAAAAGAAGGCTACGTGGAGGTCAAGGTCTGCCGAGAAAAGGTTGCGTGGAGGCCGAGGTTTTTCAAGAGAAGGCTACATGGAGGCCGAGGTCTGTCGAGAGGAGGTCATGGTGGAGGTCGTGGTAGAGGCCGCAAAGGAAGCCACAATGGTTTGCATGTGTGCTATGGGATCAAATAGTATTGGAGACTGTTTATCACAAACATTGTCTTTCATACAGATCTGGGGTAAATCTAACATATATTTTTTTTTACCTGTCAATTTTTTCTTTTAAAAATCATCAAGATGAATAATCAAATGATCGAAGCATACTTGAATGAGCATAACAAGCTCGATGGTTCCAATTATGCAAATTGGAAATTCAAGATGCAGACTCTGCTAGAAGTGTAAAGTGCTTGGACGATTGCAAATGGGGATGAGCAGAAGCGAGCAGCTGGATCAGCATCGATCCCAGATTGGGAGAAGCGAGAAGGTAAAACAAGGACGTTGCTAAAGATGTCAGTGAAAGATTGCATCATACCACATATCAGATAATGTAAATCAGCAAGCGAAATTTGGGGAATTTTGAAGGATTTGTATGAGATCAGGAATACAAATCGTCTTTTGTTCCTGAAGAGCAAGATCTTATCCCTGAAGATGGAGGAAAATGAAACAGTTGCTTCCTTCATAGCGAGGATCAAATATCTGAAGAAAAAATTGTCAGACATTGGTGAAACAATTGCAGATACAGATCTAGTAACCATTACCATGAATGGTGTGGCCGATGACTACCAAATGTTTATCACTATAATAAATGCAAGAGAAAAGATCCCAAAGTTTGAAGAACTGACAGGTATATTGATGCAAGAAGAAGAAAGAATATCGACTCTGAAGCCCCAGAGTGCAGATCTTGCGTTGATGGCGAAAAAGAACTTCTTCAAAGGAAAAGGAAATCCGCAACAACAAAACAGAGGAAACTCACAGAAAATACCAAATCAAACTCAAGGTATGCATCCAAATAGAAACAACTCTGAAATTAAATGTTTTTATTGTGGAAAACTTGGTCATATAGCTAAGGAGTGTAGGAAGAAGAAATATCATGAACAACAATAGAAGCAGAAACGACATGCAGGTCATCTCGCAAATGATAATCATGAGCAGAACTTCAGATTGTTCATGGCAGACTTTGATGAGAATGTTGATGCAAACATCTGGTATGTAGATTCGAGAGCATCAACACATATGATGGGGAACAAGCAATGGTTCAAAGATTTTAAAGAAATCAATGATGGAGCACAAATCTACCTAAGTGATGATAGAAGTCATCAGATCAAAGGGTGTGGAAAAATTTCTGTCATTTTACCTAATGGTATTGTAAGACAAATTTATAATGTCATGTATGTGCCCGGTGTAATAAAGAACTTGATTTTTGTATCCATTATTATAGATCAAGATCTCAAAGTTGAATTTTTTAAATCTAATTGTTATATTAAATATCTTTTAGATGGCATGAAGACTATTGCTACAAGAATTTGAACATCATGTCTGTACAAATTGGATGTAAGACCAGCACCAGTTCGAGATTTGACAGCAGCAAGTTTGACTACAGAAGAGTTGTGGCATCAGAGATTTGGTCATATCAACTACAATGATTTGTTGTTACTTCAGAAAATGAAATGGTAAGAGATATTCCTATGTTAAAACAAGTGCATAATGATTGTGATGCGTGTACATTAGGAAAGATGCATAGAGAGGAATTCCCTGTTCAAGTAGAGAAGAAACAAAGAGACATACTTGAATTAGTGCACACAGATCTTTGTGGACCCATGCAAAGAAAGTCATTAGGAGGTGCACTACATTTTTTACTGTTTATTGATGACTGCACAAATTTTTCTTGGGTGTATTTTTTGAGTAAGAAAAGTCACACATTTGAATACCTCAAGCAGTTCAGAAACATGATTGAAAAGCAAACAAGGAAGCATATAAAAATTCTCTGCTCCGATCAAGGGGGAAAATACAGGAAGGATGAGCTTATCAAGTATTGTAAAGACCATGGGATATTACAACAATTCACAGTACCCCATACTCCTCAGCAGAACGGAGTAACGGAAAGAAAGAATAAAACATTGGTGGAATGTGCTAGGAGCATGTTGAAAGGTAAGGATCTTTCGAATGGTTTTTGGGCTGAAGCATTGAATATTGCAGTTTATTTGAAAAATAGTAGTCCTACAAAGAGTCTTGAGTTTAAAACTCCTTATGAAGCATTATATGGATTTAAACCTGCAGTAAAACATTTAAGAGTGTTTGGGTCTAAAGCATTTGCCCATATTCCAAAGGAAGACAGAAGAAAACTAGATTCAAAAGCATCAAATGTACCTTTATAGGGTATTGTTCACAATATAAAGCTTAGATATTATTTAATCCCTCTACTCACAAGATTTTCGTTAGTAGAGATGTCATATTCCATGAGTAGGATCATGAAGAATCTGATAAGCGTAATGAGGAATGGGATATTTCGTTCTTGGTGGAAGAAGGAAGTGATGAATCAGGTGACAAAAATGAGAAGCAGCAGATAAAGCAACAACAAAAACAACAGCAACAGGAAGGGAAATAATATGATGTAGATGTCAAGCCAAGTCCAGAAAATGATGACCAGACAAGGTTTGAAGCTACCCCACCACTCAGGAGATTAGGTAGGAAAGCTTAGATATAGGGAAAATGCTTTTATAACTAATATGATGAATGTTGTTGAACCTTCTAGTTGTAAGGAAGCAAATGAATGTAGTGAATGGAAAACAACTATGGAACAGGAATATGAATCTATAATCAGGAACAACACTTGGGAGCTAGTTGAACTTCCTAGAGGGAAACAAACCATAGGTTGTAAATGGTTGTATAAACTAAAGATTAATGCAGATGGAACCATAGATAAATTAAAAGCTAGATTGGTAGCAAAGGGGTATTCACAAAAAGAAGGCATTGACCATGAAGAAACCTTTGCCCCTGTAGCTAAACTAAGTACCATCGGAATGTTGATTGCTTTAGCTACTAAGAAACATTGGATGATTCACCAACTAGATGTAAAGTTTGCATTTTTAAATGGAGAATTGAAAGAGGAGGTTTATTTAGAGAAACCTGAGGGGTTTGTCCAGAAAGGGAAAGAACATTTAGTCTATAGATTAAAGAAATCTCTTTATGGACTAAAGCAAGCACCCAGGTCCTGGTATGAAAAGATTGATTCATTTTTTCTGCAACTTGGCTACAATAGAAGTAAAAACGACCCTAATCTATATACCATGAAAGATGAAAAGGGGCGCATAGTGTTGATTTCTTTGTATGTAGATGATTTAATTATTACAGGTGATGTTATTGCTCTAATCAAAGAAATCAAGCAACAAATGTCACAGGTGTTCGAAATGAAAGACCTTGGTGAATTAAGATATTGTTTGGGTCTTGAGATCTGGAGAGATTCAAGACAAACTTTTCTGTCCCAGGGTAAGTATGTCAAAGGTCTATTGGAAAGATTCAGGATGGATCAGTGTAAGGCTGCAGTAGTACCATTATAGCAGAACATTAAACTTCAGAGTGAGGATGGCTCTAAAGAGGCAGATGCGACACTTTACAAACAACTGGTTGGGAGCTTAATCTACCTAACCACTACTAGACCAGATTTGGCTTATGCAGTCAGTGTGCTAAGTCAATACATGTCCAAGCCACTTGAGAGTCATTGGAATGCAACAAAATGTGTTTTGAGGTATCTACAAGGTACTGTAGATTATGGTATTATTTATACTGACTCCTTTGATGTTAGATTGACAAGATTTATAGATTTAGACTGGGTTGGAAATGTAGACGACCGTAGATCCATAACAAGCTATGCATTCAACATTGGATCCGGGGTGATTACATGGAGCAGTAAGAAACAGAACACTTTTTCCTTGTCTTCAGCAGAAGCAGAGTATCAAGCCATGTGTGCAGCGACATGTGAGGAAGTTTGGTTGTGGAGACTTCTCCAGGATGTTGGGGAAGAACAGAAAGATGCAAAAACAATCAGAAGCGACAACCAGAGTTCAATCAAACTTGCTAATAATCCGATGTTTCACAAGAACACTAAAAACATTGATACACAATTCCACTTTTTCAGGGAGAAAGTGAAATCAAAAGAAATCCTTCTTGTATATTGTAATACATGTGATAATGTTGTAGACATTTTCACTAAGCCTCTTGGAAAAATTAAGTTTGAAATGTCTAGGGAGATGTTAGGCATATTTGTGAACCCCTTCTCCATTAAGGGGGAGTGTTAGAGATAATGGAGAATATCATAGAATAGTGAGAGTTGGTTAACGAGACCTCAGGATAGGAATTAGTTTCTAGTTCTTAGGTTATGCTTCTAACTTCCCTAAATCTATGATTACTATATAATGTGTGATGTACATGGACAATGTAGAGCGTTCTGCAGAGCCAGACTCTCCTGGTTCAGACTCTCTTTCGTAGCGCTGACCAATGAGTTTCTTTTATTAATTCAAACATCACTTTTTAACAGAGGTCAATTACAATAAGACTCAATAATCTTTCCCTTAGTAACTAAGACTATTTATAGATAAATGACACCCAAAACCCTAACTACTAGTGATCACTTGCATAATACGGGTTAACCACTTTATTTATTAACTATGGCCCGTTTACAACTAACTGTGGTCCATTTTCTCTAATGTGGGTCTACCACTTACAATTATTAATGTGGGTTTTATTGACTTGCTAACTAACTATGGCTCTGACTCGGCCCATTAGGCTTATTACATAAATAAAGGGGTTAGGGTTGGACCCTAACATGCCCTCCCCCATTAAAAGCAGCCTTTCCCTCAAGGCTGAAGCTGCGGAAATTGCTGAAGAATAGTGGTTGGTTCCCAGGTAGCATCTTCTGGAGAGGTGTATTTTCACTTGATGAGGACTTCCTTGATCGTGCGGTCACGGAGATCTCTTTCACAAGTATCGAGGGCCTATTTTGGTCAGAGCCAAAGTGAGCCTTCCTCATCCAATTTAGGTAGACTTGTTTGGAATCTACAATTGTTCCCCGCCACTTTCTTGAGGCATGATACATGCAAGACTGGATGGATTTTTAAAGTTGGTGGAAAGGCCAGTTTGTAGGCAACTGCTCCTATGCACTGAAGTATCTGATAAGGCCCATAGAATTTTGGTGCTAGTTTCCGGTAGCCCTTTTATTTGAGAGATGTTTTCTTATATGGTTGGAGTCGCAGGGATACCTAATCCCCTTCTTGAAATGAGCGCTTGGAACAATGTTGGTTAGCCTATTGCTTCATTTGGTTACGAGCTTGATGTAGATTATCTTTGAGATGAGCGATCATGGCAACACGGGTCTGTAGGAGTTGCTCAACTACATGTAGTTTAAAACATCTAGGGATATAAGAAATAGGTGAAGGTGGGAGTTGGCCATACACTGCCTCATATGGAATCATCTTAGTGGCTTCATGATAATTAATATTATACCACCATTCAGCTAATGGTAGCCATTGTACCCATTGACGCTGCTTTTTTGAACTGAAACACCTCAGCTGGGTCTCCAAACATTTGTTGACTGCTTCTATTTGACTGTTGATTTGGGGATGATAGGTAGTGCTTAGTTGGAGTTACATGCCCTATAGCTTTAAAAGTTCCAACCAAAATTTGTTGGTGAAAGTGGGGTCACGATCAGACACAATGGAAGTCGGCATGCCATGCAATTTGAATATTTAGTCCAAGAAAACTTGAGCCACCGAAGTGCGGGTAAATGGGTATGCTAGAGCACAAAAATGAGAATATTTAGAAAGTCTATCCACAACCACCATGATCATTGATTTGTTGCCTAACTTTGGGAGACCAGTGATGAAATCCATGGAAACATATGTCCAGACAGAAGCAGGGAGTGGCAATGGTTGTAAGGTTCTCAGTAACTTAACCATTTCCCTTTTGTTGTGTTGGCATGCTTCAGATTCAGTTACAAAAGTAAGAATATCATTTTTAATGCCAGTCCAAAAGAAAGAATGACATGTGCAAGCATAAGTCTCCTGAAAGCCTAAATGTCCTGCAATTGGAGATGAGTGCAGCTCGTCCAAGTTACGGGTTTTAAGGGTGGAGGCCAATGATATAACTACTCGATCCTTGTTGTGAAGAATCACATCCTTCCAAGGGTAGTTTTTTGAGGAATTAGGATCTTCTCTTAATTTATTAATGAGTTGGGAAAGAGAGGGGTGGGAGAACCATTCCTTGCAGGCCTCTTCAATCCAATCTAGTATGGGTAGAGAGATTGATAGCAGGGTGCTCTCATCCTCAAATTGGCATGATAAAGCATCAACCACTACATTGTCATGCCCTTTCTTGTAAATTATCTCATAATCATATCCCATCATTTTGGAAAGCCATTTATTTTGTTGTGGCGATGATAGATGCTACTCCAGAAAATATTTAGGCTTTTATGGTCCGCGCGGATTTGGAAATGTTGCCCCAATAAGTATGGCTATCAAGTGTCTACTGCATGTAAGATGCCCATCATTTCTTTCTCATAAGTAGATTGACCCAAATGTTTTCCACTGAGTTGTTTGTTGGTGAAAATCAATGTTCTACCTTCCTACATTAATAGAGCACCAATACCTGTACCTAAAGCATCAAATTCAATCACAAAATATTTGGTGAAATCGGGTAGGGCTAATACGAGAGTGGAGCACATGGCCTATTTGAGAGCCAAGCAGCCCTGTTGAGATACATCAATCCAGAGAAATGAATTTTTCTTAAGAATATTAGTGAGGGGTCTAGCAATGCGTCCATAATTGCAGACAAATTTGCGATAGTAGCGAATGAAACCCAAGAATCCCCTCAATATTTCAAAGTTTTTGGTTGGGGCCAATCTTGCATTGCCTGAATTTTTTTTGGATACACACTCACTCCTTAATGACCCACAATGTGTCCCAAATACTCGACTTTGTCTACACCAAAAGAGCACTTGGATAATTTGAAAAATAATTTGTGATCTCGGAGAAGTTGCAATATCTGGTCTATATGTCGAAGATGTTTGTCCAAGGTTATGTTGTAGATGATAATGTCATCGAAGAAGATGAGGAAAAATTTTCGGAGATATGGTTTCAGAAGGTGGTTCATGAGGCTTTGAAAAGTAGATGGAGCATTACAGAGACCAAATGCCATCACCAGGAATTCATAATGGCCTTCATGAGTTCAAAAAGTAGTCTTGGGAATGTCTACTTCCTTCATGTGTATTTGGTGATAGCTCGAGTGAAGGTCTAGCTTGGTAAAGAATTGAGCACCATGCAATTCATCAAGGAGATCATGAACAACCATAATAGAAATTTTTCCTTGATAGTGAGCTTGTTGAGGACTCGAAAGTCCGGGCACATGCGCAATTCTCCATATTTATTTAGAGCCATGATCACTAGAGATGAATAAGGGTTGATGACGGGACGAATAACATTGGCTTTAAAGAGCTCCTTGATGATTTTTTCAATTTCATTCTTTTGGGCAAAAGGATAACGATATGGGCGGACATTAGGCAGCTAGGCACCCGAGACCAAAGGGATGCTACGATCATGTTCACCCCTAGAGGGTGGAGGCTCTTTAGGTTTGTTAAAGACCCATTGGTTGTGATCTAACACCTGTTTCATCTCAGGATGAATATGAGGAGTAGTGGATTCAATGGTCTAAATGACATTAAATTGGGTGACTACTCCATGATGGCCCTTTTTTAAAAGCTTCTCCATTCGATGTGAGTTGATGATTGTAGGAGCACCTGCATGGAGTCCCCTTAATGTATGAATGTGTTCGTTATGGTTAAAGCTCATATATAACTCCTGGAAATCCATTGTGATAGGGCCTAATGTATGAATCCATTCAGCACCTAGGACAATGTCGCAACCACCCATTTCAATAGCAAACATGTGGGTCTTTAGGTGGTAGTCTCCCATATGAAGCTTAATATTTTCACAACGGCCTTCACATTTCATGGTTCCCCCATCAGAGATAAGGACTTGTAAATTATATATCGCCCACACAAAGAAATGAACAACTTTTGCGACTCTCTTATGGATAAAGTTATGAGTGTTGCCACTATCAATCAATACCACTACTGGTCAATGTTTAATAAAGCCTTGGATTTTGAGAGTCTCAGGTGAAGAAATGCCAGTCAAGGTATGAAGTGATATAACCTACTCATCTGGCATATCTGTGAGATCATTGTTAGTTTGGGTTTCCCCTACTTCTTCCTCGGGATCCTCAAAGGATGGAGCTTCATCTATTGAGCTGTTATCAGTAGCATCAATTTGAAAGAATTTTGGTTCCTTGAATTTATGTCTATGGGAGTACTTGTCATCACATTAGTAGCACAGTCCTTGTTTTCTTCTCTTGGCCATTTTTGCTGGTGACACCTTTTGAACCTTAAGTGTGTTGGTGGGGCCCTGAGCTTGGGTGGGACGCGCCTTGGCGACGAAATTTGGATGATTAGACTGAGAATTTAAGGTGACTTCCACATCTAAGGACTTGTGGCATGTGTCCAACCAAGTAGTTGGGTGGTGCATCTGGACATGGGCTTGGATGGCTTCTTTTACGCCATAGATGAAACATTCCAAGTAGAATTCATCTCCTAGACTGCCAATTCTGATGGCCAATTTCTCAAAGGCTGCGATGTAGTCCTTTACTGTACCTGTTTGCTGGAGCTTAGTGAGACGACTCAAAAAAATAGATTCTCGATCAAAGCGATCACATATGGATTTTGAGAACATATTCCAAGTTTCTCTCCCTATATAACATTTCTGATGCCACTGCCACCACTTTGATCTCTCTTGGTCGAAGTAAAGGGCTCCCACATTTAGTTTAGTTTCATCTTCGTGGATATCATTAAGGGAGAAATACTATTCCATTTGTTCTACCCATACTGTAGGGTTAGAGCCATCAAATTTGTACATGTCCAGCTTGGGTGTCCAGTGGTTGGAAGAGTGGTGATTTCCATGGAAGTGAATGTGATGGATAGATTCTCCTTCTATGTGTGCATCAACACTAGGCTCCTCCCTATGAGGCGTTCTTATAAGGGTTGCTAGTTATGAGATATATTTGGAAATATTGGCCTCGAATGCCTTGAATCTGTCTTCAAGGTGGGCAACCTTGTCGACTACGTTTTCCGCAACCATAACTTGAGATCTGGTACCTAGCATACATTAATCCTGGTCAATTTTTTTGAGCTTACTTAAGAGTAGTATGCTTGGAAAGAGGGCAATCTCAGGAGTCTAATGACGTGGGTCACTTGAAGCCATGTCAGGAAAAAATTTGGGTGCGCCAAAAAATTGGGGGTTTACAAGTGAATGGTACCACTATGACCAGTTTGTTGTCCTGAATCTTATGGGTTAAGTCTCTTGCAAGTGTCTGGGGATGGTATCTAACTCTTTACTACCCACTGATCAGTACTACAATGGCCAAAGTCCAGAAAGCTTGATATTGCCCAATGTCCTACGAAAATCGTGCCTAGACCGTAGTAACAGAAACCCCAAGGTCTTGGTACTATCAAATGTGCTATGACAACTTGATTTGGACTATGGCGGCCAAAAGCCCAACTGTTGGATTTGATTTGAAAGATAAGGTAGATGATGATATTTAGATAACAGAGGGAACTATGGTCATAAAGGAGTGTCAAGTGTTACAAATCGCAATATATGCAGGGGTCCAACAATAGTACTCGGCTCAATCTTTCAAGGCGTTAACTAAGGAGGATTGACCGTACCCTTAGTCGTACTACCCGAATACCTTATTATACGTGCGAGTAATCTCCCTGAGTGTTGTTATCAGGGCAATGTAGTAGCAAGACGACCGACGACTTATCTAAAGTTAGGTTTCAAGTGAGCCTAGGGGGCTTTCGATATACCCAAGGGTATGTGCAAGTGCAGTCTATGCTCGATTTTGTCTAATGTGCTACTATTCGTAGGGGTACCCACAGGGGTTACAAGTGAGTCCAACAAGAATGATCACCTCTTGTAATTCCTACATGCACGCCTCCCTAAATTCATAGTTTTATGCACTCAATAACAGATCTCATGGTTTAAAGACGCTAGAACACGTCTCTAGCCTAAAAAATAAACTGTGAAAATTGGAGATACAACTGGCCTTAGAAAGTGCTCTGGTACCACTTGCTATGCTCTTAACATACGAGAAATCCAGAATGCTAGAAATATGAAGAAATATAGTCCAGATCACAAAATTATGACATGAAATGAGAAAAACGGAAAAGTATTTTATTATTCAGAAATAGATTCAATGTTCACTTGCCTCTTCGAGGGGGTAACCTCCAATAGAGCGGAGCTCAATTACAATAAGACTCGATGATATTTCTCGTACTAACTAAGTCTATTTATAGCTAAATGACACCCAAAACCCTAAATACTAGTAGTCCCTTGCATAACATGGGTTAACCACTTTATTTATTAACTATGGCCGTTTACAACTAAATGTGGTCCCTTTTCTCTAATGTGGGTCAACCACTTACAATTATTAATGTGGGATTTATTGACTCTCTAACTAACTATGACTCTGACTTGGTCCATTGGGCTTATTACATAAAGAAATGGGTTAGGATTGGACCCTAACAACAAACATTTTACAGTGTAGGCTTGAAAACTAATTTATCATGTCTAAACTTCTCGACATTAAAAGGTTGTTCGTTGACATTTTCTAGTTGTTTGTAAAATAAATTGCCACATTGGAAATTTTGAGTTGTAAAATGTCGAAGCATGAAATGTTGCTATGTTGACTCTCGACATTTGTTGATTGGCGAGTGTTAAAAAAGTTGCCACATTTTCTTGTGTTACACTTTGAGTGTATCTATATTAGACGATGGCCCGCCTTGCTAGAAGATTCCATCTACTTCTATATAAATTGCTCGAAAATCCTTGTTATATTCCTTGACTTGGATATTCCAAAGTTTCTACATGATGGTATGAGGCAGTATCGTTAACGCTGAAGTGGTTGAAGTCTTGTTGGGCTTGGATTTGATCAAAAAATTCTTGAAAAAATGGGCCAATTCAGTCATATTGTATTGTTGAGCAATTGAATTGACCTGCAGTGAAATCGTCTCCTAAAATTTAACCATATCAGTGTCCATCAATTCAGATATATTGTTATCATTAATCCATTGTTTAAGCCCCATCCGCTCTACATAATTACTCTTTTGAACATGAACTTTGATGGACATGACCACGTCGCTTCTTTCGCATGTGTGTGTGGAGAAGCAAAGTTTGGGTGTGTGTGGAGATGTGGAGGTCTGCACAATGAAACTTTCCACTACACAGGTATGCAATAGGCTCCTTCCATCCTCATGAGGATTGGATACTTTCTATAACATAGACACAATTATTGTGTTGCTTTCCATAGTTGGTTTTGGGGATAATTAACTAACTTATGTTTCCTTTACTGTTTCTTTGTTGCAGATGGAAGAAGGATGCCATTTCATAGTGGAGATAGTTAAGGCTCTACAAGCTCTACTCAATGAAATGACTTGAATTGAATTTCCTCCAACTGAATCTAAAATCCCCTCTTCATTTATTCACGTATATCAAACCAATTTGTGCCTTTTGAAGAAAATGAAACCAATTTCATTTCCATGATGAATTTCAACCCTTCGTTTGGACGCGTAACTTTATGAGGTCACATAATATCCTTTTCACCAAGCACTAACTAAACAATTTCTATAGTTGCAGCTGCAAGACAACCCAATGTATTACGAATAGATTGTACAAGGGCATGGATCTCTACAATGTACATGAACCTACTTTGATTCTGAATACTCTATTTTTCTCATATTTTTTGGCCATTTTTCGTTCCCATAGGAATGTCACACTATATCGTATGATTCTACTTTATGTTTTTCTTCAATGCAAAGCTCGTTATTTCTTGTATTATTTCGCACTACAACATATAATATTGCGCTGATGTGCACCATATTCGGTTGAGTTAACCACAACCGTGATTCTCCTAAGTTTATAGGTTGGTTGATCTAACAGTTATTCGAAATGATACTGTCAATTTTGCACGCATACGGAGACTATTTTCTTTGGGGCTCATTAGGAATGAGGTTTTGAAATTCGATTTTAACACGAAATTCTAAAGCCTCATATGTGTGAACTGTGTGGGAGTGTGAAGCTCCGCACAATGCTCATTAGGTCTCAAACTCCGCACTAATACTTGAGTCAGAAAAAGAAACTAATTAAGCTTTGAATTATAGCTCTGCACTTCGCTTCCATGTACTTGTCCCTCTTTATCATGCAAAAACTGACAACATAGGAGAATGACTAAATTGATTGGCTTGTTGAACATAAACATATCAATTTCGAAGGCATTCGTGCTTGCAACTGATAATCTCACATTATACTTGCTCCTTATATCAGAGAAAGTGGAGCACTAATCAAAATACGTTGGACATTGAATGGGGCAGTAAAATGTGCCTTCTGGTTCTTCTCCTAGAGCTATTGACTCCCATAAGAAAGCATGGCAATAAGCGTGCACAGAGGAAGCATGTGTAGAGGTATTGGTGTGGAGGAAGTGTCTGTGGAGGTTATTATGTGGAGGCAGCCTGTGTAGAGGTATTGGTGCGGAGAAAGTGTGTGTGGAGGTTATTATGCGGAGGAAGTGTTTGTGGAGGTCATTATGCAGATGAAATTGTGCAGAGCAAGTATGTGCAGAACAAGCATATGCGGAGATAGAAATGCAAACCCCACTTAATTAACAATAGAGACAGAGATTATGTTGCATAGCAGCTATTAACCTTGTTCTTTATTGCATTTCTTTAATCACACAAACAAAAAGCAAGAGAGATTACTCTTTTTTTATTCTTCTATTTAGCTATTTCAATTCTCTTTCTTGACTATTTAATTTGCATCTTTTTATGCCTTGTGTTTTACAATTTCTAATCTCTTTCTTAACTATTTAATTTCTTTGTCTTTTTATGCATTGTGTTTTTCATTTTCAATTTCCAATTCCATTATGGACGCTTTGAAATTTCTTCTTGATTGTTTAATTTTACCATTAACTTATCCGAAAATTAATTATATAATTTAATAAATTTTTTGAAATTTCAAATAAAATTGATTTATAAAAATGTATAATTTAATTAATAAATAAAATGATTTTTTCTCTAGGCATTTTCACATTTAATTTTGTTAAAATTTTGTATAGAAATTATAAGTTTAAGTTCTGCAAAGTTTAAGTGCCTTTGTGTTGAATTTTTTTATGCATTTAAAAACTCATTTAAATAACAAGAAATCACAATCTCATCCAAAAATGAATTTTCAGATTCAAGGAAAAAGTCATTTTATCCATTAAAAGTTTTAACTATTCGTTAAATTTAAAATAAAAACTCTATTAGTGAAGCTATATCATGGTCATATACAAAAATAACGCCCCAAAAAATAGGAAATTGAACTAATAACTTTAAATTTAGGAATACTTTAACAAAGGCCCCTAACCATCCATTCAAAGCTCATAAACAATTTTATCTTATTTATTACTCTGAAATACAAATTAAAAATCTCTAGTAGAAACACTTTTTTAATGAAATTAACTTTTTAAATAATTTTCTTTAAAATAAAAATATATAGATAGTTTAGATATAATAATTTTAAAATATTCTTTATTATATATACAAATTAATGGATAAAATCAAAAGTTGCCAAATCCTTTTTCGGATTGAAAACTAAAACTTATTTGACATATATGCTACTCCACTTTATTTTAGCCTAACAAGTTCTCCTCTTACCTGAATTAAATTAAATGACTGCCTATTATATATTTTAATGAATATCAACATTTTGCGTTTACAAGGTGAGGGAAGTTAAGCAAAGCCCTTGAGCCCCTCATCTTGTAAGCGGCACGGTCATATGCGAGTGCAGCCTCCTCGGCGGTAGTGAAGGTGCCGAGCCAAAGTCTAGCCCCCTGCCGCGCAGAGTCCCGTATCTCCGCTGCGAATTTTCCCCACGGTCGCCGCCTCACGCCCCTGTAACGCCTCCCCGAATTCATCTTCTTTGCCGCCGGCTGTTGGCATTCCGTTTTTTGACGGACATTGGGGTCTAGCACGACGGGAAAAATATGGGCTTCTTTCTTCGTCTCCGTTTCCGTCTCCTCCGCGGACGTTACCGGCATCCATCTCTTCTTGACGGCCTCTTGGAGAATCCCGGAAAAAGCAATGTCCTCGGCTGTGTTTTCATCTAATGGGAACTTCGACCAGGCACTGGTTAAACCAGGGCTGAAAGAAGGAGGCATGACGCTAACATAATTTCTGAATTCCCAGCCAACGGTAAATTTCTCCCAATCTACAGATTCGCGTCGAGTAACGGAGACGGGGAGCGAGCGACGGGAGGAGTTAACGGCGGGAGTCGGGGTTTCTTTATCCGTTTTCGGTATCTTCTCATCCACGGAATCGCAAGCGAGTGCGCTCCAGATGCAGTTTTCTTGTTCGCGGATCGAGTTTGACCGGTTATTTGGCGTCAGATAGAACGAGGATTCGAAATCCTGGCCGTCGGAGTCCCCGAGTAGATGGATCCGGATTCGATCCAAAACGCTCATTTCTGTATACTCGGCTTCTTGATTTCTGTCCTCCATTGCCATCTCGTGGAAGTACTCAAAATTCAGAGCTATGTGCAAAGTTGGTTGGATATGATTCAAATGAAAGCCTCTCAAATTCAGCGCTTTGTGCAAAGTTTGTTGGATATTTATAGTACATTTTCGCTCCCTGAAAAGTGAGTTGACATTTTCAGTTGACTTTTGATCAGGAGTTTTCAGAAAAGTGAGTTGACGTTTTATCGGCAGGTTATTGGACAAAAATGTCAAAGGCAATGGTTGAAGTGGAAGTTGCCGCCCAGCGGAGAAAGTCGGTGTTCAAACTAATTACGCCGTAAGGCATTCCCTCTGAGATCAACTCCTCTCTGTCACCTTGTAAGCCACACGATTATATGTTAGACGATTGCAACAATTTCAGCCGTTCGATCGTTCATTCAAAAGGGTTGCCGAAACAGTTTGGGCGTTTCATTTGGCATCGAATAGTTTCATCCGGGCAGCAGGGTTTGTGCCTAACTGTTCATCCTTTTGTGCTGTTATTGCCGCCTATGGAAGATTGGGTCGAGCTGCATCGAATAGTTTCATCCGGGCAGAGGGATGAGGAAGTTATGACTCGCCGCGTTGAAGTAAAGGAATCGAGCATTGACAGTATCGGAAAACAGATCTTCCATCTCGCCTGCTTGTATTTTGCCTTCCATGGGATCGTTCTCATTCTGCTTTTCACTGCTGCCACTCAGGAGAATGCCCGTACTTGTAATAGATGGTGGATTCCTTCTACCTTGTCTGGCATTACATCTCTGGTTCTCATATGTGCCATTCAGTACAAGCTCATTCTCCAAAGAAAAGTTATGAAGATGCTGCACAAGGATATAAACGATTCCAGAGCTCTGAGCAAATGTGTTCAGGAGCTTAGAATGAAGGGTCTAAGCTTTGATCTGTCGAAAGAGCCTCATATTACCAAGAAGATGAAAAGCTCTAGTGTGGAGAACAAATTCAGCCCTCTCAGATGGTGCTCTCAGTTCCTTCATGAGCCTGACATCCACTCACTCCGGTATGTTCTTTATTCTATTCTTGTTTTTTCTCTTTTTTTAAAGGCATTATGAAATAGGGCATTACAGGTTCTGTGTTTGGTGGGGTTCCATCCATCATGCCAATGTGCAGTCAATACAGAAATCAAAAGTGGGATACAACATATGATATGAGGTGGAACACAACATCAAGGGCAACAACACTACCCTCCTCCGCAACGGCCTATGCCGCCCCATCAGGTTACTCACATGTATGCTCAACCGGATCAGGTGACCATCTTTACACAGCGATTTTTGTTATTTCTGGTTGCACCTGTGTCCGTTTTCATGTTTAGCACTCCTAATTCCATGAAGTAATTATTATTGCTACTATTATTATAAAACATATGCCCACTTAACCTCCTGCTGTGGATATATTCCCTCATTTTTATATTCTCAGTGTTTTGAATAGTACTCCCAGTGGTAATCAGCATCTGTACGTTCTTCCTGTAATTTAGGTATAGAAGTTAGGGTTTACTTATTTCTACACTATTGCATAATTGTCCAATGCCTTTGTTTATTTGTTAGGGTTCGACTAGAAATTAGTTTTAACGATATCAGCGGATTGGATTTTATATACTTTTAGCCTTTTAGACAAAGGCATCATCTGGGGCGTTCTAGATATATTAGGCATTTGGAAAAGCGTAATGACAGGATAAAAAGGACGAAGATTGAAATTCAATTAATGTGAAGGAATACAAATTAAAAAGGGTTGGAAAATGGCATATAGAAATGCCAACCCGTGCTGATGCTGCATGAAAAAAGTTTGTATACCTCCTAAGTGAACTGAAAGTTTCTTCTTTTAGGCTAAAGTCACATTGTCAAATTTGGTGAAAAAGAAGGTAAGAAAAATATCTTCCGAGCGAAACCCATAAAAATGTCGGCGAGTCAAAATTCTCGCACAAGAAATACCTATTTTTTTTAGGTAATTAGCATCTAGAACACTGCGTTTAAATGATTTCTGCCTCAACGTTTCGAGTCACTAGATGGGCTTATCGTCAAGAGCTGAGTGCTGAATCTGCTAACCCAATTTTTTTATAGCTTCAAATGTGATAAAACATGTCAAAAATTACCAAATATTCGAACTATGTTTTCATAGTATACTTTTTTGTTTATATAAACTTTTCATTTAAACCAAAAAATTTCACCAAATATGCTGAAATTTGATTCGGGCTGTTGAATCTGGTGAATTTAATTGGTTTCTTTTACATTTTGTAAATTGCAATTTTTTTTAAGAGATTTACTGAAAGTGGCTGCAAAGGTTTTAGTCATAAATGCCTTTCACACCCCTCCCTTTACATGTCCACCACTATCAAGTTGGCAGTGCAAGCAGAGGTGCTTCATCAAAACATAAAAGCAAGCATCTTTGCAAGGGCTGCTCTCACCTGGCTCACAAAGTAGATAGAATGAAATTGTGAAAACTAAATAAATTCAACAAATTATATTTGTTTTTTATTTTTCCAGGTTACAAAGCCTGTGGCAAAGACGGAAAATTATGATATGGAAGAGGGTACAACCGAATGTTCATTTCCTTTTCTTTTTGAGAAGAATGGAACAGCTACAGAGGAAGAAGAAACAGAGAGCAAGCGTCAAGGCTCAACCGATTGATCAGTTCTCTGTTACAAGTATCAAGTGGGCACAGGTAACTTCGATTTCTAAAGGAAATCTTCTCCGGCAGTAAATTTTAAACACAACCGTGATTGATGTGTCAGATTACAGGGTGGACACTGGAGACCACTGAAACAGAGGACATGAATGCATATCTTCGCTTCGGACCTATCTGAGCAGTGCGTTGCTCTTCATGAGCCTGAAATCCACTCACTCCGGTATGTTCTTTACCAAATTCTTGTTTTTTCTCTTTTTTAAAGGCATTCTGAAATAGGGCATTACTGGTTCCGTGTTTGGTGGTGGCTCATCCATTATCTTTAGTAGGAAGAATGCCAATGTGCATTCAATACAGAAAATACAAAGGTGGAATACAACATATGATGTTGAGATGGAGCAGTCCACTTACCATGTGCAAAAGCATCTTATTATGGAAAATAATTGAAATGTTAATCTCTACTTCTACATTGAATTTCAGGGCAAAGCTAGAGAGGAAGAAGAAACAGAGAGCAATTGTCAGGACTCATCATATTACCAAGAAGATGAAAAGCTCTAGTGTGGAGAACAAATTCAGCCCTCTCAGATGGTGCTCTCAGTTCTTTCTTCCCTTTGCATTGACTCTTACCTCGGGTTTCATCCTCAGCTCATGCAAGCTTATTGCCTGTAGCTAGTCAGCTGTAAATGCTACCATAATTATGACTTCTTGGCAGACAAATAATCGATTGAATTGCTTGGGGTATCCCAAATAAGGCGGTAATGCGCTCCTGGGATCTCGCCTGCTTGTATTTTGCCTTCCATGGGATCGTTCTCATTCTGCTTTTCACTGCTGCCACTCAGGAGAATGCCCGTACTTGTAATAGATGGTGGATTCCTTCTACCTTGTCTGGCATTACATCTCTGGTTCTCATATGTGCCATTCAGTACAAGCTCATTCTCCAAAGAAAAGTTATGAAGATGCTGCACAAGGATATAAACGATTCCAGAGCTCTGAGCAAATGTGTTCAGGAGCTTAGAATGAAGGGTCTAAGCTTTGATCTGTCGAAAGAGCCTCATATTACCAAGAAGATGAAAAGCTCTAGTGTGGAGAACAAATTCAGCCCTCTCAGATGGTGCTCTCAGTTCCTTCATGAGCCTGACATCCACTCACTCCGGTATGTTCTTTATTCTATTCTTGTTTTTTCTCTTTTTTTAAAGGCATTATGAAATAGGGCATTACAGGTTCTGTGTTTGGTGGGGTTCCATCCATCATGCCAATGTGCAGTCAATACAGAAATCAAAGGTGGGATACAACATATGATATGAGGTGGAACACAACATCAAGGGCAACAACACTACCCTCCTCCTCCGCAACGGCCTATGCCGCCCCATCAGGTTACTCACATGTATGCTCAACCGGATCAGGTGACCATCTTTACACAGCGATTTTTGTTGTTTCTGGTTGCACCTGTGTCCGTTTTCATGTTTAGCACTCCTAATTCCATGAAGTAATTATTATTGCTACTATTATTATAAAACATATGCCCACTTAACCTCCTGCTGTGGATATATTCCCTCATTTTTATATTCTCTGTGTTTTGAATAGTACTCCCAGTGGTAATCAGCATCTGTACGTTCTTCCTGTAATTTAGGTATAGAAGTTAGGGTTTACTTATTTCTACACTATTGCGTAATTGTCCAATGCCTTTGTTTATTTGTTAGGGTTCGACTAGAAATTAGTTTTAACGATATCAGCGGATTGGATTTTATATACTTTTAGCCTTTTAGACAAAGGCATCATCTGGGGCGTTCTAGATATATTAGGCATTTGGAAAAGCGTAATGACAGGATAAAAGGGACGAAGATTGAAATTCAATTAATGTGAAGGAATACAAATTAAAAAGGGTTGGAAAATGGCATATAGAAATGCCAACCCGTGCTGATGCTGCATGAAAAAAGTTTGTATACCTCCTAAGTGAACTGAAAGTTTCTTCTTTTAGGCTAAAGTCACATTGTCAAATTTGGTGAAAAAGAAGGTAAGAAAAATGTCTTCCGAGCGAAACCCATAAAAATGTCGGCGAGTCAAAATTCTCGCACAAGAAATACCTATTTTTTTTAGGTAATTAGCATCTAGAACACTGCGTTTAAATGATTTTTGCCTCAACGTTTCGAGTCACTAGATGGGCTTATCGTCAAGAGCTGAGTGCTGAATCTGCTAACCCAATTTTTTTATAGCTTCAAATGTGATAAAACATGTCAAAAATTACCAAATATTCGAACTATGTTTTCATAGTATACTTTTTTGTTTATATAAACTTTTCATTTAAACCAAAAAATTTCACCAAATATGCTGAAATTTGATTCGGGCTGTTGAATCTGGTGAATTTAATTGGTTTCTTTTACATTTTGTAAATTGCAATTTTTTTTAAGAGATTTACTGAAAGTGGCTGCAAAGGTTTTAGTCATAAATGCCTTTCACACCCCTCCCTTTACATGTCCTCCACTATCAAGTTGGCAGTGCAAGCAGAGGTGCTTCATCCAAAACATAAAAGCAAGCATCTTTGCAAGGGCTGCTCTCACCTGGCTCACAAAGTAGATAGAATGAAATTGTGAAAACTAAATAAATTCAACAAATTATATTTGTTTTTTATTTTTCCAGGTTACAAAGCCTGTGGCAAAGACGGAAAATTATGATATGGAAGAGGGTACAACCGAATGTTCATTTCCTTTTCTTTTTGAGAAGAATGGAACAGCTACAGAGGAAGAAGAAACAGAGAGCAAGCGTCAAGGCTCAACCGATTGATCAGTTCTCTGTTACAAGTATCAAGTGGGCACAGGTAACTTCGATTTCTAAAGGAAATCTTCTCCGGCAGTAAATTTTAAACACAACCGTGATTGATGTGTCAGATTACAGGGTGGACACTGGAGACCACTGAAACAGAGGACATGAATGCATATCTTCGCTTCGGACCTATCTGAGCAGTGCGTTGCTCTTCATGAGCCTGAAATCCACTCACTCCGGTATGTTCTTTACCAAATTCTTGTTTTTTCTCTTTTTTAAAGGCATTCTGAAATAGGGCATTACTGGTTCCGTGTTTGGTGGTGGCTCATCCATTATCTTTAGTAGGAAGAATGCCAATGTGCATTCAATACAGAAAATACAAAGGTGGAATACAACATATGATGTTGAGATGGAGCAGTCCACTTACCATGTGCAAAAGCATCTTATTATGGAAAATAATTGAAATGTTGATCTCTACTTCTACATTGAATTTCAGGGCAAAGCTAGAGAGGAAGAAGAAACAGAGAGCAATTGCGCCATGCAGTTCATTCCATATACAATGAACTTGAGGACCCTTCAGAAATGCAGCCCATTGTTCGCACATCATTGGCAACGTGCTCAATTGTATACATAAGTACAAGCTTTTTTGGCTTTCTTCTATTTGGAGACCAGACCATGGATGATGTCCTGGTCAATTTTGACACCAACTTGGGAGTTCCCTACAGTGTTGTGCTGAATGACATTGTTCGTGTGACCTATGTTGTACATCTGATGCTGGTCTTTCCTCTCATTTTTTTTGCCCTGGGACTTAATCTTGATGGGTTTGTCTTTCCAGCGAAAAAGCATCTTGTTTTGGATAATAAGAGGTTCATTTTGATCACTGCTGGGTTAATTGGAATCATTTTCCTTGGGGCATCATTCATACCAAGTATCTGGGATGCATTTCAATTCACAGGGGCCACAGCAGCAGTTTTTATTGGGTTCATCTTCCCAGCTCCCGTTGCTCTCAGGTAGAAAAAAAGTTGTTTTTCATTTCTGGTTTCGTCTTTCACCTGGCTTGTATGTAACTTCTAACCTCAATTATTTTTTAATTGCAGAGACACCCATGGAATCTCAACCAGGAAGGAGATATTTATTGCATTGTTCGTGATTTTTCTGGCAGTGGTTTCAAGTTCAATTGCTATAGTGAGTGACATTAATTCTTTGTTCAACAAAGAGGAGGAAGTCCCTCCACGATCTTGAGAATGATTTTTTATGAGCAGGTGGTGCACATACATATAAAGATTATTTGGAACAGAACCGAGAAAAGAACGTTGATTTGGGAATTTGCTTGTAGAATTGGTGGATAAACTTTTGTAAAGCCTTGTATCATCCTGCCATGGTCGCTCGGCCTTCTAGTTAAAGATACTACTGTATTTGTAGTTGTAAACATTGAAAAGGAATATAGTTGATCTCGCATCACTGATTGAGCGATTCATCTAATCATCCATGAATAGTTGAGAGCCTGTCAAGCGGAAGATTGAAGGTTTGGTTTCTTTCAATAATACTCAACCTCACATAAGTTTGAGGTGCACCAAAATGCATCCCACTGTGTGTGATGATTCCATTGCTCTTCAATAACTTCTCACAATCTTCATCCTCCTTTCCTTCACATTTTAGCCCTGCAAATGTTGCATTGATACAGAGGGCCAGAGTAAGAGTAATTAGTCCATTTTGCCAAGTATTTTCATTTCACCCATTTAAAGTAGAGACATCAACTCAGTTCCACCATTCATTGATGTCTCTACTTCAATAGACAGATAGACCCATTTGAAATATACATACCTTACATGACATGCATAAGTACCAGTCAAACTCCAAGCCATTGAGTACACACATGCACACAAAAACAAGCATACACATACAGATCCAGAGAAACAGAGTACAAGGTCTGCCAACATTCAAGTTAAAGTGAGAAAGAAGAGGTAGCACAACAAATTGCATATAATTGTAAAAGAATCAACATTACTTACCCAATCTGACTTCCTGCATGACCTGTACTTTTAGATACTGTGAACAGCATAAGATCTTGATCTGCAGGGGCAGCGATAGAGGGGTAATGTGGCCAGTGATAGGCTAAATCGTAGAGAAAAGTGGATGTTGGGTTCAAGAAAGCTAGTAATGGAAGAGAATAACAAAGCTAAAAAGTTGTGAGGTAAGAGACAAATGAATGTTAAAAAAATAGAACTAATACAAAACTAACTGACCTGAAAGAAATTCAGTGAAATCTTTTAGTGGGAATGCCGAGATCCATGGATTAGATCCGATGAAGTCTTTTTATTGAAACAAGGGTTCCAAATCAATTCAAAATTGAAATAGGTAAACTGAGGAGAGAGTGCCAATCTAGATCTAGGTGGGAAGGTATACTCCAAAGGAAGCAAATCTGAACTTCATTAAAAAAAAACCTAGTGAGTGGTCCAATTAGCTTAGAAATAAATAAAATTTAATGAAGAAACAAGCCTAAATCAATACTCTGATAAAAAAAATGATATATTTCTAATCCTCTCAACAAATGAACCTAGTTGACAAATGCAACAACCTGAAAAGAAATTAACCAAAAACAAATGATAATTAGAGAATACAATAACATTAGGGAAAATGACTTACTTTGTTGCAGTGGCCAAATCTGGGTTTAATTTTTTTTTATCTCAGGTAGGTAACAGAGATTATTTCTCCAAGAAACATTATGGTTTCATTGACAACAAAAAGAGGTTGGTGGAGAAATGTATTATTTACCAATAAACGAGAAACGTGTACAGAATCACAGCATTGGTAACTTAACAACTAAGTTGATGCAATGAAATTATATTGAGATCCATGTTTGATATCCAGCACTCATATCGCCTCATTTTTGGTGAGTTTTGTTTTCCCACGAGTCAAAAGTTCCACTCTTTATTATTGTTTATTTGAAAAGAGATAATCAGCCAGAACTCCAAAAATAAATTCCACGGGGAAAGTTCACCTTCAATAAATAGAACTCTGACTTCCGTCATAATTCAAACTAGATTTAAGGCCAAATTTATTGAGGAAAATAGGGCAGTTTGAATATTATTTATCCTGAGCTCAACACACTTTTCCTTGACTTATAACTACCCATTGAACCTATTTAAATATATAGAGGTGCCTTGTGTGTGGTAAGAAATATGAAGAAACATGATGTTGGATTGTCTAGAAAAGATCTGTAAGGCAATCTAGGAAGAAACATGACATTGGATTTGTCTAAAGAAGATATGTTCGGCACTTATTTAAGACTGAGGAGGTGGCTTGTCTGTAGGGAAATCTGTTTAGATTCAAAGCATTGTGATCAGACTGGATCTTATTAGCCATCCACAGTTTTAGAGTTTGAAAGTCTGAATTGGTTAATATGTAGATGTGCATGGATTAATCTTCCAGACAAGCATATGACTATTCACAAGATTTAGAGAGATAAAATTCCGAGATTTATGAAAAGCAAACCCATGAAATCATTTGCCAAAGATGTTTCCATTAATCAAGAACATGATATTGGAAGGCTCGAAGACGCTATTAGAATACAATTTAGCAAAAGAAACATGACATTGATTATATCCAGAGAAGATCTGTCCAACAATGTGGGAAGAAACATGAGATTGGATTTGTTTGGAAAAGATCTGTCCAACAATTCAAGCCCTAGGGGAAAAACAAGATAACTAAGATGTTTCAAGAAGATAAAACACCATTAGAGGAAGATTTCATCAGACATAGGTTCGAGTCAAGTAGAAAGGAGAGTAGATGTGGTGAACAACATCAATGAATGTGCCCCCACACAACGTAAAAGCCGAAGAATCAACCAAGAGGCAAGAAACGATACCAAGGTACGTGAACAGATTAATTATGCTACTTTGCTATTTGAAGTTAAAATATAGACACTATTTGAATAGAGTTTATAGAGTTTTAATACCTTTTTATTTATACACGCTTTAGTAGTCCTTTTCTTCTTAGCTATCTGAATTTTGTTATTTATATTTTTATTAAGTTGAAGGTTGAGTTTAGGTTGGGCCAGTTTCATGTCCGGTTCAGCTTTATGTTGGATGGAAGAATAATCTATTCAATTGTGTGATGTTGTCATTAAAAGTATCTAATGTTTGATCGAGTTTGGATGTTCCATAGGAGAGTTTCAATCCTCAACCCTTCACCAAGAAATTTAAACCTAGATCCTGATAAAGATTAAACCCTACAAACAAACAAAAATAATTTTCACATTTAAATATGTCCTATGCTTTAAATTTACATAAACATGGTGAAGTTTTCCTTCTATTTGTATATTTTTCAACATCACTTGATAGTCCCGTAATGCTAGGGAAAATAGAAAACCATTAATCAACATTTGTAAAAGTCAGTCTCCAATAAAAGAACAGGGTGGTTCCATGAAGATAATGAATGAGGGAACTAAACAATTGCATAGACAAGTCAGTGCAGCTTGACAAAATGACTCTCCATGCCCTTGAATGTGGTAGAAGATTGTATATTTTTAACATCACCTGATAATCACATGACGCTATGGAAAATAGAGTACCATTAATCAACATTTATAAAAGTCAAAGCCTGCAATAAAAGAACAGGGTGATTCCACGAAAACAACGAATGAGGGAATTAAAAATTTGTCTAGACAATTGAATGAAGCTTGAAAAAATGACTTTTTTTGTCCTTGATTGTGGAAGAAGACACGATAATCAAATTCACCATGAAGTCATTTTCCTCTTCAAATACACTTAAAAATGCCTATTATCTGCCGAAACTGGTTATCTGCCGAAACTGGTGATGTGGATGGATTAGAGTACATGCATCACTTCAGAGTAACAATGTAGCAATCCTCATTTTCATACTTCAGAAGATAATTGCTCTCTATCATCTCTATCAGTGTCCTGCCACAAGATTAATCTTGTGAATAAACATCTCTATATAACATGAGAGGATTAATCTTCTGAACAATAAACATCTCTGTATAATACAAGATATCACATAGTAAATTATAAAGGGTTTGCTTTATCTACCTTCCTTAAACTGTTTTTAATTGAATCTACTGAACCTCCCCAAAGTTTAATCTGATTTTTAGCTTGTGAAGCCTGCAATTTATGGGTAAAACCAGCAATATACTAAAGTGGTTCCAGTTAATGGGGCATTAATTTCAATGTTTAATATATTTTTATTCTTTATCAAAGTATTTTTTGCTTTATTTGCTTTTGTAAATTTATGCCTTACGGCGTTTCTTTTGCAACATCTGGTGCAAATGCTAGTTTTATGTCTGCTTGGAAAGATTAACGTGGTGGGTGGTTCGCTGAAGACCCCGGTCTACCAGCTATGACTGGGTCTTCCTAAAATTACGCCTATAACAGTGTTAATATTGTGGGATTATGCTAATTAGAGCTTATCATATTTTTAGGTTTTTATATCGTTATCCAAAATACAAAACACTTGTATAATGTATGAAATATTCTTCTTCTTTATAAAAATAACCATGTGCGTGCACTTTGCAAAACCCTGGCTTAGCTCACCTTTGGAATCCCTCAGTAGGGTTTCTTTTGCATAAGAGGCTTCTGCACCTTTTTATTTGAAATAAAGATATCACAAATTCTGAAATGTGACCTAATTTTTTTAACAACAAGGACATGTATTTTGTATTTGAATAAAGGATTCTAGATTTCAACCTAAATTTTTTTAACACTAAGGACCGGCCGATTTAGTATCATATCTAACAACAAAGTAAATCACATGCACTGTGCTAAGGACTCAAAATTATATAAGCAATTAATATGAAATTGATGGTTGCCATAAGATATTCCAAAATTATCACAACTTATTTGGTTTATGATTCAAATCTAGGAGACAATACATTAGCCTCAATATTTAAACAAATCAAACAAGTGATGAACTCTTCCTTTAATATCATATATTATCATGTCGTGTGAAAAAACAATAATGAAGTAGTTTGGTTGGCTATTTTAAGCTTAACTCTAAAAGAGAGCATATAATTAATGGCATAATAAATCAACACATTATTTGGAATAGAATTAAGACATGCTTAGATATATTAATTTATCATATTGCATGCATCTTAGGTTTGGTTTTATGTAAGATTTTATGATTTGTCACATGGTTCATAAACTAGGTTACTTCAATCAGCATTTGAATGGTAAAGATAATAAATCAACACACTATTTGGAATAGAATTAAGACACGCTTAGATATATTAATTTATCATATTGCATGCATCTTAGGTTTTATGTAAGATTATATGATTTGTCACATGGCTCATAAACTAGGTTACTTCAACCAGCATTTGAATGGTAAAGAGAAGGGATGGGAGATCCCCTATGCATGCATTACGTCTTCAATTTACATTATTATCTCCAGTGGCTTCATAACTCTTTGATTCAAGGTGGGATAATGGTTTTGTGGTATAATACACGTGGGGGTATGACAATCCTAATTGTTAGGTAAGAAATTTCATTGCACTCATGTTGTTAGTGTTTAGGATATTATTGTTCGCCTGGATTTTTTTATGGAAACCACCCCTTTGGTAGTTTACTCAATCACAAGGACAAAGGAATTTAAGTCAACATTGACCTCAAACATAGTTCATTCTCTCAATTTTTGACTTCAATGATTATGCAACAATTGGGGCCGAGTTTTGGAAAGTGTTGTTGATTCTTTGAACAGGGATAGAAAAAACCCCCAAAGCCCACGAGTCAAAGTGTGAGGGGAGTATTGCAAGCAACATAATGCACAAAGAAAACGTTATCCAAATTAGGTACCATATGAACTCTCGAGGATTAGAAGAGTTCCATAGAGTCCTCAAAGTCCACAAGGAACACATACACTGCAATAGGTCCCCATTCTTCATTTGCACTTCCAAAATTCGTGAAATAGAAAGGAAAATTACAACTTAGGTAGTAGAAATCACAGTGTTTCTAGTGGAAATGAAGCAATAGTTGACAACCTTGGAACCAAAATGTAATGTTCTTCAAAATTTGGTAGTTGAGTAGGGTGACCAATCCATGGCATTAAACAAAAGAGTTTCAGCCAATCTGTCTAGGGGAGAGTTGAAGGAGGAAGAAACTATGCACCAACTTGATGAAGAAATGGAAATCGTGAACCAATTTATTGAACCAAAAAGTATAGGTTTGGGTGATGTAGTTAGCTACTAATGCTTTTTGTTAATTTCAATTTTTTTAGGGTTACTAGAATATTAGGCATATATTATAAATATATGGCATCAAAGGATACTATATAGTTTTGTATAAACAAAGCCAATCTTTGTTTTAGACTAGTAGTAAAACTATTTTTGGATTATGTATTATTTATTTTCAAGCTTTGTGAAACAATACATTGATGTAACTTATATTACCACTTTTACTATTTCTTTTGTTTTTGTAAGTTAAGTTACAATTATTGATATATCATGAATTTATAGGAATATTGGACTGTACTGTGACACCCTTAATACATTTTCCATGATTTCTGTAGTGTAATGATGTAATGGCCTGAAGTGTGGGACCACAGATCCATGATCTAAGAGGGAAGAGGAAAGATAAACCAAGTGGGGTTAGTTGGCACCTTAAATTAATTTTATGGTGCAAATAATGAGAAAAAGAAGAGGAATAGTCCAAGAGGAACATGAAGAGACCCCGAGGAAATGATAAAAAGGAAAATGCACAACAATGTGGGGGTTGGACCTCTTCTTGGTGGAGCTCATGAGTAAAGTTGGAAAGAGTTATGAGCTAAGGGAATGGGATTCCCTGAAAGAGAAAATAGTGACCAGAAGAGCAAAAAGATGAAGAGGAAATAAAATGAGTGTTTTCCAAGGGATTGGATGAGAAACCACCTAGGGTGCTTGTTGGGGGCTGATAGACCACTCCTAGAGTGCTTGAACAAGTTGAGAATCCACCAATTACAATTAATTATGTTGTGTTTGAGAGGTTGACGAACTACCCACTGTCATATGTATTTCCTACCCTCTATGTACTGAAGATGGCTTCTTGCTAAGGCTGTTGAAGAAAAAATTCCCCTTATATCATGGATATGGCTCAGGGGTGACTGCTATAAGTAATTTTGTCTATACTAGGTCTATGGTTGGGTCAAAAATCAAAGTCCCACCTTTAGCTTGACCTATTTATGAATTGTAAATGAAATTCTCTCAGTTGAGAGTTGTGGAAGTAAGGAATTTCTCTATGAATGTATGTAGCTATGAATAATGTTTCATGTCCTACGATGTTGGTGCATGAATGTCATTGATTGAAACTCTTAAATATTTTTTCAGAGGATGAATCCCTGGATAAAGCTTCCCAAAATTGGGTGGCTTTTATGCTCTCCCTGAGCATGCAACTGGTCTAGACAGCTTGAATATGAAGGGGACAAATAGATCTCTATTAAAATGCATTTCTATGTTAAGCCTTAATGTTTGCAGTTTAGTATTTAGGCCTTATTTTATAAATCACAATCTCATGAGGGATAAACTTGTTTTCCTATATAAATATGTAATTTATATTTGATGCAGGCCATAGGCCAAGATGGCTCGAGACCACTGAAAGCTCAAGAGGGATAGCTAATCGGACCGCCCAATCCTTCTCTTGTGTTGTGGCCTTGGAGGTCGAGCATGTGGTCTCTATATGTAAACATAAATAAGTATAAATTTTGCATTGTGCAGGAATTGAAACCTAGGCCCGAAGTAAATAGGCCTTGAACCTTATATGCCCATGTGGTCAGGTGCATGAATGAAGGTGAGAGAAAATCGATTTCAGGGTCGATGATCTCATCGAGGGATTTATGTCATTGGATGACCCTAGGGGTATGGTACCCTGGAGGTTTCGAAGGGAGTCCCTGCTTGGAACTTTCAGGATTATAATCTTGGAATAACATGGCTTGTGGGGTTGCTTACAAGAAGTCTAAGTGAAGGACACAAACCCATAAGTCTAAGTTTATATGAAATGCAAAGAGGAAAATCCTATATAATTGGTTGCAACCTTATTGTTGTGGAACTAGTGGTACCCACAGAGGTGTTGAGCACCTGACACTTGTCATATAACCATTGAGTGGCGTGATGACGAGACAGATGACATCACCCCAGAGGTTCCCAAAGGAAGCATGTTATTAAACTTCTGAGAACTCTCCATATTGAGGTAGAGAAATTTGATAGCAAAGGGAGGATCGTCAATCAACAGAAAGAGATATCCATCCTACTCTCGAAACCTATACACTTTTGTTTCGAACACACAGTGAAAATCTATGGGATTAAACTCCGAGGGTGATGTGGCTTTAGAGGAGAAGGGACCCATGTCATGTAAATTAAATTCTATGAGAGAGAGACAGTAGGACCATCCACGTAACCCCGACGATTACAGAAACGGGATACCCTGGATTAATTTGAATGATTGCAGATGGAAATCCTAGGGGATTAAACTCTCGGGGTGATGTGGTTGCACATGGACCCCATACTATAATACATGCTTGCACGTGGCACAACATGAATGCTTTGGCAGTTGATAATGTTATGAATTGGAGGGCCATGCAGACATCCTCTGAGGACCACATGGGAGCCATGTGTACAGTCCTGATGACATGGCACGTAGCTATTAGTCAAGTTTTGAAGGCTTCTATCTTTTGATCCAGGGGTTGGATCGAAATAAAATTTATACAGTTGGAAAGGTCTCAACGAGATTAACACAACAATGTTCTCCACTTTAAGTTTTGATGTGTTTGCAGAAGGTTGAAAATTTAAACCCCATCTCCACAATTGGGACTTTGGGGGACAGGTCAGTTTAGTAACTACCCTCCATCTTCCTTTAAGGTCTAGGGATAGTAGGGGGGTATGTTACAAAGAGGTATTAGAGCGCATTGGTTCAGACATTGGACCTGAAGTGGCTCACATGCACATATGACATGATTGGTTTATTTTAAAATTAAAATTCTAGAAGCCCTATTCCAAAATAGACATGCTTATCGGTGTAATAAAATTGTGGAAGTCCAATCCCAAAATAGGCACATCTATCGATGTGATTATTTCTCTCTTAATATACTACTTCCAAGTCCCCTGTCATAGTTATGATTAGTTTGGTATTAATACCAATATTGGTAGGATTTACGTGATTTATGTGAGAAATAATAAATAAATAATCACAATGATGATTAATATCTACTTACACTGAAAATAGTTGGTCACAGTTAGAATTTAAGAGATTATTCAAACTTCTTTAGAAAATTATTTTTATACTCAAAAGGTATTAAGGGAAGCATTCCAAGATCCTCGTAGTTTTGTCGAGTTAAAAGGTCAAGAAGGTTGTTCGTGTGGCAAATAATTTGAAATTTATATTAATTTTAGTATAAGCTATACAATCTAAAACAAAGTGCAACCCATGGTGTTTTGGGAATTTACCAACACCTAATTTGATTATGGAGTTCATGAGAATTTGTTCATATTTTACTAATGTTAATTTTCTTCCTTACGCTAGCCAACATAAAGAGATAATTTTATTTTTGAGATTTGGTTTGATCACCTCCTTGTAGTATCTTAGTTTCCTTCCCCCCTCTAACTCTTTATCACCTCACATTTGAATTTTGATGTAATAATCAATTGATAGTATTCTTATTCTACAAAATGATCTCATCCATTGTCCCCCAATGGTCATGTCACAACTAGGCATCCTTATGCCACCCACCCCCGCCCCCGCCTCCCAACTCCCCCTTTAGTAGTTGAAGGTGGTGATTTTGGCTAGAGTTAGAAGAAATTTTAGGGAACACCTTGTCTTCCATGTTGTTTAACCTCCTCTTATAGGTAGGATACCTATTCATAACCGTGCTTTCAATGGGGGAAGGCTTGCTTCAATGAGGAGGATATGATAGAGTATATTTCCTTTAATATTGAGAGTGTAGGTTATAGATTGCATTTGAATCTATTCTATCTTCCCCAATAAAATAATAGGGGTGACAGGAGTCTCAAAGAGGAGTTTCGTTTTATCTCATATTCAAAGATCTCTTGACTTATAATTGTTTTCAAGTTCATAATATGTTTGACATCCTCCATTTATCCTTTTATTCATGATATAACTCTTGTTGAATTTGTGATGGATAGTGATTCAAAGATATTTGTCTTCAAACTTCCTACATGTTGTTGTTTTGATATATAAAAGTATCATATGTGATATATTTGGATTTAATTGTCATGATTTTGCTTTTGTCAGTATTAACAATCATACCCACCTTGGAACAAAAATATTGGAGGATTCTTAGTTGTTGATCAAGATCATAATGACTCATTGCCAAAAGAAAAATATCATCAACATAAAGAAGAAGATTTATGACTATATTGGTGAGCATGGGGCCAACACAACCTACATCTTCCAAACATTTTTCTAGCTTGTCAATGTATATCCTAGAAAGGGTAGCATACTGTGTACACCCTTGCTTGACTTTGATATTGCAACTAATTTCTTATGACTGGTTCTCAATGGTTGTAATCTTGGCAATAACATTCTCACACAACTTTGTCACAATAACCCTCAACTCAAGAGGAACTATTATCTATCCTAACCTCTTCCATAGGTTTATTTTAGGATATATGCCAATTATATTTTTTTCACTAAATATTTTTTTATAAAAAAAAATATATTAGAAATAATACTACATTTTTATAAACTTAATTTTAGACTTAATTTTAAATCTATATTTAGATTTAAAGACGTTCAAAATTAAGTCTATCATTCAAAATACAGCTTGAGTGGGCCTAATGGTTAAGAGCATATGTTTCCTCCTAAGATGTCACAGGTTCAAAACCAGAGGGGCTAGAGTATGTCTTCATAGACTGAGCACTCAAATCGTTGTGCGGACCTGTGTCCCACAAACAAGGGAGTGTCATACACCAATTTGAAGAGGTGGGTCGCTTGTCCCACAAACAAGGTAGTGGCATACACCAATTTGGAGAGGTGGATCCCTTGTCCCATAAACAAGAGAGTCTCATATACCAATTTGATATCTTGCTTGATGATGACTTTAAAAATAGATAATAATAATAATTAAAATAAATAAATCTCTTAATTATTATAAAAATAATTAATTTTAAGTGAAAGTTATGGAAAAGAGCCTGGGAGATTCTATAATCCAAAACCACTTCAAATAAATAAACAAACACGGTTCATGCTTTGGAAAAACATATGTTTCACCTAAGTCACATGACACGAGGACACGAGACATGGAGGACACGTAAATACGAGTATAGCAGCGACCTGAAAACAGGACACTGGGGACACGTTATATATATATATATATATATATATATATATATATATATATACACCGAAATATAGTTTTTTATCCATATTAAATTGCAGGTTGCAGCGTATCTAATCAAATTAAAATATAATTACTTCTCAAAGTTCATAGTTCACTTTAAAAAAATAAATAGAATCAAATTTTACTATTTAGAAATTAGAATTTGATATGCTTGGTCTTGATTCTTGAATATTCAATGTTCATTGTTCATGTACAACTTACAAGCATATAAAAAACTACTAAGTACTTACTACTAACTATAAATTTAGAGCTTAGATATTAAAACCATAAAATGCAGATTTTCCATTAAGTCATCAAAATCAAAATGTATCACTGTTGAGTGTTTACAACAATGTTGCATTAATCGTTATTGGGATAATATTGGTGCAAAGAAAAAATCCTAATTATTGGGAAATAATCGGGAAATAAATCGTTTGGTACAAAAATATTCGTTTTTTTTTCATTTTTTTTCAATTTTTTTAATATCTAAACCATTTACAACATAAAATAAATACATTGACACATAAATATGATAAAAGAACTAATATATAAGATGTTTACTATCATTTATAGTGCTAAAATCACACATAACATTGAATCATGTCCTGAATAGTAAGTCCGGACTCCTAAGTCCCAACTTAGCCTCAAAATATCAACAAAAATATAGTAATGTATTTCATCATGTCATAATGTCATATACAATAAAATGAAGAAAATAACTAAAGTCTAATCCTATCTGCCCCTCTTGCGAGAAAATGTCACAGCTTTCCCTTTCCCTCTAGATGTAGATGCTGGGGCTGGTGGAGTTGGCAGTGGAGTTTGCTATGCTCTAGAAGCTGAAGAACTAGAAGTATGAGCTATAGGAGGTAGACCACATCCTCTACTGGTGGCAGGGGTAGCCCGGGCAGGTGGTGTCACTTGGAAACATTACAATCTCCCAATCCTGAAATCCTGAAAAACTGATAAGTGTGCTGCATTTTGAATGAAATCTAAAATTCTACTTTCTCCATATGAAATCCAATGAGGCCGGAACCACTCTCAAACATCCTGAGTCATTTCATGGTAATGTTAAAAATTTAAGTAAAAGGATGAAAATGAAGATTAATGAGAATGTCACCGGAACCACTCTCAAACATCCTGAGTCATTTCATGGTAATGTTAAAAATTTAAGTAAAATGATGAAAATGAAGATTAATGAGAATGTCACTTTTACTTTAAGAATTTAACATTACCATGAATAACATATCAATACTCGGGCCTAGACTTGATCATTAAGCTGCCCCACTCAAAAATTATTTGTTTCTTTAAAAAAAATTGCAGCTTATGCAGGTAAGGTTTTCTATCAACTGAATACGCGTTTTTAGATGCAGGACATGACGAAAACCAGTGAATACGTTTTACATTTTACAGGACACGATGAAAAACGTTTTCGACAGGTTTTAAGGCTGTTTACGGGATACGGGACCTTGGAAGACGTATCCTGTGACTTAGTGTTTCACATTTAAAATTTACATAGGGAAGAATTCAAACTCAATTAAATTAATTAGTAAAATGAAGTTTATTCATGAGTATTTTCTTTTTAAATGATAAGCAAACGCCATAAGACGCAAAGCAATCAACTATGTAAAGGACAAAGTATACCAAATGAACTATGTAAAGGACAAAGTATACAAACTCTTTTTGTTTCTAGCTTGGAATTTGTGGCTGATCTAAAAATTTGCAATTGGAATTAACGATATATTCCAATTTAGCAATCAAGGTATATATTAATGAAATGACGGTGGAGTGGATTTAGAGTGAATTTTAATTTTCCGTAAATGATGATTCATGAAGAGGTGTTTGTGTGGTATTTTAAAATATATTTAATTAAATAATAAATATCTAAAAATAATAATAATTTTAATAAAAATGTATTATATGGTTAATAAATATATTTATGTAGCTCAAGGTTTTGGATTAATGGTGAATGGGTGTGTTGTTAAAGCACTCTTCGTGATAAGTCACTGGTTCAAATTCTTGTGAGTATTTAAGTTAGTGTTAAGCAGAAGAGAAAAAAATATTATATGACAACCAATCGATCATTATTTATAAATAATGGAAAGGAAAAAAATTCTCCGGAACAAACTAGATGAGAAAAGCTCATATCGTTTCCCTTCCGCTGGGGTGGCGGTAGAACGAGGGTTATCAGCTTCTTGATTTCTGTATACTCAGCTTCAGCGTCCGAAAACGCTCATTTCTGTATACTCAACCTCTTGATTTTTGCCGTTCATTGCCATTTTTTAGAACCTATTAAAATGCAAGCTCTCAGATTCAGCGTTTTGTGCAAAGTTTATTGGATATAATTGAAATGAATATATGTCAGATTCAGCATTTTGTGAAAAGCTTGTTGGACATTTATAAGACGTTTTGGCTTTGTTCGACATTTTGGGCAGGAGTTTTTAAAAAAAATGTCAAAGGCAATGGTTGATTTGGAAGGTGCGGGGAAAGTTGATAGTCAAAGTCAATATAGTGATGGAGTCCCGTATCCTGTATAGTATATACGACAATTTTTGTCTCTCCTTCGAAAGATTTATGTGGTGGTTGTTTTCCCTGAAGACCCCGGTCTACCTGTACGTGATCAATGACTGAGTGGGGGTAAAAATTCTCACATATTGTGAAACTGTATTAATGGCCGTGTATTAAATTATTTTAGGGTTTTGGTATTATTATTTCAAATATATATTTGTTTCTAGGTAGACTAGTTGGTTGGTGTGAAATTTAGTTTTTAAGTTTAAATCAATTTTATAGAGATATCCAGAGTGGAAAGCATTTCTGAGAGACAAACTATTTCATAAAACATGAGGGTTTAGACATTTATTGTGAGTATATGATGGATAATCTAAGAGAATGTGCATTGTAAATATATGATGGACAATGAAAGAGAAAGTATTCATCATTTTTAACTTTGTTAGTGTTAAAATGATGAGAGACTCTTTCATCCCAAAGAGATTTTGGAATATATTATAGAATACATGGAAATTTGTTCTTATTTAACAATGTTATTTTCTTCTTTATACTATTTTTTATTTTGAAGATTAGGGTTAAAGAGTTGATACCTTATAATATGTTATTTTAATTTTTTTTCCATTAAATCTTATGGCACCACAATTTATCCTTCAAAATTAATCTAAAAACATTTTTAATATTATTCTTATTCTGCAAAATGTTCTCTTCTTTTATTTTGCAATATTCAATTCCAAAAACACTCAATGTACTTGGATTCAATCATTGTTAAGTTTATAAAAGAAATAATATGATATTAAGATCCGCTTAAACTTAACTTCACACACATATACAAAGACCAAAAATAATAATAATAACAATAAATAATAATAATAATAATAATAAATATTGTATTAGTAAAAAAGATAGATGAAGCTCATGGCCAAATTACAAAATTTCTCATTATTTGTTAAATATATAAAATATTTCTTACATGAGTAAATTTCAGAGCTAATAAAACAACAAAATACTATTCGAATAAGTAGGATTATGAACCCAACTTTTAGTTAGCACTGGGCATGTTATTAAAGAGGATTTTTCGTCTTTATTTTTATTTACCCTTTATTTTCTTTTCTTTTCTTTTTGTCTTTGATGAGGTTTTTGTTATTCTTGTCATACTCAATTTGTTTTGGGTTCCAATTGTTTTTGTATATTCTTCAATCTAATTTGTATGTTCATTTTAAGGGGCTTTGTATAGTGAATCAAATTTAAGTAAAAAGTAGGTTTTTCTTTGAACAAACTTTTTTGAGTCATCCTTGCTTATATGGAGATTTTATTTTTATGGAGTATCCTTAAATTGCTCTCAGTGTATTATTGTGTCATTGGTTTCCTTTGCCTCTAATTTTGACTCTTCCATTGGAGGGTCCATTGTAAGTGGTTCTTTTTGTAATCAATTGATGTTCTTCTTATGATAGTATTTTCCAAGGGCTTCGTGAATGGTTTACAGAGAATCTAAATCCCCCAAAAATATAAAAGTATATTTGGAAGTCTAACCCACACAGGAGCCAAGGAAAGAAAAATTGTGGAAAAGGTCAAAAGAGGGAGTCCAAAATTTCATACATAACACACAAGTTCCCAAAAACTTTGGTCCGAGTTTAAAATCAAATATTTTTCTTTAACAATATCAAATTCAATAATTAAAAATTTCTTTACATAAGAATAAAATAAAAAACCTCATTTTTTAGTTAAGGTTTTAAGCATTCCAAAATTCATTTATATAAATCTAATAAATGAAACCAAAGGCCATTAAAATAACAAACAAAACAATTGATACTATAAAAGGTCACTTGAGTTGCAACATCTTTCACTTCAAAAATTGCTATAAAGAGGTTCTAAACTAAAATACAAAAATGCACAACATTCTTAAGATAGGTTTTACCCATATTACCATTTAAAGAAAAAAATATCATTGCTTATACCAATATATTACTCAAGATAAAATTGATTTTTAATTAAACGTATAAAAAGATTAAAGAAACAAAGTATTAGTCCTAAGAATTAGTTCAATTAGTTGAATTTAAAACACTTTTGTTATTAAAAAATCAAGAGTTCAATTCTCTTCACACTCTTGAAATAGAGTTCTAAAAAATCATGAGTTCAGTTCTCTTCACACTCATAAAGTAAAGTTTTATAGTTGAGCCAAACTCCTTAAAATAGATTTAGATTTCCCTCCACATTGCTCGCATCTATTGGAAGTGAAGACGAGGAACTTCGAGAAGAAACTATGGCCATGCAAAGTGAAAACGGGTTTGGAGGGAGGTAATAACGTACGACTAAGATTTATATTACATTTATGTACGAAAAAGATTTATATTAAATTTATTTATGTCAATTCTTTCTAGAATATTTAGAAAAAATAAATTTAATAATATACCTATTACATCAGAATGAATTTAATAATATACGTATTATCTCATAATGATGTATTTTAATGTTGATTTTGGGTTTTATTAAATAGTTTTTTAATACTATAATTTTTATTAGCATTTTTTTTAATAATAAATATTTTTATATTTTATATAAAATGAATTTTAGGATTAATAAATAAAGTTGAAGTCATTACAATAAAGTTTATTAATTTATTTAGGAGTTGTCTATATGTGATATTTTTAGAGTTATGTTAAAAAATTTGTGGTGAAATTTTAATTTGTGTTGTTTAAACTGATATTTGATTATATATATGGATTCAACATCCTCAAAAACCCTTGAGGTACTTTGATTGTAAAGAGTTCATCCATCAAATTTATGATTTCAATTAATCCCGCCAGATTCTAGACAAATTAAATTGGAAAATAAACCAGAAAACTTTTCAAAAAATCTCACTTATAGACAACACCTTTTACTTATAAGATTTGAATATAGACCAGAAGAATAATAATCATTTCTTTCAACCACCCTAAATAAACCCAATTAACATATTTTATTTTATCTTATTATTATTATCTTTAAAAATTAATAAATTAAAATTAATAATAATAATAATAATTATTATTATTATTTTATTATTATTGGTAAAGTAAGAGTGGAAATAATAATAATAATAATTCTTAACAATATTATATAATTTTGAAATTACAAATTAGTTCCCCATGGTACCTAGATGTGGAATCTAAGCCCATCATAGTAATGTGAGTGAGCAATGTTAACAAGGAACATTGTAGGTCACCCAAAATGGTGTAATGCATATAATTCACAACACTTTCAAGTGGTGGAACAAGAGGTTAAGTTGTGTGAACATCTATTCATGATTATTTGGTGTTGATTAGATGCTTTAGAAGTACAATCATATAAGGAGATGACATTCAAACCTACTATGAGCATGATTGTCTTGGAATCTATGGGAAATCGATAAAATTATGGAAAGAGATGGCATGGGAAGCTAAGGATGAGAAGCCTTAATTTAGATTGGTCTCTTGTCTTGTGGAAGATACAACATGGAAGGATACTCATAAGAAATTTAGTTTACTGTGGTCTACTCACTCTTTCTTCTTACTACTTTTTATGGTGTTTCATTTGGAATTTATGGATTATCTGGTCCCGATGCTAGTCGTGCTTTAGGAACCCAGCTAGAAGAGCCTTTTCTTGCAATGTTGTCCTCATTATTAGACATAATTTGAGTCTATTGATTTTCAGTGGAATTTTGTGATTTCAACTATGTTAATGCAAGGTATGGACGTGGAAAAAATTAGCACTTTAGTCTCAAGGTAACCCTAGTTCTTGTTGGTTTCATTGCGGGTTTCTCATTTTCAACCCTAAATTTCAAGTTTTACTTCTTAGGTATCTGGCTTTCATGTCAGTATCTGAGTCTATCAACATTTTCAGGTCTTTTCATTTTGGCAATTTCATTTCCCCTCCTCCTATTCTAATCTTCTTCAACGTCTCGTCTACTTCTAATCTCCCTTGTTTGGTATTCTCCCTCCATCATTCCTTCCCTTATTTTTAGCGCCTAAACCCCTTGGTTGCTCAGTTTTATCCTCTAGTAGATCACTTGATCACCTAGGTCTATTATTTACCTCTCTCCTTTTCACTTGAAGTCTGTTACAATCTTTGTCTCTACCATAAATCTCCTTTACCTATCCATGATGGCAAGATGTTGATTATCCTTGGATTTTAGAGTGGCAGGAGGGGTAGGTCTAGCCCCTTTGTAGGCCAAGACACCCTTCCACCTTACTCCTCGCATACTCAAGCTGAATCTGCAACAAGAAAATCCATGGCTATTTATGCAGATATAATCCTTGAAGTGGTCAGGAGTACCATAACAGAAGTGGAAGAAGAGGTCCAACAAGAATGTAAGTTTATTCTTAACCAACATATTGAAAGAAAGGCTAGAAATGGATTATTGAAATAAGCACTTTTATAATATTAAATTTTAAAATTATAACACCAATTCTTTTTAAAACGTTGTATTTTCAAAATTACTTAAACATATTTATGCTTAATAATATACCGATATTTATAACATTGTATTTTTAAAACTATGATACTGCTTCTTTTACAACATTATAGTTTGAAAATTATTATTTATGGAAAATTATAGTAGGAAATTAAATATTAATAAGTTCTTCAGATTCCCGAAAATGATATATATATGGTTATAATAGTAATATTTATAAATTAACATTGAAAATATTTTTTATTAATTTTTATTTATTTATTAATATAAATCAATTTATTATTATTAATTTTTTCACATATATTTTAAGTTTTCTTTTTTCAAATAATTTTATGATTACTTATTAATGAATAAATATATTTTTTCCTTGAGTGGTCTGCACAATTAAAAAAATACGTGACTCAATGCTTTCTGTTTGAAATCACCATAGAGATAACGTACAAAGAAAATATGAGAAAACATTTAACATTAACAACTTACTTTTCTCTGCCTTCATTTCTTACTTTGTACTTACATTTGAGATTGACTCCGAGCAACTAAACCTGACTTCTCAAATTCCATTCCACGTTGTTTCTATTTGCAAGTTGTGTGCACAGGGCTCCACAAATCAGATTCACAAGGACATATTGTGTATGTGTACACTAAAGTTCACATCAGCATTCCACATGGTTTACGGTTGAAATTGTGGGCAAGCAATCACGAGTAAGCATTCATATTAATAGTAATCTAATCATTAAATAAAGACAATACGGTTGACATCACGTTGGCCTTTAGAATAGGTAATTTTATTTTATCAATATTGTTTTTAAATTAAATCTGAAAATAAAATTATCAAATTATTTATCTATTAATTAATCAATACATTATGAGTTATGTCTAAGAATATTTAGAAAATAAATTTTAATCTAAAAATATTTATTTTATTATTTTTATTATTTAAGTGTATGTTTTTAGTGAATGAGATTTTCTATTAATTGTTAAAATATTGTACATATAATATCAACAAATTAGTGGTTTCACTCTGACCAGGTTTGTTGACCATTGATAACTGAATATTACAAAACATCCAAAATAAACAAAAAATTACCACCCAAATTTGATGAGGCCAAAAAACCAAAACACTTTTAAGATACATAGCACCCTAGTCACCATGTCTAATCGTTGGAAGTGATGGATGTTAGATTGTCTGGCCCTGTCCCTGAGGGGGGAGGAGGGCGATACGGGCAATATACATGTTGCTCTAGATGAGTCATCCATGCTTCCAATTTGTCCATCTTTTCTAAAAGAAGATTCTGGCCACGCCACACCACAACCATTCGCTCACGAAGGTGGCATTGGAAGTATTGCAAGTACTGGAGCGTTTTTATCAATGCCTCATGCTCCTCCCAACAAGTCTTGTCGTGAGCCTCCAACATTGCTTGCACAAACTACTTTGATGACTTGAACGTAGTCACACGATGAGGAGGGCCCCCACGCCCATACCTAGTGGGGCTTCTACTGCCACCCCTGTCGTCGCACCTATTCACGCCACCACCACGACCATGACCCCTGCTTGAAACTTTGCCACCTCCACGACCACATCTAGCCATAGCGCCCCCACAATGATCTTTCCCCTTTAAACTAGGCGGGGCTGGAGAGGCTTTGACCACACGAGAAGACCTCAAGGTCGACTTCATATTAGCCCCAGTTGCATAGGAAACACCAGAAATCCAACAAACACGAACACAAGCTATTGGTCTCCTACCACCCTAATACTACTGTGAAACTCCCAAAGAGTGCACCAGTCCTTCAACCAAGCCACCTATGTCAATGCCAGAAGAAATTATAATGAGGTCCCCCCCAAAACTGCCACCCACTCCCGAGTCAGAATTTCCACCTCCAGCCAGATAGCAATCCACCAAGACCTTTCTTGTCGCTAGGGAGTTGTGCTCTAGACGCACAGCTCTTTCTGCTTCCCCAACATCTTGTAGTCCCGCCATTACCATAGCCCCCCAGCCCGCATGCAACCCTGACGTGCCTCAAAACACCGCCCCTTGTCAGCACTAGAGGATGGAGCCCCACAACTCCCCAAAATTCACTAGGCACACCAAGAAGTAGCATAATTTCCACCTCATCCAAATACTTAAACTGCGGAGAGATAATTCCCCAAAGCATCAAACACGAGGAGTCCTGAAATGCAAAGGAGAAAATGGAACCTAAATACTGAAAGCATCCCCAAAGAACCCATTGCACAGTCCACCATAACAATGCAGGACATTGAGAAAAATAGTCTGTCACCCACAAACACTGAGAACTTACTCAAAGCCCAATTCATGGAAAACTCGAACCATTGAACAAGGGGGGGAGACCTCTTAGCTGGTTCAACACATCAGAATGAACATAAACAAACTAGAAGGTAAAGGTGAGTGCACTTACCAATGGAGGCTCGCCATCCTCGAGTCCCGACTCGCACTGGCCGCCAAAGTTTCTCGGATTCCTACTTATGTCGTAGACTGCATGCATAATATTTCCTTCGAGACCCACTTTGGTATACTACATATGCCACAAAGCTTGTTTTCATAAACGTCTTAGTCATCGAATGGCTTGGATAGGCACCCTCCCAATTCATTAAACACATCCCTTTGTACTGCCGCGAGCCTAGAAAGTTTTTACGATCACACGCTTATCGATTAAATGAAACAATATGAGATGGTGGCATGCCTACCCTCCCACCACCTCACATTATATCTTCTATCATGTCTCCGCACGAGGGCTATCAACCACCTAACTGTCCTCCTCTTGGACACGCACCCCCATTAGGGTTGGCAAATCAATGTCTATGATTTGAAAAAAAATCATCCAATTGGTGAAGTTGCAAGTCCAGTGGCCAATCTTGGGGCAAGTCCTAATTTTGGTGATCGCATCCCCAGCTGGCCAGGTTACGCTCTGCTTGATTACCCTACCATCATGTGTGTTTTGTTATGATATAATCAAAGGACGAGAGTTTAGAATCAATCCTTTCCACCAAGTGCTTTAATCACCAACTTGTGGAAATTTTGTCAAGCGACATCCCATTGATGAGTTTCTACACCAAACAGACTGCAATTTGCGAATCTCTTGTGATCTGGATCTTAGCCAATCCCAACTCAGCTGCCACTTCAAGGCCCTTTTTCAAGGCTAGGAACCCCGCCACATTGTTTGTAGTGACTCCACATCAAGAATAAAAAACTTTGACTACCTTCCCCTGATCATTACAGGTGAGAGCTCTAAACCCTGTAGGGATTGAGTTTCCTTTAGAGGCCCTGTTAAAATTTACTTTAAAGAAGCCAGTCAAGGGAAGGGTAAAGTTATTATATGAAGACCTTCTGAGGTAGGAGGGGTGAGAAGGAGCAGGGAAAGCCAGGTCTACTTGAATGTCTGACGCCATAAGGATTTATAGGTATTGATCCTTCGCCTTCCAATCCTCTTTAGTCCAGCGTTTTGCTAGAAAGGTTTCCTTTATGTTACATTTCACTACCTCTCAGATCTAGTCCACCTTCATCTATATAGCTTGGAACACCACATGATTTATGGCTTTCTAGAAATTCCATAATATAAATCCTTGAGAAATAATCCAAGCCCTGTTTACAATAAGATCTTTAAACAAATTCCTTCTCCGTAGCTCAAGAGATTCTATGATACTATTACGGGATTTTTCAATATTTCCAAACAACAGTTCCACCAAATGCCATTTATTTTCTGTAACCGCACATTGATTAGAAATGTGTTCCAATGATTCCTCATGGTTGTCTCATAACGAGAATCTAAATGGACCGACAAAGCCCTTTTTCCTAATTCTATCCCAAGTTAACAACCTCTTGTACCCAATGAGCCACGGGAAGAAAGATACTTTCAACCATAGTCTTGATTGTCAAACTCTCTTCTAAAGGGGGTTTTGAGGGGCATCAATCAAGGTCACTATAATGGAATAAGCCTCCTTGACTGAGAATGAGCCGTGTGGAAGATGGCCCCATCTTAGTTTGTCTCGCTCCTAATAATTTAGAATAATGTGTTCCTGCAAAATATTTGACAGCGTGTTACAAGGCAAAGGATTGTTATGCTAGGGCCAATCTTCTTGTACTTTCCAGTCCCTCCACTTATCCTATTGGCTAGACACCCTCCATAAGTCTTCAACTTTCTTAGCCCCCACTTGTGTTGTGAATGCCCGTATATCCCTGAGGTCCTCTCGATTACTTAGTCTTAGTTTTTGCATCCAAGCATCCTCACAAAAATTTGTAGTTTGCATGTTCCTGATCTCCCAAAAGTTATGGTCTTGAATGAGTTCCTTGTTACTCTTTGCCATATTCCATATAGACGAGCCTGAGGGAAATTGTTTTATGTTCAATAACAAGTTCAGGCTTTCATTGTTGCTAGATTTATGAGTCCAAATATTCTTCCAAATTTCTTGACCACCTTACAACCATCTCCACCAAAGTTTATCTCCCAAGACCTTATTTAATAGTTCTGAATTGCGCAAGCCTAGTCCCCCATTGAGTTTGGGCTTGCTTATTTTTTCCCACGCTAACAAAGACCATTTCTTCCCTAACTGGGCTCCTGACCATAATTTTTTTTTTTAATATGGAGAAAAATATCTTTATACATACCTTTCAGGGTTGGGAGAGCCATCATCTGATAGATTAGCAGGGCTTGTAGTACATATTCGAGTAAAGTTAATTTTGCTGCCAAATTTAGAACCCTAAAATTCTAGCTAGATAAATTCTTGTCCAAACAATCCAGAAGATCTTTCCAATAGGATACCCGAAGAGAATTGGGAACAAGAGAAACCCCCAAGTATGTACTTGGAAGAGTACCCATGCAAAATCCCAATGTCCAAGCCAAGTGCCTTTGGACCCTAGGTTTGGTATTAAATAAGAAGATATATGATTTTCCCCCATTAAATAGGGTTCCTAACGTCTTCTGAAAGTCCTCTAGGATAAGGAACAACTGTCTTGCTTCATGAAGAGTGGGCTTTCCAAACATCATGTTGTCATCAACAAATTGCTAATGGGTGATTAGTATATCTTGTGGAGCTAAACACAACCCTTGTACGAGACCTGATCCCGTAGTTTCATTTAAATATATACTGAACCCCTTTGTTGCAATGATAAAGAGAAAGGGGGAAATTGGATCCCCCTACCTAAGACCTCTATATCCTTTAAATGTTTAGGAAAGGGATCGATTAACCAATATTTACTACAAGTGAATTTCAATGAGGGAACTAATCCATTTTATCTAGGCTTGCGAGAATCCAAAAGCATTCAGAATATTTACAAGGTAATTCTAGTTAAGGCGGTCATAGGCTTTAGACAAATCATGTTTGATAATCAAACCTAGAAGTTTAGATGTCTTTGAAAAGTGTAGTACCTCATGAGATGCTATGATCCCGTCCATTATTTTCCTTCCTTCTACAAAGCTAGATTGTTCCAGCCCAATAATAGAATTCATGAGAGGATTCAGTCTATGAACCATTACTCCTGATATAATCTTATATATCACATTACATAGAGTAATTGGCCTGAAATCACTTGGCTCCATTGCAACACCCTTTTTGGGGATAAGGGTGAGGAGGGTAGCGTACCTAAGCATATCATCTTCATTCTTCTTGATTGATCTACTAATGCATGGATTTCTGAACCAAGGAAATGTCACCCAGCCTTGAAAATTTTGAGGTGAACCCATCTAGGCCTGAAGCTTTGTTTAGGGACAAAGATTTAACCACTTACTCAACCTTTAAAATGAGATCTTCCATATTAAGGTTTCATTTTTTTCATCACTAATCAGCTTTGGGATGAATTTCTTTACCTTTTGAATGGCAACACTTATGTCCCCCTTAGGTTCCAAGAGAAGATTTTGAAAATGAGATATTAATTCCTTAGAAATTTCTTCATGGAGCAGAAGCCTTCTTCCTTTTGAGTTGTTCAAAGATAATATTTGATTGGTTTGATGGTGCTTCACCATTGTTTTGTGAAATAACTTAGCATTACGCTCCCCTTCACGCAGCCATTGGATTCTCAATTTTTGTTTCCATATGATTTTCTCCTGGTTGTGTCGATGCTCCAAATCCATAAGAATTTTCCCTTCCTGGTTCGCCAAATGTTTTGTCCTTCCTTCAAGAATAATATTTTGATGAATCTCCTTCATTGAATCCTCCAATGCCTTTTTTTTCCTTATGGATATTTCTGAAATATCTTTTATTCCAATCCTTAATTCTCCTCTTGAACTCCTTTAACTTCCATTGGAATGTTTCCATACGACACTGTCCAATTACCCTGATTTCTCTCCACCACTCCTCCAACTTGGCAACAAAGTTCAATTGATAGAACTAGAATGCTTCAAAGCGAAAGGGGCAATTCTTGGGGACCATTTTTAGGTCAATCTCTAGTCTGATGGGCCAATGATTAGAGCTCCGCATGGGAGGATGGTTGCTTAAAGATACAAATACTTCTAAAAGATGTTCGTTTAAATAAAAAAACATGTCTAGACGGGAGGCAATATGGTGCTTTCCCCCATGATGGTTGTTCCAAGTATAGTTGCCATTAACATAGTCAATATCTTTGACCTTAATTTCCTAAATTATGTCCTGAAAGGCCTGAGAGATTGGATCGAGTCATCGTATGCCACCTTTCTTCTTACTCAAATGTCTAATCATATTAAAGTTCCTAGTAATAATCCAGATGTCCTCGCCTTATGTACCCCTTATTCACACTAGATCCCTTGAAAAACCCTGATTGTCACCCAGTGTGGATGGTCCATAAACCCCTAATAGCCATATTGCCACTAAAGAACCTAGGAATTCAAATTTCCATGTCAAAATATTAGGACAAGAAACCCAAGGAAAGAAAGAGTTCTTGAATCCCATAGGATTGCTAGACCACCTACATTGCCTTTCGCATCCAACACCATGCATTTTTACTGTGGCCAACAACTAGCTATAGTTTGCATTAGTTTATCTGAGGAGACTTTAGTCTCTTGTATTACCATAATATCCAGTTTCTCTTGTTTAATTCTCTCCTTCAGGTACCTCACCTTGCTTTTAGAGTTGAGGCCCTAAATGTTCCAAGAGAGAATTTTCATCGGTGATTAGGGGGGAGCATTGAAAATACTCCGTGAGCACATTAGCTTGGCTAGAGTTGACTGGGATTTCCCTTGATTCCTGGATCACTTCATGAGTCACTTCTCGCCCCTTCTTCCTTTTTTCCAATCCCGAGTTGTTCTATACATAGGTGAGGGACAACGCATCATCTTTTATGACCAGAGTTGTTTGGGGGGAGGTATCCTTGGGTTGTTGGTGTTGTTCCCATTCTTTGTACATCTGGTAGAATTGTTCTAGTTGCTCCTGGGGAATGTCCTCTGCCCCCGATTTTTCCCAATTGATTAAGAAAGCTACCATAACTCTCTCATCCAAATCTAGGTGTTCCAATCAGTCTTCATGTTCTAGGGCTTATTGTGGTTACGTTATAATTTTTTCGATCTCTTTCTTCGTTGACTCAGCTTTAGGCAATTTTCACTTATTGGCTTAATTTTCCTTAAGGTTGTCCAATGCGACTTCCATATCCATTGGCTACTGTGTTTGGACAAAAATTTCTCAGTCTTTCACTGTTTCCTCGTCCGCTATCTCCTCCAAAGTCACGAAGTGATTTTCATTCAAGTTTTGGGTTGCAGCTGGTGGGGTTGGCGACACGCGTTTCGAAGGTCCCTTGTTTCCATGGTTTCACCTATTTTTTACCTCCTAAAAACATTCCATGGGAGGATTCAATGGTAGAGGAGGACCATCCTTGGGTTTTTGTAAGAAGTCCTGAAATAGGGGCCCATATTTATGACATAGACGACATTTGAAGGGAACATGCTCATAGTCTAATGGCTGAGTCCAAACCTCATCTTGATACTCAATTTCCATTGATTCAGACAATGGTTTGGAGATATTCATGTAAACACAAATCCGAGCATAAGACAAATGTCATTTACGCTTCATAATATTTAAGATCTAAACAAAATACCCAATAGAGTTACCTATTGGTTCCAGAATATCTGTCTCCTAGAAATTCTCTAGAAGTGAATATAATCTGACCCATATGCGAGCAGCCAGAAATTGTTCCTTAGCTAGATTATAACAGGGTTCCCAATGTCTCATAAACTAGTCAAGGTGGATATTGGTGGCCACCCACCTATTCCACCTAGACCTCTAGTCGGTTTCATCAGTGTCCTTGATTATAACAATATTTACTATTTTTAGTATTTTTTCGAGTCCTAAACTTCTGGAGTTGTTTTGACCCCCTAAACAATGTTTTTTTGAGGTTTATATTAGGCCCATAGCCATATGTAGGGGCCTGCAGCCATTCCTATAGTACTTGGATATATTTTTCTAATGATATATCTTACTCGCCAAACGAAGATCATATGACCAAGTTACGACCCCGAGAAGTTGGATGCCTAACTAACCCCAACGAGGCCCACAAACTCTTAGTGTTCCATCTCCTAGGTTAGGTTTTTGGTTGTGTAGGGTTTCCCTTTGTTGTTCAACAATAAAAAACCCCTTGAGCTTAATTGTAACATAGTTCATTGGCATGTAGCTGCCACATCTCTTCTCAGAGATAAGCTACCATCAGCCGAGCTAATTTATTTCCATTTTTCTTGTAAGCATATTTCAGTATTTTTATATTAATGAAATGAAATTTTATTTTTGTTGCATTTATGTGTTTATGTTATTGTTTATATTTGTATTTTTTTGCATTCCTACATAAATCTGGATCAGTGGTATCAGAGCGGTCTGTTCTTTCTCTGTTTTTCTTTGCATGTCCCCAATGAGGTTAGGGTACAAGGAGTTATGGCTTGAACTGGTTGAAATTTTGCAAGACCAGCCTCGCAAACCCCGACGACCTCCCATGGAAGAAGAAAATAAAGATGAGGGAGCAAGAGATCCTTTCAAAATATTGCTCGAGGAAGCCCTCAAGTGACAAAGGAACGCCATGATGGATAACTTTGCCCAGATCCTTCAACGGCTACCCACAAGGGACACATCTTCATCCAACAATCACTCTGGAGGCACCACTCCTTTTAAGGTACAAGTCAAATTTGACATTCCCATATTTGAAGGCCAAATAGATGAAGAGGCCATAGATATATGGTTAAATCTGTTAGAAGGATATTTTTTGGTTCATGACTTTTCTAATCAAGAAAATATTAATTTTTCACTCCTCAAAGTCGCCCCCCATGTCAAGGACTAGTGGTAAACCTACTGTGAACAAAAGGACGAGAGGGAACCCTCACCGTTTTCAGTCGCACCCACTTGGAATTTTTTCCTAGACGCCATCAAGGAAAAATATTATTGTCATGAGCTATGAAGATAAATATATAAAGTGGACCACACTATGGCAGGGAAGGGATCAAGATGTGCCAGAGTTCACAAATATTTTTCATACTTTTTGCATGAAGTTGGGTATCAAGGATTCTAAGTGGTATTTGGTACTTAAGTACCACGGTTGTCTACACAAGTACATCCAAGACGAGATGGAGTTCCTAGACATCTCCTTGCTTGGTGCTGCCTATCAATACACTATCAAGATCGAGCAGAAATTTAAATAGAAGAAACAAGATTTTGGATCTGCGAATCTAAAGCAAGGAAAATGTGCCCCCAAACCATAGAACAAAGGACAAAGCCAAGGCAGGGCAACCCAAGACAGCTTGTCGAATCCGTAAGCAAAGAACAACACCATGAAGACAAACAAGGACATAGGGAAATGGTGTGAGTTCCATTAGAGCCCCACTCACAACAAAAGTGAGTGTCGATCCAAGTAGTCACTGGTGGATGAGCTGAAGACTTCTGAAATAGATGCATGTTTTGGCTCTGAGTCATAAAATGACAAGGGGAATGACAAAGGGAAGCAGATTATTAATGCTGAGCCTAGTTCCACCATTGCCACCACCAAGATCCAGAGGATGGGGAGCGACTCTTCCACTCACATATGTGGGTGAAGGGTTCTCTGCTGCAGTTCGTTGTCGATAACAGAAGTCAAAATAATCTCATTCAACAAAGGTCATGAGGCCATTGGGCCTACTGACCACACCACACCCGCAGCCATACACCATCGGGTGGCTTCACTAAGGACGAGATCTCCACATCAGCCAGTAATGTCGCCTTCCCTACAACATTGATCAGAAAATGGTCCTCGATGACTTTTTAATGGAAAAAATTCAAAGTCAATGAATGCTTTTGGAAATATCATTGCGTAGATTTCTTCATTCTGAATCCAAGGCAATTTGAATGGACCAAAATGGACTCCAGAAGAAGGAGATATTGTAAAATGAAAATTGCCTAATGTCCTCAGAAAAGGAGGCAATTTCATTAATTTTCAAACTATATTTAAAATTTTGATTTTTTGGTACAGGCTCACAGGCCAATCCATAGTTACCACGTGGTAGGGTGGGAATTGTCTACGTGGCCTACTCTGGTAGACTAAAAGAGGCATTATCTAAAATTTTTAAGAGTCTATGGGATTCGATCCCTAGACCTATCTACCACAAGCACAAGGCCTTAATCGATTGGGTTGCGCATTGTTTCTTAACATTCAATGGGCGCGGTGTATATTTATTTTATAACCGTTTGAGGTTTGGGGGTTAGGACCACTAGCGGTCCCCAAAAGTTGTCACATGATTATATGTAACCACCGATTGAAACAAACCACGTGCTTTGCATGATGACCACCAGCCCAACAACCTTATCCCTAACCGCTGGATTATCCCTGCCACATGCACGTCCGAAGTCGATGGTTACGGTTAGTTCTGATGGCTAATCTTGGAGGAGTGCTAAAAAATGGCAGAGTTTCCAAATATAACTACAGTTAAGTGCCAATTTGCTAAAATTAGTGGAGTATCTCTATGAGAAACTGCCTAAAGGCACTCCAGGAGAAGTTTTCGACCTAAGAGAGTGAAAAAAGAGGCTATATAGGCTAATTGGAGCCTTTTGAAGCCAATGGAATAGTCCAGAGAAGCTGAAGAAGCCATCTTCAAGGATATTTTCATCCAGGGATATTTTGGAGCTCAGGGCCACCAAGGGTTGGAGGCAGTTGCAGGAGCTACCAGTATTCGTTCTCAGCAAACCAACAGTCATTCCTAACTGTAATGAGCCTTCTAAATCCATTGCAAGGGTTTACAGAAGCATCTGAATACTTCTAAAGGCCAAGATGCTACAGGGAAGTTTCAGGCAGCCTAGTGCCAACCGTGGAGGAAGGCCTAGATTGGGGATGCAGTGCTCATTTTGAGAAAATGAACAGTCTATTGTTGATGTCTGATATGTGATGGAGACAGTAGAAGAGGTTTTAGAGATATTTGAAGAATTTTGAAGGAGTTAGTACCATCAAGAAGCTCAGGGAAGCTCAGTACACCGATTGAAGGAACCAAGTCTAAGGGATCTTATATCTGTTTGCAGAATGATGACAACCATGATAGGGATATGGATGGTTTTCTAAACCCATTGGTTCAGTTCAGTATCCTTTGGAGTTGAGTGTGGAACTTGTAAAAGAAACTTTGCTATAATCCCAAAGAGCTAAGTCAAGATGACAAAAGCTCAAGGAGACGTAGCCCACGATATTCGGGTGAACTCCTAGATTAAATTTGCTATTACGTGTTGATGTTTATTTGATGCATTATATGGATGTTATGTGTGTTTAATATCAGTAGAGATAAATCAACTTAAAGCACTTAAACAGTTAAAAAAAACAAAGGCATACACTTGTTTCAAGTACTTAATTCTGCAATTTTCAACATAAGCTAGATCATATAATTGTTAAGCTTTGGAGTAGGAGGTTCAAGTAAGTATAACAAGATGTTAAACCCTTATTTCAGATCAGGTGGTATTAGAGAAAGATGCTTGATTGACAGAGCAAAATATTGCTTGTTTGAAAGGTGTTCAAATGGTCAAATTCTACTATTTGATTGTTTGTAAACTGACTATTGTTTGAGTTTGCAAAGGTGAAGGGAAAGCTATTGATAAGCTAAGTCCAAGAGAGGACAAGAAGGAAGAAGGGCTGAAGGCATTCTCCTTACCCAAAGGACCTCAAGGCAACCCTTGAAGCACAAGAGGGTTTGTTTACAAAATGCTGCTTGAATAAGAGTTTGATTCTACTGCCATTTAGTTCATAAATTTGTCATTAGTTCTTTGAAATTTTTGAGAATTTTGTTGAAGTGATTTTGTTCATTTTGATGATGAAAACTTCTACAAGTGATTTTTCCAAATCCTCCTCCTTCACAATATTCTTTGATGAAGACATGAAGCAAGATTTTTTCATCATGATGGATATGGTGAGAGAAATGAGCACCGAAATTCTAGAGAAGTTGAATTCCATGAAGGAAGAGAAGCAGTTGCTTTCTGACAAATTACAGGAAATGGAGAGACAACTTCATATTGCAACTATGGATCTGGAAAGGATCCATGAGTTGGAGACACATCTCCTTGTTGCCAAAGAAGCCTTAGTCAAGTATCATCTTGAAGAACAGGTAAACAATTCTAGTTTGTCTTCAATTTCACCTAAGAATGTTTATGTTGGTTCTTTTGAAAAACATACGAGAGGCATAGGGTCCAAGTTAATGTTCAAAATGGGCTATGAAGGAAAAGGATTGGTAAAACATGTACAGGGTATTGTTGAGCCAATAATGGTTGAGGAAAGGCCTAAGTATTTGGGTCTTGGCTATGGACAATCTTATGGAGAAAGTTCCAAAGCAGTCATGAAGGCAATTGAAATAGTTCCTAGAAGGAGTTTCATTTCAAGTTCCCTACCTCAAGTTTGTAAATATTTTATTCTTGGGGAATGAAATTGTTTGAAACATCATTTGTAGGAAGAAGATGCACATAAGCATACACTTAAACCATAAATTTGTGAAAGCTCTAAAACCATTGAAGAGATTGATGGTGTTCCAAAGGGAGCTACTTCTTCATTTTATTCACCTCCTCATGAAGGTAATGAAGGTGAAAGAGAAAGGTATAAATTTGATTTCAATCACACTTCTTTTGATTATGTTAAGCATGGTAAATTTCCACATAAGCATTGGAAAATAATTGCATTTTCCTTTTGTGGTTTGGTTAACCATAGTGTTTCTAGATGTTGGAAGAGAATGACCATATACAGGAAACTTTTTAAGGAAAGAAGGAAAGAAGCCAAAGGTCCATTGGACAAGACAAATTATGTTGTCAAGAAGATGAACATGTTTTTACTTATTGCCATAAGCAAGGACATATTGCTTAAAGGTGTTGGACTTTGAATCCAACAATGCTTCCACGAAATTTGAAGAAAGTGGAAAAAGAGTATGGTAAGAATGGAAAGGAAGTTTCCATAATTTATGTGTGTCAAGATGATCCACATATCGATGTTTATGTGCAGTTAAAGGAAGCACCTTTGGTGTGGATTGGTAAGAAATGGTTAGAGTTCTTATCCAATTAAATTTACATGTCTTTTGATGTGAAAATCAATGTGTCACATCTATTTGCATTTCTTTGCCAATGGAATTCAAGTTGCAGGATGGAAAAGTTGAGTATGTAGACTCACTTTATTGCAGCAAAATTATCTTCATTTCAGCTTTGAAATTACATGTACATGTGATCGAGGATCTTGTACTTATGATTGTGCTTAAGAGAAAGTTGAAGAATCGAATACATGCATGAGGATGGAATGCATGAATACAGGGATGTTAATGATTTCCTTGTATTCGAACATGTATGTAATTGACTTGATGGAAAGATATCAACCATCATATTGTTTTGTTTAAACATGCATGTAATGTCATGTCGACTTGGAAGAGTTGATTTGCTCTCCAAGATTGTAAAAGGGAGATAATGATGAAGTATTTCATCTTTGTAAAAGAATTGTTAAAGTTATTTTTGTACATGCTTGGCTTGAAGGGTCAATTGTTGAAAGGGAATGTTTTTGTCAACTTGGGATTTAGTCGAACATTTGTATACAATATGTAAAGACATGATGATGATTCGCATGATGTGAAATTTGTTCCTTTTGATGGAGCAAGAATTTATGTCGTCAAGTTGTTTTCTTGTATTATGACAAGATGTCAGAAGAAGATTTATAGTAGCATTCAGAATATCTGTTGAGAAGATGTAATCTCATGTTTGTTGAGCCACCTTGGATCGATGATCAAGGAAGACAGATCTTAACCGGAGGACAAGCACATCCAAGAAGCAAAGTGTTGACTATCTTCGAGTTTTGGTTCAAAGGCACTAGCTATGCAAGGCAAGTGCATGGAGGCTGAAAAGAAGAGGGTATTGTTACTCTCATCCACTGTACAGATTAGTACATCAACCTTTTGGGGTCCAAAAGATTCCCAATGGGAAGGAGTGACCAGAAAATGATCCTCAATGACTTTTTAATGGAAAAAATTCAAAGTCAATGAATGCCTCTGGAAATAGTCTCATTACGTAGATTTATTCATTTTGAATCCAATGCAATTTGAAAGGACCAAAATGGACCTCAGACGAAGGAGATATTGTAAAATGAAAATTGCCCAATGTCCTTAGAAAAGGAGGCAATTTCATTAATTTTCAAACTATATTTAAAATTTTGATTTTTTGGTATAGGCTCATGGGCCAATCCATAGCTGCCATATGGCAGGCTATGAATGGTCCACGTGGCCTACTCTGGTTGACTAAAAGAGGCATTATCTAAAATTTTTAAGAGTCTACGGGATTCGATCCCTAGACCTATCTCCCATAAGTGCAAGGTCTTAACCAGTTGGGTTGTGCATTGTTTCTTAACATTCAAGGGGCATGGTGTATATTTATTTTATAACCGTTTGAGGTTTGGGGGTTAGGACTGCCAGCGGTCCCCAAAATCTATCACATGGTTATATGTAACTGCCAATTGAAACAAACCACGTGATTTGCGTGACGACCAACAGTCCAATAGCCTTCTCCCTAACTGCCAGATTATACCTGTCACATGCGCACCAGAAGCCAACGGTTATGGTTAGTTCTGACGGTTAAGTTTGACGGAGTGCTAAAAAAAAGACAGAATTTCCAAATATAACTACAATTAAGTGCCATTTTGCCAAAATTAGTGGAGTATCTCTAGGAGAAACTGCCTAAAGGCACTCCAGGAGCAGTTTTCAACCTAAGAGATTGAAACAAGAGGCTAGCTAGGCTAATTGGAGCCTTTGGAAACCAATGGAATAGTCTAGAGAAGCTGAAGAAGCCAGCTTCAAGGATATTTTCATCCAGGGAGATTTTGGAGCTCAGGGCCAATAAGGGTTGGAGGCAGTTGCAAGAGCTATCATTATTCATTCTCAACGAACCAGCAGTCTTTCCTGACTGTCATGAGCCTTATGAATCCATTGCAAGGGTTTATAGAAGCATCTGAAGACTTCTAAAGGCTTAGATTCTACAGGGAAGTTTCAGGCAGCCAAGTGCCAACCGTGGAGGAAGGCCTAGATTGGGGATGCAGTGCTCATTTTGAGAAAATGAACAGTCTATTGTTGATCTTTGATATGTGCTGGAGATAGTAGAAGAGGTTTTAGAGATAGTTGAAGAATTCTGAAGGAGTTAGTTCCATCATGAAGCTTAGGGTAGATCAATGCACCGATTGAAGGAATCAAGTCTACGGATCTTAGATTTGTTTGTAGAATGATGACAACCATGACAGGGATATAGATGGTTTTATAAGCCCATTGGTTTAGTTCAGTAACCTTTGGAGTTGAGTGTGGAACTTGTAAAAGAAGCTTTGCCATAATCCCAAAGAGCCAAGTCAAGATGACAAAAGCTCAAGGAGATGTAGCCCACGGTATTCGGGTGAAATCCTAGATTAAATTTGTTGTTATGTGTTGATGTTTATTTGCTGCATTATATGGTTGTTATGTGTGTTTAATATTAGTAGAAACAAATCAACTTAAAGAACTTAAACAGTTAAAAACAAACAAGGACATACACCTGTTTCAAGTACTTAATTCCGCAATTATCAACATAAGCTAGATGATATAATTGTTAAGCTTTGGAGTGGGAGGTTCTTGTAAGTATAACAAGATGTTAAACCCTCATTTCAGATCAAACATCAAGCCCTTCACATATTAGGTATTGTGTGATGTTGCTCCTCTTGTAGTTTGTGATGTATTATTAGGCCAACCATACTTGTGGAAGTGTCATACTGTGTATGAGTCTAAGCTTCACACTGTTATTATTTCTTTGGGCAATAAGCTATACAAGATACCAGAGGTAGCATCGCCTATTGTCATCTCTTTGATCTTTGTGAAGAAATGCAGTAAGATTATTTCCTAGACCGAGAAATTTGTCTTCCTTATGATTCGCCCTCAAGGCAAGAAGAAGAATGTGGCCACATCCACATCCTCCAGACAGGGCTCCTCCGCAAAACAACAATAGATGGAAAAGGTTGTGGAAGAGTACAGGGACATCTTCACCTCATCCACAGGGGTACCCCTACACTGTTAGGTCAAGCACTCCATCTATCTGACCCCGAGTGCATTGCTACCCAACGAACTGATCTATCAACGCTATGTTTTGGAGAATGATGAAATTAAGAAGCATATTCAGAAGTTTTCGGAGAAAGGGCACATCGGGCCAAGTTCATCACCCTGTGGGAGGTCGATCATGTCAGTACAGAATAAAGACGACATCTAGATACTTTGTATTGACTATAAGGCACTGAATAAGATCATCGTCTGGAATAGGTATCCAATCCCATGGATTTTTGACCTTATGGACTAGCTCAAGGGACCCAAATATTTTAGCAAGATTGACTTGAAGTTTGGTTATCACCAAGTACCAATTGAACCCTCTAATGTGTGGAACAATGCCTTCAAATCCAAGGAGGTCCTTTTCAAATGGTTGGTCATGCGTTCTGGGTTGAAAAATTCCCTTGCAACATTCATGTAGTTGATGGAAGACACCTTACATTGCTTTACCATCTTGTTCGTGATAGTGTACCTGGACAATATCCTGATCTTGAGCCAGAGTTGGGAAGAGCACATACACCATATCCGACAAGTCCTCCAAACCCTGCAATAACACAAATTGTGTGCCAATTTGGAGAAATGCACTTTGGGTATGACCCAGGTTCAATATCTAGGGTACATCATTGATGAGTGGGGTATTCATGTGGACCAAGCCAAGATACAAGTTATTCGGGATTGGCCAACCCTAACCACTATAACATGGCTTCGCAACTTTCTGGGTCTTACCAATTTCTATCGCAAGTTCGTGTTGGGATTCTCTCATATCACTTAGGCTTTGAGTTAAGTCACCAAGGGTGGAGAGAAAGAAATTTTATTTTGGTTTGAATCCCAATAAAAGGATTTTGTCGAGTTGAATCATTGCCTCTACTCTACACCAATGCTCACATTACCGAACTTGCAACAACCATTTGAAATTGAGACAGACACCTCCGACTATGTTATTGGTGCAGTTCTTACCAGTAGGGGCATCCAATGGAATATCACAGTGAGACACTTTCATGTATAGTTCGAAATTATCCCACTTTTGACAAAGAGATGTATTCTATTGTGCAGGTTCCAACAATGGAAGCATAACATTCGGGGGAAGGAAACAGTCATCCACATAGACCACCGATCCCTGCAGTTCATACAGACACAAGGAAAGTTACAACACGATTGCCATTAGAAATGGTCCACATATATGAGACAGTTCCATTTGAATATCAAGTACAAGAAGGGCAACACCAATAATGTTGCAAACTATCTCAACAAATCACCAGTTATGGCACTGACCACTGTGCTCAACTCTTGCGGACATGACATTCTGGGGTTGCCCCATATTTACAAGAGTGATCTATAATTCAACAATACATACCAAATGCTCCTAGAAGTAAAGCAAGTTCTAGATTTTCACCTCCAAGGTGTACTGTTATGCCACCAGGGACACCTCTGTGTTCCTGCAAGAGAGCATGCCAAGATAATTTGGGAGGCACACTACAGTCGATTTGTTAGACATTTTAGAGTAAAGAAAATAGTGTTTGTGTTGCATAAGTTTTTTTATTGGCCAAACCTTCGACATGATGTTGGGAAGTACATCAGATCCCACACTTCCTGTGCCATTCCTAAACTGACAATCAAGAAGAAAAGCATATATACTCTGTTGCCTACTCCTACTCAGCCTTGGGAATCCATCTCCATGGATTACATGACAGGCCTTCCTTCTACTAAGCATGGAAATGGCTTCTTGTTTGTGGTTGTCGATAGATTCTCTAAGATGGCCATTTTGGTGGCCTATAAGAAGAGTATCACATTAGAATCCACTGCTAAGCTCTTCTTTGAATGAGTGCGGGTACATTTTGGGATCCCACAGTTCATTATCTTAGATTAGGACAATAGGTTCCTGAGTACATTTTAGTCAATCCTTTGGTTTATGCTAGATACCAAGCTCACTAAGTCCACGACCTTCCACCCCCAAAATGATGGCCAAACAAAGGTTGTCAACGGGATGATTGTGCACATTTTTCACATGTACAACTCGAAGCATCCACACACATGGGATGAAAGCCTCCCCTATTTCCAACACAGATATAACAAATCTCTCCATATCTCAACTAGCCATAACCCCTTTCAGGTGGGGTTGGGATTCCAGCCACTATGTCCCATTGATGTGGCCATACCATTTGCAACTACTTAGGAAGATTCGGCTCATGTCTTGTCCAAAGCTGACTAGGATAACAACTTGATTGAGTGCATTCAACACATCCACTAGCAGGTCCATGACATATTAAAAAAAGCCAATGCTAAGTACAAGCAACGTCATGATCAACATCAAGTGCACACAAGTTCTAGGTGGGTGACAAAGTTTGGTTACTGATCTGAAATGGAGCAGATTAGTAATGTTGTGCTAATTCCCCATTCAGAATAATACCCTAGCTGCTTATCATTTGCTTATCAAGTGCTTAAGGATTCAATTCTTTTTCTTAATTAATTGATTCCCATGAGAGTTTCTTATGTAAATTTTATAAACAATTTAACATAAAATATATGCTAAACAACATCAAAATACAACACACAACAAGCACATGATAAAGGAGTTCACCCCTCTTGGGCTACGTCTCCATGTTCCAGCTTCCAATGGCTTGGGCCTCTCTATTATGCTCAAATTACAACAAAAGTGTGTTTACAATGCACAAATGCCTCTAAAACATGTCTCAATGAGTTCAGAATACTTAGAAATGGCTATCCAACCTCTTTTTGCATCCAACTTGGATAATAACTGAAGAAGTTATGACTTCTCCTAGTTCTTCCACTATTTGTTCCACAAAATGCTCTAAAACCGACCAAAAACCCCATTTCCGCTCCAAAATCCACAAATAGAGCAAGGAATTGGTCGTTCGGCAGGCTATATTCTGTCGACCTTATTGTAATCGCAATTAGCAAGTGTTGCGGACTCTTAACACAACAAAAAGTTGCGATGTGATATTGTGGACCTTATGAGATAATTAACTACAACATATACAATTCCCACGTCCAGAATCTCCCGCTCATCGCAATCGGCAAAGTTCAACACGGTGGCACACTACGATAATATCAGTGGTATTGCGGTCCCGCCAGGGTATTAAATTGTCATATAAAATTCCCGCATCAGGGGTTCTCATCGCAATCGGCAATTGGCTACGGGGACATAACCATTGCGATATGACAGATCCGCTGGGACACTAAAATGCAACACATAAAATCCTGCATTCGACAGTCTATCACAATCAACACTTTATCAGTGGTAACAAATAATAACAATGGGGTTTTGATGCTATTTGCGGGGGCAAATTCTTAACTTGTGCCTCTCATTTTTTCCCCATATGTGATATGTGGGACCCACTGGAAACCTACCACTTGGCACTTCCCCATTTGCTAGGACCCTTTCCATGTCATCCAATCCTGCCACATAGACAAGTCAAACTTGAACTTTGACTTTCTCTATCTTCTGCATATGAACTCGGATTTGAGTGACATTTACACCATTGGATTCAGAATGAAAAGCTCTTCAATATGAAGCTGAGTTTGACAAGATTCTAACACTTTGATTTTTGAGCATAATTCTGAGCACCTGATCACTCCTCCCCACTGGAAACCATTTGGACCCCAAAAGATTTATATTCCGTTATTGAACAGATGAGGGTACTTTTCCCTCACCTTCCCCACTTCAATCCATTTGGCATTTGATGGAGGTGTACTTTTGAGACCCACTCGAAGATAATCAATACTTCCCCTTTTAGTTGTCCTTTTCCTTTTGTCAAGTATAGTGTCTTGCTGAAGCACATCAAGGAATTATGGAGAAAAGTATTCAATAGATGAAATTTGAACATTCTCTTCTTGATCTTCAATTAAAGGAGGTTCATACAATCTCAAATTTTCAACATTAACAACGGAATAGATTTGCATATATGAAGGCAAATCAAGCTTGAAAGCATTATTACCAATCTTTTCCAAAATTTTAAATGGACCATAACGGACTGGTTTTAGTTTTTTACCTTCACCTTGAAGCCTTTCCTTGCTAATTTATAGCCAAACTTCATCACCTACTTGAAACTGATGATCCACACAATGCTTATCATGCCTTGCTTTATACTTGCCTTGATTATTTTCTAGTTGTTCTTGAACTGTTTGGTGAATCAACTGAATTTGCTCAATGAATTTCTTTTCTCTGTCTATGTCACTATGTCCATCTACAACTACATCTTTCTCAAATATGAAATCCAAAGGCGATTTAGCCAAATAATCAAGACATGCTCAAAAGGTGAAGTTAGAGTATAAGAGTGTTTTGCTCAGTTGTAAGCATGTTGAATATAATGCAATTGTTCATCCCACAACTTAGGATGTTTGCTGCAATATCCTCTTAGAAAATGAATAATTGTCCTATTAACCACTTCAGTTTTACCATCTGTTTATAGATGAAAGGTTGTACTTTTCTTCAACTTGGTGCCCATCAGGTTCCATAAACTTGACCAAAAATTCCCAACAAATCGAGAATCACGATGACTTACAATAGAAGTAGGTAATCCAAAATGAACCCATACATTTTGAAAGAAAAGTTGAACTATTTGTTCGGCTGTAATTTTGTTTTTACAAGGCATTAATATGCACATCTTGCTGAACCTATCCACAACTACATACAAATAATCATGACTTTTCCTTGATAAAGGAATACCTCCTACAAAATCCATAGAAACATTCTCCCATTGTCGTGAAGGCACTAGAAGTGGTGTGTACAATCCTAGTTTCCTGTTACTAGGCTTATTGACTGCACACAATGAATAACCTCTGATAAAACGTGACACACTTTCAAGCATACAAGGCCAATAAAAATAACTCTGAAGATTTGCCACTGTTTTACTTACACCGAAATGTCCAGCAATAAGAGAAGTGTGCGTTTCCCTTGTGACATTTACTCTCTCTCCCTATGGAACACAAAGTTTTCCCAAATGATACAATAGATTATCATGTACATGGTAGTCTAATTCCTAAACTTGGTGGCCTTGACTCAAGTTTAAATATAACTCTTGAAAGTCAGCATCTTGTGCGTATTATTCAACATAAATTTTAGGCATAACAAAATGATTCTTAAGTAAAATGGCTACATTAATAGCTAGTCTAGAAAGAATATCAACAAATCTATTATAAATAGATTTCTTGTACATGATTAACAAGTGGAATTGTTGTAAAAATCCCATCCAACGAAAGTGCCTTGATTGCTACTATTTAGTTTGAGATTGCAGATATTGCAGAGGTTGATAATTAGTGTGAATAATGGTTTCTTTTCCCATCAATTAATGCTTCCATTTCTTCACACTTTGTACCAATGCATAAATCTCTTTATCATATGTAGGATAGTTGTAAAAGAACTGCACCCATGGTGTAGTCACTTGCATCTGTTTGTATTTCAAAGGGTTGTTTCAAATCCGACAATGCTAAAACTAGGGCTTAAATGATCTTTTGTTTTAAAGCATCAAATTCTTTTTGTTGTTTTCCTCTCCACCAGAAGACAACCTTCACACTGGTCAAAGCATGTAATGGAGTTGCTATGGAGGAGAAGTTAGCAATGAATTTCTTCCAGTACTGCCTTGCTCCCAAAAAACTCCTTACTTCTGTGACAGATTTTGGTATTGGCCAATTGACAATGACCGAAAATTTAGAGGGGTCAATCTTCAGCTTTCCCGAATTCAAATTTAGACATCTTTAGAAATAACCGTTCTTTTCTCATGATATCCAAAACTTTCCTCACATGATTGACATGCTCTTCTCATGATTTGTTGAATATCAAAATATCATCTAAATAGACAATTACAAAATCATCAAGAAATGATCTTAAAACATCATTCATAACTCTCATGAATGTAGTTGGAGCAATGCAAAGACCTAAAGGCATAACTAACCACTCAAACAATCCCTGTTTGGTTTGAAAGAAGTCTTCCAAACATGCTCCTCAGCTATTCTTACTTGATGATATCCACTTCTCAAGTCTAATTTAGTGAAATATTTTTCATTTTTCAATAGATCTATCAAATTATCTATTATGGGCAGTGGGTATCGATTCTTTATTGTAATCTTATTCAAAGCTCGATAATCTACACAAATGCGCCAGGATTCATCTTTTTTTGGTACTAATACAATTGGTGAACCACATGGCGAAGTCGAGGGATGAATTACACCTTTATCCAATAATTCTTGGACTTTTTTCGTAATTTATAAACTTTCCAAAATTGACATTCGATACATACCGATGTTTGGGAGTGGACAGTCCTGTTGTAGCTGAATTTCATGCTGAATTCCTCTTTTTGGTGGCAATCCTTTTGGTTCTTGAAACATGTCTCCATATTGATTGACCACATCAACTAATTCAACTTTCAGCTTCACATCACAACCTACAAAGGATTCCTGCTCTGAGTCATTCTTCTGCTTGATCATAAGGAGCATGAGACTCTTGCTAGAATTGACCAGTCGCTTCATTTCCCCTGTGCTTGCTAAAGATAGACTAAGCTTTCTACGATGGGCTCTCACAATATACTCCATGCCATCTTTGAACAAATGATATTTTTTCTCAAATCTATGGAAAACGACTTTCCTGTCATACAGATACGGGCTTCCCAACACAATCCCAGAAATATCCAATGGCACAATGTCTAATTCGACTTCATCAATGAAATTGGCAGTGATTGCAAACCTAAAAACACATTTCCGTGTGACTTGAAAATTGGCATCCTTGGTTATCCAACCCAATGGATACGGTTTATGATGAGGCACGGTTTCCAAATTCAACTTCTTGACCAAGTCTGTAGAAATTAAATTTCCTGAGATCCACTGTCAAACAATGTATCAATCTTGGTGTGTTTGGAAATAACTCTAATATGGAATAGCTCAATTCTGTTTTCCTCATTTCAAGCATTATTGGAGTTATTTCTGCATTGGTTCTTGCCACGACTTCCTCTTTGTTTTCTTTTTCCATGGCTTTTCCCTTAGTGACTGTGGCTGCAATCTTGGTTTCATCTCTTGAGGCAGAACCCATGTCTTGTTGCGTAGCACCATTTGTCCTTTGTTTCTGTTTATTGTTAAGTTTCTTCGGTCTTAATTCTGGATGAAGCTTCCAGCAATGCACTTCATCGTGACCCTCTTTGGAAAAATTCTTGCACACGGGTTTCTCCCCTTCTTTCTTAATAGAAGAATTTTTCTTCTGCTTTCCTTTAAATTTCTTCCCTTTTTCACCACTCTGAAATGGCTTCTTCTTACCTTCTTCTTGTACATTTTTCCCTCTTTCTTCGAGGTGTGTAGCTTGAACACAAACCTCATCAAGATTCGTGGGACTAAACATAAGAATGGTATGTCGAAGATAGCTATGAAATCCTCCTATGTATTTCAGCAAAGTATCTTGTGACTGTAAGTCTACTCCTAGCATAAGAGCTCTTTTCCTAAACTCTTGAGTATACTCTTGCACATTTTGACCTTTTAACTATCTGAAATTTTGTCAATTCATGATAGCTTTTTTCATATGAGCTAAAGGGTAGAGCTGTCTTTTTATAGCAACAATGAAATCATTCCAAGAAATAGAGATCTTACCATGTTTTTTGATCTCGTCTTGAGTCCTTGATTCCCACCATACAAGTGTTGCACCCTCCATTCTCAATGAAGCCAACTGAATTTTGATATCATCCTCTTGAAGGTTTTGAATTCTACAATACACCTCCAACTAACAAATCCAGTTATCCAACTTCTCTACATTCACTTCACCATTGTACATAGGCAACTCAAATTTAACATCAAGCTTTAGAAAAGGTGATTTACCAGTTCCTTTCGAAGAATGATGATGAGTATGAGTAGCGGTGGTATTAGTGGAAGAGGGTGAATATGCTTTTGAAGAAGAAGATGAAGAATATGGTGGAGATGGTGGAGGTTTTCCTCCATTCCCATTACCTCCTTTTCCTTTATCTTCTTTTCCATTACCTCCTCCTAATGAGTCTTCTCCATTGGGAGGCTTGGAACTTTCTCCTTGCAACCTTCTATTCCTCTCTTCATATAGGACCTTAAGCATCTTTGTCATATTAAAGAAAGCCTTTTTGAAGGTATTCTCATCTTCTGTCATGATAGGTTCTCCTTCATGAGACATGATCTCTAGAGACTCAACTACAACTTCTTAAACTTGAGGATGTACTGGTGTAGAATACTTTGGAAACCTTTCTCTTCTTCCCCTTGAGCCAACTATAAGGCTTTCAACCAACTTTCCTTCTCCTCTTTTGAGTTTTAACCTTGTAAGCATGACATAAACTTGTAAACAATTAAATCCTTCTTTCACAAAGCAAATCTAGTAAGCAAAAACCAGTGCTTTGATACCAACTTGATCTTAAATGGAGAAGATTAGTAATGTTGTGCTAATTCCCCATTCAGAATAAAACCCAAGATGCATATCATTTTCTTATCAAGTGCTTAAGGATTTAATACTTTTGTTTAATTAATTGATTCCCATGAGAGTTTCTTATGTAAATGTTATAAACAATTTAACATAAAAATATATGCTGAACAACAGCAAAATAACAACAAAGAACATCAAAATAAAACACACAACAAGCACATGATAAAGGAGTTCACCCCTCCTGGGCTATGTCTCCTTGGTCCAACTTCCAATGGCTTAGGTCTCTCTATTAGGCTCCAATTGCAACAAAAGTGTGTTTACAATGCTCAAATGCCTTTGAAACCTGTCTCAATGAGTCCAGAATACTCAAAAATGGCTATCCAGCCTCTTTTCTCATCCAATTTGGATAAGAACTGAAGATGTTGTGACTTCTCCGAGTTCTTCCACTATTTGTTCCACAAAATGCTCTAAAACCGACCAAAAACCCCATTTCCGCTCCAAAATCTTCTAATAGAGAGAGGAATTCGTCGTTCGGCGGGCTATATTATGTTGCCCTTATTGAAATCGGCAAGTGTTGCGGGTTCTTAACACAACAAAATGTTGCGATGTGGTATTGTAGACCCGACGGAATAATTAACTGCAACATATAAAATTCCCTCGTCCAGAACCTCCCGCTCATTGAAATCAACGAATTTCAATACGATGCACACTACGATAATATCAGCGGTATTGCGGACTCGTCGGGCTATTAAATTGTGTCATATAAAATTCTCGCGTCCAGGGTGCTCATCGCAATTGGCAATTGGATGTGGGGACATAACCAGTGCGATATGATAGACCCACCAAGACACTAAACTACAACACATAAAATCCTATGTCTGGTAGTCTATCACAATTAGCACTTTATTAGTGGTAACAAATAATAACAACGGGGTTTTGGTGCAATTTGCTGGGGCTGATTCTTAACCTGTGCCTCTTTTCTTTTCCTGATATGCGTTATGCAGGACCCAGTGGCAAACTACCACTTGGCACTCCCCCATTCACTGGGACCCTTTCCATGTCATCCAATCCTGCCACATAAACAAGTCAAACTTAAACTTTGACTTACTCTATCTTCAGCATACGAACTTGGATTTGAGTGTCGTTTTCACTGTTGGATTCAAAATGATGAGCTCTTCAATCTGAAGTTGAGTTTGACAAGATTCTAACACTGTGATTTTAAGCATAATTCTAAGCACCTGCTCAGTTACATTTGTAGATGGAGCACCTTGCTGGGCACCATTGCAAGCTTTTCCCACTCTAATATGGGTCATACACAACCACCAAGGGTGTAGGGGACAATGCCTTCAAGCTCATCATTCCATTGTTCCTTGGCATGCACCTAGTATTCAATGTGGACCGCCTGCAGCCATAATTTTCCCCATTGTTGGACACATCCGACGTTGTTGAGAAACTGACACCAACAGAGCTCAATCCAAGCTGCATCGAGCAAGCCACAACTGACAGGATCATGGACACACAGATCAAGAACACTCACCAGTAGAGGATCCAGCCATATCGAGCTGTCAAAGAAGACCAACTCCTTCACCAGGGAAAGTGGTTCACCAGGGACTAGGTTCAACATAAATTTCCCCACCTCATGGAGGCTCTGCATGCAATGGGGACCATTGCTTCCTAAATGGGGAGGACTAGTCTAGGTTGATATTGGTGGCCACCCACCTATTCCACCTAGACCTCCAGTTGGTTTCAACAATTTCCTTGATTATAGCAGCATATACTATTTTTAGCATTTTTTCAAGTCCTTAACTTCCATAGTTGGAATGACACCCTAAACGATGTTCTTTTGAGGTGCACAGTAGGCCTGTAGCCATAGGTTACTCATATAGATATTTATAATGAGATATTGTACGTGCCAAACGCAAATCATATGACCAAGTTACGACGCCGAGAAGTTGGCTGCCCAACTAACCCCAATGAGGCCCACAAACTCTTGGTGTTCCATCTCCTAGGGTTAGGTGTTTTGTTGTTTAGGGTTTTCCCTTATTGTTCAATAATAATAAAAGCCCTTGAGCCTCATTTTAACCTAGTTTAGAGGTATGTAGTTGTTACATCTCTTCTCAAAGATAAGCTACCATCATCTGAGCTAGTTTATTTCCATTTTGCTTGTAAGCATCTTTTAGTTCTTTGATATTAATGAAATGAAAATTTATTTTTGTTGCATCTTTGTGTTTATGTTTATATCTGTATTCTGTTACATTCTTGCATAATTTCGGATCATAAACAGGTATGTATTATTAATAAAATAGGTCCCATTTCCAAAAACCCTCTTCCTTTCTTCCATATTTGCAAAAATAACTGTGAAAAAACCTTTTTCTCTCAGCCGTAGATGGATCAGGGCTCTCGACCGCCTTTATTTCTAGATCCAGTGAATGAGATCTTGCTCCTTGGGCCAAATAACCATGAACTTACAAATGATTGCATAAGAATGCATAAATTGCCTAGATTGCTCCAATCGATTGTTGGGGATTACAACTCGAGGATTCAAAGCAGCCTTTGGCATACAATGACACTTCATACGAGACTACCATTGGGCACCCAAAACCAATGAATTTTGTTATTTGCCTCACTAATAAGAGCTACTGCCAGCTTCTCTAGCCATGGAACGAAAGGATTCTGTTACCACATTTTTGAAGGAGTGGGAAAATCCCCCTCTAGGAGCCCTTGACATGCAGCTAATCCCTAGAGTCTCCAAATTAACAACCAATCTGTAGATTCCGTCTGTGGGTAGAAAATCTAAGTGGCAATAATTTTGCAGAAACTCTCACCTTGAAACCCTAGTGCAACATTATTTTTTAAGTGTACTTTAATTTATAGATGAAATAACCATTTTACTGAAAATTTTTCTAATCAATTTTGTAAAATAAAATGGAAATTATTTTTTAAGAATTATAAGTTTAAGTCACATATTATTAATTATATACCGATTTGGCTATTCATCCTTTTACATTAATGTTTTAATTATATATATATATATATATATATATATGTAATGCCTCGTGCATTGGTGCAAGCTATTATTATACAAGTCCCATGTTATGAGATTCTAGAAATTCAGAGTTTGATCTTTTGCTAGTCAATTATTGGTAAATGGTGAAACCCATTTTCTAATATTAAATAGAATATTGACTTGTGATTAAGATGTCTTTGGCTTTGGTCCACTTTGACTAATATTAATATTTAATTCAGAATTTAATTCAGAGTTTGTTCTTTTGCTAGTCAATTATTGGTAAATGGTGAAACCCATTTTCTAATATTAAATAGAATATTGACTTGTGACTTTGGCTTTGATCCACTTTGGCTAATATTAATATTTAAATAGCTTTGATCCACTTTGGCTAATATTAATATTTAAAAACTATTGATAAAAACAAATACAATATTGACTTGTGACCTAAGATTTGATCCACTTGAGTTTAATTCAATGCACGTGATATTTGACTAGATGGTGATCATTCGGGGAGTCCTTGCAAATTTCAGTCATTGGCTTTTTGGTTCATGAAGTAACGAGTCTTATGTTAAAAAACCCGGTCAAACTATATCATTAAATTACTTTCAATTATTTGCATGTTGACTCATCTTAGATTTATTACTCGTGGAATATTTGAATGCTTGAATTGAACTTGTGGAATATTTGAATGGTTGAATTCAATATTTACGTAGTGAATTCCATTTCTATCATGGTGAATTTTAACTTCAACAATGATTATTATTCTCCATCAATATAGATCTTAATATTCATGAACTCGTGACTACTTGTCTTTGTGAATCCATTCAATTTGTTCAACACACAGACATACAACCTCAAAAACCTTATATCTATTAGGAATATATTGAACTCTATGGGAATCAGTGGTATATTATTGAACTCTGCAGTGAAGTATTGAAGTTTGATGCATATTCAACTCTCTGGCTGAGTGTATTGCAATTTGTGAAAATTTGCGACATTATTGAACTGTGTAGCATATATATCCTCTCATTTGGCACATAATGATATCTCTATAATCATTATCCAGAGTGGCTCTCTGCATCTCTATGTTGGACAAATGGTGGGTTATTTCTGTATTGAACATACCAGGAGCATAAGTTTCTCTTGTTATTTATTTTCTTTGCTTTTAAATATGTAGAGAGTGGCTCTCTGCATCTCTAAGTTGGACAAATGGTAGGTTATTTCTGTATTGAACATACCAGGAGCATAAGTTTCTCTGGTTATTTATTTGCTTTGCCTTTAAATATGGGCGCTTCGTTACATATGATGAGGTTCAATTTAAGAAAATCGTATATACATATATATAAAAGAAAAAGAAATATATCCTAAAATAGAGTTTGATGCCATGTGTGATAATAAATTTAAATTATTAAAAGAGAAACTTTATAATAGAGTTATAGATTGAATTGTAACTTTTAGAAACTAGATTACAAGATATAGAAAAATGAAAACAATTAATGGTCGAAGAAAATTGTAACTTGAGAGACAAGATTAAAGAATTCAAAGAAAAACTAAATAATTTAGATATCAAATTCATCAAAGACGAAATAAATAAGATAATTGAAATAAATTACGAGCATAATGAAAGAATCTTCAATCTCATAGTGGTTGGTATAAAAGAGCATAAATATAAGGTCACCCTAGTAATAGTAAAAGAAGAACTAAAAAATAAATTACAATTTGAAACAACTTATCTCACAAAAGCAAAGATATCGGAAAAATAGAACATAAAGAGAGATTAAGCTATGTCATGGTAAGTTGTATTGACTATAAATTTTGCAAACTTAATAAACCTTTGAACTTCAAAAGATAAGGAATATTTATAAATGAAGACCCCATCCCAACATACTAATTCAAGTTAAGGTAGAAGGTTCAAAAGATAAAGGAGACCAGAAAGTAAGGAAAATTAATAATAATTAAAAATAGAGAGAATCAAACTGATAATAATAAATAGGAATTTGTAACATTTCAAATCCTCTTTTGGAAATGTCACAGCTTTCCATGACATAAAGGTCCTACTTTAAGTTGGATCTCAAGTGAAATTGATATTATTTTTCTAGTTGAAATATGGGAGCATGATGAGTCTAAGGTCCCTCACATAAATGGATTCATCATGTGGTCAACACGGAACAAGAAATCCTATTGTAGATGCATTGGAGGAATAACATGTTATATAAAAATAATGTTTCTCCTCATGTTTGGCTTCACAAAATAGACCCTTTCAATTAATACATGTGTATAGAAACCTTTGGCATTAATGTTAAGAAGATTTATATTGCAATTTTTTTTATTTCACTCATATTAATTCCACCTTTTATAAAAAAACAATCTAGATAAAAATACCCTAGAGAAATATATTCATAGTTTGAGGAATAAAGTTAATATCCTCTTCTGAGGGATAAAATTGCAATTAACCAAGCTATTCTTCTAAGAAATAATTACAATAATAATCCTCTATAGTTAGATGGTGATCTTGTTTTATCTAATAGATACAAAAGTAACTCTAAAGACTTAATCAAGAATTTATTTGGTATCAAGCTAGTCAAGTTCTATAGTTTTCAAGACCTAATATTTTGCAATGACTTAATTGCTGGATTGCAAAAATGTTATCTTTTTACATTTTCTTTTCCTTATGTTTAATCCCTTTTTGTTTTCCTATGATGTTGTCTCATTTCATTTTAATGTTTATGTGTGAGATCTAGACCCAAGTGTTTTGCATTCAATTTCCTTAGTATTTCGTGGAAATTATGGTTAAATATTAGGAAAAGAGCACATTTTCTACTCTTTGAAAAGTGGGTTACTTTGTTGATTGTTTTAGAACTAGTTGTCATTTTCTCCTACTCTTAATTGATGCAAATCCACTTGTTTCTACTCTTGGAAAAGAAATTTGTGAACAAGGTGTTACAGGGAAAAGTGTCTATATAGAACTGCTCTATCCCACTAAGGTGTGACAGCTGCCTTAGAAACAAACAGAGAAAATCTACTTTGGTTTTTCCTTTATGAATTATAGATAGAGAGGAACAGAAAGACCAACCTCTGTCTTGCGCTAATCTCCTGATTTGATTCCTCTCTTCTTTGATAGTCTTTAGCTACCTGCTCCCTTGCACGCCCAGCTTCACAAAGTACCTGTAAGATCACAATAGCATAGCACTATACAAAGACATGGATCTATAATCATAAACAATCTGGGATCAGATGTAAATTGACCATACAAATGTAGCAAGCATCAATAACACAAGAGCATGGAGGAAAACTTGAATAGCTTTTATTGATAAACAAGAAAGAGCCAAGAGGAGTTACAACCAGTTGTTCTGACCCAGCATCAACCTCCCAGCTAAAAAGCCCCTCTTCACCTCAAACAAAGCTTAGATCACCCAACAATCTGATGTTTGTCTCAAGAAACCAACAACAATTCCTTACAATATGCAAAATTCCAGCCTCTGGATCTCTGGGATGAGGGATCCATATATAGATATCTGTAATGGAGATGAATCAGCTCATGATTTGATTAGTGTCTTCCCTCTGATAGTTCTTGCTTCCACTTGGAGATTGATGATCTCTTACTCATCCTTGGTCGAATTCAGTGAGGCAAGTGTCACAGGAGAAGATTCTGGAAGCTTCCATTGCCTCTCCACCTCGCGGAATGACACTGCCATTTGTCATTTCTCGCCCATCGCACCCCATAGAAGGGATTTTTGAAATGCAACGCACCCACACAGTGTATTTAGGTGAGATGCAACGCACTTGGCCAGTGGAGTAGCTGAAATGATCCTGTTTTGACCAATTCTGAGCAGTTTTTCATGGAGAACTTCTGGGAGAAGCTGTAATCTGTTGACCTTGTTCCTTTAGGGGTTAGAACAACACTTTTAGGGACTTAGGAGCCCTTGATTTATGGACATTTCATGCTTGGGGTTGTAGGGCCCAAAAATGTCTATAACAGTTGCCCCCTAAAGCATGAGGTCGTTAATCTTTAGATGTCGGGTGAAATGCTTTATTATGAGGATCCAAAGTTCTTTCAAGCTGGGAGGAGACCTGTAATAAGATACAATACAATACATTATCTTCATAATATTTTCATGATCTAGCTGAGGCGGGCATTCCCATGCTCAGCTTTATAAATTCATTTTCATGTACATAGGACAGACAATCGTCTGAGTGTAGACTGATGATTCTGGTAGAGCCATCATCCTTTTGATTGGATGATTATCTATGCGGCAATGATGTACATTTGATGTATTTATTTCCCTGAATATATATCGCAGCCCGGATGGATGAAACTAGATCCGGGGTATTCAATCTCGTTCGATCTTCACTCGAAGTACAAGTCGATCCATGTGAGAAATGTTTGAAGTCGAACATGGAAGGACATCGCTTGATTACCAGCCAATGGTGTAAACTGTTAACAAGCGTGAGAGGAATCATCGATAATGATAATGACCCTCAAGGTACTGCAGTACAATTCACGTGGTGTGAATAAAGGACTTGGCGTTGAACACCACGCAAAATCTTTCGGTCGAAGGCCATTGATGCAAACCTGTCGCCGGAAGTGAGAAACTTGCCATTGAGGCATGCAAGCTTCAAAGTACTGAATGGGGTGTTCCTAGATCAACTTCTTGGATAATGAGCTGATGTCGACAAGAAGTGATCCGTCACAGGAGGGCCTTAATGAATCCCACATCAATGACACGGAACGGAGCAAGTGATTTTAATGGAGATGAAAACGATCTGGTGATGTAAGGTTTAGGGTGGCGGTCATGAAAGAATGGAGTATAAATGTATGGTAGTGGGTGAGACACTGGTGAATTCTCTGAATGACTTCTCTTGAACATATCAGTGACACTGATGTGATGGATTGGTAGCATTAACCCCAAATGTGGATGGTATGATGGAACCATGGTGATGTGACCGGTGAATGAAACAACCCAACCCGACTCGGACACGGAGTGGAAGTGTCATGTTCAAGAGCGACTTGCTACCAACAAAGTTTCTTCAAGTTTTCTTCCAATTTTCCCCAGTCATTGCTGACCAGTACCTCTTTATTTTTGTCAAGCTTGAGGAAGATAACATATGCTTGTTTTATAATTTTCCCTTCGGGCAAACCCATCGCTATGTTTTAACGAGCCTAGCGATAGTGAAACTCGTTCTCGTCTATAGACAAGTTTGTCGCTATTAAACTTTTAACGAGTTTAACGACAAAGATAACTTGGTCCTTTTCAATTTTAGAGAGTCTGAAAAGGAACGTAAAGGTAACTCCAAAATTCCTTTTTCGTCATCTAATCCCTTAAGTCTGAAAAAGTATAAAACAATACAGAAGGGATGAATTATCGATACTTTTAACGAGCCGTACAAAACAAGCGCACGATCTTTTTGTGAATAATCCCTTAGGTCCAAAAAGATTAAAATTTAGAGGAGGGATAGCACTTCCTATCCCTTTAACGAGCTGGAGAGGCCAATGGCTCGACAATCTTTTCATATTTTACGAGTCAGTTGAAAAGAGCTTAAAGGAGACTCGTCTTTTGAGGAACGAGTGATAAAATGGATAGCAACTGATTCCAGGTAAGGTTCAGAATTTTCCAATCACGGCAGTGTTACAAGGATGGCTAGTGAAATCACTCTTCGCAGTTGTTCCTCAAAATGGGTAAACAATCAAATGGAGGTGAATGATCGGCCAATGCAAAAGTGGAGGTGATGGTGCAAACACGACCAAGGCTTTAATGGCTGAAGTACTACATTCACGATGGTTATTTACCGGGGAATAGTTCATTTTTTAACAAGCTTAAACGCGGGGGGAAACATTTGCTCATGGCTTATGTTTATTTTTTAACGAGCTTGAATTATGTGCTAAAACTGCTCGATTAATCCAGTCGTGTGATAAGAATGTCTCATATAAAACGACAATTTTTAGAGTTTTTCCCCACATCCTTTCTTTATGCAAGTTAGGAAACGACCAATCCTACGAGTTTAAAGGGTTAGAGGACCTACAAATTTAAAAAATAAATAGTCGCTCTTCGCTTGCATGCCAAAATGTTTGCATGCCCCCAGGTATAAAACAGAATTCAAGGTTACCCCTTCTTTATTCCTTTAAAACATTTGTTTTACCGGGAGAGGCCTACCTCTTACAAGTTACCCAAAGATTGTTTTATTCACAGCGCAAACAAAACACTTCTTCGGCGATGTTTACCGAAATAGACAAAGGTGAGTGAAGGAGGCTACTCCACTCACGTAACTTTGACAAGAGAATCTTGTTCTAGAATAACCCCCTCTTCCAATCACGGACGGGAGTACAGACTAGTCATATTCTCTCGCGGAAACCTACCCTATACCCGAAGTTTTCCTACCGAAGCAGACCAGGGTGCATGCCCCCTGGGTTTCAGTCATGTCCCCCGAATCACTCGCGCTCATCGGGTGGGCGAACTGGGGATTGAGACATTTCTTGCGTGAAAAGACCATTTAGGGATGGTATATGACTATTTGCTATGCGTGAACCGGGGAATGAAAGTTGGTCTACGAGCTTGACCACTCTTCCTTCGTGCGGAAAACACATTACTCTAAAGAGTGAGGAGACAATTGCTCCCATGCAATAAATATAGTCTCGTCCAAGGAGTAGATTATAATCCAGGGGTCCTTGAACTACCATTACGTTCATGTGAACGGTTTTCCCTCTCAATGTTATGGGCACATTGGGAAGGATCCCTAACGGTCGACTGGTTCCTTTGTCAAAGCCTGTTAGATTTCTCATCTCAGGCAAAAGCGATGGCGAACCAAGCGCTTTCCAAGCAGTTGAGGAAAGGATACTCACAGAAGCCCCTTCATCTATGATGGTACCGGCCATAACCATTCTATATATTTGAACAATGATTCGGAATGGTATACTAGCTGGTAAACGGGGTCTGCCTAGTTGATTCCAGTCGAAGGAGACAACTAGGTTGCTCGGAGGTGGGACCGAATAGACGGCCGGGTACAACTCTGACGAACTTCCTTCCTACGGTAAAGGAACGGGAAAATTGCCCCCATGTTCGTTGGAGTCTGTGCTTATGAAAAGAATTTGGACGGTGTCATCCTTGTTCTCTTCGGTGACGGTATCATCTAAAGATGGAACCTCTGAAGGCAAGACCACGTCAACCACCGCCTCGACCTTTTGACTTTCGTCTGGTATGGGTTCAGATGGTTTGTCTTCAATGATAGATGCTTCAGCCGACCACCTGAGCGGGCCAGCCGGATTTTCAACTAGTGACGGACTTGGCAAGAGTTTTTTATATCCAGGAGGAAGTCGTAACGGTGAAACCGGACGATCGTCCAAAACTATTTTAGCCTCGTCTAAGAAGGGACAACGGTGGACGGCATGATCGCCTTCGCACAGTTTACAAGGAAATCTATATTTTCCTTTTTGTCCTGGGGCTTCACTTTCACTAGTTGACGGTGTGTTTTCAACATGATCATCAGAGGTTGACGACACCGGGTTGTGCAAACGAGGAGACCAGTCCCTTAAGATCCGAGGGATGCAAGGACAATCTCTATGATAATGGTCTCCTTTGCAAATGACACATGGCGATTTATGCCTGGTCGGTGCAGTGTGTGGATTTTCGCTAGACGACACTCGTTTGCCCCCATTCGCTTTTGGCTCCTTCTTCTTCTTCTCTTTCTTCTTCTTTTCCTTCTTCTTCTTGGGTACTTGACTTTTGGCTTTACCAGCCCCATCAAGCGAAGAGGAAGGAGGAGAGGAAGAATTAGAGGAGGTAGAAGGCTGGTGGGTAACTCTGGACTCGTCTAGTTGCTGATTTGATTGTTCAGGAATTGCGGTGTTCTGAATGACAGAGGTTGAGAAGAGCCATACAGGCAAACCAATTGTCAGTCCTGGAAGCGACAATGTGGCCATATGGGGTGCACCAACATCTCCCCAAGAGGAGAAGGGACTAGGATTTCCTCCAAGGGGAATTCCTTGGTTGGTGGATTCCATTTTCTCAACCCAAGATCAACGTAGGAAAGGGTAATGAATATTCCGTTTAAAATAAATTTTAGATGCTTTGACACAACTTGTTTTTGCAGTTTTTAAGAGTCGAGAAAAAACAAAAGATGACTCTAGTCTCCTTCGATTTTTAATGAGCCTGAAGTGACAAATGCTCAGATGGACCTTTTCTGTTAAGGAGTCTGAAAAGGAACGAAAGGGACTGCTCTAGAAATCTAGGTAGAGGGATTACCAAACCAATCACAAAACTGCAGAATACTTTTTACGGTACAGCAGTCAATCTTCCCGAATGCTGTGTTCAGTGCATTGCGATCGATAGGGCGGTAGACACGGCTTCCTATGGATAAAGGATTAAGCCTATTGGGGTCTCCCAAAATATACTCGACGGTACGTGGGAGCACAAGTCCGTACTGGCACTTATCGTCTCAAAGTGGAGGAATCACCCAACCATTAGTGAGAACAACAGTTACCAGCCTTTACGACGCCGGAATACGTCTCTAGCCTAGACTTCAAAATGTTGTGCATTAAGTTCCAAAGCGTTGTTAGATTCATTGAATTTATTTTAAGTTGATCTTGTTTATGAAGTTTGCCTTTCAGGTTCACCACGAGATGTAGATGTAATTCCTAAAATGCAATCTAAGATGATAAACAAACTTTTTATCTTCTTTGTGCAATGAAACTCCTAGCTACTAAGGAAAGAAAGACAAAATCTTTTCACAAAGAGCAAAGAGCACACTCTAAATGCACTTTCCTAAATCAAGCCAATCAGATTGTCTATATGCAAATGCACATGCATGTATTTGTTTTCGACTTTCTTAGTATATGAATGCTAAAAAGAAAGTTGATGCACAAATCTGAATTTCTTTTCAAGCGACAAATATCAACAAGTTTCCTTTCGAAATCAAAAATGGAGACGATCACAACACCTTACGATTTTGAAATGAATACTTGTTCTTAACACTAGAAAATTACAAATTCAGACCAAAAGCAATAGTAATAGGATAATCGACCATCAACAGCAATCAAACTCTTTCCTATGATTGAAATCGACTCTTGTGCTAGTTTCAAATCAAAGGACAACAGTACGATTATGCTACTTTTGCAAAGGAGAACTGAAAATGACTCAACAAACACACAAAAACATCTACAATTCTTTTGTACAAAGGAGGCATAATAACAGCAAGGAAAAGGGGTTTCAAACAAACATATATTGATCACAGGCAACAAAATTCAGGAATAGAACTGGAAAGAATGAATCACAGAAACCAAAACTGCACAGAGCCTAGTCTGATCAGCGCACCTGTAACACAGAGAATTTGAAATGCAGCGCACCTTGTCCACTCGGGAAGTGCGCTGAAGTTCAGATTCTCTGAACAGTACCTGCGCTGGGCCAAAAACGAGATTCTGTTTGGGTTTCGGGAAAGGAGCCCTTGATTTATGGACATTTCATGCTTGGGGTTGTAGGGCCCAAAAATGTCTATAACACAAGGTACTTGATATTTCTTATACAAGGCATCATCAATTCAACATAGATCTATTTTCAAAATATCTCAACAACCTAGATTATCGTACTTTTTGAGAAATCAACATTTTATTATTTGTTACTACTATGCCTTTAATGTTAGTCCATGAAATAATTGTACTAATTCATAGAAATCAATTTTTCAACCCCCCACAACTATGGAAAAGATATTCAAATTTAAGTTATATGGTTTAATTATGGATTGATGGATTTTCCATCTGCATAAATTTATAATTTTACAATTTCATATGTTTCAATTTAATTGGGCAGCTACAATTTAATTATCAACTATTTCAAATTATGATTTTAACAATTTGAAGACAAATGAGGTATTCTGTTGGTGGATATGTGTGCATATAATTTCTACACAGATTTGTTGAACTCCATTGAAGATATTATGGATATAAGAAGTAAAATACTACTAAAATTCATTTGGGATGTGTTTTCACCTAAGTTGTTTTAACTCTCATTTCCTAATTCAAATTTGACTTTCAAGGACCTCCTAAATTTAATGGGAGTTAACATGTATTTTTGAATTCATAGGTTGAATTGTTCTCAGGAATCTAAGAAATATTTGACAAGATTAGTTTGAAAGCTACTCGTGAAACTTGTAGATCAACATTTATTATTTGTTATTTTAGTTTCAAGCAAATTTATGTATAAAAAGAGAGTTCTTTCTCCATTCTATGGGGAGGATTCTTGGAGTGCAAGTCTAATTCATGATGGAATAAACTATATTTTCTGAGTTCTCATTTCAATTTAGATTGTAGTTTTACAATTTTTGTATTATGTGATTAGAATTAATTAATTTATGTTATATATTACTAGTAAATTGATTTTTGTTGTAGATTAATTTCAATAAATAACTTATGTTGTAAATGTAGTGAGTGTTGATATAATTTAATATCAAAATTTTATTCTATGGAGGCAGTGTCCACTTCAATGGCACATGTTAATGTGTATTTTAGGTACTTTTCTTTAATTTTTTTAAATGTGTGATTCAATTTATTTGTGCAATTAATTATTCAAGTGGGATTGCATTCATTAATTTATATGAAATTGATTATTCATGTAGAAAACTATTTATTTCTAATTTTAGTTGACATAATTACTTTTCATGTTGAGTTTCATAAATCTTGCATTCCCTTATGATTTTGAATTATTGTTCTTAACTAATCATTTAAATTTTTTTTTTGAGTAATAACAATGATCATTTTGAAGGATTAGACTCTAATTTCTAGCATTTGGTCAATTTCATTTCCAACAAATAATTAATCAATTTCCTTTAAGCAAAGTGTAATTTGCTTTCAACAAAGTGTGAAGTATGATTTCATTTCAGCAAAGGTGTGAAGTTGATCTGCATTAAGTGGGTTTGATTTTTTTCCACAAGAGTGATTTACTTTCCAAATTTTGTAGCACCTTTCCAAAACTTATAAACTATCTATACTATGTGTGTAGAAGTAATTATTAAAATTACAACTATAAAACAAACTGGTGGAAGTGGAAAGTGCAACTGGCTTATATAGTGCATGGTAATTCGCATTTGTTCCATATGAACCCCAGTTTATAATTAAATGCACATTCCCTTTGATTATCTCTATGAGAAATATGAAGGATGATTAAAGGGCCCATTATTAATAAAGTGATCAAACTCCAACAAGATGACTTGTGTTCATGTGCTCAACAATAGTGTAGTGGATCATGTGATATTCAATGTCCTTGTTTCCAACCAAATAGTAATTTTTGACCTCATAAATGACATTGAGCTTGAATTTGATCATATACCTTTAACTTTAACCTTAAACTTTGTCATGCACGAAAGCCCCATGCAAGAGAATGTTGAGAATTAAAAATAACTGCTTTCTGAAAAAGTAAAGTTGATCTCTTCTTAGAGGATTTAAATAGGGATTTAAACCTATTAACATATAAATTCGACATCAGAAACAATATCATCATTTTACTACAACCCTTTCTACATCAATTAAAAAGTTATCTATTGAGGTGTCATGTATAGAGAATAATAAAACAATCAACCCTTAGTGTGATCATGATTGTAAAATTGATAGAAAAACAATTATGGATGTTTCTAACGAATCTTTACAACTTGATAAGATATATACATATAAAATCCTTATTAAAAGGAAGAAAATGTACTATATATATATAGAAGAAAGAGTAGTTGTTGCTCTTATATGAATCATATTCTAGGAAGTTTTGGAAGAAAATTCTAATTCATAAAACTAAAGAAAATAATATGATTTCCTTGAAGAAATGGAATTTGTATCTTGAAAATATTTATGAATCCCATTAATGCCACTAATGCCATTTTGAATGTTCCTTTAGAGGATGAAATCGTTTCTCTTGAAGACATAGAATTTGAGGTTAAGTGACTCGCAACTAGGAAAGCTAAGAACATTGAAGGCTACCAAGCTAAGGTTCATAATGTATAAAGGGGGTTAGCATAAATTCCAAGGTCATAGAATATTAGAGGGTCATTGTTTTACGAGTCATAGCGATTAAGTAGCATATTGAATTAAGGGTGTTCTAGTATGTTTATGATTATATTATGTTAGGGAGTTATTGTGTCAACAAGAATAGAGATTAAGGTATCATGTATTAAGGGGTCGTTAGAGGAAATTTTAGCCTAAGAGTGCCCATGAAATTTTCATGTACATAATATGTAAACCAATCAAAATCCTTTAAATTTAAAAAGAGATACATGTAAATATTTTGAAGGGAAATAAGAAAACTAGTTTTTTAATTGTATTTTTGGCTTGACCAAGCTTTTTTAATGTATCTTCAATTTTTATCACTATGGATCTTCTCAGAAGTATGTATAATGGATATTCATTGGATGTGTAATTTAATTCCGCATCCAACAAGTGTCTACACTTGAAATTTGAGTAAACCTATAAGCCAAAATATAATAAAAAAGTAGTTTTCTTCTTTTCCCTCCAAAATTCATAACTCTTATTTTATTATTTTTCTTTAAGAGGTTGCTTTTAGGCTGAAATTTCCTCTAATGTGGTGTGTTCAAGAATACAGTGTGTAAGTGTTTGATTGTGTCAATGATCATAAAATTTAAGGATTATAATGTACTAAGGGGGGTTTTGTGTTTAGGATCATATAATGTTAGAGGTTGATTGCTTAGCATTCATTATAAAGGTTAAGGGTCATATTTTATTAAAGGTGTTAGGTTCTTCAAGCTGATCGAGGTTAGGGATGATTATGTTAATGGTCATATGGCTTAAGGGTCTTAATGTATTAAGAGGGTTAGTATGTCCCATTTCATAATGCCGTAAATAGTGATTATATCAAGGATCATGAGGTATAGGGTCATAATGCGTTAAGAGGGTCAATGCATTTGGGCACATTTTGTGTTGAGGTCTAGGGTCATAATGCGTTAAGAGGGTCAATGCATTTGGGTACATTTGGTGTTTATGTGGTGATTGCTCGATAGTCATGCAATAAATAGGGTTGTTATAATGTCTTAGGAGTTTAATGTGTTCAAGGCGATGGTGTCTTGGGAACTAATCACATCAACCATAAATGGGTTAAAGGTCATAGTATATCTTGTACGATTAGAAAGTGTTAAGGGTTATAACATCATTGTTGTGGGGATTAAGGGTGATAATATATTAAGGTGTTTACTATGGTTAGGGTCATAGAGTATGGGGGGATGATTACTTCAAGGGGGTCATATGGTTAAGAGTCATAGTATATTAAGAGGGCTAGTTTGGTCAAGGAAATAAAATGTCAAGGATGATCGCTTTAGAGGACATAAGGGTTAAAGTTCATAATTTACATTAAGGGGGTTAATGTGTTATATATTGTAGGATGTTAAAGATTGGATCCATTGATAGTCATAGGGGTTAAGATTCAAAGTGTATCAAGAAGCTTAATGTGTTTAAAACCATAAAATGTAAAAAAATGATAGTCATTTATTATAAAAGCGAAAAGTCGTAGTATTTTAAAATATTTATTTTGAAGTAAATAAATCTTTTAAATATTATATAAATATAATTAATTTTAAATTAACATCACAGAGACACTAAGTTACAAGGCTCGTGAAATATTCTATTATTATAAAAGTTTCAAATTAAAAAACAAAAAAAATAAGGTTAATGCTCATAGAACCTATGTTTTACATTTTAAAAGCCATAAAATGAAAAAAACCAATAAACCAGGAAAAACTCCTTTAATCATGATTTATGTATGAATGATACATATGACAAAATACTTTTAAAATATATATAATTTAATAATTAATAATTAAATTAAAAGTAATATTTTTAATAAAAGATTTATTAGGTCATTTAACCAATATATTTAGGCCAATAGGCCTTTCCTATGCATCAACTTTTCGTCAACACTTTTACTTTGATCCGTTAGATCAGATGAAACACTTTCAACCATTGATCTGAACCAGAAAACAAAGCAATGGAAAATCAAGAAAGCACGGAAAGTCAAGAAAGCACAAAAGCTCAAAAAAGATTCTATGCAAAAAAAATCAAGAAAGCATGAAAAAGATCATAAAAATAAAAAATCGAAAGAAAAAAGCTCAGAAAAGCAAAGATTTTTGAGGATTTTTAAATTTTAAATGCATTGTATTATTAATTTATTTTTATAATTTAATTGAAATATAAATTTTAAATTTTAAATTTAAAAATTAGTTTAGATTTATTTTTAGTTGTAAGTTTATTATGTGTTAAGAGGGATTTTTTTTGACACTTTGATTTTTTAAGAGTGAAAAGAGATTTGATTTTTTTGGCATTTGGTAGAAGTAGAGTTAAAATGAATTTAGATTAGTTTAAATATTAACCTTTAAATAACTCACATTAGAGAAAAATACCATGGGAAAAAACCATAGATTAAAAATATGATAAGGAAAAACCATGGGTTGGAAAATTTTATATTTTATATTTTAATTTTAATTTGACTAAGTCAAAATGTTAAACATTGTAACATCTCTCTAAAATAATTAAATTCAATTTAATTCCAAGCTAGCTCCCATCATTTTCCTGCTCAAAAGATAGGCGTTCTCAACACCTTAGCTACTTCGGCGGGCGTTGCAAGTTTATGACGAAAATCACCTTGAGGATGAGAAAACTTACCTCCTGGAAGTTTTTAATAAGAATGGTTATAGTAGGTCTCAAGGTCTTAAGGCTTTTCAAAATGCTGAAAAGGGTCCTAAGAGTAAGATTGACCCCAAGGATTGGTCTTCCGGTGTTCATCTTCCCTTTATTCAAGGGACCACGAATAAAATTGCTAGGATCTTGAGGAAGCATGAGATTCATTCTTCTTTTAGACCTCTTAACACTATATGAAGTTCTCTTCATTTTGTTAAGGACCCGATTAACCCCAAGGATTAGAAGGGTGTTTATATCATTCCCTGTTCTTGTCGAGCTCCTTATATTGGTGAGACCGGTCAATCCATTAACCAAAGGATTTGTGAACATGCTGCCGACATCAGGCATGGAAGGTCTCGCTTCTCCGCTTTGGTAGAGCATGCAGAAAAAACCAATCATCACATCTCCATTGAAGAGGCTAAAGTCATTGCGAGGATTGACCATTTTCATTATCGTAAATTTAGAGAGGCCTTAGAAATTGAAAAAAAATGACTTGTTAATTTAAATAGAGATGATGGCTGGAGTATCAACAGATGCTAGATTCCTGTGCTTTCTTCCTAAAAAATTATTTTTATTTATTTATAGATTAATTAATTAATTTTTTTTTGTTAATCCCCATATTGCTTAGTTTATGACTCTCTTAAATTATTTTTGGTAATATGAATAGGATTAAACCTTAATATTAATATAATATTATATATAATAATATTCATTAATAAGATTATATAGGGTTATGAATCCTTTCTCACTTGAGGGGGGATGTCAAAAAGAGAGCGATGAGGGCTCTATCGGCAGGAGGACTCGAACCAGGGCAGCCTAGGCCATCGGCCTAGGGTGCTGCAGACCTCATTTTGGATGACGAAGACTAGGAGGTACGGGGTGGGTCAACAGGTTTTCTGTGGAGATGGTCCATACAATGGCCATGTAGGCTGTGGGTTGGATCCAGGGTACTCAATCTGCAAGGATCCCAAGGAATATGTTTACTGGGACAAATTTCATCCAACTGAGAGGGTACAATGGATGATTGCAGAGGAGGTTTTGGGCGGGGATTCTTCCTTCGTTTCTCCCATGAATCTCAAAGGCTTGGTCCAGTACACAAACCCCACCCCTTCCCCCTTTGATCCTTTGTTTACGTAATAGATTATACCCTAAATTATTCATTAATCGAGCATGTCCAAAGGTATGAATCAACAATCCAACTGTATATATTTGTGATGCTCACTGGTGCAAATTTTCATTTTTTCACAAATGTGTAATAGCGAATAGATTTACCTTAAATTATTCAACGTCCAAAGATATCAATCAACAATCCAGCTGTATAGGTATATGTGTGACGTTTACTGGTGCAAATTTTAATTTTTCACAAAAGCAGAATCGTTGTCAGGGTTTACCGGGAAGAGTTGTGGCAGTGTAGGAAACCAGGCTGATTGAACCAATATCTCTTCTAAAAAAATTCAACAATTCCAATTTAATAATCCTATCGGCCTCTATTTGTACCTTTTGGGACAATTGCTAATTATATAACAATCAATAAAGAAGCTCATCAACCATATCCCCGCACATCTTGTCCACCTCCCTCCTCAAATCTTCCACCTTCACTCGACGATCTCTACCCGATTCCACTTCACCATGACCGCTCACTTCCCTCTTTCTACTAAAATTCACACCATTATTATTTGGCTTTTTAGAGTTGGTACACATATTATCATGTGTGTTATTTTCCTCCCCGCTAACGAGGCGGGGGAAATTAAGCAGAGCCCTAGAGCCCCTCATCTTGGCAGCGGCAAGGTCATACGCAAGTGCAGCCGCCTCGGCGGTAGTAAAGGTGCCGAGCAGAGTCGCGTATCTCTGCCGCGAATTTTCCCCATGGCCATTGCCTCACACCCCTGTAACGTCTCCCAGAATTCATCTTCTTTGCCACCGGCCATTGGGTTTTCGTTTCTTGACGGACATCGGGTTCTTTCTTGACGGGAAAAATATCGGCTTGCTTCTTCGTCTTCGTTTCCTTCTCGTCCTTGGGCGTTACAGGCATCCATCTCTTCTGGGCGGCCTCTTGGAGAATCACGGAAAAAGTAATATCCTCGGAATCGTTTTCATCTGACGGGAACTTCGCCAGGAAGGGGTTAAGACGGGGCTGAAAGACGGAGGCGTGAAGCTGACATAATTTCGGAGTTCCCAGCCAACGGGAAATTTCTCCCAATCTAAAGATTCATGTTGAGTAACGGAGAGAGGCAGAGAAAGACGGGAGGAGTTAACGGCGGCAGTCGGTGTTGTCGTCTCCGTTTTCGGTATGTTGTTAGCAATAGAATCACAAGCGAGTGCGCTCCGGAAGTTTTCTTGTTCGCGGACAGAGTTTCATGGATCAGACCGGTTATTTACCGTCAGGTAGAACGAGGATTCGAAATCCTGGCCGTCGGAGTCCCCGAGTAGATGGATCCGGATTCGATTCAAAACGCTCATTTCTGTACACTTAGCTTCTCGATTTCTGCTGTTCATTGCCTTCTTCTCGAAGCGATTAAATTGCAAACTCTCAAATTGAGCAGGTTGTGCTAAGTTTGTTGGATATTTATAAGACGTTTTAACTTTGTACAAAGTTGGTTGACATTTTCAGCGGGAGTTTTTGAAAGAAAATGTCAAAGCCAATGGTTTTTTTTGAAAGTTGCAGCCAAAGTTGTTAGTCAGAGTCAATCTGGTGACGGAGTCCGGACTCCCGTATTCTGTATACGACAATATTTGTCTCCCTTGGAAAGATCTATATGGAGGTAGCTTAGCTGAAGACCCCGATCTACCTCAACGTGATCAATGATTGTGTGCGGGTAAAATCTTTTACGCGTAGTTTAATGAGTCGCTCGGAAAGTTATGGAAATTCCGGTTATATTTAGAGAAAATTTGGCAAGGATTTTTGTAAATCCAAGTTATAATTGTTAAACTTCAAAATTTGAGGTGTCCTAGACATTTTTGATGGCACTGAATCCATTTCCACTATCAAAATCATGATTCAAACACTACGTATACAAAAAATTTTGAATTTTTTTTGCACGGATTCCGACCACTTTTGGCCGTCCAATCCTTTCTCATAACAGTGTTAACTATTGGAAACAATGTATTAGTATTTTCGTTTTTTGTTTTTTTTGCGGGATGACAAAGTTCTATTTTCAAATAATTTTATAGATAAGCACGTGTAAAAATTATTTCATAAAATATTGAGGCTGGAACAACAATTCTAACCATATTTAAATGTTAGTTGTTGTGTTTTTAGGGTATAGATTAGGTTGTTTTTTTAAGGTATTAATTAGTTGGTTTGTATGAGATTTAGTTTTTAGTTAGGTTTTAACTACAAATCAATTTTATAAAAAGATATTAAAGATGGGAAGCACTTGCAAGAAAAATAAACTATCTTGTAAAACATTGAAGCTTAAACATTTAATGTGACTATATGATGGGCAATTGAAAGGAATGCCCCTCGTGAGTATATGATGGATAGTTGAAGAGAAAGTACATTTCAATATACGTGCATTGGTAGTATATGATGGAAAATTGAAGAGAAAGTGCATATAGTATACTATGGATAATGAAAGAAAGTGTTTTTCATCTTCAACTATCTTGTCACAAAGATGAGAGTTTCTTTCATCCTAAGGGGCACTGGGAGGTCTATAGAACTCATGAGAATTTGCTCTTATTTTAACAATGTTTATTTTCTTTTCTTACGCTAGTCAAGACAAGATAATTTTGATTTTGAAGATTTGGGTTGTTTAATTTCTTCTTTACACTAGTCAAGACAGAGATACTTTTGATTTTTCAGATTTGGATTGATCACCTCATAGTATGTTACTTTCTTTCCCCCCCTTTAATTTCTTATCACACCATAATTTCTCCTTAAAATTTTAGCTAAAATCATTTTTAATATTATCATTTTTCTATAGAATGATCTATTCCTTTATTCTCCAATAGTCAATTCCCACAATACTTAATGTCCTTAGACTCAATCATTGCTAATTCTATAAAAGAAATCCTATGATATTAAGATCCATATAAACTTAACTCCACCCACACATATACAAAGACCAATAATAATAACAATAAATATTGTATTAGTAAAAAATATAGGTGAGGCTCATAGCTAAATTACAAAAAATTGTGGCTTTGGAATTCAAGCAAAACTACGAGCTCCTTATTTGCTAAATACAAAAAAAATACTTGTGTCTTCATCCTCATATTTCTTACATGAGTAAATTTTGAAAATTTACAAACATAATAAAACAACAAAACATTGTGTGAATAAGTAGGATTACGAGCTCAATTTCTAGTTAGCATTGGCCATGCTATTAGAAAGATTTATTCTTCTTTATTGTTACTTAAGCTTTCTTTGTCTTTGATGAGATTCTTGTTATTCCTATCATTCTTGATTCGTTTTGATTTGGGGTTCCAATTGTTCTTGTCTATTTTTCAACCTTATTTGTCTAGTTCGCTTTAGGGGGTTTTGCATCATGAATCAAATCTAAGTAAAAGGTAGGTTCCTTTTCCACCAAACCTTGAGTCAATCCTTGTTTAGATGTAGGTTTTTATTTTTAGGGAGTTTCCCTAGATTGCTTTCAGTTTATTAATGTGTCCTTGGTTTCTTTTGACTCTTCTGTTAGAGGGTTCATTCCAAGTGGTTCTTTTTTGTAATCAATTAATGTTTTTCATAAGCTCCAATCCACTAGGTTGGTTTTTATTGAGGCTTCTAAATTTTCCATGACACTTTTTGAAAATTTGCTACTAAAAGTTTTGTTTCAAGGCGATCTCTATAATGGATAGAAATATGTTCATAATCAAGCTTTTGAGCCTAACAATGGTTTTCATCTTTCAAAATTATTTATGACAAAACTTATTTATTGAAGTCCATTTTCACACATATGTGAATATATATAGTGATTCACTTTGTTCTAAGGATTTTGTGATAGTATTTTTCAAGGGTTTCGCCAATGGTCTATAGAGAATCTAAACCCCCAAAAATGTAAGGGTACATTTGGAAGGCTAAACCACACAGGAGTCAAGGAAAGAAAAACTATCAAAAAATCAAAAGAAAGATTTGAAGATTTCATACATAACCTATAAATTCCCCAAAACCCAAATCTAAAGTTTAAAATCAAATCATTTCCTTTAACAAGATCAAACTCAATAACTAAAAATTTCTTTACATAAAAATAAATAAAAACCTCATCTTTTAATTAAAGTTTTAAGAATTCTAAAATTCAATTAAGCCAATCTAATAAATAAGACCAAAAGCCATACAAACACGAGCATTAATACTATAAAGAATCACTTAAATTACAACATCTTTCACTTCAAAAATTATTATGATAATAACCTTTTAAACCACAATACAAGAAAAACAAAAATATTCTTAAAATGGATTTACCCATATTACCATTCAAAGAAAAACAATATCATTGCTCATACAAACTCCACATAGTACCCAAGATTATATTCATACACACTCCACATAGTACCCAGGATAATATTGATTTTCAAATTAGATCTATAAGGAGATTAAAGAAAGTGTTATTGAGATAGAATGAACCACTACCATTCCTACAACACCTCCTATGGAGAGGGAAGAGCTACTCATGTTTGCATCCATTCAATAAAAGGACGAGGAATTGAATGAACCACTCCCATTCCAACAACACCTCCTATGGAAAGGGAAGAGTACTCATGTTAGTGGACAAGGAATCAGAACTTCGACAAAAAACAATGGCCATGCAAAGTGAAAACGAGGTTGAAGGGAGGTATGTACGCACGGCTAAGGTCGAACCCTAGCCACCGTCACCAACTTCAATTGTGTTTGCTCCATCTCCATAAAGTTAACATATTACACCTAATTATAACTAATATAATATACTTTTTAGATAATATATATAATTTATTAATATAAGTTTAAAATGATAAAAAACTAGTTGGTTTATATTAAGTTTAAATTTAATTTAAAATTAATTAACATCTTCTTTTGAACGGATTAAAAAATAGGTTAATAACCCATCTTCTAGCCGATGAAAGTTTATTAATTCATTTTTCCCTATAATCATATAAAGAATAGCACGTAAATTTTTATGAAAAAATAGATTATAATAACGGATAAATTTACATATTAATATTATATATTGTTATATTAAAGTGATATATTTTTATGTTAATTTTGGGTTTTATTAAATAGTTTTTTTTAATAATATTATTATTATTAATATTTTTTTTATAAGAAATAATTTTATATTTTATATGAATGATTTTTTAGAGTTAAAAATAAAGTTGGAAGCATGATGATGATGATGAACGTCTATTATGATCAATATGGTCTATCAGATCTTAATTAGAGATTAGTTGAGATTCTTTAATATTTTATTTCTATAATTGAAAAGGAGAGAGGAAAGCATTCCTAGATCACCATAGTTTTGTTGACTTAACAAGTCAAGAAGGTTGGTAGTGTGGCAAAGATTTTGAAAATTAGAACATATGTGAGTGAAAGTTGGGCAGTCCAAGGGAGTGTTTTTCATCTTCAACCTTCTTAGTATCGCAAAGGTGACAAAATCTTTCATCCCAAGGTATTTTGGGAATTGACCAACGCCTGGTTTCACTTTGAAGCTCATGAGAATTAGTTCTTATCTTGGCAATGTTCATTTTCTTCTTAGCATTGGTCAAGACAAATGATAATTCTAGTTATCAAGATTGGGATTAATCACCTCCTTATAATACCTTAGCTTCATTTTCCCCTCTAACTCTTTATCCTCCCACAACTTATCCTTAAATTTGGAAGTAATAATATTTTTAATATTATCCTTATTCTCCAAGATGATCTCCTCTTTTACCCCCCAATGGTCTAGCCAAGACTGTGCATCCTTATGCTAGCCTCGCTTGAGCTGAAGGTGGGGGTTTTGGCTAGAGTTAGAAGCAATTTCGGGCAACGTCATGGCTTCCATGTTGTATAGATTCTTCTTATACAAAAGATACATAATCATAGCCATGCATTCAATGGGGGCAAAACTAGCTTCAATCAAGAGGATATGGTAGCGATTGTTTCCTTTAATATTGACGTTGTAGGTTATAAATTGCTTTTGGATCAACTCTATCTTCCTCCATGATTCTCTAGATATACTACGGCCTCAAACCTCACATCCATATGAAATAGTAGGGGTGACGAGAGTCTCAAAGAGGAATTTTTTTTACCATACCCAAAGATCAGCGGACTTACAATTGTTTTCAAGTCCATAATAAACTTTCCATCTTCCAATTATCCTTTTCTCAATGCTATAAGTTCAGTTGAGTTGATGATGAATTCCAATTCTTAGATATTTGTATGAGCAAACTTTATCCAAGTAGTTATTATCATAAATGAAATTATTATAGTTGGTCTGTTTGGATTTAATTATCATAACATTAGTTTTGTTGGTATTAGCATTCATACCCATCTTGGAGCAGTAACCTTAGAGTTTTCTACGTTGTTTGTTGAGATCATCATGGATCCTGACTAGAAGAATGATATCATCAGCATAGAGGAGAAGAGTAATGACCAAACCAGTGAGATTGGGGCTATCACATCTTGTAGCTTCCAAACACTCTTCTAGCTTATTAATGTACATGCCAAAATGGATGGGGGATAGGGGACACCCTTGCTTAACTTTGATATTTAATTTAATTTCTTCTTACCAACCCTTGGTGGTCTTCATATTAGCAATAACATTCTCATATAGCCTAGTCACAATGATCTTTAACTATAGAGTAACCATTATCTCTTCTAGTCTCTTCCATATCTTATCCCAAGGAACTATGTTGTAACTCTCCCTTCTTCCACCCTAGATAAAACCAAATTAGTGGAAGGAGTTTCTTATGGCTAACCAAATCTCCATAGTCTTGTCATATAAATGGGGTCATAAAAAAATTTCATTTTCAACTTCTTTAAACCCTAAGAAAAACATCACCATCGTGTTTGGCTCGTTGAGTGATTTTCAATGATATAAAGTTTATCGATATCTGACTCCTGGATCAAAATTTATGGTCATTTAAAATTTCACCTCCTGTAAACCTACCACATCAACAAACACCACCACATGGCACCCACGCGATATCCCCACCACACCTGGTCCACATTGTTGCATTATGCCAGTGTGCATGTCGTGTGTCATTATTGAGCCCACATGGAACCTGCCATGTTACCTCTCCGCACAGACCCCACCGGTCGTCCCCTCGACATGTATTGTAAACCATTTACATTATATTAGTTAGTTCGGACCTCATTCCCATGGCATGAATACACTTAAATCACACCCCCAAGGCCTTGAATGCAGAACTTCCAAGGTTGTTCAGGACTCAACCGATGTTCGTACCTTCGAGCAACTCCCACAACCATCAACCTATTCGACCCGGAATTAGCTACTCAGAACTTCGGGCCTAAAGTGGAGATGCATTTGATAGCCACTTCCGAACCCCAAACAGATGGCTTGGACACCACTCGACTCAATGTTGTCCTATAAGGTTATTATGTTATAATTTTTTATTTTTATTTTTATTTTTTATTTTTTTGTTTTTTTTGTTTTTACCCCACTCAACCGACATTTTCACGCCTAAGTGTGTCATCTAGGGCCTTTCCTCGAATCTTACAGTCACATGGGCCAAATTCCAAGCTCGCCCAGACTACTTCTCGACTTGTCTTGTCCATGAAGGCACATGTATAAGATAATATGATTTTTTCATTTATAAGGGTGCATTCAACCCAGATTTGAGCATCTGCATTAAACTGATGTTGTGCTCTAGTTCCGCCCATTTGGAAGCCCCCCACCCCCTTTTTTTAATTATTATTTTTTCGCCAGGATATTCTCTGCCTTGTGGAATAAATACTCTTGTGCATAACTAGGATTCATCCTAGTAGCATAGTTACTCTCACAACTTGGATAGGATTAAGTTCTAGGGCTATTAGTTCTTCTTGCTGATATTGCACTATGAAATTCCTTTTTTCCAAGTTTCAGAGAGTTATATATATATATATATATATATATATATATATATATATATATATATATATATATATATATATATATATATATATATATATATAGATAGATATAAACAAATCAACACACACATAGAGCACATGAATTCATTAATAACAATAGATGCTAAAATACCATATCTCATCCATTACAATGAAGTAACAACATACAAAGCATAAGTTAAACCACTTATTTTGTATTATGTGAGACATTGGAAATTGAGTTTGGGACTTAAACTCTCCACCTAACCTTAGAATGAATGAAATGTAGCCTTTCTTACAGTCAACCAACCCCCAGCTAGATTCAGAGCTTGAGGACGAGTGCTCAAAGGAAATAACCAGTCAATCTACAACCTTAAGGACTCTAGAGACATCACCATCTCTACCCTTTACATCCAAGCAACAATACCTTCAGTGGCTCCACCCTAAACTAGGAGTCCATATCTCACTAAAAAGAATTGTTAGGCCTATAGTTTAGCATAGGAAGACACCATGGACACTCTATAACCAAGAATCCAATGGAAACAAGGTCTCCACCCAAACCGAGAGTCCAGAGAACCTATACCCTTCACTTGAGAGATGTCCACTCTATATTCCAATGCTTACAACAACAAAATAACATGTTGGTCCTAGCAATGCCTGTTAGTGAACTTCTCCTTCAACATTGTCAATCAATAGTAAGATTCCCTCCTTGAACTATTATTCGAGTTGTTGTTGTTCCTCTTCAAAATTCTCTCCCATCTCTAACATTGTTCCTCAACTCGGCTTGTTGTTATCTACTATCCTCTTACTTCTTTTTCCAAGCCCTCTTCTTTATTTCTACCACGACCTGCTTCAAATTTCTTGCTTGAAAAAAATCTCCCTACCAATACAGTTCCTTTCTTTAATGTTTGGTCATTTTTTCTTGTGGACTTTCCCAAGAGGAGTATGGACTTGTCCTTCCTTTTGAGAAGCCTATACACTTCCTCTAACTTCATAAATATGCAGTAAGCTCCCTTAAAGTGAACCAATAAACCCATGACTAGAATTCAATAACCAATTTCCTCCAATTTCCCAAGAAATTTCCTTCTTGGCTCTGAAATTTATGTCCCATTTTTCAGTCGGTTAATTATGCTTACATTTCCACAATTCAATTTTTTTCGAAGAAATATCCAGGTAGATCCACCTGAAATGATCACATCTTGTTGGCTTATTAGCAAAGCCTAACCCTAACGGTTTCGAGGATAATTAACCTCGTGACCTCCCATTAGAGAGGTGCTTTAGCGACGGGAACTCGACCAATTAATCTAACCCTCGAGGCTTATTTCCACAATTCAATTACAACAATAATTATAAATTTTTACAAGACGGGATTAACCATATAGGTTTGTCACAAACCTCACCCCCTTGGAGGAACAATGTCCTCAGTGTTTTATAGCTGACGAAATTACAAACATGCTTTAAACCAAGCATAAAAGACCATTGTGAGCATTATATCAACAACTCTATACAACAATTTTCAATCATATTTACTCTACTTATCCAACAAACAAGAATGGGTAGGAAACCTGCAATTAATCAACCATCTCCCAGGTGGCTTCCTCGAGCCCAAAGTGCCTCCATTGCACCTTAACTTGTTTGATGACTTGATTCCGGAGCATGATATGCCTCCAGTTTAGGATGCATAAAGGTTCCAACTAGAACTCTTCCTTTGGTTCTACCTATAGCACCGACCAATAAATCACATGATTAACATGTTGTACATACTTTTAAAGTAAAGAAATGTGGAGAACATTATGAACCTTTACTGTTTGAGGTAAGGCCAATCTATATTCTATCGGCCCTACTCTCTATAGAACCTGAAATGGACCACAAAACCGTGGTGCCAACTTGGCACAAGACCTAACTTTCAAAGAGGTTTTCTTGGGTCTAGCCAGTAGGTAAACATGTTCTCCTACTTTAAAGTCTTTAAGTACTCTATACTGGTCCGCACAACTCTTCTACCTATCTTGAGCCACTTTCAAATTCTTCTCGATGGTCATGATTTCACATTCCATATCCCCCAACATTTCAAGCCTAATATGGACCCTATTCACCATATCACCCTAGTTTATAGGAGTGTTGATTTTCCTTCTGTAAAGGGCCTCAAATAGACTCATCTTTAAGGGTTATTGGTACCCATTGCTATAAGAAAAATCCATTAGTGGAAGAAACTCCTCCCACTTCCTTGGTTGGTGCATGACATACATCTAAAGCATGTCTTCCAATACCTTATTTTTCCTCTTAGTTTTCCCATTTGTTTATGGATGGTATGTTGTACTAAAAGCTAATTTTGTTCCTCAACCAAAAAACAACTCTTTCCAAAATATTTACATGAATTTTGCATATTTTTCAGAGATAATTTTCTTAGGTACCCCGTGTAGCCTCACGATTTCTTTTAGGAACACTTGGGCCACATCACTTGCTATATGAGTGGATTTGACAACTACAAAGTGAGCTACCGTGCTCAACTTATCCACGACAACGTTGATTGTGTCATGTTGCTTGGATTTTCTTAGAAATATTGTAATAAAATCCTTGGGAGTCACTTCCCATTTCCATTATGGAATGGGATTGGTTGTATCCGTACTTCTCGATGCTTGCATTCAACCTTTACTTGTTGAAATTCTATGCATTTGGAAATAAATTCAGCCACATCTATTTTCAAATTGAACTAATAATATGACCTCTTGATGGTTGTTAGCATCTTTTGATACCCCAAGTGCTTGGAATAAGGATTCTTATGGAACTCGTTTAACATGAGCCTCTTTAATCTACTCTCGCAAGGAATATATATCCTTCCTGTAAGTCGTAACAAACCAACCTCAAAGAGGGAGACATTCTTATTTCTCTCACATTCAGGCTCTTGCCGCATAACCTCTTTTATTTGTTGGTACCTCTTGTCCTATTTATCAACCACTTTAATCTTTTCTTTCATGATTTCTCCATATGAACTCGTTGTTACATGATATAGTTGTAACCTCCGGCTAAATGGATCAACAAATTTGTTCTCTTTACCCTTTATATATTTAATTTCAAGATCAAATTTGCTTATTAAGGCTAGCCACTTAGCCTGTTAGCCATTTAACTTTGGTTGGCCAAATTAATTCTTCAGACCCCCATGATTTGTCATTAAGGTGAACTTCCTTCCAAGGAGATAATGCATCCACATCTTCAATGCATGAACAATGGTAGCCAATTCTAAATTGCAAGTCACATAATTCTGCTCGTGCTCATTCAACTTCTAGGATTCATAACAAACCAGTCAGTCATCTTGCATCAAGACTCCACCAAGTCCTTGTTTGCAAGCATTTGTGCATACCATGAAGTATTTTTTTGGGTCTATTATTCTCAAAACTAGTGCATGAGTCAGTAGATACTTCAGTTGCTCAAAACTTGCAACACCTTCCATTTTCCATTCAAATTTGTGTCCTTTATTTTGCAATGTTGTGATTGTGTAATCAATCTTGGAGAATATTTTAATGAATCTCTTGTAGTAACTTTATAGTCCCATAAATGACCTGATATTATCTGCATTCCTCGGTGTTGGCCACTCCATAATAGATTTGACCTTCTTTAGGTCATCTTCCACACCCTCCTTTGAGACTATGTGTCCCAAGTACTGGATCTAGGACTAAAATAATTTGCAGCTAATGATTTTTTCATAAAGTTTGTGCTCCTCTAATAGTTGTAACACCGCAACTAGGTGTTCTTCGTGCTTCTCCTTGACTTTTTAGTAAACCAAGATGTCATCAACAAACACCAATTCAAACTTGTCCAGGTATGAACTCAATACATTGTATTATGAATTCATAATACCCATACCTTGTTCTAAATGTTTTCTTATAGATTTCCTCATCTTTAATGCACACTTAGTGATCGTCGGATCTTAAATTAATCTTCTAAAAGATCACTTCCCCTCGCAATTGATCAAACAAATCATCAACTCGTGGCAAAGGGTATATGTTCTTTATGGTGGCTTGGTTAAGCTGCATGTATTCTATGCACAACCTTAGTGTGCCATCCTTTTTCTTCATGTACAAGAACAATATTCCCCAAGGTGACACACTTGGCCTAATATATCCTTTGTCCAACATTTCCTTGAGTTGTAGCTTCAAATCTATTAATTCCAAAGTTCTCATCCAATAAGGAACTTTGGATGTTGACACTATCTTGAGTAAAAGCTCTATAGAAAAGTCTATTTTTCTATTTGGAGGTAGACCAGGGATTTCTTCCGTAAACACATCTTTAAATTACTTCAAGATTGGGTGTTCCAATAAATCACTATTGCCATCAATTTAAAAACTACTGTTAACTTGGACAGTAAAATTTTTACATCCCTTCCTAAAACTCCTCATGGCCTACATTATTGTAATTAATCTAACTAATATGGGCTTTAACTTCCCTTGCAATACCCTCCTTTCCCCGACCTTGATGAGGCACTCAATTAATTTCTCATAGCAATCAACTTTCATTCGATGAAGGGTCAACCAATCCATCCCTAGAAACACATCATATGTACCCATTGGTAATAAATTAAAATGGTTGTTGTAGGCATACTGCTAAGAACAAATGGGCATGATTTTACCATCTGCTCCACTCTCCTTTTTGTCCATGTGTCTAACTGAACCAACCATAATTCCTTGTGTGCTTCCTTTTCCAAAACACATTTTTCAATGACTATTGTACTGGTATAACTAAAATTTGACCCTAGGTCAATTAAAAGAAAAATATTTTGATTATAAAGCATACCATACATCTCAATAATAGATTCTCGGTGGTCAACTTGTCTATTGTCCATGACAACATAGATTCTGGGCATGTTTTGAGCTATGTCCCGAACTATTTCAACTTCTTTTGTGTTGTACAATTTTGGGTCATCTCTATTTCATTGATGGTAGTCCATTTTCCTACGATTCTCTCTACAGGTCCAACATCTTAGTGGCTGTCCTCCATATCCCTTCGCCTCCTCACCCATAGCCTAAGTGAATCATTCTCTACTAGCATTAGTAAACCTATGTTAGGACTCATTAGTAGTATTTGAGCTCACCTTCTTTGCTCGAGGCTACTTTCTTTCAATTCCTTACCTTGTTCCTTTTAATTTGAAGTTTCCTTTTTCCTTCTACTCCATCTTACTTTCTGACTGGTGTTTGGATTGCTCATAACATTATGTCATTTTCCTGATTACATCTTCAAGAGTTTGTGCCTCATTAAACTCAATGTGATCCTTGAATATTTGTGGCAACATGATTATATATCTCTAAACCTTCGCCTTCTCACCTAAGGTAGGGCACATACCTCAGTAATTCTAAAAAAAATTGTTGTATACTCTTCATCTCACTGATGCCCTAACTTCAACTCATAAAACTCCTTAGCTTTGTTGTCATAGTACCTCTAAGACAGTTATTTTCTCTGAAAAGCTTCTCAAACTCCTTCCAGGACAACTCTTCCTCCCTGATGTTCTTCACATTCTTTAAGTCCTCCCATCAAATGTATGCCTTTCCCTTCAGGTTGAAGGTGGCCACTTTTGATTTTAATTTTTGATAGTAACTGCGGAATCTAAAGAAATTCTTCATCCCAAGTGTCCATGCTTCGACATCTTTCGTTTTCTTTAACTCACCACCAAATGTAGGATCCTTTTCCTTCCTAAACTCTTATGACATGTAGTGTCTTTATCTACTTCTACAGTGATGGTGCCTTCTAGTAGTAGCACCTAAATGTTGCCCATGATTACTTGACCTCTTCTTTGGAGTGCTTAATGGAGTACCTCCTCTTACTGTAACTTCACTAGACTTCCTGTGCACCTTCTTGGATCTGCTTCCCTATGTTCCTTTGGTCCTTGTTTCTTGTCTCCATAATCTTGATGTTCCTTTCCTATATTTGTAAATGGATCCTAACTCACATTGTTTTTGGCCTCTACAAATCTAATAAACTTTAGAGTATGAATGCATTTACCTTAGCCTGTTTCTCCTGAGCCCTGATAATCTTCTCATTGTCAGCCTTACCACTCCTCAGCTTAGCCCTTAGGCTTCTCGATGTGTCTATCCAATCAAGAGATCATGCCTATCCCATCCTCTCAACAATTTCTTCCTCATGCTTGTGTTGTGATCTGTCATTGATATATTTCATCATCCTTTTGCTCATACCTTTTGGTTCTCTTATCTTCGTGTGTTGTCATACACATATAACTATTAGTAAATAATTACTATCAATAAACACATGTTCATTGTGGCTTTGATACCTTACCACAAGAACATAGATGTAAGCATATCTGAAACATCAACTTGCAAGTTAGTACACTTGAAACATCATTATAATTATCATATAATCCATAATCAAATACTAAAACAACAAGTAGCTACATTCACATCCAAACACTATACTTTGTAGCAGGGCTTCTACACACTTCCATACTATGTTTAAGTCTTATTTTGTCTCTAGAGGTCCAGTTTTGAACCTTCTACTCTGATACCACTCTATAATTCTCCCTTCCACCACATTAGCTAAAACCAACTCAGCGGAAGGTGTTACTTATGTTTAACCCAACCTCCATAACCCTATCATGGAAATTGGGTCATAAAATTTCTATTCTTATACTTTTTCTAACCCTAAGGAAAACATTGCCATCGCATTTGACTCATCGAGAGACTTCCATCGATATAAAATCTATCAACATTTGACTCTTGGATCAAAATTTATGGCCATTTAAAGTTTGGCCCCTATAAACCTGCCACATCAACAAACACCACAACATGGAAGCCACATGGTGACCTCCCATGTGGTATCCCCACCACACATGGGGAGGTCCACATTGTCACATTATGCTAGCATGCATATTGTGTGTCATTACTAAGTCTTCGTGGCACCTACCATGTTACCTCTTTACATAAGCTCCACCAGTCGACCTGAAAATGTGTATTGTAAGATAATTATATTATATTAGTTTATTCGAACCTAGGGCCCATGACATGAATACACTTAAATGACACCCCTAAGGCCCCAAACACTAAATTGTTGATTTTGTTCAAGCTTAGGCCCAGGTTTGGACATCCGAGAAACTCCCACAACCATCAACCTATTCGGCCCCGAATTATCTATTCGGGGCTTCCCGCCCGATGTGGAGAGGCAATTTCTAGCCACTCCCAAACTCCAAACAGGTGCCTCGGATCCCACCTCCCTTGGCACTGTTCCGTAAGGTTATGTGTTATAATTTTTTTTTCATGTTTTTCATTACTTTGCCTAAACAAAATTTTCACACCTAAGTGCTTCAGCCAAGGCCTCACCCCAACTCTTACAGTTGCATGGGCCAAATTCCTAGCCCACCAAGACTACTTCTCGACTCGTCTTAGCCATGAAGGCACAAGAATTAGATAATATGATTGTTTTCATTTATAAGTGTGCATTTTGGCCCAGATTTGTCCCTATGCATTAAACCAATACTGTGCACAAGTTCTGCCCATTTGGAAGCCCCCCTTTTTTTAATTATTCTTTTCCGCCAAGAGCTTCTCTACCCTATGGAAGAAATAATCCTATGCACAAGAAGGATTCATCCCAGTAACAAATTTGCTCTCACAAATTGGATAGGATTCATTTCTAGGGCTATCAACTCTTCCTACTGATATTGCACCCTAAAATTCCTTTTTCCAGGTTTCACAAAGTTCACCCCCAAATATCCAACCATTGTAACTTCCATGAAACCTATAGGTCATCATACTTATTTTTATAGATAAACGAAGTTACAGGGAGGCTCAACTAACCCCCTCCTGTCTATATATATATAACAACTCAACACACACATAGAGCATATGAATTCCTTGATAACAATACATGCTAAAATACCATAACTCATCCATTACAATGAAGTAGCATAATAGAAAGTGTAAGTTAAACCACTTATCTGGTATCATATATGTAACCACCCCTCTCACATTTACCCACTTTCACTAGCCTACCGGGGTAAACATGAGACTGAGAGCTTCTATGACATGACCCAACCTCCTAGGTCCCATTAAGGAAGTGGGGTTGATTACTAACAATGAACTAATATTTGACAACACCATACATGGCTATAGGACACTCAGGGATTGAGAATCCATCCCAAGCGGCCAAAACCTGAGTTGGACCCCTCCTTATCTACCTTCGGACCTCAACCACACCCACAACAAGGCCTCCATGTGGTTGGAATCCTCAAATTGCATGCCCAAGCCTACATCCATGTGGTTGCAACCAAAACTTTCTAGTTAGGAGCATGCGGTCCCAGATTCTGAGCCTAATTTATAGGTCAGCCTCCAGACCACTGCCCAAAACTTCCTGTAACTTCTTAGATGCATAAATGACATGAAAACAAAGCTAAACATTCAAACTTGAGTCAGAGACTTGACCTAACTAGGCCTAACCATGACAGTCATTTCGTCAAGCATATTGAGAACATGTAATCTACAGGTCATGAATGCATATTTGAACATAGGGGTCTGACACTTATATGTGTAGAGTCGATAATATACCATTATTATTGTCACTTGTGAACGTTTATTTCACCCATTTCTACCATTCTTCATCATGCCATTTATTATAATTTATCATTTAAATCCATTTTATAAATAATTTATGCTCTCATGGATGAATATTATTTATTCTCTTTTATTTTTAATAAATTGATTATTATGCATTATTTTATCAATGATAGTTCTAATAAGTTGGTTGTAACATCATTTTCCATTCTTAGCCTCCAAAGTAACTTCCAGATTGAAGATTTGATTTTTAAATCAGTCAACTCAGAAATTCGTTGGTTTAAGGAGTGACAGTTTTGCGGTTAAGATTCTGAGCAAATGAAGACGAATTTGGAAAATCCGGAACATGGGTTTTGTCCAGAACGGGCCCAATTATCTTCAAAAAGAACAGATTGCCCAAATTCAGCTTGTACAGGGAGAAACGCAGGGTTCTTTGAGCACGATTTTCTGAGATTTGCTGTTGCGGCCGCCCTCCAAATCTTAACTGCAAAGCCAAAATTCGCCTTGATCTGGTTGATCAATTGGTTAGGATCCATCCAATTCTGTAAAACAAATCATTTTGTAATTATCCATGCTCTGATATTTCTCTATTTAAATGAAACCCAAGATCAGAGACGGGGGAAGAGGACTGTTTTTGTAATTCTAAGTTTCAGAACTCAGACGATCGAATCTCTTTGGGAATTAGTGTTGCTGTATTATCATTGATGCGTTAATATAAAAGGCTTGGCATTTACTTTCTCCCTACATCTGAAATAATTTACGGCGGTGCCATTGGAAGCTACGGGCCCGGCTCCAACTGACACTTGCCGCTGTTGTATTATATGGTAAATTGCGTGTGGTTTGTTCATTTCTGTTATTAAGTAATCTGATACATTCTTTATATGTGATATACTATGCCTCATTATAATTGATATCTGAAGGAGTTCTTTCTCTCATGTCTCTGCATTGTATAAGTGGATCTATTCGAATTGCATTTCTCAGCTATTTCCGTAGCGGAACGTTGGTATGAATGTTACTGTTATCCGATCCATGTGAAATAGTATTTGTGAGGCTTGAGGACAATGTTCCTTCGTTCAGAAATATAGTTATATCATTCAATACTTTCAGATTGCTATATTAATGTAAATCATGTACATACGGGTGATAGTTGTTATTTTGTAATTCATTAAGGATTGCTGTTCCATTTGATTGCTGTTGTTTCATTTGATTATTGCTGTTCCATAATTCATTTGTAAATATCGTCTCATAAAGTAAAGTTCATTGGAATTGCTTTTGCCGATTGTTATTTGATTGCGGAATGAGAGTTCAGTTTTAACTCGCGAGATTTAGTTCTTTTAGTTGCTGTTTCATTTACTGCTTTCCATTTCGTTTCATGTTGCTTTTTGCCATTCCTTTTCCTTGCATTTATTGCTTTAGTGTGGGAGGAGGGTCAAGGCTGTCGTGAGACACAGCAGACGCTATTATGCTCCCAGATCCATGATCCATACTCTAATTCCTTTTCCTTCATCAATTTCTAGAGGATTGAGTCATTGCTACCATATCCTCGATTGATGGTTGTTTGAATGAATGATTTAGTTTCTTGCTGTTCCAATTAGATTTCTTTTTCAAGCGTTCATCTATTTTTGGGTTTTAAGCACTATATTGCACAACATTGCTCTTAAGTAAATAGCCGCCTCAGACAGAGTACACTCTTGAAATAAAAAGTCGTCCCTGGGTTGATAATTAATGTGAGGTAATTAGGAGTTCACAAGACACCTTTTTATCGCTCCACATTTTGGCGCCGTTGCCGGGGAAGAGTGTAGCCATTTCTAAAGAGTAGTGTGAATCTGATAAGTGCCTGCTAGGGAAGAGTTGGATCTTAAAAACGGAAGGTAAGAACCTGCGTACGGAGCATGTAAAAGCCCTGCTCCCCCGTCCGCTTTCCAGCAGGACTGCTAAAGAACTTAGAGTAGAAATAGATGTTTGAATTTTTGTGTGAATTATTAGGAAAAAGATAGAAATTTTTTATGAATCACATGATCTCACGCAAGTGGTGATGTAAGCACCACCCATTTCACTAACCGATTGACAGGAACATTTGAAGAAGGAGCCTCGAAGAAACACATGAAGAACATCTTCTATTATGGTAAGAAATGGCTCACGTTTCTACTTTTGAATTTCCTATCAAAGATCTAGGAGTGACACAAATGCACATAATTCCCCCATCTTTACCAAATTTTCATGGTTTAGCAAATGAAGATCCACATACATTTTTATTTGAGTTTGAAATACTTTGTAGAGGATATGATTATTGTACTGACGATCAAAGATTGAAAGTGTTTCCTCTTACTCTAAAAGGAGCAGCTCTCCGATGGTTCATGAGCCTAGGTGGGAATTGCATCCAATCATGGGAGGACATGAAGAACATATTCTTGAAGAAGTACCAAGACTATTGCAAAGCCAATGAAGATATTTTCGATATGATACAAGGGGAAGATGAAAGTTTGGAGGATTATGTAGATCGATTTCATTATAACCTTCAAAAATCAAAATATAAGCATTTGGAAAAAGAGATCTTAAAAACACGCCTTCTTAAAGGAATCAAAGATGAATTTTTAGAACTTTTAAATCTGATAGGAAAAGGTGATGTTTTTCAGTTATCATATGATGATGTTTGTGAGTTGTGCATAGGGTATTCAAGAGGAATCTTCAAGGCTGGTAAGAATTCTAGAGATGTTTTTTCTTTGTTTTCCAAATCTGCTACAAGAACAGGAGACATAAGAGCTGAAATCAATGTGTTATTTGAACATTTTAAAGTTGATTTTATTAGCTCTCTAAATGAAAAATTGGATGTTTTGCAGGTTCATAAAAATGAAGAATGTGATGAAATGTTTTGTTCTCATGACCGAAAGGAGCATCTTATAGATATTCACTCTTCCTTACCTAGGATGGAAGTAGCATATCAAAGAGGTAAGAAAGCTGCAACAAGGCCTATAGGTGTGGTTCAAAACACTCTTTCTTCATTGTCATACTTGCATAATCCATTATGGAATGCTAATGTGTTAGGGCAGCCATGTCAATTTCAATATAACCACCTATCTTGTTTACAAGTTGGGCATGGTTCATCTTATGATGGCATGACTACTCTCCCTCATCTTGTAGCACAAGCACATTCTCCATATTCTCCACCAGCTCTTTCACAACACCTTGCTTGCCCATTCACACAACCCAATCAGCCACATCATCAAAATGCTCCTGCTCAACTAATTTCACACCCCCACCATAATAAACCAGTACAACATGCTTACAATGTTGAGCTGGAAAATTTACCCACCCTTCCCACCCATTCTATCTCACATGTGTCATTAGAGAAAACCTACAATGAGATTCAGAATGTTTCAAATTCAAAAATTGTACAAGCTATGGAAGAAAATGAGGTTTCTTGTAGGTTGCATCAACAAGCCATTTTAAAAGCTCAAGAACTTCATGATATGATGGCTATGCAAGATCAAAAAAGTAATGCATACATTGAAGATTGGTTTCACTCCATCACTTGTTTGCAACATTGCTCCATGCTTCAACAATTTTTGATATCATTTTTTCAAGGGAAGCCACCTTCTCATACCCTAATTTTCATTAACATCCATTTTTCAAATTTGGGTATGTGTATACATGAAGCCTTATGTCGAAAATGGCTTCACTGGAAGTACTCATATACGTAGTTATATTCATTTTTCAAATCAAAATAGGTTAGTGTAGAAAATAAAATAAAATAAAGACATAAATAAGTGCATTTTGCTCTTTTGTAAAACTAGGGTTTTTGTTGCAACATGCTATGCAAATCAACATCGGTGATAATTTTTTTATATAATTTGTGTATGTAGATGAATCATAATGGAAATAATAAGTTCTACAAACATTCATTTTCATTTTTATCACCAATTTGAAAAAATGCTTGAATTTCATTTTTTTTGGCTTGCGGGCTTGATGAACTTTCTGGAAAAACAGTCGGGACAGTCATGTTTTGAGGGACCAAAAGTGAATATTTTTAAAACCTGTTTCTACCCTAAGTAGCCCTTGATGTCTACTTTCTAACCCAATTTGAATCACTCAATTTGGATTTGAAACGAAAAAGTTAGAACCAAAACATTGACCGGTTATCTAGCGGGCAGCTCAGGAACAGAGTTGGGACAGTCAGTTTTTGGAGGCCTAAATGACCATATTTTTAAAACCTGTTTCTATCCTAAGTAGCCCTTGATGTCTACTTTCCAATCCAATTTGAATCACTCAATTTGGATTTGAAACGAAAAAGTTAGAGCCAAAACATTGACCGGATGTCTAGCGGGCAGCTCAGGAACAGAGTTGGGACAGTCAGTTTTTGGAGGCCTAAATGAATGAATTTTTAAAACCTGTTTCTATGGTAGATTCCCCTATGAATCTAGTTTACAATGCAATTGGAATCACTCATTTTAGATATCGTATGGGGAAGTTATGATCAAAATACTGACTGTCTATCGTAAATCAGCACCCTTAAAACTATGTCTTTCCGGCTGTTCCTTACAATATTTGACCTATCAATTCTTCTTGTCTTCAAAACCTGTTTCTATTGGAGATCAATAAATGAATCTATTTTAATTTCCAATTTGAATCATTTGAATCCGACATCAAACGAAAAAGTTATGCTTGAAATATCAACTGTTGGTCTAAGCCGGGTAATCGAAAATGACTCTATTATGCAGGTTGTTCTAAACAAATTTGACATATCATATCATTGAGTTTTTAAAACCTGTTTCTATTGGAGATACACCTTTGAATTAGCTCTCATTTGGCTTTGGAATCACTCAAATTGGACGAAAAACAAAGAAGTTGTGATTAAAACACTGCTGGTTAGTATGGTCGACCACTGCTCTCCCGCAGGTAACAAATAAACTTTACTTTGTTATTTTCTCCAATGATTTGTTCTACAGAGTAACTACATAATTCTTGGATTAGGGGAGCCCGCGCACCTCTCTTTCTCCATGATTTAATTTTTTATTGCAGGTAGATACTCGTTTTTTGCAGGTCTTGGGAAAATAAGGAAGGTCAATTTATGGACGAATGATTTTTCAAAGAAGTTTTTATAAAACAAAGGAATTTTATCCAAATCATTACCCAACGGATTCATAATAGAACAAATGAAGAATTGATTTCAATTTCAAGATTCATGTCTTGTTACTGCTGCCAAAACATTTTTCAAAAAGATCATTTTTTTACATAATATCATAAGCTGTTGTAACTTAATTTACATATTGTTTTTAAATAAAATGTTGTTTCTTTTCTAATTTCTTTTATATTTTGTGTTTCAGGTGTTGCTTCATTCAAAAGCATCAATGCAGTGAACAGCTAATTCATTCTTTGCGTGTTTGCATTTTATGGTTGTGAATTTTGCTATTCCTTTTCGAAATGGAACAGCTGCTGTTCCTTTTCGAAATGGAACAACACTTTTGCACTTTCACGTTGGGTGTGTTTTTGCTGTTCCTTTTTTTCAAAAGGAACAGCAGTTTGAGTTTTTGCCGTTCCTTTTTCAAAAAGGAACAGCAGTTTGAGTTTTTTTTGAGTTTTTGTTGTTCCTTTTTTTTCAAAAGGAACAACAGTGCGTGTTTTTGCTGTTCCTTCTTCAAAAGGAACAGCAGTTTGAGTTTTTGCTGTTCTTTTTTCAAAAGGAACAGCAGTTTGAGTTTTTGCTGTTCCTTTTGAAAAAGTCTGTTCCTTTTAAAAAGGAACAGCAGTTTGAGTTTTTTTGAGTTTTTGCTGTTCCTTTTTTTCAAAAGGAACAGCAGTGCGTGTTTTTGCTGTTCTTTTTTAAAAAAGGAACAGCAGTTTGAGTTTTTGCTGTTCCTTTTTCAAAAGGAACAGCAGTTTGTGTTTTTGCTGTTCCTTTTTCAAAAGGAACAGCAGTTTGAGTTTTTTTGAGTTTTTGCTGTTCCTTTTTTTCAAAAGGAACAGCAGTGCGTGTTTTTGCTGTTCTTTTTTCAAAAGGAACAACAGTTTGAGTTTTTGCTGTTCCTTTTTCAAAAGGAACAGCAGTTTGTGTTTTTGTTGTTCCTTTTTCAAAAGGAACAGCAGTTTGTGTTTTTGCTGTTCCTTTTTCAAAAGGAACAGCAGTTTGAGTTTTTGCTGTTCCTTTTTCAAAAGGAACAGCAGTTTGTGTTTTTTTGAGTTTTTGCTGTTCTTTTTTTTCAAAAGGAACAGCAGTGCGTGTTTTTGCTGTTCCTTTTTCAAAAGAAACAGCAGTTTCGCGTTTTTGTGTGTATTTTTTCATTTTTTGGTATGCATTTTCTTTGTTGTTCCCTACACAAAACACCACTTTCTTTTTGAGTGTTTTTGCTGTTCCTTCAAAAAAAAAAAAGCAACACTTTGAGAGTATTTTTGAGAGCAACCTTTCCTTTCTCTTGTGGGATTATTCATAGTCAGCTCAACCACATTCTCCTGATTCTCTTTCATGGCATGAAGTACACTATTTTTATGAGGACAAGAATTATGGATTCTTTTGAAGCAAGTATTATCATTTACGTTATGATCTTTAACAGGACAGCTCCTTGATGACAGATTTTTTTTTCAAAAGAGACACAATTATTTATATACTACTTTACTGCATTGTTTTCTGTTGAACATGATATTGATTGATCATCTTAATACCATGCTGGTTCCATCATCCCTGGTTATAATCTTCTTTGTCTGTAATAAATGAGATTATGGGTATATTTTTTTCTATTGACATCTTCAACTTCTTCCGCCATCCCTGCTCTTAAGGAGTACTGAGCCTCCCTCATTTTATCATAAAAATATGTAATAACAACAAAATTTTGTTTCAAAGATGGAGGATAGGGGGTCTCATTACGAGCCAGCCTACCATGTTCATAAGGTTGTAACAGAGTGACATTCCCGTTATGGCCACCACACCAGGGTTATGATCCGTTGGATAGCCAAATTATCCTTGGAACAGGAGGTCTCATCACGAGCCGGCCTGATCACTTTCGCTACATCCCAGTGAATGGCAGTGTGATTATCTGGTTACCATGCCAGCACACTGATCTCTTCTGTAGAACAGCACTGTAACTCTCCATTTATAAATTGAGGATCCTGGCTCATATGGGTTAAAAAGCAACCCTGCCGGGGCTATGGATGCCTGCTGGCAGCAGCGGCTCTGCTTATGGTATTGAAGTTATATCTTATCGTCAATAATTATTATAATACCCTTTTCTTATTTTTCTTTTTATCAGAGAAGTTATTTCCTTAACCCTTTCCCTGTTTTGAACCTTTATGCATGATAAATTGTTTTATGATCAATCACATCATTTTCAGCTAGAATACCATCAGCAAAGCATCTTTTTAGCATATTGTTGTCCTTTTTCGTTTTGCATAAACTATCATCACTCCAAAGCGTCCTATCTCTTATTCATAAATATCTTTACACACTTTGCTCTCAAAATAACCATAACTTTCACCGTCCTATCATTGATAAGTGTACTCTGCCTCCCTTACTGATATACTGTTCATTCCATTGCCTTGCCGTCAGCACCACCCCTTTCATATGCTTTATGGTTATGGAACCCATTTTCCAATTGGAGGGGGGAATGTATGCATTATGGGATTGCATGCGGTATGATTACTGCACTTTGCCATACCTTGTTGATTTGAGTTTTTCTAATTGCAATTTTGCATGCATCTTATCTGTTGATATTCAAAGCTAACCCTATGGCTTCAAGAACATTGTATGCACAAGTATGCTTTGTTTACAGGAGAACAACAAGTATGGGCAAAATTCTATTCACAGCATGACCGCACTATTGCAACTAACAGACGTGGCTCGAGCAACTTGCGAACATGACCAACTCTTCAGACATTATGTGCTTACCTGGATTCCACCTTTTGCATCACTTTCAGCACCAACTCTGCCTACATCAGCTTCAACAACTGCCAGTATTTATATGTCATTCCACATTTTTTGGAGGTAAAACTTGAGGTAAAATTGCATAGTTTTCTAATTTATTATAAATTTAGGAGAATCTACTGAAAATCCATTTTGAGCATTATTTGTCATCCTTCATTCCACATCTTTACCACTTTCCCTTTTTCAGCAGCATATCATTTCCGAGTATGGGGGAGTGTTCCTTCATTTCTTTCTTATGACCATGTCATTCATATTCTTTATCATCCATTGCTATTCTTATCCATTCTCAACACCTCCCTTATTTCATGTTGTTTTACACCAAGCATAGAATTCTACAGCTGGTAGCAACCACCTCTCTTTGTTTTCTAGCATCGCATGAGGACATGCTAATTTTTCAGAGAGGGGGAGGAATTGCTATACATGATGGATGTTTTCTACTTTCTTCCTTATTTAAGGCATACAATTTCATTTTTACACAGTGCAGAAATTGATTTCCACATATTTTTAAAAGCTATGAACCCAATTCTTGTAATTTTTGGAAAACACATACGTATCATTAATACAAATCCACACAATTTCAAGAAATAGTGGTTCATAAAATTTCGGAAATCATGCACTCTCACTTACAGCCATTTTGTTTATATCTCATGATCCGTGCACCAAAACACTCTGATTTTTGGATCATAGAGACATTCATGTATTGTAAATTTACTTGCAACATTTCAACAAAATCTGGTTTGTAGTTTTGAGAAAATGCTTAATGAAGTTTGCTGTTATCTATATCATATTTTGCTGCAACTTCATACATATAATTGAATGTCAATGTAAAAATTGTTATGCCTTCATCAAGATTACTAAAAGTGAAGGAAGAATTCATTTGTTCTATCCATTTCATGAGCTGAGAGGAACATATTTTTTACTGCTTTGTTAACACATAGCTTTTGTCTTTGGGTTGCATGAGGACATGCAATATATTCAGTTTTCGTTGCATGAGGACATGCAATATATTGAGTGTGGGGGTGTGTAGAGTCGATAATATACCATTATTATTGTCACTTGTGAACGTTTATTTCACCCATTTCTACCATTCTTCATCATGCCATTTATTATAATTTATCATTTAAATCCATTTTATAAATAATTTATGCTCTCATGGATGAATATTATTTATTCTCTTTTATTTTTAATAAATTGATTATTATGCATTATTTTATCAATGATAGTTCTAATAAGTTGGTTGTAACATCATTTGCCATTCTTAGCCTCCAAAGTAACTTCCAGATTGAAGATTTGATTTTTAAATCAGCCAACTCAGAAATTCGCTGGTTTAAGGAGTGACAGTTTTGCGGTTAAGATTCTGAGCAAATGAAGACGAATTTCGAAAATCCGGAACATGGGTTTTGTCCAGAACGGGCCCAATTATCTTCAAATATAACAGATTTCCCAAATTCGGCTTGTACAGGGAGAAACGCAGGGTTCTTTGAGCACGATTTTCTGAGATTTGCTGTTGCGGCCGCCCTCCAAATCTTAACTGCAAAGCCAAAATTCGCCTTGATCTGGTTGATCAATTGGTTAGGATCCATCCAATTCTGTAAAACAAATCATTTTGTAATTATCCATGCTCTGATATTTCTCTATTTAAATGAAACCCAAAATCAGAGACGGGGGAAGAGGACTGTTTTTGTAATTCTAAGTTTCAAAACTCAGACGATCGAATCTCTTTGGGAATTAGTGTTGCTGTATTATCATTGATGCGTTAATATAAAAGGCTTGGCATTTACTTTCTCCCTACATCTGAAATAATTTACGACGGTGCCATTGGAAGCTACGGGCCCAGCTCCAACGGACACTTGCCGCTGTTGTATTATATGGTAAATTGCGTGTGGTTTGTTCATTTCTGTTATTAAGTAATCTGATACATTCTTTATATGTGATATACTATGCCTCATTATAATTGATATCTGAAGGAGTTCTTTCTCTCATGTCTCTGCATTGTATAAGTGGATCTATTCGAATTGCATTTCTCAGCTATTTCCGTAGCGGAACGTTGGTATGAATGTTACTGTTATCCGATCCATGTGAAATAGTATTTGTGAGGCTTGGGGACAATGTTCCTTCGTTCAGAAATATAGTTATATCATTCAATACTTTCAGATTGCTATATTAATGTAAATCATGTACATACGGGTGATAGTTGTTATTTTGTAATTCATTAAGGATTGCTGTTCCATTTGATTGCTGTTGTTTCATTTGATTATTGCTGTTCCATAATTCATTTGTAAATATCGTCTCATAAAGTAAAGTTCATTGGAATTGCTTTTGCCGATTGTTATTTGATTGCGGAATGAGAGTTCAATTTTAACTCGCGAGATTTAGTTCTTTTAGTTGCTGTTTCATTTACTGCTTTCCATTTCGTTTCATGCTGCTTTTTGCCATTCCTTTTCCTTGCATTTATTGCTTTAGTGTGGGAGGAGGGTCAAGGCTGTCGTGAGACACAGCAGACGCTATTATGCTCCCAGATCCATGATCCATACTCTAATTCCTTTTCCTTCATCAATTTCTAGAGGATTGAGTCATTGCTACCATATCCTCGATTGATGGTTGTTTGAATGAATGATTTAGTTTCTTGCTGTTCCAATTAGATTTCTTTTTCAAGCGTTCATCTATTTTTGGGTTTTAAGCACTATATTGCACAACATTGCTCTTAAGTAAATAGCCGCCTTAGACAGAGTACACTCTTGAAATAAAAAGTCGTCCCTGGGTTGATAATTAATGTGAGGTAATTAGGAGTTCACAAGACACCTTTTTATCGCTCCACAATATGTGAATCATCAAGAAGGCCTAATTACCTCTCATAATAGTTGTAATAACACTTATTAGCTAATGCATTCATTAACCATTCATCAACAAATAAAACATATCAAGAGCCATAACTAGAACCTATTATGAAACCATGCTTAAAACTATCCTATAACCAGAATAATAACCATGACAGAACAACCATAAAGCCACGTAATAAAAAGTGCAATTACTCATAAAATACAAGAGGAATAGAGATCTTATTAACATATGAAAAATCCAACCAAGTCAGGCACTTCCACGTACCACCCGACCATAGATTAAGCTGAACCAAATATTGCTTTTAGCAAATCACCCTCGTTCCATATTCCAAGCATGAATGTTGGACTCAAGACAAAACAACCATGGATTCCTAGATATTAAACCACCTCCACCCTCAGGCTTTACTGCAATCCCGCCAAAATCGGTCAAGTGATTACTAGGCCCAAAACCAATACATAAACAACCAGCGCTTCCCGGAGATTAAACCACCTCCACCCTCGAGATTTACCACAATCCCACCAAAACTAGTCAAGGGATTACTAGGCCCAAAACAAGCTTGGATGCCTCAAAATTTCTTCACTTATTCCTTGAGGAATTTGACCATCTCCACCATTAGGGTTTACCTCAATACCACCAAAACCGGACAAGGGATTTCTAGGCCCTTGGGAATTTTCCTAAGACCACCTTACTCGATTCCAAAACCATTCGATAATCCAAAGATCAACCAAATGAAAGAACCCCATCACACCGTGGCTATCTGTAAATGGCAAGGAAATATTAATACCACTGTCACATCGAGAAAAAACCATGCCAATGACAACAAGAGAACCAAATACATGTTGATAAATATAGGGCATTAGCATTAGGTGATTTCTCTTCGATTAGTGACAACTTGTGAGAATTTTTTCTTCTTATATTAAAATCTTCTTCTTGTTAGATTATTAGTGTTCTTATTCATCAAACAGTAACCAATGCATGAACATAAATAGACAAGAGACACAGAATGTAGGCTATGATTCAGGAGCACCTCTCACTCTTTCAGAGGAAAACCCACACAAATTCTTCTTATAGAGATTCCAATTGACAAATACCAAGACCAAGACCCTTGACCTATTATCCACTTCCAAGACCAAGACACTTTCTCTATGACTGTATTCTCCTTCCTCCTTTCGGTTCTTATTACGCATTGAGATCATCTCCTTTATGAGCATAATGTGATAGTAACGAACTGTAGACATACTTGAGATGGCACTGAACCATATCACTCTATTGTTACCAAACTATCCTTACTGCAGCAACACCAAAACACTGTAATACTTCACTTAATAGAAGCTCCTTCATATCACTAAACCATGGTTTCTATATATCATCTAGCTGTGGTATAAATACCCTCATCTGAACTGTATCTTTATGTTGTAGCATTGAGACCTTTACCCAGAGATCTGAACTTCTCATTGTCATTGTCTATCTGAAATCATAGAGAGACATATCCGAACTTCTTCACTGTGGAGATCTGAACTGTATACTGTGACTGGCCCAAAACAAATCCTCGCTGTCCCTTACTTACTCTTCTGCGTTTAGTATGAACTGTTATTCTTTCTATTGTCTGAATTTCAGAGCTCGACTCACTATCTAATGCGAAGAGCCTTTACATATGTTTATAGTGGTCCCCACTATAAATAAGCCGACATGTATTTATGAATAGGTGTGTCTCCATAGCTTGAAGCTGACATGAGATATTTACTTCATCTTGAAGTTGAGACGAGGAAGAGAGCTAGTGCTTTGTCATTGGAGGGTTCTATAGACTTATATACATTTGACACAAGCCCAAGAAGGGCTTCCCCATCCATGACATTGACTCTGACTCTAATGATAAATCCTAAGGTTCTCAATGGGAGCCATCTAGATAAAAACTCTTTCTCATGAAACCCATGAAGTAAGTCATTACAAAAATAATTTTATTATCATTTACAAAGATCATAATTACATGTCATTATGAAGATCGAACCTAGTTACACTTTTCAACAATACACACATGCATGTACCATGCATTCACAAACCAGCTAGGAAATCACACATGAAACTTGTTACCTGCAAATATTCCTATTGAAGTTGATTGTTCCAAATTTTCCTTTCTTGTCCCTTTCTTTCCTTTGCATTCTTGTCCTTCCTTTTCTTTCCTTTCTCCAATGCTAGAGTGCTCCAAGAATGCTCTAATTGTGCAATAGTATGAAATAATAGAGAGAGATTCCCAACTAAAACCGAAAAAAGGTTGTGAATTCATCCTTAGAATCCTTTTTATTATTAAGGCCTCTATTTTCTTCAATTTCCTCTAATTTTCCTCTGTGACCTTTCATCTCCCTTTTCTCCTATTTTCCTTTATTTTCATAAATAAAATGCCAATTAATGCCTCTTTTCCTTTGCCAATGCTTTTGTCAATTTCCTTAGCCATGATAAACCAAATGAACGCCCACTAGGATGTTTTTCCCAACATTCATCTTGGAATATGTGTCCCGTGACCTTGGTCTTATTTTTCCTTTATTAACTTCATTACATGAACTTTTAACCTAGGGTTGTTATAGACCCTTCCCCCTTAGGGGAACACCGTCCTTGGTGTTCTATGACACCTATGACCAACAAACTGTTGAAAGCCAAAAAATATTTCCCATGGAGCTTTATAACTTAACTTGTTGCAGTATTTATAATGAACAACCTATTGAAAAGCAAAACCAACATGACAAACATGACACCATGACAACCATACCACTTATTGGATTTTATTGTAGTATTTACAATAACAACCATATATAGATATGTACATATACCAAAACTCCTTTGCCTCAATCAACAAAAAAAGAAAGATACATAGATCGCATCTAATCATCTATCTCCCATGTAGCTTCATTGGGCCCAAAGTGCTTCCATTGCACTTTAACTTCCTCGATTTCTTGGTTTTGGGGCATGAGTTGTTTCCATTGCAAAATTCATTGAGGTTTCAGCTGGAATTTTCCTTCTGGATCCATCTATAATACAGACCAATTAATCACATGATAAACATCTTTCACATATATTTTGAGCAATGAAACCTAGAAAACATCATGTATTTTCATTGTCAGAGGCAATACAATTCTATATGCCATTGGTCGAATCCTCTTAAGAATATCGAAAGGCCCACAATACTAAGGTTCCAACTTGGAACATGACCCAATCCTCAAGGAGCTCCTCTTGGGCTTGATGCACAAGTACACATGCTCTCCAACCTGAAACTCTTTAAATTCCCTATGTCGATCTGCATAACTCTTTTGTCTATCCTGTGCTACCTTTAGATTATTCTTGATAAATTGCATTTCTTGTTCCATTTTTGCCAACATGTTCAGTCCTATAAGTACCTTATTCACTGGATCACTCCAACTGATAGGAGTATTACAACTCCTCCCATAAAGTGCCTCAAACAAACTCATCCTCAATGACTCCTGATACCCATTGTTGTAAGAAAACTCATCCAATGGAAGATACTCCTTCCACCTCCTCTGTTGGTGCATAAAATACATCCTCATCATGTCCTCTAGAATCTTGTTGACCTTCTCTATCTTTCCATCTATTTGCGGATCATAAGTTGTACGAAAGGAAAACTTTGTCCCCAAACCTGTAAACAACTCCTTCCAAAACTTGTAAGTGAACTTGGCATCTCTATTAGATACAATATTCTTAGGAATACCATGTAACCTCACTATCTCTTTAATGAATACCTGTGCTACCTCACTAGTTGAATAAGTATACTTCACTGGAATGAAGTGAGCTACCTTAGTCAACTTGTCAACTACAACCATGATGAAATCATGTTGTCTAGTTGTCTTCGACAAAATTGTGATGAAATCCATGGAAATGACCTCCCATTTACATTTCAAAATCGAAATTGGTTGTAGTAAACCACTTGGATGCTTACACTCTTCTTTTACCTATTGGAAATCCAAACACCTAGCAATGAACTCAACTACCTCTTTCTTTAGATTCAGCCAATAGTAGAATTTGTTCAAGTCTTCTGATATCCCGGATGACCTAAATATGGCTTAACATGAAATTTTTGCAAGATAAGCTTCTTTATCTCATTGTTGTCTGAAACATAGAGCCTATCCATAAATATGACCAAACCATCGATCATGAGATGATAATCCACATCTTGTTCACCTATAACATGTTATTGTAACCTGTGCTTCAGCTCCTTGTACCTATCATCCTTCTGTCCTGCCTGTAAGATTTGATATTGTAAATCTATCCCATATGTACTCATAGTTGCTATGTGATTTACCTGTACTCTTCTGCTAAGAGCACCCGCAACAATTTTTCTGTATCCTTAATGTACCTAATATCGAAGTCAAACTCACTGAGTGTATCCAACCACCCAGATTGTCTGACATTCATATTAGGTTGGTAAAATAAGTATCTCAGCTCACTGTGATCACTCATCAACAAAAAAATCCTGCCAAGAAGATAATGCCTCCACATCTTCAATGCATGAATGATCACTGCCAACACAAGATCATGCATCACATAGTTTAAATCATGCTCATTCAATTTCCTTGACTCGTAACATACAACCTGTCCCTCCTGCATCAAGACTCCACCAAGTCCCCTCTTGGTAACAACCTGCATAGTGCAGGCTGCAGTAAGTAGTATTGGGGGATGCTAGAACCAGGTTTTTGCATCCAGAAGCCTGTGTGATGTGTTCCTGCATTCTACAAGGCTTAGATCTAACTTCGCACACCTCTAACGCTTCCGAATGGACACCTACTGTAAATCTACTTAAATGACTTCCATATCTTCGCGAAGGTTCCTAATTATACTTATCATGCATAAAGATTACAGTTCTATTACTTTCATGCAGTAAACAAGTATTAATTCATGTGAATCATATCATAGAGAAAGATACATAAACTTTGCAGAAGTAAATAATAAGACACAGATGCACCAAATTCAGCTCAAAACAGTCTTTATTAAGTATAATCGTTAAATTACAGACTTCTTTTCCCCGTGCACTCAGTTACAGGGGCCCGTGCACTTAGCCCGCAGACTTACCAAGGTCTTCGCGCACTCAGTTGCAGGAGCCTTCCCATTTCGCCTAATTATAGGAAACAAACCTTTCCTCCCTTAGCACGTTACCCTTACAATGATTATTCTTCAAAAATTACCTCTTAAGACTCTCTATGACTCGTCTATATATAGCATTTGCTTTACAATACCATGGTCCACGGACCATGGGTTCTCTAAAACTCTCTATCACCTACCCACCTAAGGGACTAAAGCCTCTTTAAATTCTACTAGCTTCACGCTCCACTTCCACATTTCATGGAGACTTTACATTCTCTACAAAAAGATATCACAAAATTTACCAAAACTTTGACCAAAATGACCAAAATGACCCCAGGGACCCCTTCCCAACAGGCCCCCAACACAAATTGGGTGACTCGCTGGGTGTTTTCATCTATCTGTACGCATAGCAATCCCTCTAGTAATGATACGACTCTGAGATCTAGAGTCCTATCTGTCTCTAGCATAGTTGTGCTCGCTTGCTGCAGCATCGCTTAAATCCTGCTCGCCTATCCCACGCTCACTTGAAGTCGTCCCGTTTGAATCTGCAACTCACACAAATCATTCTAAACATTCCCCAACATCTATTAGTATTGTTGTTCGAATTGTTTCCACAACTCTGTCGTCGTATCGCGGACCTTATCTCCAATCTCATCCAAGTCCCCTTCTATGAGGACCATTGCATTAACATGGGAACGCTTATCAGACTTCTGCTTCTTCCTGGGTCCATAAGTCGTCTCTTTTTGGCAATTTGTTATTCTGAAAGGAGTTCTTTGTTCCTCACCACCAACTCCTTCCCCCTCAGACCCTTCTTTATCCGCAGTATGTTGAGAAGAAGACTCATCAACTTCCACTATGGTCTCCTTCACAGTGTGCTCCTTTTCAGCAACTGTCTTGGTAGCAACTTCTTTATTTTTCTGTGCGGCTATTTCTTGGGCTGCAACCTATTCAACCTCTTTTTTCTTCTACATGGATGTAGTCTACGTGAGGGAACTCACTCCGCCCTTGCTTGTGCCCACGCCAAGATCTGTGGGTTGCATACACTCCCCTGGCCATTTCCCCACAATTTCCTAGACATTTGCGTCGATTACCAGGTACAACAATTTGTACCATACCTTCTTAGGATCTCATTGTGCGTGGATAGACACATTGTGAAAATCCACCTTAAACTTTGCATATGCCTCCAACTGCTCAAACAGGGTTGTTGACAGCCTCGGCCTCTAACTGATCACCATGTGGAGCTCCATCTATACCAGCATCCATAACATCTTCATCTCCATGACCCTTTTAGGGTCCTTTGTTGCCCATAGTGAAGCAAACTTCACAGCTTCTGGTATGTCGTCATCCTATGGAGGGAACTGACTATCTTCTGCCAGCCTCCACGCAACTAGGGAAATCAGCAACAACAACCATGCATAGTGGAATGCCTTGCCATCATCCTGTGCTTCGCGGCAATTGATCAAAAAATCTTTGTAGACGTACTGCGCCGAGTTTTACTACACCCCCTTCATGCATTGGGCAGCAAGTGAAATAATTGGTGCCGGAACCTCGTCCACACGACATTTTCTCATGACCTTGCACACCAAAATCTGGGTGACAAACTGCATTGCCTTGTCTGTGATTGAGTGGATGGAGTATCCATGCGACTTCTTTACTAAGCCAAACTCGCTCTTCATTTTGTCTACGAGTTTCTTTTCCTTGGCCTTACCTCCAAACTTTTTGGCTAGATCCACCCCTTGGTAAGGAAACCTTGTGATATGGTGGATTAACATATATGTAATGGAGATGGGATCTCCCAACCAGAGACACCCATCATGAACCAACATGAGAAATTGTTGTACATAGACCGTATTGATAGTCATTTTGTTGAAATGCAGTACCCATAGCATATTCAACAATCCAGCCTTCTCAACCCTTGCAACCCACTTCATAGGCTCCAGCTACACGACTCTGGTCTCCTCATAGTATATCATGGCCAAATACTTGTTTTTTTCCAACTACGGAAATTTCTCATGATCCGCCAAATCCCTATCTTCCATTTTAAGCAGAGGAATGTGCCCTAAGAGTGTGCCTTCAAATACCACCATTTTCAGCAACAACAGTGTAGAGACCATAAACTTGCTGGAATCTGGATCTTTCGGGACCTTCTCTTTGCTTTTTCACGGAGGGATATACTTCGAGAGCCTAGTGATAGGCTCTCTCTCTTCAACCTCCAACTCTCCTCCAACTCTTCAACCCATTCACGAAGCTCTCCTTCATGAAGATCCAAGGGTTCATGTGGCTGTTTCGACTTGTCCATCTTCCCTCTCTGTCGAATCTCAGTAGGGTTCTTCCTCGGTGACTGCCTCACTGGAACAAACTGTGGTTTCTTCTATTTCTCCTTAGCGGCAGATGGTTTACGCCTAGACGACCTCAGCGCCGTAGGCACAGATGGTGTGGCTTCCATTGCTAACTCGATTTCAGGGGCTGCGGTTTCAGAGACAACGACTTTAGAACTTGCGGCTTCTGTGGGGTTAGTGTTATAGACATTTTTGTGCCTTACAGCTATAAGCATGAAATGTCCATAAACCAAGGGATCCTAAGTCCCTAAAAGTGTTGTTCCAGCTCCTAAAGAAACAAGGTCAACAAATTACAGCTTCTCCCAGAAGTTCTCCACCAGAAACTGCTCAAAACTAGTCAAAACAGGATCATTTCAAGTGCTCCACTAGCTGGCTGCGTTGCAAAGCACCCAAATACACTGGCTAGGTGCGTTGCAACGCACTTGAATGCACTACCAGGGTGCGTTGAGTGGGAAATGACAAATGGCAGAGTCATTCAACGAGGTGGAGAGACAATGGAAGCTTCCAGAATCTTCTCCAATGACACTTGCCTCACTGAATTCGACCAGTGATGAGTAAGAGGCTCTCAGTCTCCAAGTGGAAGCAAGAACTGACAGAGAGAAGCCACTAATCAATTCATGAGCTGACTCATCCTCTTTGCATACATCTATATATGGATCCCTCACCAAGAGATCCAGAGGCTGGAATTTTGTACATTGCAGAGAATTGCTGTTGGTTTTGTGATAGATATCAGAGTATTGGGTGATTTATGCTTTGTTGGAGGTGAAGAAGGGATTCTATGCTGGGAGGTTGATGCTGGATCAGGAATCATCGGTTGTAACTCCTCCTGGATTTTCTTGTTTTATCAATAAAACTACTTGAGTTTCTCCTACATGCTTGTATATCTGATGTGTGTTATATTTGTATGTTTAGCTTAAATCTGATCCTAAGCTTTTTATGAACATAAATCTATGTCTTTGTGTAGTTTCTCTCTTCTGTGAACTTGCAGGAACTTGGTGACGCTGGGCAAGTGAGGGAACGGATAGCTGGGAGCTGCCAAAGAGAAGAGAGATTGGATCAAAGGACTAGCGCAAGACACAGGTTGGTTCATCCTATTCATCTTCGTTTTTAGTTCATAAAGGAGAATACAAGAATAGTTTTTCCTTGTTTGTTTCTGAGGTCTCTGTCACAACCCAGTGGGATAGGGTCGTTCTGAATAGACACTTTTCCCGAAAACAAAATGGCGACTCCGCTGGGGATCGTGTCTAGTTAGTTTGTTTGTGTTTCTATTGTTGTTCATCTCATAAACTTAAGAGTAACGAATCGAACTGCATTTGCCATTTACAAATGCAAAGTAGACATCTGCTACTCTAGTCCATTCACTGGGCCTGTTTATGATCTGAACAGTTGACTCACAAATGATCTGATTACCCTTTGTGATAGCTCTTAAACCTCTTGTAAATCAACCCTCTGATTGTGCACTATTGATTGCTTTTACCCGGCCAAAAACCATAGATTAAACTGCAAACCGTGACCCAGAACCCAGAGAGAATTCTCGTTTCTGCTTCAGCGCAGGCTCTGTGAAGAGACTCTGCATTTCAGCGCAGTTCCCGAGAGGGCTACCTGCGTTGCAATTCAGTTTCTCTGTGTAGCAGGTGCGTTGATCAGCCTAGCCCTGCCTAGCTGAGGTTCTTTGCTCACTTTTTCCAGTTTTGCCTCTGATTTTTGCAGCCTGTGATCAGTGTGTTTGTCTATTTAAAAGCCCCTTTTCTTTGCCTTAATTCCGCCTCAGTTGTATAAAAGAAACTGTATTTGTTTTTGTGTGTTTGTTACGTCATTTACAGTTTCCCATTGCAAAAGTAAACTAGTCATACTGTCGTCCTTAGATCTAGATCTGTCGTAAGTGTCGTTTTTGATCTTAGGAGAGAGTTTATTTGCTATTGACAGTTGATTACGCTTTTACTTTTGCCTTTGGCTTGAATTTGTGAATTTCTAGTGTCGAAACAAGTGTTTACTTCAAAATCATAAAGTGTCGTAATCGTCTCCACCTTTTGATTTCGAAAAGAAGCTTGTTTGTGTTTTTCACTTGAAATCAAATTCAAATTTGTACAACTTTCTTTTTAGGCATCAATATTAAGAAAGTGAAAAACAAATACATGCACAAGTGCATTTGCATATTGACAGTTTGTATGGCTTGATTTAGGAAAAGTGCATTTACAGTGTGCTCTTTTCTCTTTGAGAAAAGATTGTGTCTTTCTTTTCCCCTTGTAGCTAGGATTTTCATTGCTGAAAAGAGATAAAAGCTTTCTTATCATCTTTAGATTGCATTTTAGGAATTACATCTACATCTCGTGGTGAACCCAAAAGGCAAACTTCATAAGAAAGATCAACCTAAAATAAATTCAATGAACTTAACAACGCTTTGTAACTTAACACACAACATCTAGAGGTCTAGGCTAGAGACGTATTCTGGCGTCGTAAAGCCTGGTAACTGTTGTCCTCACTGATGGTTGGGTTATTCCTCCACTTTGAGACGATAAGTGCCAGTACGGACTTGTCCTCCCACGTACCATCGAGTATATATTGGGAGACCCCTATAGGCATAAAACCTTTATCCATAGCAAGCCGTGTCGGCCGCCCTACTAATCGCAATGCACCGAACACAGCATTCGGGAAGATTGATTGCCGTACCCTAAAAAGTATTCTGTGGTTTTGCGATTGGTTTGGCACTCCCTCTATCTAGACCTCCAGAGCAGTCCCTTTCGTTCCTTTTCAGACTCCTTAACGGAAAAGGTCCATCTGAGCACTTGTCACTTCAGGCTCATTAAAAATCGAAGGAGACTAGAGTCATCTTTTGTTTTTTCTCGACTCTTTAAAACTGAAAAAACAAAGTTGTGTCAAAGCGTGTTAAAATTTATTTTAAACGGAATATTCATACCCTTTTCCTGCATTGATCTTTGGGTTGAGAAAATGGAGCCTACCAACCAAGGAATTCCCCTTGGTGGAAATGCTAGTCCCTTCTCCTCTTGGGGAGATGTTGGTGCGCCCCATATGGCCACATTGTTGCTTCCAGGACTGACAATTGGCTTGCCAGTATGGCTCTTCTCAACCAATGTCGTTCAGAACACCACTATTCCTGAACAATCGAATCAGCAATTAGACGAGTCCAGAGTTACCCACCAGCCTTCTACTTCCTCTAATTCTTCCTCTCCTCCTTCCTCTTCGCTTGACGGGACTGGTAAAGCTAAAAGCCAAGTTCCTAAGGAGAAGAAGGAAAAGAAGAAGAAAGAGAAAAAGAAGAAGGAGCCAAAGGCGAATAAGGGAAAACGAGTGTCGTCTAATGAGAATCCACACACAGCACTGACCAGGCCTAAATCGCCATGTGTCATTTGTAGAGGAGACCACTTTCACAGAGATTGTCCTTGCATCCCCCGGATACTAAGGGACTGGTCTCCTCGTTTGCACAATCCGGTGTCATCAACCTCTGGAGATCATGTTGAAAGCACACCGTCAACTAGTGAAAGTGAAGCCCCAGGACAAAAAGGGAAAGCTAGATTTCCCTGTAGACTGTGCGAAGGCGACCATGCCCTCCACCGTTGTCCCTTCTTAGACGAGGCTAAAAGAGTTTTGGATGATCGTCCGGTTTCACCGTTACGACTTCCTCCTGGATATAAAAAACTCTTGCCGAGTCCGTCACTAGTTGAGAACCCAGCTGGCCCGCTCAAGTGGTCAGCTGAAGCGTCTATCATTGAGGATAAACCAACTGAATCCATACCAGACGAAAGTCAAAAGGTCGAGGCGGCAGTTGACCCGGTCTTGCCTTCAGAGGTTTTATCTTCGAATGATATAGTCACTGAAGAGAATAAGGATGACACCGTCCAAATTCTCTTCATCAACACAGACTCCGACGAACATGGGGGCAATCCACCCATTCCTTTACCGCAGGAAGGAAGTTCGTCAGAGCCATACCCGGCCGTCTACTCGGTCCCACCTCCAAGCAACCTAGTTGTATCCTTCGACTGGAATCAACTAGGCAGACCCCGTTTGCCAGCAAGCATACCATTCTGAATTATCGTTCAAATATATAGAATGGTCATGGCTGGCACCATCATAGATGAGGGGGCTTCTGTGAGTATCCTTTCCTCTATTGCTTGGAAAGCGCTTGGTTCGCCATCGCTGTTTCCTGAAATGAGAAATCTGACGGGCTTTGATAAAGGAACCAGTCGACCTTTAGGGATCCTTCCTGATGTGCCCATAACATTGAGAGGGAAGACAGTTCGCATGAACGTCATGGTCGTTCAAGGGCCCTTGGATTAAACCTACTCCTTAGACGAGACTATATTTATTGCATGGGAGCCATCGTCTCCTTTAGAGTAATGTGTTTTCCGCGCGAAGGAAGAATGGTCAAGCTCGTGGACCAGCTTTCATTTCCCGGATCACGCATAGCAAATAGTCATATACCATCCCTAAATGGTCTCTTCACTCAAGAAATGTCTCAAGTCCCAGTCCGTCCTCCTGATGAGCACGAGTAATTCGGAGGGATATGACTGAAACCCAGGGGGCATGCGTCCTGTTCTGCTTCGGCAGGAAAACTTCGGGTATAGAGTAGGTTTCCACGGGAGAATATGACTAGTCCGTACCCCGTCCGTGATTGGAAGAGGGGTTGTTCTAGAATAAGATTCTCTTGTCAAAGTTATGTGAGTTGAAAGACGGAGTCACTCACCTTTGTTTATCTCGGTAGACATCGCGCAAGAAGTGTTTTGTTTGCACCGCAAATAGAGCAATCTTTGGGTAGCCTGTAAGAGGTAGGCCTCTCCTGATAGAACAAATGTTTTGTCTGCAAATTGAGGGGTAACTTTGAAACTCTATTTTATACCTGGGGGCATGCAAGCAAGGGGCAGCTATTTATTTTTTAAATTTTTAGGACGTCTAACCCTTTAAACTCGTAGGATGAGTCGTCACCGAACTTGCATAAAGAGAGGATGTGGGGCAAAAATCTAAAAGTTGCCGTTTTTATATGAGACATTCTTATCATACGACTGGATTAATCGAGCAGTTTTAGCGCATAGTTCAAGCTCGTTAAAAAATAAACATAAGATCGAGCAAATGTTTCCACCCGCGTTTAAGCTCGTTAAAAAATGAACTATCCTCCGGTAAATAACCACCGTGAATGAAGCATTTTCAGCCATTAAAGCCTTGGTCGTGTTTGCACCGTTACCTCCACTTTTCCATTGGCCGATCGTTCACCTCCATTTGATTGTTTACCCATTTTGAGGAACAGCTGCGAAGAGTGATTTCACTAGCCACCCTGGTGACACTGCCGTGATTGGAGAGTTCCAAACCTTACCTGGAATCAGCTGCTACCCGTTTTATCACTCGTTCCTCAAAAGATGAGTCTTCTTTAAGCTCTTTTCATCTGACTCGTAAAATATGAAAAGATTGCCGAGTTTTGGCCTACCAGCTCGTTAAAGCGACAGGAAGTGCTATCCCTCCTCTAGATTTTAATCTTTTTGGACCTGAGGGATTATTGCACAAAAAGATCGAGCGCTTGTTTTGTTCGGCTCGTTAAAACTATCGAAAATTCATCCCTTCTGTATTGTTTTATACTTTTTCGGACTTAAGGGATTAGATGACGAAAAAGGAACTCCGGAGTTATCTTTACATACCTTTTCAGACTCCCTAAAAAGGAAAAGGACCGAGTTATCTTTGTCGTTAGACTCGTTAAAAAGATTAATAGCGACAAACTTGTCTTTAGACGAGAACGAGTTTCACTATCGCTAGGCTCGTTAAAACATAGCGATGGGTTTGCCCGAAGGGCAAATTATAGAACAAGAATATGTTATCCTCCTCAAGCTTGACAAAAATAAAGAGGTATTGGTCAGAAATGACTGGGGAAAAATTGGGAAGAAAACTCAAAGAAACTTTATTGGTAGCAAGTCGCTCTTGAACATGACACTTCCACTCCGTGCCAGAGTCGGGTTGGGTTGTTTCATTCACCGGTCACATCACCATGGTCACGCCATACCATCCACATTTGGGGTAAATGCTACCAATCCATCACATAAGTGTCGCCGACATGTTCAAGAGAAGTCATCCAAAAAAGTCACCCGTGTCCCATCCACTACCATACATTATACTTCATTCTTTCATGACCGCCACCCTGAACCGTATATCACCAGATCATTTTCACCTCCATCAAAATCATTTGCTCCATTCTGTGTCATCGATGTGGGATTCATTAAGGCCCTCCTTTGACGGATCACTTCTTGTCGACATCAGCTCATTATCCAAGAAGTTGATCTAGGAACACCCCTCCAGTACTTTGAAGCTTGCATGCCTCAATGGCAAGTTTCTCACTTCCGGCGACAGGTATACATCAATGACCTTCGACCGAAAGATTTTGCGTGGTGTTCGACGCCGAGTCCTTTATTCACACCACGTGAATTTTACTGCAGTACCTTGAGGGTAATTATCATTATCGGTGATTCCTCTCGCGCTTGTTAACAGTTTACATCATTGACTGGTAATCAAGCGATGTCTTTCCATGTTCGAATTCAAAACATTTCTCACATGGATCGACTTGTACTTAGAGTGAAGATCGGACGAGATTGAAGACCCCGGATCTAGTTTCATCCATCCGGGCTGCGATATATATTCAGGAAAAATAAAGACGTTGAAATGTACAGCATTGCAGCACAGATAATCATCCTACCAAAAGGATGATGACTTCATCAGAATCATCAGTCTACCATCAGACGATTGTCTGTCCTATGTACATGAAAATGAATTTATAAAGCTGAGCATGGGAATGCCCGCCTCAGCTAGATCATGAAAACAGTATGAAGATAATGTAATGTATTGTATTGTATCTTATTACAGGTCTCCTCCCCAGCATCAGAAGAACTTCGGATCCTCCTAATAAAGCATTTCACCCGATAAACGGCCTCATACTTTAGGGGGAAACTGTTATAGACATTTTTGTGCCTTACAGCTATAAGCATGAAATGTCCATAAACCAAGGGATCCTAAGTCCCTAAAAGTGTTGTTCCAGCTCCTAAAGAAACAAGGTCAACAAATTACAGCTTCTCCCAGAAGTTCTCCACCAGAAACTGCTCAAAACTAGTCAAAACAGGATCATTTCAAGTGCTCCACTAGCTGGCTGCGTTGCAAAGCACCCAAATACACTGGCTAGGTGCGTTGCAACGCACTTGAATGCACTACCAGGGTGCGTTGAGCGGGAAATGACAAATGGCAGAGTCATTCAACGAGGTGGAGAGACAATGGAAGCTTCCAAAATCTTCTCCAATGACACTTGCCTCACTGAATTCGACCAGTGATGAGTAAGAGGCTCTCAGTCTCCAAGTGGAAGCAAGAACTGACAGAGAGAAGCCACTAATCAATTCATGAGATGACTCATCCTCTTTGCATACATCTATATATGGATCCCTCACCAAGAGATCCAGAGGCTGGAATTTTGTACATTGCAGAGAATTGCTATTGGTTTTGTGATAGATATCAGAGTATTGGGTGATTTATGCTTTGTTGGAGGTGAAGAAGGGATTCTATGCTGGGAGGTTGATGCTGGATCGGGAATCATCGGTTGTAACTCCTCCTGGATCTTCTTTTTTTATCAATAAAACTACTTGAGTTTCTCCTACATGCTTGTATATTTGATGTGTGTTATATTTGTATGTTTAGCTTAAATATGATCCTAAGATTTTTATGAACATAAACCTATGTCTTTGTGTAGTTTCTCTCTTCTGTGAACTTGCAGGAACTTGGTGACGCTGGGCAAGTGAGGGAACAGATAGCTGGGAGCTGCCAAAGAGAAGAGAGATGGGATCAAAGGACTAGCGCAAGACACAGGTTGGTTCATCCTATTCATCTTCGTTTTTAGTTCATAAAGGAGAATACAAGAATAGTTTTTCCTTGTTTGTTTCTGAGGTCTCTGTCACAACCCAGTGGGATAGGGTCGTTCTGAATAGACACTTTTCCCGAAAATAGTTAGTGGCCATAATTCTGTCCAAGAAGGCCTTGCGGAAGGTTTCAGACATGATAGCTAGCCCTGGATGTTTAAAAATATCTTCCCAATCTTCCTAATTCATGAAATGAAGACAAGAGGTCTCACAAGTGATTTTCAAAAGGCAAAGTGTTCTCCTGCAAGCCATCATGCCAGATTTATAGGTGACTCCAAATTCAAATCCAACCGTTCCCTCCAAATTATGATCATAAATGCATCTTTGGTGGCATATTTCCAAATATTTGCACCATAAATGCAGCCTACCCTCTCTTCCTAACGGGATTTTCGCCATCCAATCAACTACAGTGCACCCAATGACTATTTCTCGACCTTTCTACGCATCACCATCCTCCATGGCGCAACCCTCCTAGCACAGCTCCTTCTACTGCACTACTCACTTCCATCGTGCGACCCCCTTACCTCGATTTCCCACTTTTTGGGCAGTGTAGTTTATAGTCCCGCACTTCCTTGCAGCTACCTGGAGTACTAAGACTATCCTGCCATCATGTGGTCATTGCATAGGGGTAGCATCCCCTTGATAGAACTTCAATCGACTGCCATTGACTCTTCCCAGAAATAATTCCCCATTCAGCTTCGCAAGCTGAACTGCACCACCATCTTTAACTTCCTTAACTACATAGGGTCCAAGCCAATGCATTTGAAATTTTCCTGGAAACTTCATAAATTTGCTATCATAAAATAGGACTAAATCATTCACCTTGAAGGTGCACAACTTAATATGTCTATCGTGCCAGGCCTTCTCGCACTCCTTTTGCACCTATTGGTGAAATCCTGCTAGAAATCAGTCTTCTTCTAATTCCAACAGCTGCGCGAGGCATTCCTCCATAGTCTCACAATCTGCCATATCAGTCAATGTCGCAATCCGTAGACTTGACACAATATACTCCATGGGCATTACAACTACTGTTCCATAGACCAACCTGAATGGAGTTTGGCCTGTCAACTTTTTACATGTCGTCCTATATGCCCATAGGACTTCTGGTATGCGTACATCCTAGTCGTTCCTCTATGAATTGTAGACCTTCATCAATGCGTTCTCTAGGATTTTATTAAATTCTTCGATCGTACCATTTGTCTGAGGATGAAAGGGCATAATTTTTTGATGATAAACCTGAAATTCTTCGAGCATTGCAGCAATTGTTCCATTTATAAAGTGCGTACCCCTATCGCTTATCAGTACCTTAGGATACCCAAACCTTGTCAAGGCATATTCAAACAGGAACTTTGTAGCTGTAGCAGTGCTACAGTCTTTCACAGGTTGTGCTTCCGCCCATCTTGTCAAATACTCAGTCACAGTGATAATGTACCACGCACCCGTTGTTATAGACATATTTGGGCACTGCAACCCCAATCTTATATGTCGATAAACCAAGGGCTCTTTAACCCCTAAAAGTGTTGTTTCATACCCTAAAGGATCATGGTCAACTGATTACATCATTCCCCAAAAGTTCCACCTAAAAAACCCCTCAGAACTGGCCAAAACAGGACCATACTAACTGCTCCACTATGAGGGTGCGATGCATATTGACTTCTACACTAGCCAGGTGCGATGAGAGAGGATGGACAAATGTCTGAAATAGTTTGCTAAGTGGATGCTCATGGAATCTTCCAAAAACTTCTCCTTTGACACTTTCCCCTTTGAATTCACCCAAGGATGAGTAAGAGGTCCAAGAAATCTCCAAGTGGAACCAAGAACAACAAGTGGAATGACACTAATAAAAAACCCAGAGATGACTCACCCCCTTGCAGACATCTATAAATGGATCCCTCATCTGAGAGATCTGGAGGCTGGAATTTGGTAATTTGTAAGGAAGTGCTAATAGTTTGTCTTTGAGAAAGAGGCATTGTATGGTTGGGTGATCTTGCTTTTCATGAGGTGAAGAGGGCTTTTATGCTGGGAGGATGATGTTGGATCAGACAACTGGGTTGTAATTCTCCCTTCTATTTTAATAAAGTTCTTTGAGTTTTCCTCCATGCAATTGTGTACTTGTGAATCTTGTTATTTCTGAATGCCATTGTATGTTCAATGTATTTCTAATTTTGCATTGTTTATGATATAATAGATCGAGATGCTTTGATGGTGTTTTGTTACTTTGTTTCTACAGGTATTCTCTAAGTGGGACAAGTAGGAGAGGAGTTGCAAGCTCTATCAAGGGGGAGAGAAATCAAGCAAGGAGTCAAGTGGAAGATCCAGGTTGGTCCCTTTGCTTCTCTCTTATCTATCATACATAAAGGAAATTGCAAATTGCTTTGATTGTTTGTTTCTAGGATAGCTGCCAATCCTAGTGGGACTAGCAGATCGAAAAGACACTAGTTTTCTCGGAAACAAAATGGCGACTCCACTGGGGAGTGAATATTTTGTTTGTTTGTTGTTGATTTTTTGTTTTATAAACTATAGACGGAGCCTGAAGTTAGCCAGATAGCCTTCAAACTGCTCTTGCTCTGCAATTGCATTGTAGATGAATGCTGCTTCAGTCAATCTCTGGTTTTGTTTATGAATTGAACATCTGAATTACAAAAATTCTAGATGCCCTTTTGGTAGCTCAGTAACCTCTCAAGATCATACCCTTGTACTTTGTTATTTACTGTCCATAATAGCTCAACTTAACTCACTGAAATCAACCACAAATTTGAGCCAAAACCCATCTCAGTTGCGCTCCTTGGCCCATCGCATTGTCTGTCACCGGAAACCGGTATGCATCGTACTTACCGAGTGTATCAGGTGAGATACATCCCTGTTTCTGTGAAGCACAGGTGCAATGACTGAGTAATCCTATTTCTCTCCTTGAAATTTGGGGGTTTTGTCCTTGTTTTCAGCTCTGTTTAATTGTTTTTGCTGCTTATGAACAATATCTCATTGCTGAAGCCTCCTTGCATTACATAGACCAGCCTCCATTGATTAGGATTAGTAAATTTTTTTATGTATTTGTCCATCATTTACAATCCTTTGTCGAAAAGTTGTTTAAATTGATCTATCGTTTTGGTGCAAAAAGTGTCGTAACTATCATTTTGTGTCAAAAAGAGGAGTTTTGTAAAGTATTCCTTCTCTAGATATTCGATTGAACTTTTTTTCATGTATTTGATTTGATTTGTTGATATTTGAAGTGTCGAAAACATCTTCTATTCAAAATTGAAAAGTGTCGTTTAAGTCTTCCTTTCATTTTGAAAAATAAATTGTCGAAATGTCGCTTTGAAGAAAATATTTCAGATCTATACTTAGTTTTCCTTTTTTTCATTTCTCACATTAAGGGAACGAAAAACAAATACATGCATTTGCATTTGCATTTAGACTGTGTGCGAAAAATGATTTAGGAAAAGTGCATTTGGTGTGTGATGTTTGCTCTTTGTTTGAAAGAATCGTAATCTTCTTTCCTTAGTAGTTAGGATTTTCATTGCTAAAAATAAACAATGATTGTTTATCATTTTAGATTGAATTTTTAGGAATTTTACATATACATCACGCGGTGAACCATTGAAAGGAAAACTTCTAAGCAAGATCAAATCTAAAATAAATTTCAATGAACTTAACAATGCTTTAGAACCTAATGCAACACATCTAGAGGTCTAGGCTAGAGATGTGTTCGGCATCGCAAAATCTAGTAACTATAATTTTCATCGAAGGTTGGGTGATTCCTCCTCTTTGATACAACAAGTGATAGCACGGACTTGTTCTCCCCATACCGTCGAGTATATATTAGGAGACCACAATAGGCTTACATCCTTTATCCATATGAAGTCGTGTCTGCCGCCCTATCGATCGCAATGCACTGAACACAGCATTCGGGAAGATTGACTGTCGTACATAAGTCCTTGGTAATTTCTCTTTAATTTATCACCAAGGTGTATTTTGCAGTTTTGCGATTGGTTTGGTAATCCCTCTGTCTAGATTTCCAAAGTAGTCACTTTCGTTCCTTTTCAACTCCTTAAAAGAAAAAGTCCATCTGAGCACTTGTCACTTCGGGTTCATTAAAAATCAAAGGGGACTAGAGTCATCTTTAGCTTTTTCTCGACTCTTAAAAAATGAAAAAGCAAAGTTGTGTCAGAGCGTCATTAAATTTTATTTAATTGGGAATAACATTATTTTCCCCTTAATTTTGAGTTGATCAAGTAATCCGCAATCGTGGAAGAAAGTCAATCAAAACCCCGTCATTCACGGAGACTAGCGAGTCAACCGTCTTTGACTCCGTAAACAAAACCATTCCGGGAAAAACGGTCTCGTTTAACTGAGTCTAATTCACATGATTTATTTGAAACTTGTGTTTCAAAACCGTCAGAGACTACAGTTACTCTGATCATTTCTGGTACATCTGCCTTTAGAGAAGAAGTTCCACAGTTGCAAGAGGACATTAGAACTGATCCTAGTGTAACGGTAGACACTTCTATACCTGAAGCAGCTCTAGCTAGAGCTGATCCAGAGACTGAAGTTCACTTACCTGAACATCTGGAAGTTGAGTTCCAGAATTTAGAAGGTGTCACCCCTCCAGTATCTGTCACTGCAGAAGCAATACCTTCTTCGGCTCCAGAAATATTTTACGGACCTGACGGTCTACCTCTTCCACCTGGACTAATTGCAATAGAAGAGATAGTAGAGGATCTTCCATCTAGTACCCCATTGCATTTTGGAACTGGGATCCACTTATATCCTTCTACTCTTGAAGTTAGTTCTCTTAATCATCCTTCATCGCAAGTTCCTGTCGAATCGCTAGAAAATCTTTTGGATAGACTAAATATGTCTGAGCAACCATCAACATCTAGGACTGTATCATCTGATACAGCTATGGCAGAGCTTCCTACTGCCATTCCTACAATGTTTGCTGGTATACCATCTGTCCCGACTAGTTACCAATCACTAGCTGGAGTCCATTCAGGGACTGTTTCGGTGACATGGTATGTTCCTATTTGTTCATCCGGAATCCCATCTGGTATTTCTTATGTTGAAACTCAACAAGTTGATCCAGCATGCCAGTATCAATTTGGGTAGACCAGTCTTCAAAGACCGATATATCCTTTGAACACTGGATTACCGCCATATGGAGGGCAATATGCTTTTTCATTGTTCCCTCCTGGAGAACAACCATATGAGAGTTTACAACAAAATTCAGGTCCAACTGGAATTACATCCAGTGGTTGGGTACCAATACTACCTCAACAACCAAGGGTTGTATATTCAATACAACCAACCCAACCTGTGTCAAATATTCCCACTACACCTGCTATTGTGACTGTGTCGCAAGTACAAGCACTGCTTGTTGTGTGTCAACCTCAAGTCTCTCAGGTTGCAATACAACAGCCTCTTGTCTCTATGGCTCAATCACAACCTCAGGTTAGTGCTTCTTTACCTGGAACGACTCAGGCTCAAATGGGTGTTATCACCCCGCATCTTGGTCAATCTTCCAGTATTGGGCAACAACAAATGGTCCAACAACCATGGCTGGTGCAATACCAACAACCGCAATTCCAGCAAACTTACCGAGGATCTGAGCTACAAGGTTTTGTAGGTAATGGACAATCGCATTTTCAAAACGGTTATCAACAACCATAATATAATGGTTATGTCCAACAACCTTATCAAATTTACCAACATCAGATACACTATGCTAGTATGCAAAGACCTACTGCTCAGGCAATTCCATCTTATCCTGGGTATGCTTCACCTAACCTAAATCAACAGTTGCCTTTTGTAGTGACTCTAGAATTACTAGATTTGAACCGATTGATGAATGATACAATTGCATACGCCTCTTGATGGCTAGCGATTCCTCATAAACTTCCCTCTGATATTCCTAAATTAAATGGAAATCTAGGTGAAGATCCATCGAATCACATAATGACCTTTCATTTGTGGTGCTCATCTAACACCCTAAATGATGATTCAATTAGGCTTCACCTTTTTCAACGAACGCTAACTGGTCCGACAGCAAAATGGTATATTGAATTGCCTAGAGCTTTGTTTGATAACTTCAGCGCCCTTGCCACTACTTTTCTAACCCACTTTCAGTTACCAATAAGGTACGAAACGGGGACAGAACTCCTTACCAACTTTAAACAGACCACGGCCACTCACATATCTAATCATATTCATGAGTGGCGACGTCGTCGTCGAATGGTAAAGACGTATGTTCCTGATCAGCTTCTAGCTGAGTGGTTTATTAAGTCATTATTGCCTTCTATTACTGAGGATGTGGCTAAGGGAGGAGTTGTCACTGAAGAGCAAGTCATTGCTCATGCACAATATTTAGACTTGATCTATACTCAGTCTGGCACGCTCTACGACAAAATTCTTGACGCTCCTAGACTAGAATTTTCCGTTCCTCCCCCTCCTAAATCAAACAGGGACTCTCACGCCAGTGATGGTGTCATTGGTGTCTCAAGCACAAAAACCGCAAAGGCTCCATCTAAAAAATCCCTTGCAGTGTCTAGTCAAAAAGCAAATGACGGACCTATTGCCTTGGAGATTAATGCCATGTCATCTGACAAGGGAAAGAATCCAAAGCAACCAGGGGGCAAGAAGAAAGGGAAAAATAATAAGAAGAAACAGGAAAATTCACCTCCTGAAAAATCTTCTCAAAACCCTACTGGGCAAAAGAAACCTCGTTATCCATGTTTCATATGCGACGATGAGCATTTCATGAAAGATTGTCCACATAAAGCTGAGGTTGTGAAATTTTTAAAGACTTCAAATACCTCAGCAGTGTTGACTGATCCATTTCCGAGCCCAGAAACCAATTTGGTTGCTATCGATCATGCTTCCCCATCCCAAGTGCTTATGTTATCCATCTCAAAACAACAAAATGATGCTTTGATATCGACAAGGAATAAAGATTATGGGAATCCACCATCGTCGAACAACAAGGCTACAGATCAACCCAGTAGTTCGACAACAACTTCACCAGAAGTTGTTTCGCCCATCATTCTTGAACTAACTATAAAGCTGCCAAAGGGAGTAGTACATAAATCGACATTTAATCCTTGTGCTTGAGTAGCACAGAATTATAATATAGTGGAGGATTTGGCTCAATCGCCATCCACTATGTCGACACTTGAAGTACTGCAAAATTGCCCCTCCCAAAAGCAGGCTTTGTTATCAGCAATAGGTGGGATTGACCCAGCGGATTCCAATCTTGTGGCCTTTAACCATAAAGGATATGAACCTCAATTACCAACCCAACTCGCTTTCCTTATACAGGTAAAAGCCCTCAATAAAACTGTTCATCGAACAATCATTGATGAGGGGGCATCTACCTGTATTATGTCAATGAGTTGCTAGAAAACTTTAGGCTCACCACCCTTGTCATGATCATCAACGACATTAAAAGTGTTCGATGGAAGAACATACACGCCGTATGGGATATTAAGTAACTTGCAAGTTGAACTGGGGGGCAAGACAGTAGAAATTGAAGTCGAGGTCATTGATGGAAACCTTGACTACAATATCTTGCTAGGAAGGCCCTAGATTTATGCTATGGCCACCATTGTGTCAACATATTTTAGAAAGATTTCATTTCCCTTCCAAGGTGGAATTACAATCGTTGACCAAATAACATTTTTCCCCAACAATTCACAAGGTACTAGAAGCATTCCATTGATCCATGGAAGTTCTCAATCGCTTCAAAATGTCGGAGTAGGTCTCCTAAAAGACCCTGCCTTAATGGGTACTTTTGCCCTCCCGCCTCCAAGTAATCTGGCGGAAGTGGCCACAGTGGAAACCTGTCATATGATATCTTCTACATCATCAAAGATTAAGAAGAACTCTGACCATTTTGATAGTGTGGATCATCGCAAGGTGTTACCCCCAAGCCCCATAGAATCTTTGTAGCAATCAATTTTCTGGGCCTGGGCGGCGAACCCAAATCAACACTCAACGAGTGTTTGTATAGATAGGTCTCTAGAGTATGGTACCTCTTCCGATCCTTGGTCTCGTATACATACTACAGACGAAGGAATCATCCAGTCAATGATGATAGGAGAGACGTCATGGGAAGATTACCACCATCATTCCCACCTTCAAGATAACAATGAAGATTATTCAAACGACCTTAATCATCCTTCAAAGTCCGATGAACTTGGGGGAAATCCGCCTGTTCCTTCACAACAAGAAGAGAATCCCCCAGTTCCCGCTACTCAAGGGGTTAATTCAATTGTTTATTCGGTACCCCCTCCAAGCAGTCTAGTTACTTCCTTTGATTGGAATCGACTAGCAAGATCCCGCCTTCCTTCTAATGTACCATTCCAGATCATAGTACAAGTTTACAAAATGATTGTGTCTGGCACTATCATAGATGAAGGGGCTTCAGTGAGTATCCTTTCCTCAACTGCTTGGAAAGCGCTTGGTTCGCCATCGCTTACACTTGTTACACATAATTTGTCAGGCTTTAACAAAGGAACCAATCGACCGTTACAGATCCTTCCTAAGTTGCCAATAACTTTGAGAAGGAAAACCATTCACTTGAACGTGATGGTAGTCCAAGGACCATTCGATTACAATCTACTTCTTGGGCGTGACTATGTTTATAGCATGGAAGCTATTGTTTCCACACTCTTTCGAGTGATGTGTTTCCCGCATGAAGGCAAAATTGTCTAGTTGATTGACCAACTTTCATTTCCCGGTTCAAACATAGCTCAAAGTCAAACATCATCCCTAAATGGTCTCTTTGCATCAAGAGTGTCTCTTCAACCTTCATTCCATCCACCTAATTACTGCAAGTAGTCTAGTGAATGTAACAAAGCTTAGGGGGCATGCACCCTTGTTTATTTTAGCAGATGAACCCAGCTGAAAGGATAGGTTTCCCTGTAAGTTAAGTGATTGGTCTGACACACCACTCACCTTTGTCTAATTGGCGGACAAAGCCAAGGAAGTGTTTTTGTCTAACCACTGACAAAAAAAATCCTGCTTAACCACAAAGATTCCCATATGGTTACTGGAGACTCTCCTTTTCTCGATGCCTGGGAGCATGCAAACCTTTTTTATGCAAGCAAAAAACGACCAATTTCATTTTTTATATTTTTAGTTTTTCAACTTCTTAGGTTAGGTGATTGGTCCGACAATGTCTGCACCGCAGACAGACCAAAGGAATGGTTTTTTCTAAGCTGCTAATGAAACCATCCTACCTAACCTTAGTAGTTCCTTAGCTTTTCAGTGTTTTTTTAGCTTTGTAGTTTTGTCGTTTCTAACCTACATAAAAAGGCAATGAGCAATGTTTCTGCAAGGTTCAAGCTCGTTAAAAAATAAACATCCCAACTAAGCATATGTTCCCCCATAGTTCAAGCTTTTAAAAAATGAACCCACCTTAGGTAAATAACCTTTGTGATTGCCATTATATCAGCCTTTTGAGCCTTGGTTGTGTTCTTGCCATCACCTCCATTCTTTTGGCCGATCATACGCTTCCATTTGATTATTTACCATTTTGAGGAACAGCTGCAATGAGTGGTCCTATTAGCCACCCTCTTCACATCACCATGTTTTGAGAAGTTCCAAGCTTACCCGGAACCAGTTGCTACCCTAAACGCCACTCGTTCCTAAAAAAACTAGTCTCCTTTAAGCTCTTTTTAGACTCACTAAATATGAAAAGATTGTCGAGCTATTGGCCTTTCCAGCGCACTAAAGTGATTGGAAGTGCCATCCCTCATGTATATTTTAAACTTTTCGGACCTGAGGGATTATCTCAAGAAAAATTTCGAGCGCTTGTCTTTTTCGACTTGCTAAAGTGATCAGAAAAGTCATCCCTTTTGTATTATTTTAATCTTTTTTGGACTTAAGGGATTATGCTACAAAAAATAACTGTTAGAGTTTCCTTTTCGTCCCTTTTCAAACTCTCTAAACATGAAAAGGATCGAGTTATCTTTGTCGTTAAACTCGTTAAAACAATAGCGACAAACTTGTCCACCCAGACAAGAACGAGTTTCACTGTCGTTAGACTCGCTAAAACATAGCGACAGGTTTGCCCGAAGGGAAAATTATAGAACAAGCATATGTTATCCTCCTCAAGCTTGAAAAAAATAAAGAGGTACTGGTCAACAATGACTGGGGAAAAAGGGAAGAAAACTTGAAGAATTTTATTGGTAGCAGGTCGCTCTTGAACATGACACTTTCACTCCATCACCATGATTGAGTCGGGTTGGGTTATTCCGTTCACCGGTCATATCACCATTGGTCCTCCATACCATCCATCTTTTGGGGTTAACGCTACCAATCCATCTCAGTGTCATCGATATGTTCAAGAGAAGTCATTCAGAGAATTCACCATCCAGTTAATGCCTCATCCACTGCAATACCTTCACCCTCCATTTTTCATGACCGCCATTCCTGAACCTTGTATCATCAGATCGTTTTCACCTCTAGAAAATCATTTGCTTCATTTCGTGTCATAGATGTGGGATACATTAAGGCCCTCCTACGATGGGTCACTTCTTGTCAACATCAGCTCATTATCCAAGAAGTTGACTTAGAAACAACCCTTTCAGTACTTTGAAGCTTGCATGCCTTAATGGCAAGTTTCTCACTTCCGGCGACAGGTTTACATCAATGGCCTTCGACCAAAAGATTTTGTGTGGTGTTCGACATCGGATCATATATTCACACCACGTGAATTGTACTGTAGTACCTTGAGGGTCATTATCATTATCGGTGATTCCTCTCGCGCCTGTTAACAGCTTACATTATTGGCTGGTAATCAAGCGATGTCTTTCCATGTTCGACTTTAGGACACCTTTTCACATGGATCGACTTGTCCATCAGGTGAAGATTGAACGAGTTTGAAGACCCCAGATCTAGTTTCATCCATCCGGGCTGCGATATATTCAGGAATATAAAGACATCAAATGTACACAGAAGCTGCACAGATGGTCATCTAAGCCAGGGAGGATGACCCTTCATATGAAGAATCACCAGTCTGCAACTGCAAACGATTATCTATCCTATGTACATGAAAATGAATTTATAAAGTTGAGCATGGGAATGCCTGCCTCAGCTAGATCACAAAAATAATATGATGATGATGTATTATATTTGATCTTATATAGGTCACCTTCCAGTTTGAATACCTCGGATCCTCATGATAAAGCATTTCACCCGACATCAAAAGATTTATGACTTCATGCTTTAGGGGGCAATTGTTATAGACATATTTGGGCACTACAACCCCAATCTTATATGTCGATAAACCAGGGGCTCTTTAACCCCTAAAAGTGTTGTTTCATACCCTAAAGGATCATGGTCAACTGATTACATCATTCGCCAAAAGTTCCACTTGAAAAACCACTCAGAATTGGCCAAAATAGAACCATAATGACTTCTCCACTGTCAGGGTGCGATGCATACTGAAGAGGCTTCTATAGGGTGCAATGCGCGATGATGGACAAATGTCTGAGACAGTTTGCTAAGTGGATGCTCATGGAATCTTCCAGAAACTTCTCCTATGACACTTGCCTCTCTGAATTCACCCAGGGATGAGTAAGAGATCCAAGAAATCTCCAAGTGGAACCAAGAAAAACAAGTGGAATGACACTAATCAAAAACCCAAAGATGACTCACACCCTTGTAGACATCTATAAATGGATCCCTCATCTGAGAGATCTGGAGGCTAGAATTTGGTAATTTGTAAGGAAGTGCTGATAGTTTTTCTTTGAGAAAGAGGCATTGTATGGTTAGGTGATCTTGCTTTTCATGAGGTGAAGAGGGCTTTGATGCTGGGAGGATGATGCTGGATCAGACCGCTGGGTTGTAATTCTCCCTTCTATTTTAATAAAGTTCTTTGAATTTTCCTCCATACAATTATGTACTTGTGAATCTTGTTATTTGTGAATGCCATTGTATGTTCAATGTATTTTTGATTCAGCATTGTTTATGATATAATAGATCGAGATGCTTTGATGGTTTTTTGTTACTTTGTTTCTACATGTATTCTCTAAGTGGGACAAGTAGGAGAGGAGTTGCAAGCTCTATCAAGGGGGAGAGAAATCAAGCAAGGAGTCAAGCAGAAGATCCAGGTTGGTCCCTTTGCTTCTCTCTTATCTATCATACATAAAGGAAATCACAAATTGCTTTGATTGTTTGTTTCTAGGATAGCTGCCAATCCTAGTGGGACTAGCAGATCGAAAAGACACTAGTTTTCCTGGAAACACCCGTCCTTTTCCCTAGTGGTTGTATCGGACCTACAAAGTCAATCGCCCATTTGTCAAAAACCTGTAAGGAAATCTTCGGATTTAAGGGTAGTTCATCCCTCCGCAATTGCTTCCCCGTCCTATGTCAAGCATCGCATGCCCTTCAATATGCCTTAGAATCCTTATGCACCATTGGCCACCATAATTCTATGTCTAGAATCTTCTGCGCGGTTGCTCTTCCTGAATAGTGTCCTCCCGCCACTCCTCCATGTTCTTCGGTGAGGATGCTAGATCATTCAAACTCTGGAACATTTTGTCATAGTATTTCATCAATGCCCATCTTATACAAGTGTCTTGTGATCATCGAAAAATCAACTATGTGGACCACCAATTCCTTTTTCTATTGTGTAGAATATCCTTCTGGGGTTGTGCTAGTGGTTAAAAACTGGATTATATCAGCAAAATGATCATCTGCGACACGTACAACAAAGAGCTACACATCTGACAACCCTTCTTCCAAACTGGTTGGTTCTTCGCCTATCTCAATTCTGGATAGATGATTCGGTCCCGCATTCAATCATCTGGGCTTCACAATTACCTCAAAATAATATTCTTGGAATAACAATAAACACCAACAGATCTTCCCCCCAACACAGACTTGTTGACTAGGTACTTGAGAGCGAAGTGATCTGTATACATTTTGAAATGCATGCATAACATGTAATGTCAAAATTTCTGCATGTTGTAGACCATCGCCAATCCTTTGCGCTTTGTAGTTGAATAGTTATTCTCTGCCTTTGACAATTTCCTTCTTGCGAAGGCTATAGGATGATCTATCTTGCCTTCTCCTGGCTGGGTTAATACTACACCCAACGCAATACAAGAGGCATCCACATGAACATGAAACTCTTTATTCCAGTCTGGAAACACGAAAATGGGCATAGTCACCATCTTTTCCTTTAACACATCCATACTATGCTGACACTTCTCATCCCAGTAGAAAGTCGCATCTTTCTTTAGTAATTTCTCCATCAGTGCAGTTATCTGCGCATAAGCTTTGATAAACTTTCTATAGTAGCTAGTGTGCCCCAGCGTTGTGCACAACTGCTTTACATTCTTCGGAGCTTCTAAATTGACAATCACAACTATCTTCGTGAGGTCTACCATTAATCTTTTCTTACATACCACATGACCTAGAAATATCCCATAAGGCACACAAAAGATACATTTATTCAGATTTAGGGAAATCTGGTACCTATGATAAGTATCCCACATAAGCTGCAAACTTTTGATGTGGCGCTTTACCAATCCAAACATAGTCCAGTCATCAAAATACACTTCTAAGAATTAATGGATGAGCTCTTTAAATGTTGCAATGACAACCCTTGAGAAGATCACGGGCGCATTCTTAAGCCTAAATGGCATTACTATGTACTGGAATCATCCCTACTCCATCGCAAAGGTCGTCTTGCTGTGATTCTCCGACGCGATCTTAATCTAATGGTACCCTAAGAACCCTTCAGTGAATAAATAAGCTTCCTACCCTCCAACTATCTCCAAAACTTCGTCCCTAAACGGGGTTGGAAATGGGTCATGAACACACACATCGTTAAGCTTTCTCAGATCTATAGATATCCTGATTTCACCTTGCTACTTCTTTTCCGGAAAAACCATAGGGCTTATCCAATTAGACTCTTCTACTGGCTCAATGATTCCAGCTTCTAGCATTTTTTCCAGCTCTTTGCGCACCTTCTCCTTATACTTAGGATTTAGATGGTAAGGTCTTTGTTTCACAGGCTTCACATCGAGCTTTAAGGTGATCTTCATCACTCCCAGATGCCCTACTATTCCTTTCAGGTCCCGGAACTTGGTAGGAAAAAAGTCCTGGTGTTCGTGGAGTAGTTCCATCACTTTATCAATTGTATCTTCATCCCAGTAATCACCTATCTTTGCAAACTTAGGTTGCGCGTCGAAACCAATGTTTGCTTGCCTAGTCTTCAATGGTTTTGTTATATTAGGGTTCGCTGCTTGGGGTCCTTCAACCTTGCGTTGTGCCTAGTCTCTAGAATGTTGATTTTTCGCAGACCCTCCTCTTCTTCATTTGCAATCACATTGTAGCATTCCAGTGCATGGCGTAGCTGGGTATTCCTATCCAGTTGAACCCATTTTATTGACTCTTCAGGCGCTCTAAATATAGTGGCCTTAATTTCTTGGAGCAGTTCATCAATGCATGCAAATCCATCCTCAAAGCTGAAAGTTAATAAGAAAATTTCCCTCAAGATATCCCATTCGTTCATCCCATGGCGTAGCTCCATTTCAAAGTACCAATTCAGTGGAATAGTATCTATGTGTGACAGAAGATATGCACCCATTCCGGTTGTGGCTCTTCTCCCCAATATTTAGTCCATTGCGCCAAATGTTTGCACGGATCATCCTTTCCGCTATATCTTTCAGTCATACGGGTATTAACGTATCCAAACCTCAACTTCATCATTCGCCTATATTCGTTCCAATCAGTGAAGCTATCCCTATGCGTACCCCACCAACGGGCAAGCGTAGCATGCAATGCCAAATGAAGTGCCTAGAATCGATGTTCTTCTGACACCTCTATTTCAAACTCATCCAAAAATAAATTAACATCATTTAAGCCATCATAATGGGAAAGATTTCTTACTTCTGTGGATATGCAGTGAAAAGAATTTGTCATCATATTACATCGTAGTGTAGAAACTTCGTTCAATCTATTTTTCCAATGTTTGAGTTCTTCATCTAAACCTAAGGTACATGAGCTATCTATATCCCATGCGATTCATCCATCTGCGGTGGGATTGATCCAATATTCATCACGCACAGTAATATTGTATATCTGATCCAAATCATCATCCTCCTCATAGTCGCAAACTAGTTCAGTGTAGCGTGCTCCTTCAATGAGGTCCAATGGCACGATAACCCTAAGTGCCTACTTCTCAAATGTCATCATTCACTTCTTTAGATTAATTACGACATCCATGTTGAAGGCCCAATCAATTCCTAATAGCGCAGGGTAAGGATTGTTGTCATCCACTATTTCAATTACTTCAAAATTGGCCAGAGCGCTTTCTCCTTCAATGTCTACTGTTACCCCATACAGGTGCCCCATAGGAATAATCTTCTGTTGATTGGCCATGTGTAGCTGTATAGGATACCACAATAGCGTAGGCCTCCCCATCCTTTCCCATGTCTGCTTAGGCAATACGTTCATGTCAAAGCCCAGATCCAAGATAACTTGATCCATTTCATACTCTCCAATCTACACGGTCAGCCTCATCTCGCACCTAGTCCACTTCTTATGTTTACCCAACTTTCTCACGACGAATTGCTCTGAAGGAATCTTAATTTTTCCCCAAAAATTATGAATTAGCTCCTGGAGCCCTTCTACCGCCTTCTTATCTCGCAACAGCTTCATAAAAGTTTTTAGAAAAGTGGCTAATAGCGAAGGGTCCACCTCCTGCACTTCATTGTTTTCAGCCAATTTCTCTTGACTCCCTGACGTTGAGGCTTCCACAAAATTATTTTTGGCATCCATAAAAGTTTCTCTAGCCCTATTGAGATCAAAGACGACCTTCTTCTCAGCAGCCTTGCGCACCCATCCTTCAGTTTCTGGCTTCTTTCCTTTATCTTCTCATGTGGTCATATGATCCAAATTGGATCCTAAAGAACTCTCTAAGTTTTCATAACTCTGTAAAATTCATGCCAAAGTTTCAAAGTCTTACAAAGGTTGAGCTTATCAGAAATATCCTCGAACAGTTGTAATTTGTGAGCAGCACCGAGCAACGAGGACCCTCGGTCAAGCGGTAAGACCGTTGGCCCATGGTAACGCGCACTGCCACGAAACAGCAAAATAGGGAGCCTTTTTGAGAAACGGGGGAGGTTTCTAATATGCAATTAGATAATCGCATATCGGCGGGAAAACCCCTCAGAGAAGAAAAATCCCCGAGCGACCCGGACCTAAAAAGTAAAAAAAAACGTACGGAATTCGCCGATTCCGTTAGAGGCGGGTCCCACACAAAAACCGGTAGGATATCGGAAGGGCTTCGAGCGGTAAGCGGTTTTAACCGAGTCCCGCCCGATGCCACACACTGGGTGCCATGCGTCTGGCGGAAGAGAGAGAAAACTGCTCACATCGGATGGGTAAACGTCATGCTACTTACCCGCTCGATATGGATGGAGACCGTAGGATTTGGAGGCTCCAGATCGACGGCGGAAATGTGATCTGATGGATGACTGGATTCAACGGGGTAAACAGGCCGAGTTGTATAAAGGTTTGAAGTCTGGCATGAACGATGAGTTGGCAGAGGAATCATGTTTGCGGGCATTCTGGGAGTTAAACAGAAATAATGGAAGTTCAAACATTTCCAAGAGAACTGGCACTCAGTTCGTTATGAAACAGGTGGCCACCTCCCTGTGAGGCATTACATAGTGATGATGATGCAGATGAGAGAAATTCAAATGGACAGAGGTAGGAGAACCAGAACGCCAGGAAGTGAAAACGAATAGTGAGGAAGTAGATTGGCTTTAAAGCCACGAACTGACAGACAAGAAATAAGGAGTTAGTCAAGGCAGAACGTTAAGAGCAGAGAACAGAGAAAGTAAGCTGAGCTGACCTAAAGGCAGCATCGAGCCAGATAGAGCCAAAGAGAGTCAGAGAGTCTGTGTACTCCAGAGAAGGCTTCAGAAGTTCAAGCGAACTCCTCTGTATATGCCTGTCATGTATGAGTCTCAGATTGGGCTCATACACATGTGACCAATAGAGGTCAAGTTTCAGTACGGAGAGTCTGTGTACTCCAGAGACTTGGGGGATCCAAGTCCAGTCCTACTGATTTATATCTGTTGAGTGAGACTCAAATTGAGCTCACTATTGTAAGAACTTTACTTTGAGAACATAATAGAGAGGCCACCACTAAAGGCTAGACCAGGAGACGTAGCCCAGGAGTATTGGGTGAACTCCTTATTAAACTTGTTGTGTTTACATGTTTGCCTGTTATGTTTTTTGCTAACTACTTCAATGCCTGTGTATTTTGCAATCTTATCGATCTGTTGCGTAAAGTAACATAGGCACATCCATGCACATGAGTCTGTAATACCTTTAATTCTTTTTCCTGGATAAATTCCAGATCAAGTGGTATCAGAGCTCTAGGTTACTAAGGTTAGACAAGCTTGTGCTAGATTTTGTTGTTGAATGCTAACTAGATCAAAGCTTAAATTAGGAGAAGGAGAGTTGGTTGAAGCTAACCCTGAAATTGGAAGAGTCTATCCTAAGAGGAAAACATCAGAAGAAAGTCCTTTGGAATCAAACTCCCAGTTCATGGACAGTTTCTTGACCATGAAAGCCATGGTAGAAGAAATGTATAGAGAATTTAAGAAGGGTAGAGGTGAAGATCCATCAAACTCCAAACAAGATAAAGGAGTAGAAGAATCTCTCCTCCATGACCACTCTAAAGGCAAAGGGAATGAAGAAAAATTTCCCACATCTCCTAGCAACCCTGAAAATAAAAAGAAGACATCTTTGATTAAATTAGATGTTAAATTTGATTTGCCAATATATGATGGAAAGTTGAATGCAGAGAAGCTGGATAATTGGATTAGACAGATGGTTGAAGGGAAAGTACCCTGGTTGAAGGGAAAGTACCCCTAGAGTCCTTTGGGCTGAGACTCTACCAGACTGAAAATTGCTTATACAAAGAAACACACACACACAGCCATCTTTTTTACTTTTAAGCAAATTCTAATGTTTAGGGTACATACCTAAGGTCCTACGTTCGAGAAGACCGTTAGGGTGCAAACCCTTCTTGGAGTTCCCTTCTTCTTTCTCTGACCTGCAAGACAAACAAATCAAAGAACACAACAGTACATGTATAGAAGTTTATGTATAAATCATCTTCATGCTATAAAGTTAGTTATAAAAAATCTTTAAGTAACTACTTTCATAAGAATTCAACACAAGAATCTCATAAGCATAAAGAAAGATTATTCGGGAACAAAGACGTGTTTCTTTATATATAAAGGCAAATAAAGTACATATATCGGAAAGATATCACCTGAACACCTTCAGCAGGCTCCAAGCAAGCTTCCTCCCGGATTCGTTCCAGCCTCCAGCCTCCAACAAGAGCTCCTTCCAAGTCTTACTCAATGATGATGTCAAGGATGAATGATCACCAATACACATGGAAACAAGGGTTTCCTATGCAAAATGGGGGAAGTGCAGAATGCACCAAGGACTTCAGACCTGGTCTAAGGGAAAAATCTCAGCATAATAATCTTGCTCTCCTTTCTCTCTCTCCTTGGCCTTCCCTTTGATGTCTTTTTATACCCTCTCCAAAGTAGTTTTTTAGTTAGGAGTTGGTTGGGAACAGTTGGGCCACGGGCACTAACAGGTGATCCAGCAGGTAAACCCGCGATCACCGCCCGAAAAAGAGGAAATTATATTTTTTTAAGTGTTTTAATAGATACACGCGGGTTGGGTATGACACACCCGCGTGTACACGCGTTTAACACGGGGCAAAGTCGCGTATAGGGAATAAAACACTGTTTTTTAAATTTTTGGACCAGGTCTGGAAGGAGGGGTTGCCCTAGGCCATAAGTGCAGCATCACAAACCATAAGAGTGAGATTTCAAGCTATAACAGATGCCCCCTAATGTATGAGGTCAGAAGGGGAACATGATGGCCGAAATACATTAAGTAAGTACAAGGAAAGGAACTCTGCCGAAAAACCGAGGAGGACTTCACCAGAATTCAGCCTGCCAAGCCACCGAAAGGAGATCAGAAAGAAACACTGTCTGAGGCGGGCATACCCATGCTCAGGAAAAGTAAAGCATGTCCGCATATCAAGTACAAGCGGATCCACTAAGTATACAAGTAGAAATGACTGTAAAAATACATAATGGATCATCTGATCATAATGAGTAAGTACATGTCTGAATATCACATATAAAACTGTCAATGATGCTGAAAGATGCAACGGATCACTGAAATCAAAGACTGATCCCATAAGGTACCAACTGAACATGATGGAATAGGATGGTACTACACTGCAAACTCAGGTGCCAGCATATAGAATGTCGCCATGACTGACTGCAACATATAAGGTGGAATGGTATCAACTAGCAGCAATAGGAGCAACTGTCAAGTGAACCAATGAATGCTGATACAACCTGAGGTCTTCACCGACCGCCGTGGTACATTTCTACACCATGGGAATAAATGATCTGAAGTCGACCATGTGAGAAATCGTTTGATTACCGGTCATTGATGTATACCGTTAACAAACGCGAGACTACCCACCGATAATGATAATGAGCGTCAAGGTACCCAGTACAATCTAACAAGTGTGAATAGATGAGCTGAAGTCGAACACCTGTAAGAATCTATCAATCAGGAGACAATGATGGTTTCCCACTGTCGATAGCGAGGAATCTGCCACTAATGACTGCAAACCCCAAGGTACTGCCAAATGGACTCTAGATCTTTGCCCCAGAGCAATGAGTCGGAGTCGATAGGGAAAGATCCGCTAGAAGGAAGGCATTAAGGCATCCTCCATCAATCTAGCGCGAGTGTAACCCGTAGGCCAATAATGTGGAAGGAATCGGACGAAAAAAATGTAGTAACCCAACCGAAGTACGTTTCCGGCGTACACAAGATGTGGCTAGCGCACGGCAGAAACCCTCTGAACCAACCAATAATGAAAGCTGACACAGAGGCGAGGTATCCACCAATAGGGTCAAATGGAAACCAAGGTACTGCACGAATCCCAATGTGTGATAATGTATGCTGATGTCGAACACAAGGGAAACCACTCAGTCAAAGACCCATGATACTGATCGATGCTGAGCACAAGGTGACCTATCAATAATGAAAATAGGGCCAGGGTGCGGTCTCTAGGTCTGCCCTCAGAGCAATGTGTCGTCGTCGATAAGGACAAGACCCGCCAGCAAGAAGTCAATGGGGACCTTCTCAAACCGGCACGAGTGAAGGACCAATATAACTGATGTGATGATAGACATGACACTGACAACCAGGGATGGCCGACTGAAAAATGAGTCAAGAGACACCGCAGAAAGGCCGACTCAGGCTAACTTCCCTTGAAAAAAAGCACGACTCAATGTGACTATGTGACAGCATATAATGAATCTGTATAAGTTCGTCATGCAGGAGGCACGAACGAACCCTCCATATGATTGGAAGAGATAACCAATCGGGGGAGAACTGACTCGATAACAAGGTTATGGCTTACCTAAGTCAAACTAAATCCCACCCATGCGGAGGAGACTTTGTTTTGAGTGCTTTGTTCAAGGGCGACACGACTGACTCTAGCTGCCAACAATAAATGGAAATAATGTCCCTGTTCCCGCTCTTTTTGGAATATTTAATTTTTTTGTCTTTTTCTGATAAGCCGGAAAAAGAATAAAAGAATGCTATGGTACAGTGGAAAGAACGAGTGTCGGTGAAACAGATGATCTAGTTCCTGGGAAAGGAACGTTCCTATGCTCAATGCAGGGAGGTGAAAAACTGGTCAGTGACACTCAGAGGTATGTCCCTTCCACGGATCTGGGTATGTCAAGCTGCAGAGGTCAAGGGTATGCAAGGTTGATTTTTGCAGACGTCATGGTCAAAAGTGGGCTTAAACACGAGTCCAAGTGAAGCCGGCTATAGGCCAAAAGGTGCAAATGGTCAACATGCAATGCAGAAGTACAACTCAACACACATAGGAGCCTCTAGGGTATAAGGCCAGAACGAGGCGAGGAAGCAAAGAGGAATGAGTCTTCAACGCACAAGTCATGGCGGGACTACAGAGGACTCCCGAGCCTAGTGACAAAAAATCAGCATGAGTGCCAAGTGACAATCAGGTACTAACTAGGGCACCCATGATAAGGTAGGCTCTACCACACAAGTCATGATACTTCTAAGCAATGAGAAGGTTCCGCATCATAACTTGGTGGGGTCGATCCTAAGGCCAAAATGGAAAAGGAAACTGATAAATGCACAATGCAGGCGGAAAAACCTAACCCATATGCCAAGTTCGAGAACCAATACCTGTCAGAACGGACCAACCATAAACTTCCAGAGGAGAAATCTTCCAAGTTCTGTAAACATAAATAGGAACACTAGACACGAAGTTAATACATCCCACATATAAACTTCATATAAAATCTTTGTGTTATAAGATACAAAACTTGAAGATGCGTACCTCATATATACAATATGGTACAGGGAACCACGCAGCCTTGCGGCTTACGCATAACAGTTCTGCTGAACAAACCCCTTGCAGGGCTCAGGCCAAGGGCTCCTTTGGTAGTCATAACTCATGGCTTCAAAGAGTTCCTCCTGTGAAGGCAAAACAAGTTCTAAGAAATCATGAGAACTACAAGGATCAAAAGAGGGAATTAAAGGGTCCCATGTCCCTATAGGAAGAATCTCTCGGTCAACTGCTGGGACCAAGTCCCAAGAAGGAGAATAGTAAGTCAAAGGATCCTTCTTAGAAGCAATTGAACATTGAGGATTCAATGCCACATAATTGACCCGTGGCGGGGTAGAGTCTACTTGAACACTTGGAACAAACCAAGGGGCATTCTGCAGTAAAGTCGAGTTAGGGTGGTGATTATCAGATGCAAGCTGATCAATAGTGACAATATTCCCATTATGAGGAAAGCACATTACTCGAAAGAGTGAAGACACCACAGCATTCATAGCATAGACATAATCACGCCCAAGTAGCATATTAAAGTCTAAAGGGCTATCAACCACCATCATATCGATTAAGACAGTCTTCCCACCTAAAGTGATAGGCACTTGAGGAAGAATACCCATAGATTCACCAGGCCTTCTATCATAGGCTAACAACTGACTCTGAGCTGTCATCAACTTTGGGGAACCCAAAGCTTTCCAAGTCAAAGAGGATATAATACTTGTAGAGGATCCTTCATCCACCATACATCGATAGACATTTGTGGAATTAACTCTGACCTTTATTTGGAAAGGTGCAACGGAAGGAAGACGAGGCTCAACAAGACTATCCCAATCAAAGGAAACACTCTTAGAACTTGGAGGGGGAACATTCAAAGAAACCAGAATGCCCCCTATACTAGAAGACTCTGTATTAGAGATCAAACAGACTCTTTTGTTAGGCACTTCACCCCCCAAAAGAGGAGTGTAATCGGCCAGCGATTGCACTGGCTTTACCACACTTTCAACCGATGGTTGATGGGATTGATGAGAAACCATATCAAGTGTAGGAGTAGAAGTACTTTCAGACTCGGACCATATCCTTTGAACCTCTGGAATACCAGGGCATAAATGAGTAAGATGGTTTCCCTTGCATATCTTACAAGGGAACTTAGGTTTAAAACTTCTACGTCCAGGTTTCTTATCAACCTCCATTCCGCCAACATGACTAGCGGTGGTTTGCGGAGAGTCCTGAACATGACTTGCAGAGGTCGGTGACTCTTTGCTAGTATGACTCGCAGTGACTAGACTCGTGCCCCCAGCATGACTCGCAGCGGCTGAAGACTCATCTCCAACATGACTCGCAGAGGTTGAAGATGAAGTGCTAGTATGACTTGCAGTGACTAGACTTGTGCCCCCAGCATGACTTGCAGCGGCTGAAGACTCATCTCCAACATGACTCGCAGAGGTTGAAGATGAAGGGATAGTATGACTTGCAGTGACTAGACTTGTGCCCCCAGCATGACTTGCAGCGGCTGAAGACTCATCTCCAACATGACTCGCAGAGGTTGAAGATGACAGGATAGAATTATTCTTCTTCTTTGACTTCCTTTTTCTCCTTTTTTTCGATTTCTTATTACAAGAAGGAGGAGAAGAAGGAATCCCAGATTTCTCTTTGAAAGAAGATGAACAATTAGCATCCATGTGATGCCCCTGAAATAAAGCATTCAACTGAGAAGCTTCAAGAGCATTCGGAATATTCGGAGTGGACCACAGCCAAACAGGTAGTCCAACATTCAACCCAGGAATATTCAAAGTGGCCATCAAGGGAGTACCAACGTTTCCAAAGAAAGGAAAAGCACAAGGATCCCCTTTTGGAAGGGTACCTTGGTTGGTTTCCACAGGAATATTAGCCATATCTAAGTAATCCAAAGACCCTTTCCCTTGCGGGAATATAGAAATAACTCTTCAAAGAATATGGATAAGCAATCAAAACCTTTGCCCTTGAGGAGGCAACTCCACAACTTCTGAAAGAACAACCAAAAGCCTTTCAAGATCGGTAGAGCGGCAAGCCAGTCACTCAGAACACAAAGTCCAAACGTGACTAGACAAAAATACCTAAAGCCAACTATATACAAGGAGCAAAGAGCACTCACTATAAAGTCGCTAAAGAAACAGCCAGTCAAACAACTTCCAAGTATTTCCGCTCCGGGTGGTGAGGACCGGACACCAAAATACAAGAAAGTAGAGTCAGGGGCCTTCCGAAGATAGTCTGGGATAATGACGGCCCAGTCCTATCAGCGAAGGTAACAGAGGAAGTTACGCTGACCTCCTAACAACAGCCTGCGCCGGTGCAAGCCCCCAAGCTTCGCAAGGGTGCCCTCCAGAAGTACTGTCGAGAGTGATACAACGTCGACCTCAGGTGCCACGGGATTCCCCTCCGCAGCCACCTATGCAGATCCCTAGGAGAGGCAACTATGGGTACCAACTCGTCGCAGAAGCCAGGCGGAACAGTCGTGAGGTAAGTTCGGACAAGTAGGAGAGGGGGAATCTCTCTTCCCTGTCTTCACAGACCCTCGTGCTTAACTCCCAGATCCAGAGCTTTCCTGGTCTTCCTAACGCTATTGGATTTACTCTCTTTAATCAGACTCTTATGTTTGACATTTTGTGTGGCCTTGGAGAGTTAACTCTCCACTCGCCTAATCCAAGGCCCTAAAATCCTAAACTTGTTGGTGTAATAACTAAAACAAAAAGTTCTAGTGGATTTTAATTAAGCGCTTGATTTTATTAGGCTGTTCTTTAAGTCAGAAGGTAACGGAAGTGAAACTTGTGATGTTTTTAGGACGCAAAAAGAAACTATCCTAACTACATGCACATGCACTTTTTCGTTCGATGAAAAGTAATCTCTAGAGGGTTCAGAGGAACTTCAAATTAAACAAAATTTTTGCTTTCTTTTCAAACTCCACACTCACAAAAGCTAACAAAACTATGCATGCCTAAAAGAGGATGCAAAGCTATGCTAATGCAAGAACTATATGTGAATGCAAGATTTTAAGACTACTCTGCAAACAAAGAAGGAAAGTTGCTGCTTTACCAAATTTTGTCTTGCCACTGAAATGCTTAGATAGAAGATGATTTGTTACCAATCATTTCGTCCAAACAATAAAAACAAGTTTTAAGATAAAAACAAAGCACTTTCACTTCGCTAAAAAGGAAATCAAATGAAAAGCAAGTTTAAGAAAGCGAAACTCAAAACTTTCAAAAGATTTTCTTTCAATCAAACCAAAAAGTCTTTTTCAAAGGAAAACTCTCAAAAATACTGACACCAATGATTGATAAACAAACAACCAAACACTTTTGTGAATTGACACCTTTCAAATGATGAGAACTCAACAAAAATAAAATGTGTTTGAAATCGCTTTTGACAATCAAAAGCAGCAATGAAAGTCCAAGAAATCAAAAGACAAGTTTCAAGGAAATGGTAACAAACAACTTTCCCGAAACGAAGGAGCAAATGGTCATAAAAATGATTTCGTTAAGCAAACACAAATGTCATGAAAACAAAATGGACACAAAGATTTTAAGACAATCTTCCCACTCTGCCGAAACAGAGCAATCAAGATTCTTAAACAGAACCCTTGTGTGTCAAAAATCAATGACGCTTGCAATCAACGAAAAACAAGACTAGCACTCCTTATAACTAGAGAGAGTTCGAAACAAGATGCCCCCTGTTAAACAGAGAACTGTCACTGGGACTTGACTGCTTTAAACTGACCCAAAACACCAGACAGACATTCAGCAAAAGAAAAATTATAAATCTTGAAAATTATGTGATATACGCGCCTGCAATTATTTGCAGAATGCGTGTACACGCGACTGTAACTAAGGAAACCTGCGTATACGCGGGTTTACTTAGTTCAACTTGCGTATATACGCTTCTGTAATCCAGAAAAAGTGCGTATATGAAGTGTTTCAAGAAAAATAAAAAACACAAACTGAAAAACTGGAAAAGCTTGGAGTTCAAGAAAATATCAGACAGTCAGAACCAACAAACAGAGGGACTGAGCCTTGATTGGCTTGAGGACTACCCAAACTAGGAACAACAAGAGTGTTGTCCCCAGCGGAGTCGCCAATTCTGGTTGAAGGGAAAGTACCCCTAGAGTCCTTTGGGCTGAGACTCTACCAGACTGAAAATTGCTTATACAAAGAAACACACACACACAGCCATCTTTTTTACTTTTAAGCAAATTCTAATGTTTAGGGTACATACCTAAGGTCCTACGTTCGAGAAGACCGTTAGGGTGCAAACCCTTCTTGGAGTTCCCTTCTTCTTTCTCTGACCTGCAAGACAAACAAATCAAAGAACACAACAGTACATGTATAGAAGTTTATGTATAAATCATCTTCATGCTATAAAGTTAGTTATAAAAAATCTTTAAGTAACTACTTTCATAAGAATTCAACACAAGAATCTCATAAGCATAAAGAAAGATTATTCGGGAACAAAGACGTGTTTCTTTATATATAAAGGCAAATAAAGTACATATATCGGAAAGATATCACCTGAACACCTTCAGCAGGCTCCAAGCAAGCTTCCTCCCGGATTCGTTCCAGCCTCCAGCCTCCAACAAGAGCTCCTTCCAAGTCTTACTCAATGATGATGTCAAGGATGAATGATCACCAATACACATGGAAACAAGGGTTTCCTATGCAAAATGGGGGAAGTGCAGAATGCACCAAGGACTTCAGACCTGGTCTAAGGGAAAAATCTCAGCATAATAATCTTGCTCTCCTTTCTCTCTCTCCTTGGCCTTCCCTTTGATGTCTTTTTATACCCTCTCCAAAGTAGTTTTTTAGTTAGGAGTTGGTTGGGAACAGTTGGGCCACGGGCACTAACAGGTGATCCAGCAGGTAAACCCGCGATCACCGCCCGAAAAAGAGGAAATTATATTTTTTTAAGTGTTTTAATAGATACACGCGGGTTGGGTATGACACACCCGCGTGTACACGCGTTTAACACAGGGCAAAGTCGCGTATAGGGAATAAAACACTGTTTTTTAAATTTTTGGACCAGGTCTGGAAGGAGGGGTTGCCCTAGGCCATAAGTGCAGCATCACAAACCATAAGAGTGAGATTTGGAGCTATAACAACAGATTGATGTTTATTGCAAAGTGTAGAGCATTGATTCAGACAAGAGTAAGATTCAGCTAGCCAGCCTACACCTTGGAGGCACTTCCTTGGTATGGTGGAAGGCAGGACACAAGCTAACATGAAGAAGCATGGTAAAATTCTTTGTGTCTGGAGTGAATTTGTTTCTGCAATTAAAAAGAAATTCTATCCACTAGCCTATATGCAGCAAGCCATGATAAGTTGGCAAACTCTTCGCGAATTAAAAGGGAAAAGTGTACAAGGCTAGACTCAAGAATTTAGGAAAGGAGCTTTGATTCTAGGAATTTCTTTAGACTCACCTGAAACTCTACTGAAGTATATAGGTGGTCTACATAGCTACTTAAGGCACACTATTCTCATGTTTAATCCCACTAGCATAGATGAGGTATCTGTTCAAGCTACACATCCAGAGGCTAGAGGTAAGAATGTGAAACCAGAAGTTGGGGGATCATCAAAACCCACTGCAAGCAAGAATAAGGAGAAAAGAAACAGAAATGGAAAGAGAGGAAGACAAATACTATACAAAAGACCAAATCTTCATGCACTCACTGTAAGAAGGATGGGCATGATGATGAACACTACCGGATTCTGCATTCGGAGCTGAAACCCAAGAAGTACAATGGCAAGAAGAAGAATATTGTTGCAGCTATTCAAAAAGATTTGGGGTTAGACTCAGGAGATGAAACAACAATCACAACCACAGGTATAAAAGGTAAAAATTCTGAAGCATCTACTAGTAATTCCGCACAATCTATTGATAATGAAGAAAATGAGAGGAAAAGACATAAGATTTTTCATATTCGAGTTGTTTCCAAGCATCAAAAGATTGATACTTTGTTTGATAGTGGCTCACAAGTAAATTTAATTTTTGAAGCAATTGTAAAGAAGTTGGGATTACTAACCACACCTCACAAGAATCCATATCCATTAGGTTGGTTATGTGATAAAGCACAGCTACAAGTGACTAGACAATGTAAAATTAGGTTTTATTTTGGGTCAGCATTTGTAGATGAGGTTGAGTTAGATATTGTTCCCTTGGATATATGTGGAATTGTTTTAGGAAGTCCTTACTTAAAGCCATTTTCTATAGAGCTGAAAACAAGTATCAACTCGTTAAATGGAATCTAATATATTGTAAGAGCTCATAAACTCAAGAATAATTATACTCTCATAAACTCAGGGCAGATGAAAAGAATTGTAAATTCATGCAAACAATTTTTATTGATGGTTGTAAAGGAAAAGAAACCTGATAAAACCAATGTGTTTGAGGTCTGTAATGCTAAACAACAAGCTGATTTAGAAAACGTTATTTCAGAATATGATATACTATTTCAAGAACCTAAATAAAGGTCTACCACCTAAAAAGGAAATAGTACATGATATTAATTTGCAGCAAGATGCTCCATTGCCTAACATCAGAATGTACAGGTTTTCCGCTTTAGAGAATGCAGAAATCAAGAAGCAGGTACAGGAGCTGCTCGAGAAAGGGTTCATAAGACCTAGCACATCGCCATGTGGGTCTCCAATTGTCTTGGTGAGAAAGAAAGATGGCTCATGGAGAATGTGCATTGATTATCGAGCACTGAATAAGATAACGATAAAAAATCGTTATCCCCTTCCTCACATAGATGATCTACTAGATCAGTTGAAAGAAGCTGTTTATTTTTCCAAGTTGGATTTGCATAGTGGCTACCATCAGGTTAGAGTTGCAGAACAAGATGCATGGAAGACTGCTTTCAAAACAAAGCAAGGATTGTATGAGTGGTTGGTTATGCCTTTTGGCTTAACTAATGCTCCTGCTACTTTCATGAGAATAATGAATGATGTACTCAGACCTTTTATTGATGATTTTGTCATTGTATATTTAGATGACATTCTTATATTTAGTAAAACATGGGAAGAACATTTGAAGCATGTAAAGCAGACTCTAGATGTTTGGAAAAAAAGAAAATCTTTATGTTAAGCTATCAAAATGTGAATTTGGCAAAACATCTTTGAATTATTTGGGTCATATTGTAGGGGGTGGTGAATTGAAGCTAGATCCCTCTAAGGTTGCAGTCATTGTAAATTGGCCTAAGCCCAAATCTGCTACAGAAGTTAGAAGCTTCTTAGGAGCAGCACAGTATTGGAGAAAGTTTATTGCTAACTTTTCCTTAATTGCAACTCCCTTACATGCTTTAACAGGATTGAACAAGGTGTTTCAGTGGGGAGGCAAACAGCAGAAAGCCTTCGACACCTTAAAAGAAAATATTAGAACAACACCAATACTAGCACTTCCTGTTCTTCAAAGACCTTTTGAGCTTGAAATAGATGCCAGTGATTATGCCATGGGAGTAGTGTTGATGCAGCACGGTAAACCCATATGTTATCATTCTGAGACATTTAATTCTGTAGTAGTTAATTATCCCACATATGATAAATAATTGTATGCATTAGTATAAAGTGTTAAAAAGTGGAAACATTACCTAATGGGAAAAGAGACAGTTATACACACTGATCATCAACCACTTCAATATTTGCACTCACAAACTAAGTTGCAACAATCAAGGCACTATAGGTGGATGGGTTTTCTACAACAGTTTCATCTTGTCATCAGATATAAAAAGGGCATACACAATAAAGTTGCAGATATGTTGTCCAGACCAATCATAAATGCATCTACTATACTTAAGCATAATTCAGTATTGCATGAAAGCTACATTGAACAGTATGCTCAGGATATATATTTTAAAGATGTATATGCAACTTTACGTCATGGAAAACAAGTAGAAGAATTGGATTATCATGTTAAGGACCAACTATTGTATCATTTTGGAAAGTTATGCATTCAACAAACTGAAAGAGTAAAGATAATTCAAGAAGCACACACTTCGCTATTATCAGGTCACTTTAGTGTAAGTAAAACAGTTGCACAACTGCAAAGATTTTTTTATTGGCCAAAAATGAATGAGACAGTTTCTAGATATGTAAGAGGGTGTACCATGTGTGCTAAAAGCAAGCCCAACAATAGAAAACTAGGCTTGTACACTCCACTACCAATTCCTTCTCATCCTTGGGAAATTGTTTCCATGGACTTTGTTGGGGGACTGCCTAAATCTAGAAAAGGTCATGACTATTTATATGTTGTTGTGGATAGGTTCAGCAACATGTGTATTTTAATACCTTGTAACAAACAGATTACTGCTGAACAAACTGAAAAATTGTTCTTTCAGCATGTATGGGTTCATTTTGGATTACCCACTTCCATTATATCTAATCGAGATACCCGATTTGTAGGGAAATTTTGGTCGAGTCTGTGGGAATTGATGGACACCAGACTGAAGAAGAGCACAGCTTTTCATCCACAAACTGATGGCCAAACAGAAGTGGTCAACAGGACAGTGATCCAGTTGCTCAGAGGCTATTGCAGCAAGCATCCCAAGATTTGGGATGAACATTTATGTTATGTGTAGCATGCTTACAACCAAGCTAAACATTCTCCTACACAGAGATCTCCTTTTGAGACCTGTTTTGGTTTCACACCAAGGTTTCCCTTGGAATTTGTCTTTGGTAAAGACATAGCAGTTGATGGACAAAATGATGTGGACAAGGAAACCAAGTTCATTGAACAAATCCAAGAGATTCACCAGACAGTACAGGAATAGCTGGAAAAGAGCCAAGCCAAGTACAAGGCAAGGCATGATAAGCATCGGATTGAGCATAGTTTCCAAGTTGGTGATCAATTCTGGTTGTATATCAGCAAAGACAGAATGCAAGGTGAAGGTAAGAAGTTGAAGCCAATAAGGTATGGACCTTTCAAGATACTTGAGAAAATTGGTGAGAATGCTTTTCGCCTTGATTTACCAGCTTACATGCACATCTACTCAGTTGTTAATGCAGACAACTTCAGACTATTTGAACCTTCATCGATTGAAGATCCTGAAGAGCAGAGTCAATTGCCTTCTATTGATGATTTGTTACCTGAATATCTCAATGAGTTGCAGGAAGATACAGTTCTAGATAGGAAGGTGAGAACTACGCGCAGGGGGGATGTTGAGTACCTTAGGATTGGACTCAAAGGTTCAAAACCAAGCAGTGCAAAATGGATAGAGATTGAGCAAGCGAGGAATCTATACCCTCACTTGATTGATGCTTAAAAACCAACTTTTGGTGGTCCAAAAGATTTTTCAGTGGGAAGGCCGTGATCCGAATTGGATCCTAAAGAACTCTCTAAGTTTTCATAACTCTGTAAAATTCATGCCAAAGTTTAAAAGTCTTACAAAGGTCGAGCTTATCAGAAATATCCTCGAACAGTTGTGATTTGTGAGCAGCGCCGAGCAACGAGGAACCTCGGTCAAGCGCACAGACTCTTAGCCCATGGTAACGCGCGCTGCCATGAAACAACAGAACGGGAAGCCTTTTTGAGAAATAGGGTGGTTTCTGATATGCGATTAGCGACAAGTCGCTAATCACATATCGGCAAGCAAACCCCTCAAAGAAGAAAAAGCCCCGAGCGACCTAGACCTGAAAAGACAAAAAAATCGTATGGAATTCGCTGATTTCATCAGAGGCAGGTCCCACACAAAAACTGGTAGGATATCAGAAGGGCTTTGAGTGGTAAGTGGTTTTAACCGAGTCCCGCTCGATGCCACACACTGGGTGCTATGCGTCCAGTGGAAGAGAGAGAAAACCACTCACATTGGACGGGTAAACGTCATGCTACTTACCCGCCCGATATGGACGAAGACCGTAGGATTTGGAGGCTCCAGATCGACGATGGAAATGTGATCCGATGGATGACCGAATTCAACGGGGTAAACAGGTCGAGTTGTATAAAGGTTTGAAGTCCGGCATGAATGATGAGTTGGCAAAGGAATCATGTTCGCGGGCATTCTGGGAGTTAAACGGAAATAACGACAGTTCAAACATTTCCAAGAGAACTGACACTCAGTTCGTTATGAAACAGGTGGCCACCTCCCTGTGAGGCATTGCACAATGATGATGATGCAAAACAAAGGAATTCAAATGGATAGAGGCAGGAGAACCAGAACGCTAGGAAGCGGAAATGAACAGTCAGGAAGCAGATTGGCTTTAAAGCCACGAACTGACAGAGAAGCAGCAAGGAGTTAGTCAAGGCAGAACGCTAAGAGCAGAGAATAGAGAAAGTAAGCTGAGCTGACCTGAAGGTAGCTTCAAGCCAGACAGAGCCAGAGAGAGTTAGAGTGTCTGTGTACTCCAGAGAAGGCTTCAGAAGTTCAAGCAAACTCCTCTGTATATGCCTGTCATGTATGAGTCTCAGATTGGGCTCATACTACTGTGACCAATAGAGGTCAAGTTTCAGTAAGGAGAGTCTGTGTACTCCAGAGACTTGGGGGATCCAAGTCTAGTCCTACTGATTTATATTTGTTGAGTGAGACTCAAATTGAGCTCACTGCTGTAAAAACTCTGCTTTGAGAACATAATAGAGAGGTCACCACTGAAGGCTGGACCGGGAGACATAGCCTAGGAGTATTGGGTGAACTCCTTATTAAACTTGTTGTGTTTACATGTTTGCCTGTTATGTTTTTTACTAACTGCTTCAGTGCTTGTGTATTTCGCAATCTTATTGATTCGTTGCATAAAGTAACATAGGCACATCCATGCACATGAGTCTGTAATACCTTTAATTATTTGTCCTGGATAAATTCCAGATCATCATACCACTTCGCGTTACGATATTGATGCTATGTTCCTCTTCGCGAGGCTTCACCCTCATAATCTCTATGTTTTGCGTAGGTTGTTGCGTCATTTTCTCTTTCATTTTGGTTATTAGCACCGGGCAGTCTTCTATCACATGATCAATTTGTCTGCAATACTGGAAAGATGGATGCGTAGGGTTCTAACAGTTGCAAGAAAAATGTCCAGCTTCTCCACAGTTGTAGCAAATAACTTGTCCGCGACCTCTTCCAGCCTCTTGTTGACAAGGCTAATCCTCTCTGCAGATAGAGATGATCCATCTAGCCCAATGAGTGGGTCTAGCAACTGAAGTGACAATAAACTAGACACCTTCCTAGATTATAATAGAAAAGTAGAACGAGAGAGATGACCTACCTCGCTTTGATGCTATTATGATTTCCTTTGTTGATATCCTCGAACCACTTGTGTCATGGGCTTGTTCCTACTTCTTTCAGTGCTTATGTACCTGCACAAGTGATTAAGAGACAACGAAGCATGCCAAAACCAATAGAAAATCCGATAAAAACCTACTTAGCTGATCAAGATTTTCCAAGCTAATACATACATGAACATATATATTTTGGGAAGATGAACCAGCAATTGTATATTATTTAAAGAATAAAGGGAAGTTTACAAACATAGCTTTGATGTTGAAAGGCTCTCCTTGAGTGGTAATCCAAGTCCAATCCAAGAAACTCTCCAAACACTCCTTCTCCAAGTCTAATGCATGACCTCTAAGCAAAAGCTCAGCATAGGGGTGCAAATGGACATAGACCAACACTAGACCAACCATTTGGGAATGGGAGAGGAGGAATTTATAGGATGGGATAGGGAGTTAGGACTTCTCCAAATATAGGAGTAGGCCCACATCTCAAGGAGGTAGCTCATAGGGATAAGGTAAAGAGGTCTAGTTAGGAGGATTCAACCTCATCTATGCGAAACCAACTCCATCTCGCTGCTCTGGAAGCTTCTAGATCACGAAGATTCTCATCGTCTTTTGGAAAATTACCTTTTTGGGATCATCGTGGGTATGCAAGGGAACAGAGTGATTCCATCACGGGCCAAACATTGTACAACAGGCGATCATCACGATTTTAATCTTTATAAGAGAGATGACCCTCATTTTAGGGTTTTAAGAGCTATTTCTTTAGGGAAAGCTCAAGAAATTTTCCAAGCAAAGTTAAAGGAGGGATCTGAGCTGTATACATGGATGAGTATACTGTATGATGGTCATGTTTCAGGCACTTCAAGGTATGTCACAGGGAAGTGCAGGAGGTGTGACGAAATACTATGTAACATATGTCCCTTAAAGCATGAAGGCAGAACGAGGAGTGATGGTTGAGATGCTTTACGAGCTCTTAGAAGGATGAGGACACACATTGTCAGGAGACCTCTAAATCAAGGATGCATATACATACACATATCTTATGGCAAAACATGAATCCACGCTATGGACGTAGCCATCCGGATAGTAAGGACTATATGAAAGAATCCATAGCATGGGCACAACCATCCAATAGAAGGATCATCATAATAAATATAATGTCCCATGGTATGGTCACAGTGATCCGTATAGTAGAAACATGTGTACAATCATGAATGACATATAACTCCATGCAGCTTAAGTCATAACATACAAGACTCAGGGTCTTGTGCTCCATCCCGACTCGATCAATGTACAAATCCTAACATGCGAATAAACATGTTGAAGTCGAACATGCTAGAAAACCACCTAATTACCGGCCAATGATGTGGACCGTTAACAAGTTCGAGAGAAACCACCAATAATGACAATGGCTCTCAAGGTACGACAATACAATCCATGAATGTGATAACGAAGCTGAAGTCGAACACTCGTGGAATCATCTGATCGAAGGCCAATGACGAAAACCTGTCGTCGGATGCGAAGAACTTCCCATTGAGGCATGCAAGTTCTAAGGCACTGAAAGGAATTTTCTAAGTCATCTTCCTGGATAATGAGCTGAAGTCCACAGGAAGTGACCTGTCGAAGGAGGGTCATAATGATTCCCCCATCATCAAGGAACAAAGTGGAATAAGTTTTGAGGCTGTAACAATGACTCAAGTAGTGTATAGATAAATAACTGTATATTGGACTTCTCTTGAACATATTGGCGACACGACTCCGGAGTGTGGCAACATTAGACGCAACATAGGACCAAGGGCAATAATGAAAAAATGGAATAGTCAAATGAGAGGAAAAAATGGATCACCCAAACCTAGATGGAGAAGTGACTGAGAGAGGATATCCCAAACCCGACACGAAAGCAGAAGAGTGTCATGTTCAAGAGTGACATGCTGCCTATACAAAGGATGTTTCATATTCATTTTTCCCCCACTATTTCTAGCGAGTACCTCTTTATTTTTACACAAGCTTGAAGAGGATACCATATGCTTGTCATATAAGTTCATTCTTCGGATGAATCCATCCTAGTAAGTTTTACGAGCCCTAGCAAGGAGAATATTGGTCTCATCATGGTGACGATTCTTTCGTTGTAAAAAAGTTTAAAGAGTCTGACGGAAGAATAACCCAGTATCTTTTTCATATTTATAGAGCTTGAAAAAGAGACAAAAAAGAAAATCCAGCATGTCCCTTTTCGTAATTTGTCCCTCGAATCCGAAAAGGTAGAAAATAATATCCGAGGGAACCTCTTGACCATCTTGACCAAGTTGTACCTTTTTCGTAAATAGTCAATCTCTGCCCGAAAAAGGGGTAAACGTATATTGAGGTGACGTCAATTCATTTCCTTTAACGAGTTCGAAAAGACAAGTATTCGACAATCTTTTCATATTTTTGGATTCTGAAAAGAGCTGAAAGGAGACTCCCCCTGGAGGAACAAGTGGTATAAAAGGATAGCAACTAGTTCCAGTCATGATGGAACTACTCAAAACATGTAATGGTCAAGTGGTTGGCTAATAATACCACTCATCACAGGTGTTCCCCAAGCAAGGGTAAAACAACCAAGTGAAGGCATATGATCAGCCAAAGAGATGTTGACAATGGAATGAAAGAACCAAGGATCATCTGGCAAAAATCAGCTGATAAAAATGGCAATCACGAGATGTAAAGTGGGAATGGTTTCATTTTTGTACAAGCTTGAAACATGGGAAACTATGCTTGATTATACTTGAAGATGGTTTCATTTTTACACAAGCTTGAAATAAAGATAAACTATGCTTGGATTTGGTTTCATTTTTACACAAGCTTGAAACAGAAACAAACTATGCTTAGATTTGGTTTCATTTTTACACAAGCTTGAAACAAAGATAAACTATGCTTGAGATAAGTTTGCATGCCCCCATCATAATGACTCGATTTGAGGTACATGCCCCCCGAGCTTCATTTCATGCACCTAAGTGGATGAAATGAAGGTTCACTTACGATATCAAGTGAAAGACTCGACTGGTATTTTACGAGAACTAATCGAAGACTCGAATTGGAAGGGGATTTGTTTGATTTTTCAATGAGGTTGACACAGTAAAAGAACTATCCTCATGACACCTTGTTTCATTTTTTAATGAGCTTGGCACAAGTAAAATAACTCTGCTCATAACCTACTTCATTTTTTAACGAGCTTGAAACAAGACAAGGAACTCTGCCCCATGGTCCTCGATCACAGACCCAAAGAGGCCATGGCTTACAAGAGGTTCTCATCATATGGGAGAACAATCCTATGGAAGGAATACATTTCCAGGGATCCAAATGAAAAATTGGGCTCCAATGCCCCCAGTACATGGTGTACTACATCACCTACTAGATCATCAGTAGATGTGGGCATGGAACAGGTGGCCATGTAATTAACCTATGGTGGGGGTGATACCGCTTGCATATAAGAACCATTTATGGTTGATGGTTGATTGGGAGTTGATTCAGGACCAATGAATGTAAGTTGATCAATTATCACAATGCTTCCTTTGTGTGGGAAACACATCACTCAGAAGAGGGAAGAAACAAGAGCTCCCATGACATAAACATAGTCACAGCCAAGGAGTAGATTAAAATCTAAAGGGCCTTAGACAACCATCATGTCTATATAAACATTATTTCCTCCCAAAGTAATAGGTAGCTTAGGAAGGATCCCTAAAGGGTGACTGGTTCCTCGGTTAAAAGTTAACATATTCTAGGTGACAGGGACAAGCTGAGGAGAACCTAAAGCTTGCCAAGCAGTTGAGGACAGGATGCTAACAGATGCGCCCTCATCGACGATGGTGCTAGGTACGACAATATGGTAAGCCTGCACTGTAATCTAGAAAGGCACATAAGACGGAAGGCGATATCCTACCAGTCGACTCCAATCAAAATAAGTGACTAAACTACTTAGAGGGGGTGTCGCAGGAACGTAAGAGCTTCCCTCTTGCTCTATGGGAATAGGAGAGATTATCTCATGCACCTTGGGAATAGGAGGATTTCCCTCCAGTTCATTCGAAATTGAAGAAAACAGAAGAACCTAAGTAGTATGAGGTTCACCCTCTACTAGAAAGGTGCGGTTAACTGAAGGTGGACTCATATCTACCGATTTCTTAACCAATGGTTGATCAAGACCAAACTCATGAGACTCACTTTCAAAGAGAGTGGGGTTGACCAAAGATGACTTTTGATCAATCACTAGATCAACTAGTGAAGGATCAGGGGAAACCTTTCGATAACTAGTCGGAAGATGAGGTTGAGAAGCTATAAGGTTTTCCAACTCTTTGGAAGCTTCATCCATAAGAGGACAAAGGTAAATGGGATGGTTACCTTCACACGAATTACAAGGAAATTTAACTATTCCCTTTTTCCCATGAGATTTATTTTTACTAGTTGAAGGTTCATCTCCAGCATGATCACCATAAGCTGATGACAAAGGTTGATGTGAACCTGTAGACCACACTTCTAAGGCCTTGAAAATACTAGGACAATTTTGAAGAAGGTGGTCACCCTTACATAACATGCAAGGGAATTTTACTTTCCGGGGCTCGTTGGAAGATTTTTCTTCATTAGTTGCATCGGTAACAATGAATTCTTGGTTTCCCCCTTGCTTATTTTTCTTCTTCTTCGTCATCCTCTTCTTCTTCTTCTTCTTAGCTTCCTCGTTACTAGAATCTAGCCTTTCACCAAGCGAAGAGGAAGAACAAGGTGAAGAAATAGGCGAAGAAGGGAAGGGATCAAATTTAGGATCAACATGAGGTTGATGTTGTTTAGGTGGAGGAGAACTTGGCTGAAAAGCAGTTTGGACATAATGGACCCACTGAGGTCTAAAATAACCAAACTAGTAGACCAATGGTCAATCGAGGAAGGGACAGCGTTTCCATATAGCGAGAACCAGTATTTCTGAAAGAAGGAAAAGGACTAGGATTCCCATCCTAGGGGTTTCCTTGACTGGTAGACTCAGGAAATTTTTAAAATGTTTCCATTGGTATCAACCTAAGATCTACTAAGGAGTATTTCCACAGGAAGGAAGTTGTTTCGCGGTTAATTAATTTTAGAATTTGAAACAAAAACTTGGCCTTTTCATGTTTTAAGATTCGAGAAAAGGACGAAAAGGTGACTCTAGTCGCTTTCGTAAGTTTAGTGAGCTTGAAAGGACAAGTGCTCAATGATCTTTTCAAATTTAAAGAGTCAGAAAAGATCAAAATGACTACTCAGGGGAATCTAGGTAAAAGGAGTACCAAGTAACCATGAACTGCAATATACACCTTAGAAAATAAATTTACCAAGGACTTGACGACGTGCAGGAAATCTCCCCAATTTCTGTGTTCGGTGTATCACGTTTACAGGGTGGCAAACTCAACTTCCTATGGATAAAGGTTTGCAACCTATGAGGGTCTCCCTTTATATACTCGACAATACGGGGAGAGCAAGTCCATGCTAGCATTGTCCAATGCAAGAGCGAACGACAACTGCTAAGTTTTAAAGACATCGAAACACGTCTCTAACCTAGACCACTAGATATAAACGTTAATGTTTCAAATGCTCCTTAGGTTAATTGATAGATTTTATAGTTGATCTTGTAATTATGTTTCAGTTTTAAGGCTCAAAACGATGTCACCTAAACACCTATGATGCAACTATATGAGAAAAGAAAAACTTTCATTTCAATGAAATATAACTAATCAAGGGAAGACATTTCAATCAATAATGTATCAAACCAAATGCATCATGCAAAATGCCTTCCACTAACTTTCATTTTTGTCTTCCAAATGCAATGCCAAAAGTAAAAATATGGTCAGTTTTCACTATCCTAAATGCAACTTTTTTGAAAGAAAAATGGTTTTAATTTACTAAGATTCATTTATACGAAGTATGCTTTTCTTTTCGTTTTGAATGATTTGGTGCACCTAATACAATTTTTAGCTCTCAATCATCAAAAAATGTGATCTATTTTCAATGATGAATTTAAAAAAATAACTTTTCAATGCAATTAATCTAATGCATTTCCAAGAAAATTAAATTTCAAAATACAAGCTAAAACAAATGCAAAATGATGCTTTCAATGATTTCCACAGAAAACAACACTCAATCAATTAGAAAAACAAGCATCTCAACGACACCAACAAGCAACAAGTGATGACTAATTGACTAGAAACCCTAGAATTCAGTTAGATTTCACTTCGAAGCCAATGAGACAAATTTGGAAAATTAATCAAGGCAATCAATCAAAACATTGACAAATCCAAGCATACAGGATGGGAAAAGACCTTAGGTGCCAAGAAAAACTAGATTCCTAGGAAGAAACCTCAAAAATTTTCACATTCAAGGATCATCGCTACTTTATATAACCAAACCCGCAACTATCACTACTTTGCATAGGAAAACCCGTGATGGCATCACTACTTTGTATAGAAAAAGTAGTGATAATTTCAGCACGACCAAAAAATGAAGATTTTTTTTTCATTGTGACTGTAAAGGTAAAAACCACAATCATCACGATTGTAAAGGTAAAAACCACGATTCCATCACAACTATATAGGGTCAACCCGTGATGGGTGAGGAATATGAGAAAAAACTAAAAATATTTCAAGAAACAACCTAGACTTAACACTCTAAGGCAGTAATTAATGATGGTATAAACCCAGACTGATGCAGAAAAGTCGAAAAATCGACGGTTGGTAAAACTAGTCAAAAGATCGGGGTGAAAGATTAGATGGAAAGGGTCATAGGCTCCCCAGTGGAGTCACCATTTTGTTGACAAGGTTAATCCTCTCTGTGGACATAGATGATCCCTCTAGCCCAATGAGTGGGTCTAGCAACTGAAGTGACAATCAACTAGACACCTTCCTAGATTATAATTGAAAAGTAGAACAAGAGAGATGACCTACCTCGCTCTGATGCTATTCTGATTTCCTTTGTTGAGATCCTTAAACCGCTTATGTCACAGGCTTGTTCTTGCTTCTTTCAACGCTTATGTACCTACAAAAGTGATCAAGAGACAACGAAGCATGCCAAAACCAATAGCAAATCCAATAATAACCTACTTAGCTAATCAAGGAATGTCAAGCTAATACATACATGAACATACATATTTTGGGAAGAACTAGCATTTGTATATTATTTAAAGAATAAAGGGAAGCTTACAACCATAGATTTGATTTTGAAAGGCTCGCCTTGAGTGGTAATCCAAGTCCAAGCCAAGAAACTCTCCAAACACTCCTTCTCCAAGTCTAATGAATAGCCTCGAAGCACAAGCTCAGCATAGGGGTACAAATGGACATAGACCAACACTAGACCAACCATTTGGGAATGGTAGAGGGAGTTAGGACTTCTCTAAAGATAGGATTAGGCCCACATCTCAAGGAGGTAGCTCATAGGGATAAGGTAAAGAGGTCAAGTTAGGAGGATTCGACCTCATCTACGCAAAACCAACTCCAGCTCGCCGCTTTGGAAGCTTCTCATCCTCTTTGGGAAAATTACCCTTTTGGGATCATCGCGGGTATGCAAGGGAAGAGAGTGGTGCCATCGCAGGCCAAACAATGTGCAACAGGAAATCATCGCGGTTTTAAGCTTCATAAGAGCGATGACCCTCATTTTAGGGTTTTAAGAGTTATTTCTTTAGGGAAAGCTCAATACATTTTCCAAGCAAAGTTAAAGAAGGGATATTAGATGTATACATGGATGAGTATATTGTATGATGGTCATGTTTCAAGGTATGTCACAAGGAAGTGTAGGAGTCATGACAAAATATTGTGTAACACCCCTCCTCCTCTTCCTCTTCCATGACCCTGGAATCCTCCGCGTGCAGCACCTGCGCCCTAATCCCGAGGCTGACTTTTTGCTTGCATTCGATATGTAGGAGTCCACTCCATCATCAGTTCATATCTTTGGAAATTTTACTCATCATGCCAAACCAATTTACAGAAAGTACAAAACAACTGTTGCGGAGTCTATACAAACTTTTGCAAAAGATGACAATTATCAGTCGCATGCTTCCCAGCTATCTGGCAGATAGCACACCATAATGGTACTCCTGCACTTGGTCCCGCAATGTTTTCAAGCTTTAGAGGCACATGACCTCCTCCAATCAAGTAATTCTGATAAATAGCGCATTGATCCTTATCATGCCCCTTATCTTTACATTTTATGCACCAAACTTCAGTGTGCACCTCAGTCTGAGCATCCTTCTAGGTCTTCAAGCTCTGTAACTCCATGTGTAGACTTGCTAGCTGCGACTAAATCTGTTGCACTCCCACATTCGTATCCTGTACTGGTGAGGCTTCCAAACTCATCATGATTTACATGGCCTCTGCTTGTGTTCCTATCTTCTGCTGGGATAATGGTAATCTTAGATGGGGAAGGAGAGACGCGATGTACCAATCCCGATGCTAAGAATCCATGATCGACATGTTAGCCTGTTGGATCAGGCACTTCAAACTCCGATCGAAGTCCCATGTAGAATCATTTACACTTTTTTGTATCTACTTAAACTCCGTTATAGACTGTGCCTGAGACTTAGGCTTCTTAAACTCATTGTTCAATGCTTGCCGAGTCTCTGCCATTGTCGCACCATGTTTATCTTGACAGAACTTGATATACCAAGTCAGTGCCCTATCCTGCAGCGTCGTGACCAGTTGCACTTTATTTATATTATCAGCAATAATCTACTGCGTTGTCCACACAACATCTGTAACGAACCAGAATTGTTCAGGGTCTTCGCTTCCTACCCCTTTAAAGATTGGCATCTTGACTGTGCTCACCATGTTGAATGCTTGATGTGGAGGTGGAGGTGGAGGTGAAGGTGTAGGTGAATGCGGTGGAGGTGGAGGTTGAGGTGGAGTGGATGGATGAGGTATCCTCATGATACCCTGACTTATTATCCACACAGCACTTCATGGTGCACTTAGAATAGATCCTTCATTGTCACTAGAAGAGGATCCTAACAGTGGATTGTATTCAAAACTTGATTCTTCATTCCTTCTAAAGGGTTTTCCAATCTACGTAGTGCCAAACATTAATGTAATGGCATAACCTATTTCTCACACAACAACATCTTAATCCAAGTCTTCAGTGATTTTAAGTACTTACCTCATGGTCCCTTGAAGAACCTGCGCTCTGCTTCACTATAGTTGATAGTTATATCGATTGCGAGCTCAGTGACAATTCCTCCTAAGATATGATCAATCCAGTGATCGACAACCCATACGATGTTATTTTCTGAAGCTTCCAAGCATTTCACTAGTTTTGGAGTCCACACAATAGGGTCGTCAAGCCTCCACGTACCCTTACTGTTCACTAATTTGGAAAGCCACTCGTGCAATTCGCAAGGAAAGAAACAAAAAAAGGCTTTTGTTTCATCTCTATACAGGTATCTATTCAGCCAATGTTCCTTGGATAAACGCGGGTTTTTGTTCTCCTGAGTTGCAAATGTGTGCAACTTTCGATCGATCAACTTCTCGATTTCCTTCTTAGTAGGAAACCACTTATTCGACATCACACATTTTTCAGATAGATATCTGTCCCGGCAATGGAACCATTTGTTGGCTTGATGAGGCTTGACCCAGGTTCAACGTTATCTATACTAACCAACGAAACCCTAACTTCTGGCCCTTTCAGCAACAACCTGCATAACGCAGTCTACAGTCTCACCCGAAGCAATATTTGGGGATGCTAGAACCAGGTTTTTGCATCCAAAAGCTTGTGTGATGTGTTCCTACAGTCTACAAGGCTTAGATCTACCTTCACGCACCTCTAACCCTTCCCATATGGACAACTACTGTAAATCTACTTAAATGACTTCCAAATCTTCGCGAAGGTTCCTAATTATACTTATCATGCATAAAGATTATAGTTCTATTACTTTCGCACAATAAACAAGCATTAATTCATGTAATTCATATCACAGAGAAAGATACATAAACTTTGTAGAAGTAAATAATAAGACACAGATGCACCAGATTCAACTCAAAACAATCTTATAATCGTTCAATTATAGACTTCTTTTCCCTGCGCACTCAGTTGTAGGGGCCCACGCACTCAGCCTACGAACTTACCAAGGTCTCCATGCACTTAGCTGCAGGAGCCTTCCCCTTTCACCTAAGTACAAGAAACAAACCTTTCCTACCTTAGCACCTTTCCCACCTTATCACCTTTCCCTTACAATGATTCTTCTTGAAAAATTACCTCTTAAGACTCTCTATGACTCATCTATATATAGAATTTTCTTTACAATACCATGGTCCATAGACCATGGGTGGGTCTCCAAAACTCTCTATCACCTACCCACCTAATGGAATAAATCCCCTTTGACTTCTACTAGCTTTGCGCTCCTCTTACACATTTCGTGGAGACTTTAGATTTTCTACAAAACGCTATCACAAAATTTACCAAAACTTTGACCAAAATGACCCCAGGGACCCCTTCCCAATACACGATAACCATGACCATGAAAATTCATGCCTAAGATCCACACAGACATTGACATGCATGCATGACACACACATTCCGCCCATGCATTCCAAGTATTGAACCATGATCCATTACCAATCTATAACCACCCCTCCCACATTTACCCACTTTCACTGGCCTGCTAGGGAAAACATGAGACAAAGAGCTAATATGACATGAACCAACCTCCTAGGTCTCATTAAGGAAGTGGTGTTGAGTATTTATGACGAACTGACCTTTCACAACATCCTACAACGCTACAAGACACTCAGGGGCTGAGAAACCATCCCAGGTGTCCAAACCTTGAGCTAGACCCCTCCTTCTCTACCTTGGGCACTAAAACTCACCCACATCGAGGAATATAAGTGGCTGTAAGCCTTCAACTGCATGCATAAGACTACATCCATGTGGTTGTAAGCCAAACTTTCCAGTTAGGAGTATGTGATCCTGGATTCTAAGCCTAATTTCCAGGTCATCCTCCAGACCACTGCCCAGAACTTCCTGTAACTTCTTAGATGAAAAAATGACATGACAACAAATCTAAACATTCAAACTTGAGTTAGAGACTTGACCTAACCAGGCCTAACCATAATAGTCATTTCGTCAAACATATTGAGAACATGTAATCTACAGGTCATAAATGCATATTTGAACATAGGGGTCTAATACTTATTTGAGAATCATCAAGAAGTTATAATTCCCTCTCATAATAGTTGCAATAACACTTATTAGCTAATGAATTCATTAACCATTCATCAACAAATCAAACATATCAAGAACCATAACTAGAATAATAGCCATGATAGAACAACCATCAAGCCAAAAATAACAATTACAATTACTCATAAAATACAAGAGGAATAGAGATCTTATTAACATATGAAAAATCCAACCAAGTCAGGGACTTCCACGTACCACTCGACCATAGATGGAGTTAAACCAAATATTTCTTTCAGCGAATCCACTGCGCCATATTCCAAGCATGAATATGGTACTCAAGGAAAAATAACGAGGGCTTCCCAAAGATTAAACCACCTCCAACCTCAGGCTTTACTGCAATCCCGCAAAAACCATTCAAGGGATTACTAGGCCTAAAACCAATACATAAACAACCAGGGTTTGTTATGCAGCCAACTCACAAAATAGAAGAAAAGATAGATCAACGACTTCAAAATCAGCGTCTTCGAGGGGGCAACCTCCTTTAAATTACACAAATGGACAATTATTGTATGATAAAAATGACAAGGCCTCCTTTCTATATATAGGAGTCTAAGGAGTCACAATATAATCAGAGCTGAGATAACAATAATAATGTAAGGGCACAACGATAACAATAGTGGGCTTCTATGGGGCACAATAATAACAAGAAGGGGACAACATGGGCAGAACAATAACAATAAGGGGCTACAATGACAATACTAATTAGGGAATACACTATTATTATAGGGACCTAACATGCCCCTCTCCTTCAAAAAAGTGTTGTCCTCAATGCTTGAGTAGTTATGGATGCTTCTATATAAAATTTTCACCCTCCCATGTGGAATCTTCAGGAGCTAAGTTCTTCCACTTGATGAGATACTCTGAAATTGATCGAGTTCTTGTTTATGTGACTGCTTTAGCTTCCAATATGATTTTTCCTTCCTCGTCAAGTTTTGGCAATATTGTTTGAACTGGGAGCTTGTGACCTATAGCCTTATTTAAGCATGAAACATGGAAAACTAGGTGCACTCGGGAAATTGCAGGAAGCTCCAATTTGTATGCCATAGTACCAGTCTTTTGAAACACCTTGTACGAACCATAATACTTTGGTGATAATTTGTTATCCTTCTTAGCTTGCTTGAGGGACATTTTTTTGTATGGTTGTAGCCGTAGAAATACCCAGTCACCTACATCAAAACTTCTTTCACTGCGATGTTGATCTGTATGTTGTTTCGTTCTATTATGCGCCAAAGTGAGGTTATCCTTTAAGAGTTGGAGAACTTGTTGTTGATGCTCGATGTGATCTTCCACTGCTTGAACCTTAGAATGTTTTCTTAAATATGATGTGATGGACGGTGGATGATATCCATAAAGTGCCATAAATGTGGTCATTTTTGCTGCAGTATGGAAGGACGTGTTATACCACCATTCAGCCAGAGGCAACCATTTTACCCATTGTGTCCATTTATCAAATACAAATCAGCGAATATATCCTTCCAAACTTTTGTTACTATCTCAGTTTGCCCATCATATTGAGGACGATAAGATGAGCTATGAGCTAACTGAGTACCCAGACAAGAAAATAATTCTATCCAACAATTTCCAGTGAAAATGGGATCTTTGTCGCTTACAATAATCTTTGGGTTTCCATGTATCTTTTGAATTGTTTCCATAAATGCAATAGCAATTGTAATGGCTTTAGATGGATGAGATAATGCACAAAAGTGTGCATACTTGGTAATTCTATCAACTACCACCATGATGACACTCTTTCCTTTGCACTTGGGTAAACCTATGAAAAATCCATTGAAACCTCCTCCCAACATTGACTTGGAATGGATAAAGGTTGTAATAGACCTCGGGTCTTAATTGTTTCAACTTTATTTTGTTGGCGAACCAAACATTCTGCCACAAACTTTTGAATATCAGATTTAAGGCCATCCCAAAAAAAATCCTTCTTAACCCTATGGTAATTTTTTAAAGATCCTGAGTGCCCTCCTAAGGGAGTGGTGTGAAATTCCATAAGAATATTTTGTTTGAGTTGGGAATTATTACAAAGGTATAAGCGATCTTTGTACCATAATGAATCATTTTTCCACCTAAATGTATCATATGTATTGCGATCTTGTTGTAACGTTTTAATGAGTGCCCACACTTCTTCGTCATTCTTCCATTCAACCCTTGCTTCGTTTATCCAATCTGATTGGATAAGATAATCTTTGTTCTCAAAAGTATTTAAGACTATCATGATCTATTTTTACCTTGAAGTGTCTTCCCATTAGGTAAGGTCGCCATTTCTTAAGTGCATGTAGTGTTTCCAAAATTTCCTTCTCATAAATAGGTTTGTGTAAATACTTTCCTTTGATTGGACGACTTTCGAAAGAAATGCATCTTTCTTCTTGCATTAAAACGTGACCAATTCCATTTCCTAAGGCATCACATTCCACAATAAATGTTTTTGTGAAGTCTGGCATAGCTAAGATCAGTGCTTGGCACATTTCCTCTTTAAGATGTTCAAAGGCCTTTGTTGCTTCTGGAGTCCATGAAAATGCATCTTTCTTCAATAATGTTGTTATAGGTGCTGCTATTCTCCCATAATTCTTAACAAACTTGCAATAATACCCTGTCAACCTAAGAAATTCTCACAAATGCTTTATGGATGTGGAGATTTTCCATTCCTTAATGGCTTTAATTTTTCTAGGGTCTACCTTAAGACCTTCATGAGATACAATATGACCTAGATATTCAACTTCTTATACTCCAAAGAAAAATTTGGAGGTTTTTTCATATAATTGTTTCTCCTCCAATAGTTTGAGCACCTTTTCAGCATGTTGAGCATGATCCTTCCAAGACTTGTTGTAGATTAGTATATCATCACAAATTAATAACACAAATTTTCTAAGGAAGGGTTTGAAAATGGAATTCATCAAAACTTGAAATGTAGTAGGTGAATTAGTAAGGCTAAAAGGCATGACCAAAAATTCATAATGACCCTCATGAGTTCTAAAGGCTATTTTCGGAATGTCTTCAGTCTTCATTCTGATTTGATGATATCCTAAACGAATATCCAACTTGGTGAAGTAATTTGATCCATGGAATTCATCAATGATAGGAATGGGAAATTTATCTTTAATAGTGATCTTGTTGAGCTCCCTATAATCCGAACACATGCACCATGATCCATCCTTCTTGTGCACCAATACTACTGGAGCAGAGAAAGAAATTTGACTAGCTTCAATTATACCAGCCTCTAGCATTTCTACAACCATACGTTCAATTTCACTCTTTTGGGCATAGGGATATCTATAAGGCCTGATGTTTGGAGGAACACTTCTTGGAATCAAATGAATAACATGATCATGATTACGAATAGGTGGGAGGCCTTTGGGAGTCTCAAATACCTTGGAATGATTGTCCAAGACTTTTTGGAGATCTGGAGAAATAGATGATTTGGATGTGGGAACCTATAGCAAACATAATTGTGTAATTACGCCTCGTTGTTATTTCTTTATAAGATTTGTCATGCCATTAGAGTTGATTATATTTATCAGTTTCCCTACAATACCCCTTAATTCAACTTCCTTTCCTTCCAAAAAAAAAATCAAGAAAAGTTCTTGAAAATTAAAAGATATCGTAACCAAATATTGTAGCCATTGGACTCCTAGTACAACATCAACACCACCCATTGGAATGGAAGGAATTGGACTACTCAATACATATTCTCCCATTGATAGCTTGATATTATGGCACTTTCCATAGCATATTATGGTTCCTCCATTTGCAACCATCACTTGACACTCTGGTGCTGGATATAGGAAGCAATTCTATTCCTTGGCTATCTTACAATGAATAAAATTATGGGTACTACCCGAATCAATCAACACTATTACCTTTTTCTTCTTGATATGTCCTTCTATCTTGAGAGTTTGAGGAGTGGTAATTCTGGGCAATGCATTACAAGAAACGGTCGAATTCATTTCTTCTTTCTCTAGGGTTTGTTCCTAGTGTTTATCCTCTTCTTTTGACATTTCTTGTTCCTTTTCTTCCTCCTCTTCACAATCTATGTAAAATAATTTCTTCTTAGCACACTTATGACCTTTAGTGTATTTTCTATCATAACTATAACAAAGCCCTTTTGCTATTTTTTCTTCCAATTTTTGTGGTGTCAACCTTGTAGGTTGTGGAAGGCTAGGGGAAACAACACTTCCATATTTATAGTTGTGAGCGGTAGGCTTCCTTGTTGCCATAATTTTTCTTTCAATTTTTCTTGCCAACCTGAATGCCTTCTCCAATGAATCAAGTTCCCAAAGGAAAACCTCATGTCGGATGTTATCCTTTAAATTCCCTATGAACATATCAATCCTATGCTCGTCTAGAATATATTTTACCCTTATTTCAATTTTTGGAAGTCATCAATGTGCTCCACCATTGAACCCTTTTCTTTGAGATTTATCAATTGCCTAAACATGTGTTGCTTTTTGTATCCTCATAATGTGCTATCATTTCTTCCATAAAAATTTCCCAAGTGACAATTTATTTATGAGAGCAAAGCCATTGATATCATACAAACTGATTGGTTTCCAAATATAAAGTTGAAATGCATACCTTTTGTGTGTTTTGCACATTATGGAGATTGAAATATTGCTCCATCTGTAGTATCCATGTTACAGGATCCTTGCCATCAACTTCCTCATATCGATCTTTGCAACATGGTAGGTCTTCAATCAACGTTAGAGTCTATGAAATCATGATTAATTTTTTTTTTCTCATCATGAGTTTTCTTTACTACCCGTTCGCCATTAGTAAGCATTTCTTGTAGCAACTTTGTCAAATCTATCTTCAAATCTTCCATGTTGCCTTTAAGTTTTGCTTCTATACCATCCATCTTAGCTTCCATGCCATCCATCTTAGTTTCCACGCCATCCATCTTAGCTTCCATGCTATTAATCTTAGCTTCCATTCCTTTCTTTAAACCATCCATCTTAGCTTTTGTTACTTTTTGTGAGAGTGAAAAGTGTTGCACTTGGTCTCGTAATTTTGATATATCATGTTGCATTTCTTCCTCTTCTTCATGATCATGGTAGATATTTTAGGTTTCTTACTAGGAGTTTCCATTTTCTTTCAACGAGGCATCAATTAATGATAATTATGCCTCTCTATTCCCTTTGAATCACTTCAAACTAATTTTTCAAACCAAGCTTATGCAAATTTTAAAAAAACTACACACCTTTTTTCACTTTGTAGGAGCTTGATATTGAATCTATTGTATCTCTATAATTTTGGATCTCCAAGGTTTGAAATTGTGACCTGTGGTAGCCCTCTAAGTCCTCTTTCTAACCGCACCAGTCTGATCAATATTGGATTCTTCAAGAAAGCGCTATTTCGAATCTCCCACAATGACTTGATTATAGTCTAGTTCAGTAGAGTGGACTTGTACGACCTGCCACGTGTCACTGTTTTGACCTTCAGATCTGAAAATAATATGAAGAAAACTAAAGTTTGTCTTATTTCTATAACTTGTTACTAAATTTCAATCTGATGCTCAGAGAGAAAGTTATGACGATTTTTCCAAGGTCACCTATTTGGGATGTAATCGGGAGCCTGCAAAAACCCTAACTTCCTTGGATCATATCTCCAAAAATATAGCAAGAGAAGATATGAAATTCAAACCTGAGGTTCATCACGATTTTAGTTCAAATGGGTTTTAATTTAATATTCTAAAACGTTGTATAAAAAAACCTATAGTGAAAATTCCACGATGACTTGTTTAGAGCAGCGAAACCCTAGAATCCAAAGCTCTAATACCAAATGTTATGCAACCAGCTCACAAAATAGAAGAAAAGATAGATAAACGACTTGAAAATAAGCCTCTTTGAGGGGGAAAACTAATTTAAATTACACAAATGAACAATTCCTGGATGATAAAATTGACAAGACCTCCTTTCTATATAAAGGAGTCTAAGGGGTCACAATCTAATCAGAGCCGATATAACAATAATAATGTAAGGGCACAACAAAAACAATAATGGGCTTCTATGGGAGACAGTAATAACAATATGGGGACAACATGGGCACAACAATTACAATAAGGGGATACAATTACAATACTAATAAGGGAATACACTAGTATTATAGGGACCTAACAGGGTTTCCCGAAGATTAAACCACATCCACCATCAAGATTTACCACAATCCCGCCAAAAATGATCAAGGGATTACTAGGCCCAAAACAAACTTGGATGCCCCAGAATTTATTCACCAATACCTTGAGGAATTTTCCCTTCTCCACCCTCAAGCTTTACTGCAATCCTACCAAAATCGTTCAAGGGATTCCTAGGCCCTTGGGAATTTTCCCGAGACCACCTCACTTGTTTCTAAAACCATCCAATAATCCAAAACTCAACCAAATGAAAGAACCCCATCACACCATGGCTATCCATAAATGGAAAGGCAAAGCTAAAACCACTGTCACACCTGGAAAAAACCCATGCTAATGACAACATGATAACCAAATATACACATGCATGTACCATGTATTCTCAAACCGACTAGGAAATCACACATTCAACCTGTTACTTGCAAGTATTCCTATTGAAGCTACTTGATCCAAATTTTCCTTGCTTGTATCTTTCTTTCCTTTTCCTTCTTGTCCTTCCTTTTCTTTTCTTTCTCCAATGCTAGAGTGCTCCAATAATTCTCTAAGTGTGCAATAGTATGAGAGAATAGAGAGAGCCTCTAAGCTAAAACTAACAAAAGGTTGTGAAATGATCCTTAGAAGCCTTTTTATTATTGAAGCCTCTATTTTCTTCAATTTCCTCTAATTATCCTTCAATTTTCCCCTCATGCAAATATGTGACATTTCATCTCCCTTTTCTCCTATTTTCCTTTATTTTCATAAATAAAATGCCAATTAATGCCTCTTTTCCTTTTCCAATTTCCTTATCCATAATAAACTAAATGAACACCCACTAGGATGTTTTGTCCAACATTCAACTTGGAATATGTGTCCTGTGACCTTATTTTTATTTTTCCTTTATTAACTTTATTACATGAACTTTTAACCTAGAGTTGTTACAATATGAGACATTGGCAACTGAGATTGGGACTTCAACTCTCCACCAAACCTTAGGATGATGACATTGTATCCTTTCTTACAGTAAATCACCCCCAAGCCGGATTCAAAGCTTAAAGAGTAGTGCTCAAAGGAAATAACCAATCAATCTACAACGTCAAGGACTCCATAGACATCACCATCTCCACCCTTTATATGCAGGCAACAATACCTTCAGTGGCTCCACCCTAAATTGGGAGTCCAAAATCTCACTAAAAATAATTGTTAGTTCTATAGCCAAGCACAAGAAGACACCATGGACATTCTCTAAACAAGAATCCAAAGGAAGCATGGTCTCCACCCAAACCGAGATTCTAGAGAACATATGCCCTTCACTTGAGAGTTGTCCACTATATTCTTCCATTGCTTACACCAAAAAAAAATGTGTTGCTCCTAGTAATTTTTGCTACTGAACTTCTCCTTCCATGTTTTCAATCAACAACAATCTTCCTTCCTAGAACTATTGTTCAAGCTACTATTGTTCCTCTTTGAAATTCTATTCTAGCACTAACACCATTCCCCAACTTGTCTTGTTGTTCTCTACTATCCTCTTACTTATTTTTCTGAGTCCCCTTCTCTATTGTTGTTGTTGCCTAATTCAAATTTATTTCTTGAAAGAAATATCCCTACTATCACATTTCCTTTATTTAATGTTCAATACTTTTTGCTTATGGACTTGCCCAAGAGGAGTATGGGCTTCTCCTCCCTTTGGGAAGCCTATATACTTCCTCTAACTTCATAAAGATGTTGTCATCTCCCTTAACGTACACCAATTTTCCCATGACTGACATTAAATAACCAATTTCCTTCAATTTCCCAAGCAATCTCCTCCCCAAAGCTCTAAAATTTGTGGCATATTTCGCATTCAATTAATTGTGCTTACATTTCCACAATTCAATTACAACAATAATTATAAATATTTGCAAGAGGGGATTAACCAAACAGGTTTATCACATGTGTCAAAATATTTTCTAAAGTAAAAAAAACAATAGAAGAGATCAATTTTATTATTGCAACATTCCTTTGCAATGATCCTAAGATTTACAAGATTTTCTATAGGTGAGTGATGTCTCCTAAAAGTAGCTTGATCTTTAGCTCTTTTTCCCTGAATTTCAAGCCAAAGGGTAATCTTCTTTTCCAAAATGAGCCCATGTAGCCTAGCTAAAATGTGGCTCATCTTAATGGTCCTATAGTTATAGGGAACGTTTTTATCCCGACTTCTAAACATAGGCACAATAAAGCTTTGTTGAGAAGTGTAGCAAGAAAGGCTCAATTTGACTTACCCTTGGTCAAATTGAGTAAATTCAAAATTTGCACATCAAAATACAACTTGGAGGAATTTAACTGGGGTGACATGGCTCTTGTCACTCAGTTAGCTCAGTAAATTCGATTTAAAGGACTTGGAGTTAAATTTGCATGTGTTGATTGCTAATTTGTAGTAATCCAGTTCAATAATTTCTAGTTGTACTCAGTTAAACTAGTTCTAACAGTTAATAGAACTAGTTGGAGGTCAGTTGTGTAGTGGGACAACAACCTAACTCAAAGATCATCCTGTTAACTGATCAATCAACCAAAAATAACTCATGCATGCAAGGAATTCAGATTTCTCAACTGCAGTGGAGATTCCAAGGTAATGTAACATTAATTGTAGACTAGTTTTGAGTGTACAAGTGTTGCATGAAATCAATGATCAATCCTTGGGAATTGTGCAATCAATTTGGAGGAAATTCCTAAAAATAGGGACCAATTTCCTTAGGACTTTTTCAAGGAAATAAGAGCTCAGGTGGAGGAAAATTTTGACAAGGTCTGGGTTAGAGTTATTCATTGAGAAAAGAGAACAATTATTCACTTACAGGTTGAGCTTAGAGCGAGCAAGAAATTGTAATACATTCTCTATTCATATAATTAATGCAAGTAAGCTTAAGGGGTGTTTACCAATTGGTTTCCCTTGAATAAGTTTGTGTACTTGTGTATGTGATTGATGCATGTTTGCAAATCTTGTTCTAAATTGTGAATTAATTTCCACAGTGCATTAGAGTAGAATTGTGTCTCTTGATTTAGATTAAATTTCTTGAGAAGTTGCAATTCTATCTACATATTTCTACATGGCATCAGAGTAGGATTCACATTAGAACAATAATTTTGAAGTTGTTCCTTAGGAGGTTCAAATTTGCAGCTTCAGTGTAGCAGGATTTCCTCAGAGTTGGGAGAACGACCTTCAATGGACTGAGATTAGAGTATGCCTTGGAAGGAAACTCAAATTTAATTTCCTGGAAGGATCGAATGGAGGCATTGATTGAGGATAATGGATTGTTTGAATATGTCAAGACAAACATTCCAAAACCAGGATCATCTGATGCCCATAACCTAACCCAATGAAAGAAAGATGTAGCCAAGGCGAGGAGAATAATCTTGCAGGGAGTGAGAGACCACATTATCTCAAATATCCATGGGACATAAATTCCTTTCGCAATGTGGAAGGCACTGACTCAGCTATTTTAGAATATCATTCAACACAAAAAACTAGCCCTCAAAGACGAACCTCGAAACATTAAGATGCAGAAGAATGATACTATTCCGCAGTATCTCACTAGATTTACACAAGTTTAGGATGATCTTAGAGGGTTTGGTGTGAATGTTTTAGAAAATGACCTGGTGAGCCTATCTCTTCTAGGCCTTCCCAAAATCTAGCATAACTACCAAGACTCAGTGAATGGGAGGGAGAAATTACTGAATTGGGAACACTTATGATTTTATTTGGTACAAGAAGAAATCAGACGAAATACCAGAGATGGAAGTTCATATAAGGGAGAGGATGAAGAAAATTTTGCATTGGTTTGAAAGGGAAAGAAGGGAAAAGGGAAGAAATGTCAAACAAAACTAAAACCCAACTAATGGGGCAAGAAGAAAGACTTGTTCAAAATAAAATTCTTCAGTTGTCATGAATTCAGGCACTATGCTACAAAGTGTCCACACAAAAATTCTAGCAAGAAGAACTCAAGAGGAGCAACGGTGAAGCATTGGTTTCATAGTTCGAGCTATACCTTATCTTGATCACATGCATGACCAACACTGTGATGGGGAGTGTGTGGTACTTGGACCCAGATGCCTCATTGTACATGACAGGGTGTAGAGAGTTTTTCAGTGACCTGGAGGAGAAGAATTTGCAGATACATATTGAGCTTGGGGACAACAAAAGATACAATGCAATTGAGATTGGTACAATAAATTTTCAGAGGGAGTTGAGATGCCGTCTTTGCCTCAAATATGTCATGTTTGTACCACGCCTAAAGAAGAACCTCATCTCTGTAGTAGTTTTGGAAGACCGTGACTATGATGTGATCTTAAGTAAAGGGAAATCCTTTCTAAGACACATAGATAGTGGGCAGGTGAAGTATATCGAGCTTCTTGAGAAGAACCTATATAAACTTGATGTGGAATACTGTGATGAATTAAGAAGTAAGGCAAAGAAAGTGAAAAGTCGCGATGTCAGTGAACTATGGCACAAGATATTGAGACATTTGCACCATGACACCCTCAAAATTATGCAACGAATAACCATTGGCCTCCCTAAAGGATCACTTGAGAAACAATATGTCTACAAGGGTTGTACCTAAGGGAAGTATGTAAAATCCAAATTCCATGATCGAGACAAAAAAGTAAATGCAGTCTTGGAGAGAGTCCACTATGATGTTTATGGACCCTTATCGACAACCTCCACTGTGAGACATAAGTACTATGTTATTTTTATTGATCATTTCTCAAGGATGTGTTGAATCTTCTTCATGCGGAAGAAGGATGAAACATTCTCAAATTTTGTAGAATTCAAGGCACTAGTTAATAAAGAGACCGAAACGAAGGTGAAGGCTCCCAAGAGAAAAAATGGAGGTGAGTATGCTTCGAATGACTTCAAGGACTTTCATCGCAAAGAAGGAGTTCGAAGAGAACTGAAAACTCCCCACAACCTACAATGGAATGGGGTAGCTGAGAGGAAGAACCAGAGCATTGTGGGAGTTCACAGAGCTATGCTACATAACCAAGGCCTACCACTGCATTTGTGGGTAGAGGAATATAACACAAAAACATACTTGTAGAATCGGAGTCCTCATAGGATTCTTGGTCCGATTACACCGAAGAAGGCTTTCTCAGGGAGAAAGTCAAATGTGTCTCATTTCAGAATTTTTGGAGCCTCTGTTTATTGTCATGTCTCCAAATATTCGAGGAAGAAAATTAAGCCGACAACAGAGTTGGTTACATCAAAAATCTGTATAATTACCGAGTGTACTTACCTTGCCTCAAAATGACAGTTGTGCGAAGGGATGTAAATTTTGATGAAGAGAAAGCAATGAGATGCTCTCTTGAGAGGAAGCTGCAAATCTGACCAAAAGAGAAGCTTTTAGCTCCAAAGGAGGAGCCTCAGGAGAAGCCTTAGGAAGTTGTGGAGTAACCACAAATGGAGTAGAGAGGAGGCAGAGTTGAGACATCCACTCAAGCATAACCATCTAGAGAAGGTAGAAAAAGAACTAGAGAAGTTGATAGATTGGTGCAGGATGCGAGGGAGAATGTGGGATCTCCTTCAAATATGTGCAGGCAAAGGAGGTCACCTAAGAGGCACATTGGCTACATGGCTATAATGATTGAGCTTGTAGAGATACTAAGCCATCCTATTTTGATGAATCAGTTGAGAAACCAATTTGGGTTGATGCAATGGTGGAAGAATATGAATCCATCAGGAAGAATAATGTTTGGGAAGTCGTCCGAAGACCGGTAGATAAATCAATAGTGGGTTTGAGATGGATCTTCAAGGTTAAACATGCAGCATACAAAAGAATAGAGAAGTATAAGGCCAAATTTGTTGCCAAAGGATTCTATCAGGTTGATGGAATTGAATATGAGGAAACCTTTGCTCCAGTAGCAAGGATTTTATCCATTAGATCAATTCTTGTACTGACTGTGCAGATGGGGTGGAAGATACACCAAATGGATCTAAAAACAACATTTATCAATGGTTTTATTAAGGAGGAAGTCTACATAGATAAAACAAAAGGTTTTGAGAAATTTACTCGGGAGTCTCATGTGTGCAGACTCGTGCAAGCATGTATAGTCTCAAACAAGCACCTCGAGCTTGGTACACTCGGACCGATAGTTATGTCACTGGATTGGGCTTCACCAAAAGTGAAGCGAATGAAAACCTCTATCATATTTCGGTAGAGGGTAAATTGCTTATCATTGTTTTATATGTTAATGATTTAATATTGACAGGTGATGAGAAACTGGTCATCTCTTGTAAGGAGGACCTTGCAAGAGAATTTGAGATGAAAGACATGGGTCTCATGCACTACTTCCTCAACCTGGAAGTATGGCAAGGTGACGGGGAATTGTTTGTGTCTCAAGGAAAGTATGCCATCAAGACACTAAAAATATTTCACATGGAGAGTTGTAATCCCATGGAGATACCTTTAGTGACTAATTGGAGGAAGGAGAATGCCACTTCAGGTGAAGAGGTTGATGCTACTATTTACCAGTAACTAGTGGGGTCACTGATGTATCTTGTGAAAACACGACCAAATATGTGTTATGTAGTCAACCAATTGAGCTAAGATATGGTTAGGCCAACAAAATTTCATTGGAAGGAAATTAAGCATGTTTTATAGTACCTTAGAGGCATTACCCAATATGGATTATCGTACAGACGGATAGAGGGAGTGAAGTTGTGTGGCTTCATAGATGCAAATTGGGCAGAGAGTCCATTTGATCGAAAGAGTACAACAAGTGGAATTTTTAGTTTTGGTTCCACAACAATTTCCTGTTATAACAGGAAGTAGAGGTCTGTGGCATTCAACTCAACACAAGTTGAATGCATGGCTACAAGTCAAGCAACATGCGAGGTGATCTGGATGAGAAAGATACTTGTGGGACTATTTTGTTAGGAGATGGATCTAACAATGATCTATTGTGATAACTAGAGTTGCATTAAGCTCTCTGAGAATCCAATATTTCATGATCGATCCAAGCATATAGATATATAGTATCATCATTTACGGTATTGTGTGCAGAGGAGGATAATGTTGCTACAATACATTTCGACAGAGGAACACGGTGATGATAACTTTATAAAGCCTTTGTCAAGAGGGAAGCTCAAATTCCATAGGTGCAGTATAGGGGTGGTTTAAAATCCCTTTCTTGCTAAGAGGGAGTGTTGAGAAGTGTAGCAAGAAAGGCTCAATTTGACTTAGTCGTGATCAAATTGAGTAAATTTGAAATTTCCACATCAGCAGACAACTTGGAGGCATTTAACTTAGGTGACATGGATCTTTTCACCCGGTTAGCTCAACAAATTCAAGTTAGAGGGTTTGGAGTTCAATTTGCATATGTTGATTGCTAATTTGTAGCAATCTAGTTCATTTATTTCTAGTTGTACATAGTTAAACTAGTTCTAACAGTTAATAGAACTAATTGGAGCTCAGTTGTGCAGTGGGACAATAGTTTAACTCATCAATCAACCAAAAATAGCTCATGCATGGAAGGAATTCAAATTACTCAGTTGTGGTGAAGATTCCAAGGCAGTGTAACATCATTTGTAGACTAGTTTTGAGTGTACATGTCTTGCATTCAATTAGTCGTCAATCCTTAGGATTTGCTCAATCAATTTGGAGGAAATTCCTAAAAAATAGGGGCCAATTTCCTCAGGATTTGCAAAAGGAAATATGAGCTGAGGTGGAGGCAAAAATTGACTAAGTCTGGGTCAGAGCTATTCATTGAGCAAAGAGAACAATTATTCACTTCTAGGTTGAGTTCAGAGCATGCAAGCAATTGTAATACATTATCTATTCATATGATTAATGAAAGCGTGATTAAGGGGTTATTATCAGTTGGTTTCCCCTGGATAAATATGTGTACTTGTGTATGTGATTGATGCATATTTGCAAATGTTTTTCTAATTTTTGAATTAATTTCTGCATAGCAGTAGAGTAGAATTGTGTCTCTTGATTTAGATTAAATTTCTTGAGCAGTTGCAATTCTATTTCCATATTTCTATAGGCTTTGTGTGCAATGCTTAGGGAAACCTTATTTCCTGCCAAATTGAGGAGTTTTTAAATATGAGGGATGAGGACAAACCTTCCCATTTTGAAAATTTTAGCTTGGCAGCCTTCAATATCCCTAACTTTCAATCATCGTAAATCAACTCAATTAAGATATTCTGTTTTATGTTATTATTTTTATTATCTTTAAAATTTATTGAATTAAAATTAATTTTAATTAATGATGATAATAATTAATAATTGTTATTATTATAGAAATGTTTTCAAGAAAATATGAATATTATTAAATATTATAAATAATATTATTATATAATTTTGAAATTACAATTTAGTTCCCCCAATGAGGGTGCCTAGATGTGGGATATTAGCCCCAACATAGTGATGCAAGCCAATGATATATTGATATTAATGAGGGGCATTATACGCCACCCAAATGGTGTAATGCATATAATTAGCAACATGTTTGGGAGGTGGAACGTGAGGTTAGGTTGTGTGAACATTGATTCATGATTATTCGAAATTGGTTAGATGCTCTAAAAGTACAATCATACAGGGAGATGTAATTCAAACCTAGTCTGAGCATGAGTTGTCATGGAATCTATGGGAAATCGACAAAATTACAAAAAAAATGGCATGAGAAGCTAAGGATGAGAAGACTTAGTTTAAATTGGTCTCTTATCTTGTGGAAGATACGACATAAAAGGTTGTTTATATGCAACCTTGTTTACTATGGCCTGCTCACTCTTTCTTCTTACTACTTTTTATGGTGTTTTGTTTGGAATTCATGGGTTATATGGTCTGGGTTGTTGTCGTGCTTTAGGAGCCTAGCCAAAAGAGCCTCCTCTAGCAGTGATGTCCTTGTTATTGGATAAAATTCAAGCCTATTGATTTTTAATGGAACTTTGTGGTTTCAACTCTATCGGTACAAGGTCTAGAGATGGAGAAATTCAACATTTTGGTCTCAAGGTAACCCTATTTCTTGTTGGTTTCATCACAAGTTTCTTATTTTCAATCCTAAATTTTAAGTTTTACTTCTTAAGTATCTAGTTTTCATGTCAGTCTTTGATTCTATCAACATTTTGAGATCTTTTCCTTTTGGTAATTTCATTTTGCCTCCCCCTATTTTAATCCTCTCCAACATCCCCTCTACTTCTAATTTCCCTTATCTGGTATTCTCCCTCCACCATTCCTTCCCTAATTTTTAGCAGTTGAACCCCTTGGTTGCTCAATTTTGTGTTATGGTTGCTCACTTGCTTACCTAGGTTTGTTATTTACCTCCCTCCTTTTCACTCAAAGTTTTCTTTACACTCTTTGTCTCTACCTTGGACTCTCCTTTCCTTGTCCCAGATGTCAAGATGTATATTATCCTTGGGTCACACAGGTGGCAGAAGGGGTAGGGCTAGCCCCTTTATAGGCAAAGACACCCTTCCACCTTCCTCCTCGCAAACTCAAGCTCAAGCTACATCAAGAAAATCCTTGGCTCACTACGCAGACGTAATCCTTGACATGGTCAGGTGTACCATAACAGAAGTGGAAGAAGAGGTCCACCATGAATACAAGTTTATTCTTAACCAACATATTGAAAGAGAGACTAGGAAATGGATTCCTAAAATAGGCACCTCTACTAGGCCTTGAAAAACCTCTTACATGCAAATTTTCAATTTATATTGGCACATCAAAACTCTTATTGGAGAGTCTTCATTGAACAATTTGACACACAACAAGAGATCCTGGTCTGCATGGCATAAATGATGAAGAAAATTGAAAGGATAAACATGAATTTTTTTTCTTAGCCAAAAATCAAGAAGACATCACATTCACCCTCTCTCATGAAGACAATGGCTCTCCTCCACCAATCTAGGTGGACTCTCCCACAACATGAGATGATCAAGCGAGCCAACTTACTACTTTATATTTTATTTTATAATTTCAATAATGACATTGTTTTGACACTAATTATTAATCACTGGACATGTATTTTGATTAGTTATCTTTTCATTTTAAGTGATATAATGGTTGCCTTAGCGGTAAGTAATGTCAACATTTTGAAACTCTACTACGAGTCTCCTAGTCAAGTTTCCCAAATAAAAGACCAATAATAAAGGGAAAAAAATCATGTATCTTTCTTTTTGAATATTAATACAAATTTCCTCACCCTTTGAAAAAATAATTTAATTTATTTAAATGTTATATTAACCTTATTATTTTTTTAAATATATAAAATATATTATATTATTATTATTATCCAATTTTAAGGTCACGACCAAGCCAAACACCAAATTGGTGTATAAGACCCCCTTGTTTGTGGGACAAGGGATCCACCTCTACATGGCAATTTGACTGCTAAGTCTACGAAGGCATACATACTCTACCCCCTCCGGTTTTGAACATGTGATCTCTTAGGAAGAAACACATCTTCTTAACCATCAAGCCCACTCAATCTATATAATGTATATACCTTACCACACCACATTAAAACTTAGTGACATTATTATATATAAAATAATGTATAAACACAAAAAAAAAATATATAGCTTTTCCCACTTAAAGACTTCTATTTAAAAATAATTTAAGTAATATATATATGTTAAATTAATTTATAAAATATAATTAATAAAATCATTTTAAAATATACATATATATTTTTCCGTATATTATTAGAGTTTGCGATATGTAATTTTTCTCATATAAATATTTTTTTCCTTTCTTTTTTGAATTAGTAATTTCGAAATAATTGATTACAATTATTTCATAAATTCCATAAATAAACATGATTGTAACATGCTTTGAGATATTTGAACTAAATTAATTGAAGAAACGAATTATTCATCAAACTATGCAAACTAAAATCTTTTAAGTGAAAATGAAATATTAAAAATACTATAAAATACATTTTATAAATTAAAGTTTGTAAACTAAAATCTTTTAAGTGAAAATGAAATATTAAAAATACTATAAAATACATTTTATAAATTAAAGTCCGTATGGTTTAGAATAGACAATGATGGGGTGCATTGTTAAGGCACTCCATAATGTGAAGATTATCCTTCGAAACTTCATTGGAAAAAATCCAGCCATGTTAAGAGTTAGTGTAGCTTAGACAATCCCCACTATTTTGACAACTTAGATGCCCCTTAAGCCAAAAGTTAAGTATGTAGCCATCTCAAAACTCACACAACTTAACTAAAAAAAATATGATTAAAATATATATATATATATATATATATATATATATATATATAAAATTATAATATTATAAAATCTTACTATATATTTTAATTTAATATATATATATATATATATATATATATATATATATATATATATATATATATATATATATATATATATATATATATATATATATTAATTTTAAATAACCATTCATATTTTATTTATTTATTAATTAAATTAATTGAATTGAAATTAATTATAAAACTTTTATTATAATGGATTGTTTTTTTATTGGTTATAATTTAATTTATATATTAAATTTAAATAACAAATTAATCTTTATTTTGTTAATTGAATTGAAATTAATTATAAAATTATTTTTTTAGAGTTAATTATTTTTTCATTGGTTATAGATTTTATTATGTTCTACTCTCATTATATATACCAATATAGATTCATCTTAATCATGGATTTACCAAGCCCCAAAGGGATCAAATCTTATTATATGCAAACTTTTTCTTAGAATGCAAAACTTGAAAAAAGATTTACACCTCAAGAGATTTAATCCCTTTTAGTGCTTGATAAATTTGTGATTAATATATATCTAAAGTGGTTTTTTGTCTCTCTATAGAGACCATTTTTTGTCTTTCTATAAAGACCACGCGTAATTTTTTAATCAGTGTTTAAATTCTATTTTTGAATAATTTATTATTATTATTATTTTATATTAAAAAGTGAATAAGTTATATTAAAAAAACATACATATATAAGTTATATATTGAAATTTTTATAAGAATTTTTATTTTTTTGTTTTTTTTTAATTATTTTATTTATGAAAAATTATAAAAATTATATTATTTAATATAGATATTAAACCCTCATAATAAATTATAAAATAAACCTTTGAGCTCAATAAATATTAAATAAAGTTATATCTTAAATTATTATCATATTTATAACTTATTATATATTTTTATTTATGAAAAAAAATTAACATATAACCCATACTAATCATTACTAAAATTTTGATATAAATTTATTAAACAATTTTTAATAAACTTATTTATAAATTTTAAAAATAATAATAATTAAATTTTAAAAACAATATATATATTTTTATCATATTAAATTTTAAAATTATAATACCAACTTCTTCTAAAACCTTTTATATATTTTTAAATACTTAAACATACTTTTATATATTTTTAAATACTTAAACATATTTGTCCTTGACAATATACCTTTATAACATTGTATTTTTAAAATTGTTATACATACTTCTTTTACAACAATATATTTTCAAAATTATAATACCAACTTCTTCTGAAACCTTTTATATATTTTTTAAATACTTAAACAATATACCTTTAAACAATATACCTTTATAACATTGTATTTTTAAAATTATTATACATTCTTCTTTTACAACATTATATTTTCAAAATTATTATTTGTGAAAAATTAAGGGTATTAAATTAATTATTAATAATTGTTTAACAATTCATGAAAAATGATACATATAATTTTTTATTATAAAATTTATTTTATTTAATTACTATTAAAAATAAAAATAATCATTATTAAATTATATATAATTATTATTATTTCTTTTTCTAAATAAATTTAACATCAGTGAATAATTTTTCTCCCTATAAATGAATGTGGATAGTGGCCTGCACGGTGACCCAATGCTTTCTATATGAAAACACCATAGAGATAAAGTAAAAAAGAAAATGTGACAAAAACATTTAACGTCACTAAGTTACTTTTGTCTGCCTTCAGCTCTTACTTTGTCCTTACATTTCAGATTGACTCCGACCGACGCCATGAATAAACCAGTGACAAATGCCCCCCACACTTCTTATTCGTTTAAACATGATTTCCCAAATTCCATTCCACGTTGTTTCTATCTGCAAGTTGTATGGACAGGGGCTCCACAAATCAGATTCACAAGGACATACGGTGTATGTGTACATTAAAGTTCACATCAGCATTCCACACGGTTTCCTGTTGAAAGTTATTACATTTGAAATTGTGGTCAAAGAATCGCGAGTAAGAATTTATATTAATAGTGATCTAATCATTAAATGAAGATAATCGTGTTTACATCATGTTGGTATTTCGAATTTGTAATTTTATTTTGAAATAAAATTATTTATTTATTTAACCTATTACAAGAGATTAAAAATATTTAGAAAATAAGCCTCAGGCAGTGTTATAAATAAGAATAAATGTCACATCTACAGCTGGAACACTTCGCCCAGATTGCTCTCCGCTATATCTAGATGTTTGGGTTTTGCAGCTTCCTCTTCTTGGACCTCTTTCAAATACTTGGGCCTTCCTGTTTTTCATAAGAGACCTGCGAGCAAAGATTGGCTCCCTCAGCTTGAAAAATTCAAGACTAGGATCCAAGCCTGGGGTTACTCCTGGCTCAACACTGCTGGCAAATCTGTCCTAATTAAATCTGTGCTTACCAGCCTTCCTCTATTTCAATTTGCTGGGCTTCTCGCTCTGGCAATCATATTAAAAAAAATGGAAGAGTTCATGCGGAGGTTCTTTTGGAAGGGAGGAAAACAAAATGAAAACAAGATTCCCCTTATCAGTTGGGAAACCATCTCCAAGCCACTATGGGAGGGTGGTTTGAATTTCAAAAACCTCTGTCAGCAGAATGTGGCTATGGTAGCTAAGATTATCTGGAGGATCATTGTGCCCAAGCCTGGCTGGGCCCAATTGGCTCTCTGGAAAAAGTATTTCAGAGGTCCTTGTTCTAGCTGTTTAGACAATGTGATTCATTTGCCTAACTCGTCTTTCCTTAAACTGTATGTTAAAGCTGCTCCTTTAATCAATGCGCATTCCTTTTGGATCCCAGGAAATGGCAAAAAGATCAACATCTGGACTGATAAAATCATGAATATGGACCCAATTGAAGATAGAGCCTCCATTAGAGCGCTGCGATGCTGGATGGATAGAGAGGGGTTGTGTTCGTTGTGGGATATTTCTCTTTGGAGCGATTCTGTTTGGGAAGGTTGGAAACGTATTGAGGTGCCGACTCATCTGATCAACGAATGGTCCACGTTGCTTGACCTCCTTCATGGCTTGGCACCCACGCACAAGAGGAAAAGAGATTCGAAAGGCTGGGGGCTAAATGCTAGAGGCTACGCTGTCTCCATGGGATATGCCAAGCTGAATGAGAGGCCATACGTCCTCCCCGACCCAGCACCTTGGCACGGTGTCTGGCATTTTCCTTCATGGCCCAAAGTCAACTTCTTTGCCATGGCAAAATCCTAACGTATGACATATTGCAGAGGAAAGGGTTCTACGGTCCCTCCATCTGCTCGCTGTGCAACGAAAATGCAGAGACAACAGTCCATTTAATCCTTGAATGCAACTTCTCTAAGCAGATCTGGTTCTCCTTTATTCACAATTTGGATCCCAACTTTTTGCTTCCTTGTTCCACTGCTGATCTTTTTTCTAATTGGGCAATCAGATATCCTGGCCCACCTCCTAAAAATCAGATAATCAAAACTGCATGGGTTGTCCTTCCAAAGGTTATTTGTTGGCAGATATGGCTAGAACGAAACAGAAGAATTTTCAGAAATACTAATCAGAATCACAAGGCCTTAGAAATCAAGATTAAAAGTCATTTAAAGGAATGCTTGACTGACATAAAAGATGATTCTAATCTCAGCCAACAGGACATTGCTTGGGGATCATTCCTTGATTTGCAATTTCAATTAGCAGTTAGAAACGTCCCTCCTCTTAAAGACTGGCAAATAAGGAAATCTGAAACTGACTTTCAAGACTGGCTCAAATCGCACTCAAGGCACTCTCTCTTTTTTGATGGGGCAACAAAGGGCAATCCGGGCAAAGCTGGTGCAGGAGGTGTCGTTGTAAATCCAATTGGGGAAAAAATTCATTTCTTTGCTTGGGGGCTTGGACATTCATCCAGCATTCAAGCTGAGGCTTTGGCCCTCTTTCAAGGCCTCAAAATCCTCAAAGATTTAAATATAAATGAAGTTAATGTTATAGGTGACTCCCAGATCATTATAAACGCAATGGTTTCCAATTCGCCAACTTTGGATATTAAACTAGCAAGGCTGATATCAAGAATTAAGGGCTTGGAAAACGCTTTTCATAAGTTTAATTACTACCATGTGCTGAGAACTCATAATAAAGAGGCGGACATTGAAGCCAACAAAGTTGCCCTCCTCTCTGCCGGGGTCAAGATGAAAGACGAAGAAGAATCATGGGAACCCATCCCATAAGTTGATTATTGCCATGTTTTACTGCTTGCTCTTAGATAAATTTGTTTGTATCTTCAAGTGGGGAAAAATCTCCGAAATCGAATCTATTGTGGGGAAGAAGTCTTCAAGCTTCAGCTGCATTCTCATTCTTAGCAGTGAGATGCAACAGGATATAGACATCCTCAATGTAATCAGATTTTTGGCATTCAGGCCAAGATGAATATAAATACTCCATAACTGTTTCTGTCAAATATATATATATATATATATATATATATTTAGAAAATAAAATTTAATTTTAAAATATTTGTTTTCTAAATTTATGTTTTTGTGATCCATAATGAATTATGAAATTTTTTTAGGTAGAAATCATATAAGAGAAATTTTTAGCGGACCCGTTTTGAACCAAAGTCTGGTTCCTCTCAGCTTGATGATGAACCATACTTGTAAAATGTGGCCAAAAATTTCCCTTATGTGATTTCTACTGAAAGAATTTTCTTATATTTACTTTATTGTGTTGAGAGGTGTGAGTATGGGAGATACATTGTAATGTAATGTTTAACATTTTCACTAAGTCAAATTACATAAAAGTAAAACTCAATTAAAAAATAAATAAAAAGATTAATATAATGTAATGGAAAAATTTTAACGATTTAAAAAAAAAAAAAAAAAAATTAGTAATAAAAATAAAAATAAAAATGGTTTGTGGTATGTGGTATTGACCCATGGTATTCATGTGGAATGTAGTGTATTTCAAGGGGTAAATTAAAGAATCCTAGATCCATCTTAACTTTGGATCTACCAAGCGCCAAGAGGGATCAAATCTCTTTGAGTTAAGATAAAAGATTTGATCCCTCTTGGCCCTTGGTAGGTTCAGAGTTATGAAAGATCTAGGTTGGTAATTATTATTGCGTCACACTCTCCATGGTACAGATGTTGTAATGTAATGTTTAACACTTTGATTAAGTCAAATTACATAAAAATTAAACAAATTAAATTATATAAAAAGATTAATGTAATGTAATATAAACATTTTAACTCGATCAAAATAAAATAACAAAATAAAAATGAAAACAACCCTATAAAAAAAAATTAAAATAAAAATGGCCCATGGTATTGACCCATGGTATTCATGTGGAATATAGCTTATTTAAAGGGGAAATTAAACTAGCCTGGATCCATCTTAACTTTGAATCTACCGAGTGCCTAGAGGGATGATTTGATCCCTCTAAGTGCTTGGTAGATCCGAATTTAAAGTGGATATAGGCTAATTTATATTAATATATATTTTAATTAATATTGTAAATCACATACATATTTAGTTGTTCGCAATCTTACATTAATGTTTTAATTAAAAAATATACTTTAATAATGATAATGTAATGTCCCCTGATGGGGGTGAGCAATCAACAGATCAAATGGTCTCAGGGCCTCCCCCATCTAACACATCAAAAACTTGCTCTCAGTCATAATGGTCATTAAATGAAGTGATATTTGGACTATGAACCCTCTAGAGGCGATGGGTATACTTATTATGCTGCTCCGCTGAATGTGGAATGTTGTTGTGTATTGGGAGATGAATAAAGGGTGTAGGGTGAAAAGTTTCAATAGTGATTGCCAAGAGGGCTTACTCTGGGAGCCGAAGGGGTGGCAAGAGATTTTAGAGGGCTTGAATGCTAGATTTTTTGTACCGGTCATCCCTCAGGTGTTTATTTGGGATCCAGGAGAGTGACCATCCTTCCCTAGAGGTCTCCTTCTTTGGCAAGGTTCTGCAACCATCAGCGACAGCTTCCACCAGCTATGTTGGCCGCTGTTCTATGGGTTGTTCACTAGAATTTAGGTATTCCATACTTTCTGTTTGTGGTTTTGGTATAGATCATTTATTTATGTGGTGTTGAGAATCTGGTTTCCTTTGTGGGAATTTTTTGTGCTTTGGGTATTGGGCTCTCTTGTTGCAGCCCGACCTATGGGGAATTTATGTTGTCGAAGTATTCTCACTCCTCCTTAGGTTGGTGCTACAATGGTGTCACCAGTGCCTTTTAGGTGGGAAAGTCTCTATGTCCCTTGGGTCCTTCGTCATTCCACTGCTAATTGTTTAGAGGTGCTTTCAGTCCAGCCCGCCCTGGAATTATTTCATAGTGTTTGTTGTTTCAATGCTCCGGGAAAGTATATTTGGAGCTCGGTCTGTCATAAAGCGTTGTCTATCTAGGAGTACTAGTTGGGGTGGGGAATTATTGTAAATTTACCAAGCCTTCGCGCCGCTTGGAATCTCTGACTGGGGTCAGGCAAGAATTCCTCCACCCCGAAGCTATGTGGGGTCTTCTGAGCACTATGGTTTGTCTTCATTCCTCTTAGTTTGGTCTATCAGTGTCTGTTTTGGGTTCTTGTGGTGGGTGTCAACGAAGGTGTCAGTGACCAACTTATCGTCTAGGTCTGTGTTAAAAGTTTATATGCAAGTATGCCCCGAAAAAGGGTACGAGCCCACAAAGGTGGCGGCCAACATGGGCAGAGTGTGACACAAGAAAGCAAAGATAATTCGTCTGCAAAAGATTTTGCGAGCATGGAGAGAGAGGGCAAAGTTGCCCAGGACTAGGGCCGCTCCTCGGGGCATGTGGACCTTCCAATCACCTTGGAGTCGCTAGCTGAGCAATTGAGGGGCATCCAAGCTAACCTGGATATCCTTAGGGAGCATAGATACGAGGACATGGACATGCCAGTGGCATAGATGAATGACACCCACTATAGTCAGACAGAGATTCTTGAGCAGCTGGCCAACTTACGCAGGCACCAAAGACGAACTAATGATTTCCTGCATGAACTGGAGGCGAGAGTGGAACACATAGATTTCCACATGCATGAGCATCTGAGCCTAATCGCAACTTCTCCTATGCGCCCTCTTCAACCACCACCCTGATATGTCGTTCACGGGATGTCTTCTTATTTTGTCTCTCTTTTGGCATGTATGGCTCTCTAGCCCTTCGAAAATAAAGGCTCAAACTTCTACACTATACTCCGACTCTCCTAGCTAACAAATCCAGTCGGAGTGAAGTTGGGAAAGCCACTGAGACTCATTTGTATTTTGCATTTTCATGCTAATATAATAGAAATTATTTCACTGACAAAAAAATAATGATAACGTAGTGTTTCTTCCATTGGTGCAAGCTATCATGATTCATGCAACATGTCCCATGCTATGAGATTCTAGAAATTCCGGGTTTGTTCTTTTGTTGGTCAATTATTGGTAAATGGTGAAAACCATTTTCTAACATTAATGGTCAATTATTGGTAAATGGTGTAAACCATGTTCAAATATTAATGGTGTTGTCTACCAAGGCCACAAATTTGCCTCAAAAATTATTTCTCGTGTTTTTTTTTTTCAAAAAATATGATCATAGGAGTGTTTGAATTGTTTTTTTTTAGGGTGGAAATGGATTCTACACCATCAAAAACCCTTTGGGCACCCAAAATCCTGAAGTTTGACAGCTATAACCTAGATTTCCCAAAAATTTTACTAAAATTTTAACAAAAATCATGCCAGAATTTCTACTTTTTCCGAAATAAATTTGCAGCCTCGATAAACTACACCATTATTAATATTTGAAATTCATAACAAAGACAATATTAACTTATGACCTAAGGTGTCATTGGCATTGATTCACGTGAGTTTTGATTTAGCAAAAGTCTACGCTTCAATGCACGTGATATTTGACCGTATAGTGATCATACGTAAGGTCCTTGCAAATTTTAGTCATTGTCTTTTTGGTTCATGAATAGGGGAGGGATTCCTAATATTGTGCAGGGACCAGTAGTTGATATAATACTGGTCCCACCAAACCACCAGTGATTAAGACTTTTGAAACCAAAATTTAAACAGAAATAAATAACATTATGTATAAATAAGTTTTAAATTATGTCCAAAAATCACCCATACATTGACTGGGCCCACAACTGTCCATAAATAGTATTTTACTACTTAATATTGCAAAACATATTGACCCAAGTAGAAAACAGCTAGAGCCATAAAGGCTTCCAAACTAGTCTATTCCAGAAGTACAAAACAGCAGTCACTTCAACCCCCACTCATCAGAACTGCAACTTTGCATCCCAAATAAATATGCCTACCTGCACATAACAAAAGGAATGTATGTCAGCCATAACTGCTGAGTTGTTCAACAACTAAACACCCTATGTTCAATAAATGACACCCAACCCATCAACAATTAAATCCAATTTGTTCAATAAATGACACCCAACCCAATAACAATTAAATCCACTTTGTTCAATAAATGACACCCAGACCCAATAACTGCAATAAATGACACCCAACTCATTCTATTTCTCATTAAAACAGATCAAAGCACATGGATCAACAAATAAACAATTCCCAACCATTAGATCACAACAAATTAAATCCATACCACACATTCAAAAAGAAGCCATTGCAATCCATGTGCATCCATGTCCACCAATTAAAATCAAGTCCCCAAAACTATAAAAGAAGTCCACCCACTGTTGAAGTTGCATCTTATGCTTTCAAGCTATTCAGCAAACTTGAAGACAACATCACAAAACAATGGCCAATATATTCAAGTCAGTTTTATGAATTACAACTCATTCTTCTTACAGTTCTGTTTTCATTGTTTTCATTTATCAGATTTCTTACATTACAGTTCTGTTACAGTTCTGTTTTCATTGTTTTCATTTATCAGATTTCTTACATTACAGTTCTGTCTATTCATTTATCAGATTTCTTACATTACAGTTCTATCCATAGGGTGGTGACAGTTAACCTATACAGTTACAGTTAACCTTTTTTATACAGAGTTTATGTATGTGTTCTAGCTTATACAGTTAACCTATTGAATACAATCGTATCCATCTAATCAACGTCACAGGTTGCTTACCTTACAGGAATTGAAGGTTAGCTTACAGGAATTATTCGATCATCAGCTTCATAGGGATTACAACTTACATATCACAAATGTTACGTATGTCCAAATGTTACGTATGTCGTGCTAGTACTGTAGTCATAGCTTGTTTACCTAACAGGAATTGAACCTTGAACCTTAGCTTACAGGAATTGAGAGATTATTATGGCTTGGGTTCTATGCAGAATGAGTTAAAACATAGAACAAAAACGAATTGTAACTTTAATGACTCTGATAAACTTAGTAATTTTTCACATATTTTCAGACCTTGACAATCATCATTGAGACATCACATTGAAACATAATCGAAAGACATGTATTTTCAGAAGCATGAAGCTATTGAGAAAGCAAAAATTTTGATATTGAGTCGAAAGAGTGCAAATAAGTGAATTTCTACTACTGGTGAATGGACCATAGCACTGAGGAATGGTTTCTTAGAATGGAAGCCCGAGCGGATGACCATTTCTCTTTATTGAATTAGATGACTGTAAGATTTTGGATAATGAGAAAACACAATTATAAGTAACATAGCAGATGACCGTCTTATTGGCCTTCATATCTTTTCACCTCGTTGAGCTAGAGTGAGCTAGAACAAAGCTAGAACAAAGCATGGTTTCAGTTCACCCTTATCTATGAGTGAGCTAGAACAAAGCTCTGTATAATTACATATGTTATATGTATATTAAAGCTGAATCCAGTCTATTAGGGAGATAACCAACCTATGATACAGGTACTTTATCATATCTATACATGTATTTCTTAGGTTAGCACTGATAGTTCAACCTTTAGATGATGTTACTTGTAAAATATCTGTGCTATTACTTATGCCGAGTGTAATGAGAATGAGACAAGCAAGTGATTAGGTAAACAAGCATGGTTAGAAAGAGTCATGTGTAACTACTGTGTTCTAATTGCATAGCTTGTCATAAGCTTAGATAAGATACAAAAGTGACAAGTTAATCAATATACAACATGATATCCCGGGGTTCTCACTCTACACGCATATCCTAAGGTAATACATATGGATAGACTGTAATCACTGTATCCGCATATCCTAATGTAACAAGCTCTGTATCCTAATGTATACGCATATCCTGACACTGCCCTATGAAAGTGAAACATTTGCTCTCATTATGAAAACAGTGACATACATGTTGACAATTTCCTGTAATAGAGGAAAAGTATTTTTGCAGAATTAATAACGCATAATTTGACATATATTCAAATGTCTAAATGCAACATACATGTTGATAATTTCCTGTAATAGAGGAAAAGTAATTTTTGCAGAAGTAATAAAGCATAATTTAACATATATTCTAATGTCTAAATGCATGCAATAATTTTACAGGTTGTTGCATCTATGGCAAAAGGAAGTTACTCTGCTCGTACAAGGAGAAGTGGCAGGAGAGTGACAAGGGGTGCGCAGCTGCGATGCACATCGTCTGATGATGACAGGCTAGCTGATGTCGATGCCAGCAATGCACCAGGGAACATTGTTGAAGATGACCATGTGACAGCCGCTGATGTTAACACACCATCAGCCACAGAACCACCATCAACAACAGTCCAAGGGGCAAGCTCAACTAAAAAGATCAGTGCTATAAGAGGATGGACAAAAGAACAAATGTTAGTTGCAATTGACGACATAGAGTTTAATGGATACTCAGTTCGGGCATCTGCAAAAAAACATGGTATTCCTCCCTCGTCAATACATTATTGGATAAATGGACTGACTCATACAAAATGTAGAGGGCCTCTTACAGTTATGACTGAGGATGAGGAGGCCGAGGTGGTTGAGTGGTGTAAAGAGATGGCCCAAATGGGACATGGGCTAGAGTTGATACAACTCAAATCAACAGTTGCTCAAATCTGTCAAGGGAGGCCAAACCCATTCAAATATGGGTTTCCTGGTAAATCATGGTGGTTTGGGTTTAAAAAAAGGCATCCAGAACTTGTATTGCGTACTACTGAGGGCCTTGACAGAGACAGAGCATTAAATTTGTGCCCTGCAGTTGTGCAACAATTCTATGACACACTTTCTAGTGCTTATGATAAACATTCTTGTGGAGCAGACCATATATGGAACTGTGATGAAACAGGTTTACAGGCAGGGAGGAATTGTGGCATGCGGGTAATTGCCAAGAGAGGGAGCCGAAATGTGCCAAAGATTTTGCCCAAGAGCAGGGAGTGGATAACTATTTTATGTTGTGTTAATGCAATTGGTACTTCAATCCCAGGATTTTATCTATTCAAAGGTAAAAATCAACTGAAAAACTATATACAGAACTGTGAACCAGGTGCATGCATGGCTGCACATCCCCATGCATGGATGACTAAAGAACTGTTTCTAAGTTGGCTTTTTCACTTTGCTGCATCGGTACCAGGTGGTGTCTCGCCTAATAACAGACACCTTTTGATATTAGATGGCCATGGGAGCCACATGGCTGTACAAACAATTGAGGAAGCAAACAATTTAGGCATCGACCTGTTGACATTGCCCGCTCATACCACTCATAGGTTGCAACCCCTTGATGTTAGTGTGTTTGGCCCTTTCAAGAACTATTTCAGGTCGGAGCGTGCTGCATGGATGGCAAAGAATCCAGGGGTTGAGGTGAAAAGGTTTGAGCTAGCAGAGCTTGCAAGTAAAGCTTTTAAAAGGGCTTTGACACCATCAAATATCAAGGCTGGCTTTAGGAGGACAGGAATCTGGCCACTGAACTATGATGCTCTTATGCATGATACTGGTTGTAGCCAAGCGTTTCATGTGGATGGTCAGGAAGAAGGGAATGTCCAAACATGTGTTGAAGTGCAAGAAGTAGATGACCAAGATGATGTTGTTGCAGCTGGTAATATGATTTCCCTGTCTCAAGGACAGTTATATGCTGAAGATGATGAAACTGTATGTGAAACACAATATAACAATGAACAAATTCCTAGTAACATGGAGATTGTTCCACCAACTCAAGAACATCAAATTCCTGTTGCTGATATTGCTAATGATATTGTTGAACATGCAGTTGACAATGACCAATTGACATTGCCAAGCCAAGTAACCCCACCTTCATGGCTAGCAGAAGAAATGATCAATATGAATGCACATAGTGTCTCAGCAACCAATGAAGAAAGCATGAACATGCCCTCACAACCAGCAGAATTGAACAGTGAAATTGTTCATTTTTTTGTGGACAATAGATCAATGGAAGAAGATGAAGGACATAATGAGGCATCAAATGAAGATAATGATATGGTTCAATCAGTTCCAATAGATACTGAAAGGGAAGTACCAAGCAATGACATGCAGGTGGGAGGGGTGGAGAAGACACTTGGATGGTTCCTAAAGCTACCAGTAGAGAGAGTATCAATGAGAAAAAAGCAAGGTGCACCGGGTAGTCTTCGTCTGGGCCGAAGCTCACAGCTACTCACCTCAGAGGACTATATAAACCTGTTAGTTGAGTCAGAAAAAAAGAAACTTGAAATGCAAGAATTAAAACAGAAAAAGAAGGATATGGTCAAGGAGAAGAAGACAGCAAGGATTGTTGCAGCACAACAGCGAGCAACAGAAAGGATTGAAAGAGATAAAGCAAGGCAAGTTAAGGACCAACAAAAGCAAATGGGAAGACAGGAAAAGGAAAAACGAAAGGCACAACAAATGCTTGAAAAGGAACAAGGGATGATCAACGATACAAGAATAGCTGATGAAACTAGGATTATTTCAAACTCATTGGACTCCATTGCAGATAATACACCATTATTCCAAGATCTCATAAACATTCAAGTGCCCCACTATCAAACCGAGGGTTTACCCACTTGCCTTGTTCCTACCAGAGCTGGTGTCAATTCTTTGTATGCTCATTACACACCTCCACTTAATGCAGGGGTCAGTAGTGCAAATGTGAGGTATGGGTACTCAATACCTCCATGGTTGGAAGCTGCAAATTGGAATCAATCATATGGCAACAATCAACCATTTCCTAATCAGCCCTTGACTGGTAGGCCAACCTACCTGGCTCAAGAAGGTAACTCGGGGAGTTTTGGCACTCAAGATTCTCAGGGCCATAAAGAATAGGGGTGTCATATGTTTTCTGTTCTAACCACATTATGATGTGGATTTTGGATGGATTGTATCTTTTTCTTGGCACAACAACATTTTGGCTTACAACCTAGTAGTGATTTCTTGTGGCAACCTAACTGTGTGTTGATAAGAAATTTTCAATGGAATATGTCTTTCTGTAAAATATTAATTATGATAAAACTATTTCTATAAGTTATTCTGTGCGCACTGTACAAAGCTCTAAACTCACTTATGGCTCCAATAAGTGGACCGTTATAATGTGATGACAGTGCTGGGCAAGTTTACAATCACTTAACACTGAATAGAAGTCTACACTCACAATTAGAAACACCTCCTGCTCGCTTCTAATGTACGAGGCACTAGTAGTAAGGAACTCTATACTTAGCATGTTATTGATTGAATTAGAATGAATAAGAACTTTACATTGCTGGAAACTAGAAATACAATAAAGAACATAGTTATGATTTTTATCAATCACCTAGCTAGCCTATTTTTTTACTACTGCCCAACTTATAGAGAGCATGTGTTTTTATATGTGTCAGTAAAAATGATGGAAGTATCTAAATTAATCAAATCAGTTGATGAACAACTATGAGAATCATATTGTTCCATCTTGTTACATCAACTTTCCAAAAGATAGAGAAATTTGGGTGCACAGTAACCTAATCAGCTATATGACGAATTGTGGCTTAGTCATTAATTCTTTTCTAAGCACCTATTCACCTTTTTCATTTTCCTTCATGAGTAGATCAATTGTTTGACAATATGAGTGATTCACATATGACAATTGTTTGGTTAACTAATGAATTGTTATAATTGACGCAAAGTTACAACAGCCTTCTTAGAGGGAGAAAAAAGAAATGGAGTAAAAATGGAAAATTAAAAATAGCTAAATTATTATAAAAACTAAATAAAAATAAAATTACAATAATTTATAAATCTACAAAATATAAACCAGCGTAGACCCATCTTAAGATGGGATCTTTTAAGCATCAAGAGAATCATGTCTCTGTTTCTTTAGATCCCTTTTTACACTTATGAGATCTGGAGTTAATATTGATCTATAACAGTGTATTACGGTACAAAAAAATTATGAATTGCCTCTAATACATGTAAGAAGGAAATTCCAAAGCAGTAGGTATACAAAAATCCCGCAAAATTGCTTCAGAGCTCAAAATCTACAGCATGTTAAGCTTTCCTGTAATTTAAACTTCCCTGCACAAAACTAGGCATTGCAAAAATAAGAGAGATTCAAAGGAAATTAGTGTACCGAAAGGAAATCCAGGGTAACTGCAATTGTGAGTCTTGTCATCAACGCTGGAGATAAATAAAGTTTAAAATTTGAATGAACCTTAGGAAAGATCAACAATCAGGCAGAAGCACATGCCATTCTTAAAGGGATTGAATTGGCTCTTGAAAAGAGTGTTCACAATATCTAATGCATGGCAACTAAGCAACAATAATTATGTTTTTTGGAATAGAGATTATACCGACTCCATAAATTTAAAATTTCAGTAGGTCATGTGCTATATACAGGTCAAGGAGGGTTTTGATTCAATATTCTTTTCACATATTACAAGAAATTTACATTCAGAGGTACACAATCTAGACAATTCAACAGCTACAATGGACACCAGCACCCTACAAATATATCACTATTATCAACACATTCTCCTCTCCCGATAGCTCTGCACTCCTTATATCCCTGTTCCCCAAGCAACTAGGAAGAAAAGTTTCAAAAGTGCATAGAAATATGTTTGCAGAATCAAATATTCCAACTTAGCACAATTCCTACACATCCCTTGGAAGTACAAAGGTTGTCTCCAACACAAATGGCAGACCACCAAAGAAATGGACTCTCCTATAATTGTGATGAAAAATATGCTCCAGGTCATAGGTGTAAAAAACAGAAATTGTTCCAAATTGATATGCCCACTCAAGACCTGACCGAAGACATAACTACTGAGAGACACTGGAGTTACAGGTTGAAAACACCAACACTCCGACTCAAGCAGATATCGAACCTATTTCTTCATGAAGAACGGTCAATCTCTCTGCATGCATTATCGGGCATTTCAACTCCGCAAAATTTGAAACTCACAGGCTACATCAAGCACTGAAAAGTTGTAATCCTAGTTGACAGTGGCAGTGCTCACAATTTCATTCACAAGAGAGTCGCAGAAAAACTCATTGCTTGTACCTTCTGAGCAACACTTCAAAATCATGATCACCAATGGAGGTATGATTAAATTTGGGGATAGAAGTGAAAATTTCACTCCAAATGGGAGACTATGAGCTCAAAATTCATCTATTTTCCATTGATACAAGTGATTGAAATCCCTAATTCAATGAAAAAGATACAATAGCAGGGACAATAAAAATGCAGCGTTTTTATCTATAAAGCAAACACAGTAATAAGGCAATTGAGAGCAGCTACAGAGAGTTTCGAAAGTTGGTCTGGGCTCATTTCTGCGATGTTCCATTTTCCCTTTGTCTTTCTGCTCGGGGCCGGCTATGCAAGTCAATTGAGAGCAGCTACAGAGCGTTTCGAGGGCTGGTCTGGGCTCATTTATGCGATGTTCCATTTTCCCTTTGTCTTTCCGCTCGGAGCCGGCTATGCAAGTCAATTGAGAGCAGCTACAGAGAGTTTCGAGGGTTGGTCTGGGCTCATTTCTGCAATGTTCCATTTTCCCTTTGTCTTTCTGCTCGGGGCCGGCTGTGGGGCGAAGCCCTCCGCCGAGAATGGCACAGGACGGCCGAGGGCACGGGGCAGCAAAAATTACAGGCTAAAACAGCAAAAATAGCATAGAATGCCATAGAATGCCGAGAATGGCATGGGACGGCCGAGGGCATGGGATGGCCAAGGGCACGGGGCAGCGAAAATTACAGGCTAAAACAGCTAAAATAACATAGAATGCCATAGAATGCCTAAAACCCTAAACCCTGAAAAAAATGCTCAAAAAAATTGCAGGCTAAAACAACAAAAATAACATAGAATGCCATAGAATGCCCAAAACCCTAAACCCTCAAAAAAATGCTCAAAAAAATGCCATAGAAATTTCACAAAATATCCTGTTAGAGATGCTTGTGTTGAAAAACACAGAGTAATAGCTGGTAGGATTAAAAATCCTACCGGTTACAGGCCATGGATGGTCGCCGACCTCCCCCACCTTCCCCAGAGCTCGCTAGACCTTCTCCACACCTGCAACGTCCTTTTCCACACCTGCAACAGGAAGAAAAAAGCCATTAGAGATCAGAAAAACAACAAAAACAGCAGCGCAAAACAGAAAAATCCTATGTTACCTCAAGCTCAGTAGAATGGCGACCGACTCCTCCCCAAACAACAAAATCGCCGAATAAGACCACCACCAGAGAAATGCTAAACAACCGGCATTCCATGCTAAACAACTTGCATTCCAGAACGACCAAGAAATCCAGGCGGAAAAGCACAAGAAAATCAGAACCGCTGTCCCAGCCAGAAACCCTGAAACTCCATCAAACCTTCGCACCAGCACACGAATAAACGACTCTGCGCGCAAATACACAAACCATGTCAACCGAACAAAGCATTCCCCTAGCACACGAATAAACCACCATGCGCGCAGGTTATAGGGCCGTCCCGTGCCATCTTTGGCGGGGGGCTTCACCCAACAACCGGCCCCGAGCAGAAAGACAAAGGGAAAATGGAACATCGCAGAAATGAGCCCAGACCAACCTTTGAAATGGCGCGAAGGAGGATTTTTATGCAGTGAGGTGATAGCTCACACATGGAGCTCCACGGTGGACAGGTGTCGTACCGGAGCCATGTGGGTTGACGCGTGGTAAAGTGACGTGGCGGGGAGGGCACACATGTATTGGTGACCCTCCCCTAACGAGTCTTATGTTAAGAAAACCCAGTCAAACTATTTCATTAAATTGATTTCAATTATTTGCATGTTGACTGATCGTTGACTTAGCATCACTCCAACTTTATTAAACGACTTTAAATCATTTCCCTCTTGATTTATTACTTGTGGAATATTTGCACCTTCGAATATTATGTGGTGAATTATTCATGTCTGAAGTAAATATAAATCTTAATATTTAGGAACTCGTTACTGCTTGTCTTCGTGAATCAGTTAAATTTCTTCTTCACACAGATGTATACAACCTCAAAACCTTAGATGTTTTAGGAATTTATTGAACCCTATGGGACCCAGTGTTATATAATTACCCGTGGAGTGAAATATTGAATTCGAAGAAACTTTGTGGCACATTATTAAACTCTATAGTTGAACTTTGAAGTTAAGTATTGAACTTTGCGGTGAAGTATTGAACTCTGCAACATACTCAACTTTGTGGCTGAGTATATTGAACTCTGGCTGAAGTATTGAACATGACAAAACTCTGTGACTAAGTGTATTGAACTCTGCAGTGAAGTATTCAACTTTGCTACATATTCAACTCTGTGGTTGAGTGTATCGAACTCTATGAAAATTTGCGACATTATTAAACTTAGCAGCATATATATCCTCTTAATGGGCACATAATGATTAACTACAATGGCTTTATGCATCTCTACATTGAACAAAGGGTGGTTGCAATGAACATACCATATGTATAAGTTTTTCTTATTGTTTATTTTCTTTGCATTTTATTACATATACCAAGACCTCGGGGAGGCTCAACAAAATCATACTAGATAGTCGTTATGATTATATAGATTTATTAGAAATGGGAGAGGAAAGATAATTAAAATATAAAATAGAGTTGAGGCAATGTATTTATTAGAGAAATTTTGAAGTATAAAATACGTCTTTTAAAGAATATTATAAAATAAGATTAGATTATATCATCAAATTTTAGAGGGGAAAAAGAAAAAAACTATTTTGTCACGGTAATCAATATTTGTAGAGTTATAGTTCCATTAATGCATTGGGGTAGTATATGGCACCCATTGGATTATGTATTTTGTTAAATCCAATTGCTAACATACTCTGCCCCAATGCATTAATGGAGCTATAGCTCTACGAATATTGATATTTATTTGTCAGTGTAGTTCATTGATGGCGTCGGTCAGCGTTATTCTAAAATGTAAGGACAAAGCAAGGTAAAAGATGGATGTAGAGAAAAGTAACTTCGTAATGTTAAATGTTTTGTCATGTTTTCTTTTTACTTTATCTCTATGGTGATTTCGAATAGAAAGCATTGAGTCACCTCTTTTTCCATGCAGGCCACTCTATTCACATTTATAGGAAAAAAAATATTCACCAATAAGTAATAATCAATGTAAAATTATCATTGCACCAAAAGATGCAAGGGCATTCCGAGAGTGTTTTGGGTTTTTTTTACCTTTCAAATATATATAAACATTTGAAATAGAGGTGAAAAAATATGCATGCCCCGACAATGAAAACCATAATGTTTATAGTAGAATTAAAATAGAGACAAACAGGGAAAATATACACCATTACTTTGATACCCTTCCTACTCTATTGGATATATAAAACAAGTAGTATTAAAGTGAGACTTTTTGGAAAGTTATCAGGTTTATTTTTTGATCTAATTTGTCTAGAATCCCGCAAGGATTTTTTGAAATTACAAGTTCCATGGGCCACATCTTCACAATTGAAGTGCCCCAGAGGTTGTTGAGGGTGTTGAATCCATATATGCAATGACCAAATTAGTTTAAACAACACAAATCAAGATTCGACCACAATTGTTTTCACCAGATTTCAGCCAAAAATCCACTGGAAACTCCAAAAAGTCGCATTTAAATACTACTCCTATATAAAAGGACTCACCAATGACACAGAGGATGGTCATTGACTAACAAATACTTATTAAACTTGATTTTTAACATGTAAATATTTCCATATTATTAAATTTATTTTTTTTTCTAAGAATTCTGTACATTACTATTTATAAGAAAAATTGAATTAATAGTCCTCTGACTGGTCGTTTTGCGTCTGTTTCCTTTCGTTGCTACCCACTGTCCTCGGCGGTCACAGTTGCCATTTCCATGTTCGAACACGGATGAGGTCATGGACTTCGAGGAGGTCGACTATCAACCGGAACCGTTTCCCGATCAACCCATCTTCAGAAGCCCTAACCCTAACCCGATGGTTACTGGTCCACCACCGCTTTCCGCATCAGAGCCATCCTACGCTGCCTCGATGGTTACCATCCCTGGTCTCATCGCATCCTCACTACACTTCGACACCCTCTTTATCGATTCTCCTGCTCTGAATTATCCGCCACTCTCCCCTAGGACACTACACTTTCTTGCCGCGGTCACGCCCTCTGGGCGACCATCTACACCTGTTTAGCGCTCCTCTGCCTCCAAACCAGACAACTGGGAGCCTTCCAATCCTCGGCATCAACCTGTCAACATCTGCAAACTCCCCGTCAGGTTGTTTTGAAACTCCTGTGATTAGGGTAAATTCGGCGGCTCAACAATAGGACGGGCACACCTCCTCTAACCCGCTCCAGGATCATCCATCCGTGCCCTGGACCGGAAAAAGGAAAGTAAAGTGTGTGAAGGCTTCATCAAAGGATTTGACCATTTGTTTCGGTGAAGGTATATCAATGGGTAAAGTCACGAATAAGGCTAGCTTTATCCTGGTTTGGCATGTCCGTGGTAGGGCTTATTCGACAGAAAGATTGACCCTCTGGGTACATGAAATTTGGGGCAATACCCTTAAAGAACTGCCGGAGGTCCAGATCCTTCCACGGGGGTGGTTTTCCCTGCATTTTTCCAAGGAGGAATATATAGATCTGGTACTCACTCGATACTAGCATTTAGAGATGACTCCGGTCCTCCTCAAGCGATGGAGTCCTCTGTTTGATCTGGAAAGGGAACAGATTAGGGCAGGACCATTCTGGGTTCGTTTACCTGGTCTCCCACTACAGTATTGGTCAGAAGATGTTTTCGTCAGGATTGGAAATACGCTCGGCACCTACCTCGACTATGATAAATCATATGTCCATACCAAGAATCGAACCCTAGCTCGCATTCTAGTTCATTTGGATATGCGTGAGGGTTTGGAGGAAAAAATCACATTAAAATGGAGGCATTTCACCCAAGTACAGATTCTAGACTACAAAGGAGTCCCATTTCACTGCAGAAGATGCCACAAGGTGGGGCATATTTTCAAGGAATGCCCACTGATCAAAAAATCTCCTGATCCTCCGAGCGCGCCAGTTACCTCAAAGGGTCAAGTAGTCTCCCTCTCGGATAGTATTCCTGTATCGGCCCCTTGGGCATCTATTCAGGATGCCTCTCCCATGGCTGCAGAAGGTGCGCACGAGACACCATCCCCACTTATGACGCGAGCCCGAGCTGCTGTTGAGGCTGCGAGAAATGCGGGTACTCATATTTCCTCTCACCCTAACTCCTTTGTCTCTCTTTCTTGCAATGCATTTCATGATACTTCATCTCCTATGAACATTACCCCCTCCATACCCTGCTCTCTTACCTTGCCCCCTCCCATCTTTTCTACCACCGCTCCATCTTTCCCACCACCACCCTCCATTCCTCCCTCAACCTCTTCGGACTGGACTGAACCGCCTCACTCATACAATTTGCGCTCTCGCTCACACCATGAAGGTCATACTCCCATCTATTCAGGACTGGGTCTCACCCTCATAGGATCTTTTGCCCAATCATTTCGTGGCCGAAAATCCTATCTCTCTAAAGCCATACAAAAGGTTGGGGCAGAAGTCGCCACAGGCAAACAATCCACCTTAGAAGGGGTTCTTAGAGCATTGTATACCCCAGGGAGGTCCCCCCCATGAAGTGGCTCTCCTTCAACTACAGAGGTATGGCTAGTGCCTCCAAAAAACTAGTCCTGCACAGATTATTTGAAGTTGAGTCTGTGGATATTATTATGCTGTAAGAAACCCTTGGTGATGCCGACCTCATCACCAGAACCTTGGCACCTTTAAAACCGGGTTGGCACTTTCATTCTCTTGATGCTATGGGACGTTCTGGGGGATTAGCCATTGGTTACAACCCCCACACCATTCAAGTCATATCATCATGGGGTGGAATAGGGTTTATTGGAATGGATATTTTCTCGGCCGAACTTGGCATGAATCTTAGGGTCATTAACACATATGGACCCTGTCATCGGCGAGAGGATTTCTGGCAGCGATTCCTCAACCTATTGATAATTTCATCCGACTATGTGATCCTTAGGGGTGACCTCAATTTCTCCCTAGGTTTTGGGGAATCATGGGGTTCCCAAGCCCAAGTGGATCCCCTTTCAGGATATATGATGTATTTATTGGAGCAACATAACCTTACATATGTCCCCATGAATAAGCCCCTTCCCACTTGGAGGAATAGAAGGGTTGGGGAGGCAACACTAGCTCGAAGGCTTGATCGATTCCTGATTAAGGTGCCCCTATTACAACATCTGAATCGATATAGACAATGGGTGGGCTCTGGGGGCATATCTGACCACTCACCCATATATTTGGAGGTCCTTGGCCCCCACTCAAAGCCTAAATCCCCATTTAAATTCAATCACGTGTGGTTGCAAGATCCGGGATATATCAAGATGGTCACTGACTATTGGAAGGAAAATCCCATTTCGAGACACAGATCTCTGGCTGAGGGTTTCTGTCACAATCTTTCTTAGCTCAAGCATCTATCTATCACCTAGGCCAAAGAGAAAGTACAGAGGGATGATCATACCCTATCACAGATTGAATCAGAACTGAGTGAGCTAATGGATGATCGTAACAAGGGTTTTACAACTACAAATGAAAAATCCCACCTTATTGAGCTTGAGAAACAGAAGGACAAGATATTGAAGGAGAGAGAGGAAACTTGGAGACTCAAGAGCAAGGCCATTTGGCTACAAGCTGGAGATGACAACACAAAATTCTTTCAGAACTATGCCAAGGGAAGAAAGGTGTCAAATACTATCTGGAATATGCCCTTACCTGATGGAGGTGTGGCAGACACCTTCAATAAGCTATCTCTTTTGGGCACCAGACATTTCGAGAATCTTTACAAAACCCCACAAGAATCCAATCTTGCAGATATTATTTAAGTAGATGGCCATTTTCCTTGTTTTGTGGATGCAAATATGGCTGATGATCTCATCGCACCAGTGACAACTATTGAACTTGAGGAGACCCTGAAATGGTTTAAAAAAGATAAAAGTCCAGGGCCGAATGGTTGGACTATCGAATTTTATCTGGCTTTTTATGAATTCTTGGGTCAAGACCTGCTCATTGTAGTGGAGGAATGCAAGACCACTAGAAAATTATATGATGCCATGAACTCCACCTTCATAACCCTTATCCCCAAGTCTGATTCACCAACATCCTTCAACGACTTCCACCCCATCTCTCTCTGCAATTGTCTCTACAAAATCATTGCAAAGATCATTGCCAACAGGATCAAACCTGTTCTCTCTCACCATATATCACCCGAGCAGTTTTCCTTTCTTGAGAATCGACAGATTCATGAAGCCATTGGCATTGCCCAAGAGGCCATACACTTGATCAGATCCAAAAAGCTAAAGGCCCTCATATTAAAGATCAACCTGGCAAAGGCCTTCGACCATGTTAGTTGGCTTTACATCAAAATTCTTGTCATTCATATGGGCTTCCCTCATGACTTCATCACCTGGATCATGTCTTGCATCACCACTGCCACCTTCAGTGTACTCATCAATGGATCTGTTTCACATTTCTTTCATGCCTAGAGGGGACTCCGATAGAGTTGTCCCCTGTCCCCCCTTCTTTTCCTTATTGTCATGGAAGGACTCAGCCGGCTCCTTGCACAAGCAAAGAGAAATGGTCGACTGTTTGGACTAAAAATAAATGACTTATGTCATCTCACTCATCTTCTATTTGTCGATGATGTCCTCATTTTTCTAGATGGTAGCATCTGAGACTCTGCTTCTTTTGCCAATATTCTCTCCCTTTTCTCCTGGGCCACAGGCATGATGGCCAATCAAGGGAAATCCACTATTACCTTAGCCCACACATCCATCAATGAGTCTCGATATGCTCACTAGCACTTCCCATACAACATCCTCCCACTAGATCAGGGATTCAATTACCTGGGGTCCTGGATCAAACCCCTGAGCCAAAAAATTGCTGACTAGATATGGATTTTGATTAAGTTGGAGAAAAGGCTATCAAATTGGTGTCATCGGTTCTTATCCAGAGCAGGAAGACTTGTGCTCATCAAATCAGTACTGGAGGTCACACCTGTTTTCTGGATGGCTTTGGCATGGATACCCAGAAGTATCCTTGCCCGCCTTCAACAAATTTGCAGCAAATATCTTTGGAATGGTCATCAAGATAAGAATATTTTTGCCTAGGTTAGTTGGAACAAGATTGCCCTGCCCAAAAAATGGGGAGGTTGGGGATTAAAAGATTTAAATCTTTTTGCTCAAGCACTTGCTGCTAAAATGGGATGGACACTTCTTACTGGACAAAACCTCTGGACCACTGTTACTTATCACAAATACATCTGGCCTCTACAACTCATGGATTGGGTGCGTCTACCACGGTGGCCAAGGATAGGCATATCTTCTGTTTGGAAAGCCTTGCTACACTCCTTACCTATCATTCACAATAATTTGGCCTGGCGGATAAACGATGGCACAAAAGTGCACATCGGCCTAGATCCCTGGACTGGGGGAGGCAGTCGACACCATCTACTGAGAGAGCTAATCCACCATCTAAATCAGCGAGATATCAGAGTTATCGCACACATTGCTGATAAGGATAATACCACCATATTTGCACAAGGCTGGAAATCTACTCATCTGCTTAATATCCCACCCCATTGGCACCAATCGTGGCAAAATTATATTTCTGCACTGACTGAATTCCACATCAGAATAAAGGAGGGACCTGACAAACTTATGTGGTGCCTTGCTGAGGATGGGATATACACCCCAAAAGTAGGCTACCTAGGGCTGGTAAATAACAAACAGTTGGAGAATTCTCAAGATTGGTGGTAGGCTATCTGGAAGTTAAAATCCCCGCCGCGAACCAGGCTCTTTTTCTGGTGTGTGCTTAGCAATAAAGTCCCCATTGGGGAATCCTTAACCCATCGTGCTATATATGGACCACACTGGTGTGTCCTATGTAAGCAGGCATCTGAAACGACTAATCACCTATTTCTTAAATGTGATACTACGGTCAACCTTTGGCAATCCATCTCTACATCGATCCAATTTGCTGGCAGATGGGATGGGGAAAACATAAACCAAGCCTGGAGAAACTGGTATAGCGCGCATCATGGATCTAATATAATTTGTCTCCCTCTGCTTATATGTTGGTCGATTTGGCTAACTCGAAACAAAATTTGAGGAAGGAGTCACCAAATGGCAGATTATTACTGCAAAGATCATCTCTGCCTACCATGAATTGCCTGAATACACTGCACCTCACATTTGAAGATCACTTGCACCTGATCCCATTGACAAATCTATCCCCTAGGCATACTTTGACGGGGTTGCACAGGAACATGGGTGCGGGGGAGGTTTTCTATTGTATCTATCTGAACAACATCACTTCAAGGTGAAGATGGGACTTGGAGATGGGACAAACAATTATGCTGAATTAATCACCCTCCACCATTTAATGCATTTTTCTCTAGGCCATGACTGCATCAATCTTAAAATTTATGGAGACTCAAAAATCACTATAAATTGGTTCAATAACATCACTTCTAGCCATGCACACACTCTTAGAAATATTTTGGATGAAGTGAACATGTACAAAGCACATTTTAACTCCATCTCATGTCATCATATATACAGGGAGCATAGCAACAACGATGACAGGCTTTCCAAGGAGGCCATGCTACTACCCAGAGGCCAGTGGATGATTCAGGAGCAGAGGGGTACTGCCTAGTACCAATACTACTACAGGCCATATATTGATCAGGCATATCACAGGGCAGTTGGGCCCTAAATTTTTTGGGACAGGTTCAGTCATTTTACTGTATATATCACAATATGTGTTTATAATCAGACTATATATTATGATATCACCCTGCGTGGCATATTTATAGACATCTTAGTTATAGCTTTCTTTTTTCAGACTCTGTCATACTATCACCTTGCGTGGTGAATTCTGGTTAATACTCAACACCATTTTTGGAATAGACATGGATGTATTCTTTTGACTTTGCACACACAGATATGGCTATGAGCCAAACACTGCATATGCTGCCAAGCATCTACTATATGTAATTTTTCAAAATTAATGAAAAATTACAATTTTTCCTTGGGAAAAAAAGAAAAGAAAAATTGAATTAATAAATATTTATTAGTAAAAAACAGATTATTAAATGTTTTTAATCCTTTCAAAAATCAAAGTTAATTAATGTTAATTTAATTTTAATTTTAAATTATATATATATATAAAAATTATATATAGATATAGATTCCAAATAAAGTTATCGAGAAGGAGAAAACGCAATTGAAAAGTATTCAAAAGCTTTTGAAGTTTGAATGAAAGGGGAATTTTATACGAAACCAGAGCGGCAATAGGAGGGATTGATCGAAAAGGAACCAAAGAGGGCATACGAGGGATTGATCCAAAAAGAAAGTATATTCAAATTATTAAAGAAAAGTAGGGTCAATGAGAAACCAAGGTCAATATAAGTCGAAAAGAGAGCATTTTCAGATTATAAACAAAAAAAGTAGGACCTCTAACTTTTGTTCAAAACTAAGAGGGGATTGTTAAGGCCTCATTAAAGGCATAGTGCATCAAGATGTGTAGAGCGTTAAGGGTCTTACATTGTTGGAGAGTGATTACAAGAAAATTCATGGGGTTATTGATCATTGTATATTAAAGGGGTTAGTGTTCAAGATCATATATTGCATAAGGAGATAAGTGTCCTAGTGCATTAAGAGGGTTAGATCACTCTAAGTCATAATGTGTTAGTTTTGTATTGCATTAAGGGTGATGAGGGATAATGGCCATAGTGTATTTAAAGGATTAGGGTGTTTGAGGTCCCAATGAGATAAAGGTTCATTCATGATTATAAGGTTTAATAATCATAGTGTATTAAAGGGTTAGTAGGTTGAATATTATTAAGTGTTATGGGTATATTGTTTCAAGAGTTATATTAGTCAAGAGTCATAGTTTATTAGTAAGGGAGGTTTGTTGATATAAATAGAGGTTAATGGTCATAGTATGTTGAGGGCAATAATTTATTATGGGTGAAAGCATTAATGATAGTGGGTGTTAAGGGTTATCATGAATTAAGTGTTTTTTTGAGTCATAGTGTATTAAGGGTTATAGTAGATAATTGTCAAGGTATATTAAGATAGTTAAGTTTTCAATGTTGTTTATGTTATGGGGTGATTATGTTAATAGGAATAATGATTATGGGTCACATTGTATTAAAAGAGTTAACATGTTTATGGTCTTATAAGAATGTTAGGAGTGATTACTTCAGAGGTCACATAGTCATGAGTCATAGTGCAAAGGGTTTGTATGTCTAGGGTCATATAAAAGTGTTGGGAGTGATTACCTCAGGGTTCACATGGTCAAGGGTCATTGTGTAATATTGTGTGTTTGGAGTCATATAACAGTGTTGGGAGTGATTTCTTTAGGGGTCAAATGGTTAAAGGTCATAGTGTATTTAGGGGGTTAATGTTTTCATGGTCATAGTGTGTTAGGGGGGGGATTTTGTAAATAACATAATGGTTGAGGATCATAGTGCTTTAAGAGTGTTAGTTTAATTTGCGTCATGAGTGTTGGGAGTAATTGCTTTAGGTGTTATATTGATTAAGTGTTGGGTATGTGTTATATTCTTTCCACGACTAGTGCCAGGCGTTGTTATGTTGTGTTGGGAGCAGTGAGGGGATTGCAGGGGGGGGAACTAGCCCCTTGCTAGGGGGTTTGCAGGGGGCTGGTAGCCCCCTTGCACAGGGTCTAGGACAACGCCCACAATCTTTTTGTTTTACATGGACCCAATAATGGTTAGGCAGACCTACCCATGGTTTTGCGCATGGTTTTAAGCCTAATGGTTTTGCCCATAATATTTTGTAGATTTGGTCAAGGGAACTATGATTATGTTCTAATCCAAGGTTAATGGATTGAGGTTTATGAATGCATCAACATGTACATAATGTATTGTAACATTGAAAGGAATATAATGAAAAATCAATCTGGTTTTCCTAGTTTTGGGTTCTAGGAGAAAATATTTGCGTATATTTTTATGTTCTTGCCATGTTGTATATATATATATATCTATCTATATTTTTTTTTTTTTGCAAGTAATTTCTATATAGGGTTAAAACCTACATTAAGATTCATTGTGTATAAAGGAGGTTAGCATTTTCAAGGTCATAGTGTATCATAGGGTGATTGCTATATGAATCATAGTGGTTAAGTAGCATATTAAATTAAGGGGGTTCTTGTACTTTTATGGTCATATTGTGCTAGGGAGTTATTGTGTCAACAAGAATAGAGGTTAAGACTATAATGTATTAAGGGGGGTTTTGTGTTTAGGATCATACAATGTTATAGGTTGATTGCTTAGTGGTCATTATAAAGGTTAATGGTCATAGTGTATTAAGAGGTTTAGTGTGTATAGGGCCACATTGTATTAGGGTCTAATTGGTCAATGATCATAAAGGTTAAGGGTTGTAGTTTATTAAGGTGTTAGGTTGTTCAAGTTGATCAAGGTTAAGGATAATTATGTCAATGATCATAAGGCTTAAGGGTCTTAATGTATTAAGAGGGTTAGTGTGTTCCATTTCATAATGTCTTAAATAGTTATTGTATCAATGATCATGGAGATCTAGGCTCATAGTGCATTAAGAGGGTCAATGCATTTGGGTGTATTATGTGTTATGTGGTGATTGCACAATAAACATGTGGTAAATATGTCTGTTATAATGTCTTAGGGGTTTAATGTGTTCAATGATATAGTGTGTTGGGGGCTAATCACATCAACCATAAATGGGTTGAAAGTCATAGTATATCTTTTACTATTAGAGAGAGTTAGGGGGTTCTAACATTATTATTGTAGAGGTTAAGGGTGATAATATATTAAGGTGTTTACTTTGGTTAGGGTCATAGAGTTTTGGGAGACGATTAATTCAAAGGTGTCATAAGGGTTACGACTGATAGTATATTAAGAGGGTTAACTTGTTCAAGGTAATAAAGTGACAAGGCTAATCACTTTAAAGGACACAGGGGTTAAAGGTCATAATTTACATTAAGGGGGTTAATGTGTTATATATTGTAGGATGTTAAGGATTAGAACCATTGATAAGCCTAAGGGTTAAGTGTTAGAGTGTATAAAAAAGGTTAATGCTTTTAACGCCATATAGTGTTAAGGGATGATAGTCAATAATCGTAGAGGTGAAGGCTCATAGTATTTTAAGAATTTTATTTTGAATAAATAAATCTTTTAAATAGTACATAAAATGATTAATTTTAAATTAACATTATAGAGACACCAAGTTGAAAATGAGGTATGTTGTTATGCGCTCCATAAGTTTTCTTGTTCGCGGAGTGAGTGTTTTCATTGCCATCTTCTGAAGCGATTAAAATGCAAGCCCTCAAATTAAGCGCTTTGTGCAAAGTTTGTTGGATATTTATAAGACGTTTTCGCTTTGTGCAAAGTTAGTTAACATTTTCAGCGGTAGCTTTTGAAAGAAAATGTAAAAGTCAACGGTCTTTTTAGGAAGGTTTTGCGAATGTTGATAGTCAACGTCAATCTGGTGCCGGAGTCCCGTATCTTGTATACGACACTGGACAGTATTTGTCTATCCTTGGAAAGGTTTATATTGTGGTTGCTTAGCTGAAGACCCCGGTAAAATCCTTTCTCATAAGTGTTACTTTGTGAAATTGTGTTAATGGCAGTGTATTAGTTTTCTTTACCTCTTTTTTATTATTATTAGTCCCTGCCATCTGGCATCCGGCAGGGACTATAGTAATCGATCGTTCCGGAGATAGCATTAATTCGAAGGTGTTATTCGACTGTTTCAGTGGTTAACCTAAAGTTTCGAAATGCTTTGTTAGGCGCTTATGCTAAGTTTCATTCGCAGCTGAACTTCGCCATCTTATTTGGCCTCTTCCCGAGGCCGAAGAGGCTCGACCATAGCTTAAAGCAATAAGCCTGGTGCATTTTCGCGTTAACCGTCACGGGTGTCTAGTTTTAATGCTAGCATTACTTCTGCCCGGGTATGCGGTTTAGTAAAGCTCGGTGTTCCGTGTTACAATGTTCTACATTGGCAGCTGGTGCATGCCATGATGCACCATGGTTCAACAGCTGTTAGCCTTCATCGCACGCTATGAAACGCTATGAAATGCCCGGTATGTCTGGCAATGGGTTCGTATGGCCCGGTAAGCCTAGCGTGAGCGTCCGTCCCGGTCTATTCATCTGAAACTCGCCTGTCAAAGCCCTCTCTCTGAATTTGAAACTCGCCTGTCAAAGCCCTCTCTCTGAATTCGAATGGGTCTTCTCGACTTGATTCAAGATACCGGGAGATGCCGGCCATAATTGACCGTCATGAGTCGTGAGAGGCGGCAAAGACAGATCATACCTTGCAAACCAAAGCCGGTAGGAAGCAACTCCTCCGGAGGCAAGGTAAGCGCTTGAGGCCTCTGCGATTGCTGATGAAGTTGCTGAACGGGAGGAACGGGAGGCCTGTGCGATTTCTGATGAAGTTGCCCTTACATCTTCTTTCTATTATTGGGAATCTGCCTGCTCTGAGTACTCTGAAGAAACCCTTGTCTATGTGAGCTTTCCAAGACGGCTAGGAAGCGCTTTTAGACTTTCACACCCGAATAAATCGAGTTTTTGCAACGCTGTAAGATTTTCAAGCTCCCTAGGAAGCATTTCTAGACTTTTACAGCGTTGCAAACAGAGTTCTTCTATTATTGGGAATCTGCCTGCTCTGAGTACTTTGAAGAAACCCTTGTCTATGTGAGCTTTCCAAGACGGCTAGGAAGCGCTTTTAGACTTTCACACCCGAATAAATCGAGTTTTTGCAACGCTGTAAGATTTTCAAGCTCCCTAGGAAGCACTTCTAGACTTTTACAGCGTTGCAAACAGAGTTCTTGCAGACAATTCAATGATCCCAAATGTTCTGGTAGCTGCGTCAAACCAGAACAGCTAGACATTCTCAACACTGTTAAAGAGCCCAGACTTGAAAATGATGCCGGTAATTTCTCTAAATATTGGCAACTATCAAGTAATAGTTCCTCCAAACCATTTCCTAGATCTCCTAGCTCTTCAGGTATGCTTTTGAACTGTGCCTTCGCCAGTCTCAGTACTCGCAAATTGCTTAGTTGCTGAATACATTGGGAAGAGATTTGGAAGCGAGGGGAATTTAATTCAAATTCGATGTGTCTGAGACTGGAAGGCATCTGCATATTATGCAATTAGGAATATATGAAAATCATACTCTAACTATTAAAACTAATAAAACTGTGCATGATATAGCGTTTTAGATATTCCAGGAAAAGTAAGAAGAGAAATAACCAGATATTTTAGGTGAACTTACTTGACATAGGTTCTGTAAATCTTCCGTTCTGAATGAACGTGCATTCGGGTCATGGAAATTCCTTTCTCTGGTAGCTGCAGCGATGCTTTTGGCGGTGATACGGAATGTTTTTGTAGCAACTGAAGAGGGATTTATGTCTCTTGTGACAAATGCTCGGTCCACAAAACCACAACTTGCAGCAGTTGGTTCTTGTTGTTTAGTTGGTCTTCTGTACACCACAGCTTGCAGCAGTTGGTTCTTGCTGTTTAGTTAGTCTTCTGTACGAGAAGACACTTTACGTTGCTAACATGTGGCCACGTTTCTTTGTGCATGCAACATTTGGCAGCCTGTCATATTCATTTTTCTAACCGGCATATTCACTTTACTAATAATTTTAATGAACTTCAATTTATGTTTAAATATAATAACTTGTCTTCTGAATGATCTCAAGAAATTTGACGGGCAATCCCTTTCGATTTGGGTCATCCTCTGCTGAATAGTGTAACTGAGAGTTTCGTGAAAGCTGCAGGGGTGAGTCCTAATTAAAGCCAGCACTTCTTCTTTAAAAGTTCTGTATCTATATGCTCTGTTCTTAGCAGAGAGCTGAAAGTGACTTTAATGGCAGATTGGAGCAGTGCAGGCTGTATCCAGCGATTCTTATTGCGCAGCAGCTGAAGGTCCTGTCACTCTCTATCTATCTCCGTGATTTTGAGCCCTGTGCTCTAGGATATGCTACTGAACATTGCTTTGTTTACAGTTTTTTGGCCTGTAAGTTCTGAATTTTTTTACAATTGCATGCTTGTATTTCTTTACTTTGCTCTCGCACATATGACGTATACATCCTAAGTAACCCATTAATTGAATTGATGAATAGTATTCATTGAATGATGCTAATATCGCATGTGATTCACAGTTGTTCGGTTTCAGTGTTGGGCCTGTAAGTTCTGAATTTTTTTACAATTGCATGCTTGTATTTCTTTACTTTGCTCTCGGACATATGACATATACATCCTAGGTAATCCATTAATTGAATTGATGAATAGTATTCATTGAATGATGCTAATATCGCATGTGATTCACAACTGTTCGCTTTCAGTGTTGGTTTACTACAGAGTTATAAATTTTTGGGGCAAGAGTCCTTGCACAACTTAACACTTGAATCACTTCACCACTGGTTGCCCTTGAATGGTTAATATTCACACAGAGCAGGTTTACTACAGAGTTATAAATTTTTGGGGCAAGAGTCCTTGCACAACTCCTGTACTATTTAGTATTTTCACCTTAATTGTTTGAATGTCTCTTCTTTGTTAACTGTGATAAGTCATACTTGTTTATGCTTACGGTTTGGTAGGTGGCTTTGTTTGATAGCTGGTTTCACCCAGTTCTGGTTTTTAAATTTATGGGTCCAATATGGGAAACTACTCTCTGTTATGTGCTATGTGACTGGTGGCACTTGAACCTATGTACCAAGCATCTTCTGGTACATTCTTACATGGAGACGCACAGAGTTTCTCCTATTGAAAATTTGAAACCCTTAGCACTTAAAATCCTGTACTATTTAGTATTTTCACCATAATTGTTTGAATGTCTCTTGTTTGTTAACTGTGATAACTCATACTTGTTTATGCTTCACTGCCCTTTAAAATGAGCAGGGTTTCGATGGTAGAGGCACCCATCTTTACCTAAATTGGTGTTTCCTTTCTTTGACTCTTCATACCTTGTATAGCCTCGTTTTTGACCATCACTTCTCTTTTCCTTGCTGGCCATGGTTTTAACTTTTTTGAAGTTTTCTATTGTTATAGTTATTTTCTTTTCTCATGCTGTAAAACTAATCCTCCAACTTCATCAATGGCCAACTCTTCAATTTTAGATGATAAATTTAGGTATTATAAGACACTCCAACAGAGTGACACAAACTATTGAGTACCACTGTAATTGAAAACCTACTTTGCAATGTTATCAGTTATCACTGCTTGGAATCTATGAATGTTTCATATCATTAAATTTTGTCACGGGTTTTGTGACTTGATCACCTTTGCCCATCATTAAGTTTTGTAATTTATAAGCCAAATACGGGACTCTGTTTGCACTGGAAGTCTTATGTAAGGACTGCAATGTATTCCATGTACTTTTCGATTTTTTTGCATCTTGAATGTTGATGGGAAACTACTCTCTGTTATGTGCTATGTGACTGGTGGCACTTGAACCTATGTACCAAGAATCTTCTGGTACATTCTTACATGGAGACGCACAGAGTTTCTCCTATTGAAAATTTGAAATCCTTAGCACTTAAAATCCTGTACTATTTAGTATTTTCACCATAATTGTTTGAATGTCTCTTGTTTGTTAACTGTGATAACTCATACTTGTTTATGCTTCACTGCCCTTTAAAATGAGTAGGGTTTCGATGGTAGAGGCACTCATCTTTACCTAAATTGGTGTTTCATTCTCATAATTTGGTTTTGATAGAACTGTAGAATGCATAATATAGTGCACCATCATTGATCTGTCTCTTAATAGCACACAATGAATTCTGTGCAAACTCAGGCTTTTGTGAGCTAGATTATAACTGATTGTTTCTTGTGGCTTGGATTGTAGGTGTGTGTTACCTGGCATAAAACTAGTCATGACTAACGAAATTGTCACAATTCAGCCGGGAGAACTTACGTTTCTCTGTAAGTGAATAAAACTAGTCATGACTAACGAAATTGTCACAATTCAGCCGGGAGAACTTACGTTTCTTTGTAAGTGAATAGCGAAGCTGTTGCAATTTTTAGTTCGAATGTCAGTCTATGCATGTTTTGCATTTTGTGTTTTGCTTTTGGTCTTTGTTAGTAGCTATGTAGTTACACGAATGGCTGAGGCTGGAGTTTACCGGAAAATCTTTTGTTGGCAGAGAGTTCTAGGGATTGCAAATCTCTTGCAGTGACTTGTGTCCAAGTCCAAGCCTTTTGCTTTTGTCTCTGTTAGTAGTTGTGCCAGAACAAGATTAGCTCAGGCTGGAGTTTACCAGAAAAAATCATGTGTTGATCTTTTATGTTTAGATTTTTACCCCTTAAAGTTCATTAGTCTCTAGGTTTTTAAAACCTTTATGGCAGTCTCTATAATTAGGTTGTTAAAACCCTTATGCAAGTCTCTATCTCCCTTTTGATTTCTTCTAATGTCTGTGAATGCAATTCTTGCAGTCACCACGGCGAAACTGCTGCAGAGTGGTAGCATCCAAAAAGTCCAGCCTTGATATTGAAGTGGGTGCCTGCCGGGAAGGTGAGATCATTGGTGTATCATAGCACATCTGCTGTACAAGAATGTCTTTATCAGAAGGCCTATGCACGCATTTTGGGAGTAGATCAGCAAGCTTCTTAAAATAAAGGAGACCATGATATGCCACATCTTGGTGTGAATGCTTTCATCTTGATTTTATTTCTGATCAAAGTTCGTGAATGAATATGAATTGGTCTACTCTATATGCACATATACTATTATCCCATTAGGCTGACCATTCCAATTGCTGTTCTAGGAGTGGCAATAGTGGAAAGTATTGTCATGACTCTCAGGAGTTATTGCTGGCAGTTCACGGGCTCAATCTCCTAGCTTGAATATTTACTACCCAATTATTCAATTGATTGAATTTATTTTCTCTTGCTATTATTGAATTTATTTCACAATTCAGCCGAGAGTCTTCATAATACTAATTCCTTTTAATGTGCTTTGGTTCATTTGTCATAATATTATGATATAGGCTTCAATTTTCTTTGCCTATTTGTCTGAAATTAACTATAATTGTGTTGTGTACATAGATTTTCTTGAGCTCTTGCTACCACTTCTTAAAAACTGAAGCCTACGACAGCCCATGTCCACATGCTTCCACATGCTTCCTTGAACAACATGAAATTGGCAATAACAAACCCATGATTTTGCTACTGGTCAATCTCTGAACGTCAAAACATAGTATAAACTTGCCGAGTACACGAAGAACTCTGTGCAGGGACTAGCTGCTTCGCAGCCTTCCTTGTTTAAAATACTTTTGTTAATAAAGTTTAGTACTTAGTCAAGTTTTAGGTTCCTAACGGTGGGAAGCACTTAGCATGACAAATAAACCATCCTATAAAGCATAAAGGCTTGAACATTTAATATGGGTACTTTTCTTTTTCAGTTTTTCTATTATTATTTGAATTAAATCTATTTATAAGGTATATATTAGTTGGTATGTGTGCAATTTAGTTCTAGGTTTTAGGTTCAATTTAGTTCTTAGTTAGGTTTTAGGTTCAAATCAAGTTTATAGATAGATATTAAGAGTGGGAAGTAGTTGTAAGAGAAATAAATTATCTCATAAAGCATTGAGGCTTAAACATTTAAGGTGAGAAAATGATGGGTAATCGAAGTAAGTGTTTTTTATTTTTAATTTTTTTAGTGTCTCAAAGATTACAAATTTTTTCATCCCAAGTGTTTTTGGGAGAGTATAGAATTCAAGAGAATTTGTTTTTATTTAAACAACGTTTATTTTCTATTTTACATTAGCCAAGGCAAAAATACTTTTGATTTTGGAGATTTAGGTTGTTTATTTTCTTCTTTGCACTAGTCAAGCAAAGATATTTTTTATTTTTTAGATTTGGATTGATCACCTAATAGTATGTTACTTTCTTTTTCCCCTTTAATTTCTTATCACACCACAATTTCTCCTTCAAATTCTATCGAATAACATGTTTAATATTACCCTTATTTTGCAAAATGATCTCTTTCTTTATTCTCTAATTGTTAATTCCCAAAATACTCAAATGTCCTTTGAGTCAATCATTCTTAAGTCTATAGAAGAAATCATATGATTGTTTTCCAAGGAAATATGTTAAAATTGGCAACTAGGGTCAAACTTCATGTCGGTCACCTTATTCATGGATGATAATATTTTTACTAGATTCCTCTCATCGAGAGGTGTAGGATTGATCTAAAGATCGTCCGATTCTGATAAGTATTTATGGAGATATGAATTTATTTTGATTATGGACTAATTGTTAAAGTTGGCCAGCAACTTATGTAGGCTCAGAAGCCCAGCAAACGCATCTATTCATCATCAACATTTGCATATAAATACAGGATGTCTCCTTCTCATTTGGACACACACTTCTCATCACATCTCTTCTCTCTCCTGCACGGAAAAGATTCTATCTCTCACACGTGTGGAAAAGGGACGCAGATTTTAGGGCTGCAACTGCAGAAAGGAACTTTGACCAGCGTTGACTAGCATTCTCTCTCTCTGGACTGCGCAGTAGGTGAAGCTGACTCTCTTTGGAAGGCCACATTTTTTGGTGAAGGAATCAAGGTGATTTGACTGTCGGTTTGACAGATATTGACTGCGCTAGTTTAGGGTTGATCTAGGGTTTGTTGCTGCTGATGTAAATCAAATTTTTGTACTATTTCTCTCTGTTGAATTATTGAAGATAAAAGAAGATTTGATCAAAGGGTTTCCTCATATTGGGGTTTGTCCCTGGCTAGCGGCCACATCTTGTGTCTCTTGTCTTGGCTTGTTTTCTGTCGATCGTTTAAATGTTCTATCTGCACTTTACTTAATATTCATGTGATTGCTAATCTGTGGATAATAATAAGAAAAATAAGTAAACTCTCTAAGCATAGAACATACCATATCTTAACATGGAATCAGAGTTGAGGTGAAGACAAAGCCCAAGCAAGAGCAAGAGCAATCACTGAAGAGAAGGTTGGTAAGGCTATCTAAATGAATTCATGGGGTCCTCATCACACTTCTTGCTGAAGACAAGCTTTGTGAGAAGTCTGACTACCACGGATGGAAGATGTCTCTCAATCTAACATTAGAAGAACAAGAAGTGCTAGACCATGTGAGAGGCAGAGTTGTTGAGCCTCCATCAAATGCATTCGCTGCTGCCAGGAACAAATGGACCAAGGGAGAAGTCAAAGCAAATAAGATCATCCGAGACTCTATCGACAAGCGCGTGGTGGCCTATGTTTTTGAGCTGAACACCTCCAAGGAAATCTACGATAGGCTGGTGAGTTTATTTAAAGTTAATGATGCAAATCAAGTTCTGTTTCTTAGAAATAAGCTGAAGGAAATTAAGAAGGGCAAAGATGAAAATATGCAAGCATATTTCTTAAGAATCATCGAGATCAAGAACGATCTCCTATCTATTGGGGAAGTAATTCCTGATAGGGAAATGAGACTCACAACTCTTGGAGGACTACCATCTGAATGGTATATATTCAAGACTACTCTCCTCAACTATAATGTAATTCTTGGATTTGAGGAATTAATGGCATGATGCATTCAAGAAGAAGCAAGGATGGAAGAACAAGAAATGCCCACACTTAAAGGTCATCCCATTGCCTTTTCTTCTCATGCTAAAAGAAGAAACAATTCCGAGGCTAAATTCAAAGGAAAGGTTGGACCAAAGGGTGGAAGAAAAGGACGATGTTACCATTGCAACAAACCAAGTCATTATGCAAGGGAGTGTCCTGATAAAAGGAATTCACACTGGGATGATGATCAAAATCCCTCTTAAGGCAATCAAAGAAATGGCAGGTCAAATGGCTGAGGTAAAAGGAGTGCTAGAAATCAAGGAAGAGGACAACCATTCAAGAAGGCAAGAAATTCCAGGTATGAATCTAACACTGTTGACAATAAGCAGGATGAATATTATCTACCAGCTGCTCTATCTACCTCTGCTCCTCCGGACTCGCTAGGAAATTGGCTTATTGATAGTGGTGCCTCAAGGCACTTCACTGGTTACAAAGAAGTTCTCCATAATCTGATAGAGAAAGAAACCAACCTGGAAATTGTCCTTAGAGATAATATGAAATATCCCGTGAAAGGTGTAGACAATGTCTCTCTTAAATTGAATCAAGGTCATAAAATTCACCTACAGGATGTATTATATGTACCTGATCTTAAAAAAACCTGGTGTCCATTTTGGCAATGGAAGACAAAGGATACAAGATGGCTTTTAGCGATGGCAAGGTACGTGTATAGAAAAACAATATTAAATATGCCTTCACTCTTGGGTTTCAAGTTGATTCATTATATTAGGTTGGAGGAAGTCCGCTAGGTGTCATGTCTTGTGACACATATCTTTAGTCCGAACTATGGCATCGGAGGTTTGCACACCTTCATTATAAAGCTCTACCTGATGTAAGAAAAATGGTGACCGTGATGCCCGAGTTCAAATTAGAGAAAGAAGGTGTATGTCCCGGATGTGCCAAAGGAAAGATAAAAAGGGGACCATTCCCCTCAAGCCAAAGCAAGACCTCCGATATATTGCAGTTAGTTCACTCAGACATATCTGGTATGATGCCTATGAACTCCTTGGGAGGATATTCATATTACCTCACTTTTACATATGACTATTCTCGCAAGACTTGGATATACTTCTTGAAAAAGAAGGATGAAGTGTTCTCCTGGTTTTGACGCTTTAAAGCCTTGATTGAGAATTAAACCGAAAAGAAGATCAAGATCTTAAGGACTGATAATGGGATTGAATATGAATCTAATGAGTTTCATGACTTTTGTAAAGAGGTTGGCATTAAGAGGGAGACTATTACACCATACACTCATGAATAGAATGGTGTGGCGGAAAGGAAGAACTATATGATTGTGGAAGCTATCCGTGCTATTCTCCATGATCAAAGACTTCCGAAGTTTCTATGGGTTGAAGCTGCAAATAGCGCCGTATATGTACAAAACCGATGCCCCCATCAAGCATTGGATTCCGAAACTCGTGAAGAAATGTTCACCGGTAAGAAACCTGATGTATCTCATTTTAGAATTTTTGGAAGCACTATATATTTTCATGTGCCGAAAGAGAAAAGGAATAAATTGGGTGCATCTGGAAAGAAAGGAATCTTCGTGGGCTATAGTGAAAATACTAAGGGCTATAGATGTAAAAATTTCCGTTTCCCACCCCGGTTTTCAGTTTCACCTTATTTATCCCATGTAGTTAAATGCCCTTTCCCATAACCATACATTCAACAACTGAATTTTTTTTTTTTTTTTTTTTGCTAAAAACACAAATTCTGGAAATTTTACAGAATGCTGGAAAATGCAGAAATAAAAATCAGCAGGTACAAACAGCCATTTAAAACATTTAGACACAGTGATTTTTGGTCAATGTGACCCTGGAAAAACCCCCTACAACTCTTGGGGAAAACCAGTTCGAGAGCTCTTCTTTATTTCTGAAAATGCCTTTTTTACAGTGAGAACTTTTCAGCAAAAATCAGTAAGCAAATTTACAACTTATCTCGATTTCTGAGCTTCACAGCCCACTGGAAATCTCCAAACATCAACACAATGCTGTACGACTACTGTATGGACGGTACGGACGAATGTACGGACAGTACGAACAGCTATACGTACTGTACGGATAGGCTGTACGGACGGTACGGACAGACTGTACGGACCTCGATTTTTGTGCAGAAAATCAGTTGCCTCGATTTCTATGCGAAAACAAATCTGCCTTTTACTGTTTGCTCAGCAAAAATCTACCTTTTACTGCTTGCTCTTTCAGCTGTAAGGATTTGCTTAAATGCTGCCTTGGTATGTGTGTTAATCTGTTGCCTCCTTCTCCTCCTTGTCCAGAAATCTCCCTTGCTCTCTTGCACTCTCTCTCTCAATCTACTCATGAAAGAATGAATGATCTTTTCCTCCTTTTCCTCCCTTAATCCAACCCTAAGTGACTTTTGGGTGATCCCTAAATCCAATGGCTGAAATAGATTGAGATCTAGGGCTGAGATTAAATGCACATTTAAATCTCACTTTCTATTTTTTAATTCACCCCACTTTAATAAAGACCCACTTAGTCATTTATTTCCAAAGTCACTTTTCCTTTCTAATTTTTCATTGACTTTATAAAAGTCACTTTAAAATTAGACTTTAGTAACTTTATCACTTAAAGTCACTTTTAAATTAGATTTGACTTTATAAAAATTATAAAGTCACTTTAGGAGAAAAATTAAATTCTTTTGGACACTTTTCCCTAGGCCAAAGATCAAAGCCTTAGGGAACCACTTGTCCTCCGGTACCAAATTTCAACACTCCCTCTTACCGAGGAAGGTGTTCCTCACCACACCCATCTTGTCTCTGAAGTAGTCATGCTTGCCCCGTGGTAAGGCTTTGGTAAGAATATCTGCAACCTGCTCATCAGTGGGAATATACTCAAGCTTCACAGCGCCCTTCTGAACACAGTCTCTGATGAAATGATATTTGATCCCAATATGCTTTGACCTGTCATGAAATACTGGATTCTCCGTGAGTTTAATGCAACTTTGATTATCATAGTAAATCACTGAAGGTCTCAACGGCTGACCAAATAATCCAAACAACATCTTGCGAAGCTAGATGGCCTCACAACTAGCTAGACTGGCTACCATATACTATGCTTCCACTGAACTCAATGCTACTGACTGCTGCTTCCGACTGAACCATGACACTACTGCCGAACCCAACCCAAAACAGCACCCTGAAGTGCTCTTCCTATCAGAAGCATAACCTGTCCAATCAGAATCAGTGTAACCTGCCAATCTCACTCCATCCCCCTGCCTGTAGTCCAAACCATAATCCACTATCCCCTGCAAGTAACGCAAAATGTGTTTTGCAGCCACCCAGTGAACCTTCCTAGGCTCACACATAAACTGACTCATCGTGTTGACTGCAAAACAAATGTCTGGTCTAGTGTTGACCAAATACATCAAGGAACGAATCAGCTGCCTGTACAATGTGGGATCCACCAACTCAGAATCTGAAGCATGAAGCTTCTTCCAGTTGGTGATCATCGGTGTTGACATGGGTCTACAATCCTCCATGTGGAATCTGCCAAGGATGTCCACAATATACTTCCCCTGCCCCAGGAAGAAATGCCCCTCCTCCTGCCACACCTCCAAACCCAAAAAGTAATGCATCAAGCCGATGTCCTTCATCTCAAACTCCACCACAAGATCTCTCTTGCAGTGCTCTATGAGTCTCTCTGCACCTATAATGACCAAGTGATCCCCATACATCACCAGAAGGAGAGGCTCCTCACCTATCACAATAAAGTAAAGGTTTGGATCTGCCTCACTCTTTGTGAAACCCAACCCCTACAAGTAAGTATCTATCCTAGAGTACCAAGCTCTAGGAGCTTGCTTCAGGCCGTAAAGGGCCTTTTTAAGTCTGCACACATGGGACTCCTTCCCATGCACCTCAAAGCCCTGTGGCTGGTCAAGGTACACCTCCTCCTGTATGAAGCCATTGAGAAATGCAGTATTCACATCCATCTGGTGGATCTTCCAACCCATCTCTGCTGCTATCGATATAACGGAGCAGATCGAAGTATATTGAGCCACGGGAGCGAAGGTCTCCTCATAATCAACTCCCTGTACCTGGGAGAATCCTCTAGCTACAAAACTCGCTTTAAATTTCTCAATACTGCCATCTGCAGCATGCTTTACCTTGTAAAGCCATCTAGAAGTAACCACGGATTTGCCCTCATGCCTTAGCACCACCTCCCAGACATCATTCTTCATGATAGAAGAATACTCCTCCTGCATGGCCTCTCTCCAGACCTGCTGGCTAGCTGCCTCCTCATAGCTAGAAGGCTTAGAGTCAAGGATGCTGGTAACCATTGCCATATAGCTACAAAACCTCTCAGGTGGTCTACTCTCTCTAACCGGCCTCTTTGGCTCAGCGATAGATGTGGCATCTCTCAAGGTGTTCTGAAGCCACTTGGGATTCCTCTTCCCTGAGTGCACTTCTCCCATAGGAGAATGAAACTCCTCCTCCCCATCATCATCATGAGCCTGAACTCCTGCCTATCTGTCTGTTGTCCTCTTGTCTGCCCCTGAACCTGTAGAAGCTGAGGTACCGTGTGAACTGTCCATCAGTGGACTCCCTAGCGAACTGCTCTGCATGCTGCCCGGAGCACCACCCCTCTGGCTCGATGAGCCACTGCTCACTGACGGACCTGATATCCTCATAGATGTACCTCCATATCCTCCTGATCCCTGCCCACTGGATCCCTGCGACTGACTCAACTGCTACTGAGGGTCTGGCTGATCCAGATACTCTAACTCCCGTGATCTCCTAAAGGCCCTGTCCTTCTCGAATTTCACATCATGTCTGACAACAACTCTCCTCTGTGCAGGAATGTAAATCTGAAAGGCCTTTGAGGTCTCACTGTAGCCCACAAAGATACATTTCTCTGCGGTGGGCTCTAGTTTGGTCCTCTTCTCCTTGGTTATGTAGGAGTATGTAATGCATCCAAAGATACGAAGATGAACAATATCAGGCTTCTTCCCAGAGAAAGCCTCCTCTGGAGTCATGTGCCCCAAGGCACGATGCAGACTCCTGTTCTGCAAGTAAACAGCTGTGTTGCAGGCCTCTGCCCACAAGAACAATGGCAGCCCCTAATCATGTAACATGGCTTTGGCAGCCCCTACGATGGATCTGTTCTTCCTCTCTGCAACCCCGTTCTGCTGGGGGTTGTAAGGAACAATGAACTCCCTCCTAATGCCTGTCTCCACACAACAGTCAACAAACTCTCCAAGGGTGTATTCTCCCCCATTGTCTGACCTCAGGGACTTGATCTTCTGACCTGTTTGTGTCTCCACAAGAGCTCTAAACTCCTGAAACCGCTTGAAGACCTCACTCTTGGTCTTCAAGAAATAAATCCAGGTCATCCTGGAGTGATCATCAATGAATAAAACATAGTACTCATATCCACTCAAGGAAACATGAGACATCCGACCGCTCACATCAGAATGAATCAAATCAAGTATCCCAGTCGCTCTGCTGTCACTGCTGGGAAAAGGGGATTTGGAAAACTTGCCCACCGCACATCCTCTGCAAGTATCAAAGTGATCAGTGCTGAAATCTGGCACACCTGTAGTGATCTCCCGCAAGGTCCTCAAGGCTTCATGATACATATGTCCCATCCTGCGGTGCCAATCTCACACAGCTCAGAACTGCTAGCTCTGCTGTCGGTACTACTGCTTAATGCCACAAGGGACTGGAATGAAAACTTGCACACCTTTGCATGGCGTACACCTATCACTCTAGCTAAATCAGCTGGAGTGCCCCTAGGATACATCAACACCTGTCCTCCCCTGAACAGTACCTCATATCCTCTGTCCTCCAAAGCTGAGACGGATATGAGGTTCTTCCTCATCCATGGCACATAAAGAATGTCTGACACCTTCAAGGGAGGTTTGGACTCCCTCTGAAATGTCAGTGTCCCCACCCCGACTGCTCTGACAACTCTGTCATCACCGAGTACTACCTCAATATTAGTGCCACTCTCTGAAAGCTCTGAGAAGTACTCCCGGACTCTTGTCATGTGACGTGAAGCCCCACTGTCCACATACCAGATACCTGAAGATGCTCCGCTAATCGAGGGAAAAGCATGCTCCCTCTGAACCTGTGTGGTAGGTGATCCTGCACTAGGGGACTCGTACACAGTGAACCCAAACTCTCGGTCAAAACGAACTACAAAGTCCTCAACCTCTGCTGAAGCTGCCACGTTCTGGTTCTTCCCCTTCTTCTTCTTCTTCTCCAGACACACAACTGCATAGTGTCCCATCCTTTGACAATTCCAAAAATTCACCTTGGAATAGTCCTTCTGTGTGTCACCCTGTTTACCTTTACCTTTGCCTTTTCCCCCACCATTGCTTGTGGAAGTCTGCTTCTTCCCTTTGCCTTTCTTGCCTCCTGCCGACAGTGCTACATCCTCATCCTGCTCAACTGGCTTGGCTGCCCCAAGCTAACCTTTCCTGATCTCTGTCTGAATGCAATCATCCCAAAACCTCTCCCATGTGGGAAGGGTCTCACGTGCACAAGCCCCATCAGCGAAGTTCATCCATGAACGAGGGAGGCCATTCACTGCAATCCGCACCAACTCAGTGGGTGGAATGTCCTCTCCAACTGCTGCCAACTCATCTCTCACATTAGTAATCTTTGTGAGATATCCAGCTGCACTATCATTACCCATCTTAATAGTCTTCAACTTCTCCTTCAGGACCATTTTCCGGTTCTCATTGGTACTCTGGTAGAGATTGGACAATGTTGTCCACATCTCATAGGCATTTCTCTTTCCTCTCACATGAGGAATGCAATGGTCTTTGACTCCGTCTAGAATCAGTCTCTTACCCTTGTTGTTCTTTTTATTATACTCAGCTAACTGAGTGGCATCAGTAGGCACAACAACAGGGTCCTATGCGGTATGCACCATGATGTCCCAGACTTCCGCCTCCTCAAAGATACTCTGCATTCTCTTCTTCCAAACGTTGTAGTTTGTATGCCCATCCAACCTATCCTCCACCCTCAATTCCAATGACATCCTGTTGTCCTAAAATTGAAAAATAGCACTGCTGTAGTAAAGATAAAACTGCTGTTTGTGAAAAATCAGCTTGCTGGAATTTTCTGAGTGAAAAATCAGCAGGCTGTAATTTTCCTCCTTGCTGTCCCAAACTGCCTTTCAGCACTCAAGCTCTGATACCATGTAAAAATTTCTGTTTCCCACACCGGTTTTCAGTTTCACCTTATTTCTCCCATGTAGTTAAATGCGCTTTCCCATAACCATACATTCAACAACTGAAAAAATATTTGTTTTTTTTTTTTGCTGAAAACACAAATTCTGGAAATTTTACAGAATGCTGGAAAATGCAGAAATAAAAATCAGCAGGCACAAACAGCTATTTAAAACATTTAGACACAATGATTTTTGGTCAATGTGACCCTGGAAAAACCCCTACAACTCTTGGGGAAAACCAGTTCGAGAGCTCTTCTTTATTTCTGAAAATGCCTTTTTTACAGTGAGAAATTTTCAGCAAAAATCAGCAAGAAAATTCACAACTTATCTCGATTTCTGAGCCTCATAGCCCATTGGAAATTTCCAAACAGCAACACAATGCTGTACGGCTACTGTACGGACGTTACAGAAAGACTGTACGGACCTCGATTTCTGTGCAGAAAATCAGCTGCCTCGATTTCTGTGCAAAAACAAATCTGCCTTGTATTGTTTGCTCAGCAAAAATCTGCCTTTTACTGCTTGCTCATTCAGCTGTAAGGATTTGCTTAAATGTTGCCTTGGTATGTGTGCTAATCTGCTGCCTCCTTCTCCTCCTTGTCCAGAAATCTCCCTTGCTCTCTTGCTCTCTCTCTCTCAATCTACTCATGAAAGAATGAATGATCTTTTCCTCCTTTTCCTCCCTTAATCCAACCCTAAGTGACTTTTGGGTGATCCCTAAATCCAATGGCTGAAATAGATTGAGATCTAGGGCTGAGATTAAATGCACATTTAAATCTCACTTTCTATTTTTTAATTCACCCCACTTTAATAAAGACCCACTTAGTCATTTATTTCCAAAGTCACTTTTCCTTTCTAATTTTTCATTGACTTTATAAAAGTCACTTTAAAATTAGACTTTAGTAACTTTATCACTTAAAGTCACTTTTAAATTAGATTTGACTTTATAAAAATTATAAAGTCACTTTAGGAGAAAAATTAAATTCTTTTGGACACTTTTCCCTAGGCCAAAGATCAAAGCCTTAGGGAACCACCTGTCCTCCGGTACCAAATTTCAACAATAGAATCTATGTATCCGGTCAAAGGGAAGTCGTGATTAGTCATGATGTCACCATTGACGAAGATATGGCTCTCAACAAGGTGAAAAATATTCCTACTGTGAGGAGCTCTCAAGAAGCTGACACCAGGGAACCGAAAGAAAAAGATGATGAAACAATGCCCGATGTGGAAGAACCCATGGATCCTATTGATCCTCCTCCAGTTGAGCCTTCCTCTTCTAGAAAGAGGCCTTCATGGCTTAAGGGGACACTTGATGACGCTGAAGGACACACTGCACCCTGAGGAACCTTCCGTGAAAGTAAGAAACCTAACAGGTATCAGGGATACCTGACCATCATGAGCACGATCATTCAAAATGAGCCTTCATCATTCTTAGATGCCGTCAAGCATCAAGTATGGAAGGATGCTATGACCGAAGAATATGAGTCTATTGTGAAGAATGATGTCTGGGAAGTGGTTCCCAGACCCTTGGACAAGACAATTGTCACTTCTAAATGGCTTTACAAGATAAATCATGCAGCTGATGGAAGTATGGAAAAGTATAAGACTCGTTTTGTCGCTCGTGGCTTCTCCCAGAAGGAAGGTATAGAATATGACGAGATATTTGCACCAGTTGCCAGATATACCACCATCCGCTCGATCATAGCCCTTGCGGCTTCACAAGGATGGAACCTATATTAGATGGATGTCAAGACCGCGTTCTTGCATGATTCGATAAAAGAAGAGGTCTACGTGGAGCAACCCGAAGGATTTGAGATTTATGATTGAAAATCTCATGTGTGCAGGTTGAAGAAGGCCCTCTATGGGCTGAAGCAAGCACCCTGAGCATGGTATGAGAGGATCGATAGCTACTTGATGAAGCTGGGATTCACTAGGAGTGAAGCCGATCCTAACCTTTACTTTAAGGTTAAAGATGACAAACCTCTCATACTGGTGCTGTATGTTGACGATCTCTTTCTAACAGGTGCAGACCCTCTCATTCACAAATGTAAGAGGGAGTTGGCTTCTGAATTTGAAATGAAGAACCTAGGACTGATGCACTATTCCTAGGACTTGAAATTTGGGAGAAGCCAGGGGAAATTTTCCTATCTCAAGGAAAATATGTGGTGAAGATATTGGAAAGATTCGGTATGGTGGGCTGTAAACTTGTAACTACCCCAATGGAGCTTGACTTCAAAAAGTTAAGCGGTAGTGCTGCTGGACCTATTTTATGAAATGCCACCGAGTATCGTCAACTCATCAGAGCATTAATGTTATTAGTGAACTCTCGTCTAGATATATGCTTTGCAGTCAACATGTTGAGTCAACATATGGTTGAACCTCACCACATACATTGGATTAGTGCCAAGAATTTGTTGAGATATCTTCATGGCACAATTACTTATGGGTTAAGATACACTGTCGGAGATGTGAGACTACTTGGATATATTGACGCTGATTGAGCAGTCAGTGTGGTGGACCATAAGAGCACTTCCAGGTGTTATTTATCCTTGGGATCTGCTTCGATATCCTGGATGAGCAGGAAGCAGAAGTCGGTGGCTTTGAGCACCGCTGAGGCAGAGTATATTGTTGCTAGCATGGCCTCCTGTGAGGCAGTTTGGTTACGAAAGCTCTTCAGTGAGCTATTTGGATTTACATTGGATACCACTGTGATTCTATGTGATAACCAGAGCGAGATTCGCTTATCACAAAATCTCGTATTTCATGATCGCTCCAAGCATATCGATATCAGGTACCACTATATTCGAGATATGGTGCAACAAGGAGCAATATGGCTCCAACATATTGGTACATATGGACAGGTCACCGACATTCTGACAAAGCCCCTAGGAAAAGTCAAATTCCTGACTTTCTGAGAATGACTTGGTGTCGTTCTGAGACCCTCTGATGAGGGTCAAGTATGATGTACTGAGCTCTGGGAGCCCCAGGGGGGCGTAGGGTACTTCTTGGAGCGACATATGACCACAGAGTGACTCACCATCCCATGTTGGTGCACTTTTTATAGGGTAAAAGGTTCAACCTTCCCCTGTGACACCCCGTGGCGACTATGGAACGGGATGATTAGTTCTTTTATGGGCCAGGATGATTCGTTCTCCGTGGTGACTATGGAACAAGATGATTAGTTCTCCTGTGGGCCTGGATGATGTGTTCTCCATGGCGATCATGGAACAGGATGATTCGTTCTATTGTGGGCCAGGATGATTAGTTCTCCGTGGCATCCACTGGATAGGATGATTCGCTCTCCTGTGGACAGGATGATTAGTTCTCCTGTCGAGGCATCCTACCCATGCAATCTGGGACTCATGGGAAGTACCTCTAATCTGATCAATGAGCAGGGAAATGAGGATAGGGACCATAGTAGTACCAATGGATGCATCATTGTATATACCGTACTCCCTATGCTAGGATGACCTTCATTGATATGGGATCAATGATACTGGTTTGGGACCAGTGAGAGTGGTACACACTCTGAGACTGACTCTGGGTCAGTGGAGGATGGTATGATACATCCTCGATCGTTTCTTCTTCTTCATAATTCAAGCAAAGAAGAGGAGAGCAAAGCAGAGGAGAGCAGAGTAAGAAGGGTCAAGTCATACATGACAATGCATTTGATGGATGAACAACAGTGACAGTCCGACAGATTGCAGATGAAGTTCTCCATAGTTGAGAGGGAGTGTTAAAATTGGAAACTAGGGCCAAACTTCATGTGGGTCACCTTATTCATGGATGATAATATTTTTACTAGATTCCTCTCATTGAGAGGTGTACGATTGATCTAAACATCATCCGATTCCGATAAGTAGTTATGTAGATATGAATTTATTTTTATTATGGACTAATTGTCAAAGTCGGCCAGCAACTTATGTAGGCTCAGAAGCCCAACAGATGCATCTATTCATAATCAACATTTGCATATAAATATAGGATGTCTCCTTCTCATTTGGACACACACTTCTCATCACATCTCTTCTCTCTCCTATGTAGAAAAGACTCTATCTCTCACATGTGTGGAAAAGGGACATAGATTTTAGGGCTGCAACTGCAGAAAGGAACTTTGACCAGTGTTGACCAGCATTCTCTCTCTCTGGATTGCACAGTAGGTGAAGTTGACTCTCTTTGGAAGGTTGCATTTTTTGGTGAAGGAATCAAGGTGATCCCACCACCGATTGGACAGATATTGACTGCCCTAGTTTAGGGCTGATCTAGGGTTTGTTGCTACTGATGTAAATCAGATTTTTGTACTATTTCTCTCTGCTGAATTATTGAAGATAAAAGAAGATTTGATCAAAGGGTTTCTTCATATTGGGGTTTGTCCCTGGCTAGCTGCCACATCTTGTGTCTCTTGTCTTGGCTTGTTTTCTATCGATCGTTTAAATGTTCTATCTGCACTTTACCTAATATTCATGTGATTGCTAATCTGTGGATAATAATAAGAAAAATAAGTAAATAGTTCTAAGCATAGAACATACCATATCTTAACAAAATATATAGGCAGATCCACTCAATCCTTATTTTGAAAAAAATGATCTCTTTCTTTATTCTCTAATGGTTAATTCCCAAAATACTCAAATGTTTTTTGACTCAATCATTGTTAAGTCTATAAAAGAAATCCTATGATTTCTTTTTCCAAGGAAATATCTAGGCAGATCCATTGAAAGGATCACATCTTGCTAACTTATTAGTAGAGCCTTACCCTGAGGGCATCAAGGAGAATTGTCCCCGTGACCTCCCATTAGGAAGGTCTTTTAGCGATGGGAACTCAACCGATTGAGCTAACCGTCTGGGCTAAAATAAATCATATGATATTAAGGTTCACCTAAACTTAACTTCAAAAGAAAAAATATGGTATTAGTTAAAAATGTAGATGACACTCATAGCAAAATTAAAAAAATTCTTGGTTTTGGATTTTGAGCTCCTTATTTGTTAAATACATAAAATACTTGTGTCTTCAAATTGATATTTTTTACATTAGTAAATTTTGAAAATTTGCAAACATATTAAAACAACAAAATACTACATGAATAATTAGGATTACGAGCCTGACTTTTAGTTAGGATTGACCATGCTACTAGAGAGGATTTTGTAGATTTTCCTGTAGATTCACAACTCATGTAATGTACTAAAACACAAGACAAGAATATACTCTACTCTTTAAACATCGGAAACCAATAGATCGATGAAAACAATAATCATCAAGAGGAACATAGTCAAAGACACATAACACAATTGTTTCTCTGGGGAAATCCATTGCTCAAAAGCCCGACTATCTATTACATTAATAAAAAGTCTAAGTGATAATACAAAGCTTGTTCTCATTAGAACAATTCCTGCACAAGTATGATTAACTCTCTGCCACACAAGCCCACACTGACCAACATTTAGCCAATTTTTGTTGCCTTCCAAACCCCTATTTCCTTGCGCAATTCCTGTGAGGATCAATCCATATTTAATTCAGAAATCCTTCCTCCATAACTGCGCAATCCAAACTTAGGTCTTTCTTTGATTGCATGCATGCCTTGTACAACCCAAATCATTCTACAACTGATAGTACACTGTCCCTGCACTCTAGTCTCAACTTGCTATTTCTCTGAACTAACATGCATGGGTTTCTCATGAGGGAATCTTCAATTAGCTTGAGTAGCACTAAGGATGCACCAGTGCACCAACTCACTAACTAGAACTCTACTAGTTTCACAAATAGTTAGAACTAGTTTAACTGTCTATAACTCAGTCAAACTGAATTATCTAATTACAACTCAAATAAACTCATCCTGGACCCATAAAATTTAGGTAGAACATATGCATGACTGCAAAATGACTTCCAAATCAAATTCCTAAGCTAATTAAGTTAATTAAACTTAATTAACTATTTACAAGTTGCTATGAGAATAGAATTTGATTTTAATTCACAGTTTAATTCAAGGACAAATTAAATTGGAAATTTCTTGTTTCCATTTCTCAACACTCCCTCTCAACAAGAAAGGGATTATCAGCTACCCTGATCCTGTCTCTGTGAAACTCAAATTTACATATTGAAAATGCCTTTGTCAAAATGTCAGCATATTGCTCCTCCGTGGGAGTGTACTCCAACAACATAATCCACCTCAATACATGTTGGGCATGGAATCCCTCCACAACATGTTTTGGGGCTCAAAGCCCAAGTTTTGGTCAAAGATGGTGTAGACCTCTGCAAATTGCAGGCGCGGAGAGCGAAGTGTAAAATTGAGTCATAGGGTTGTCCGCCCTAAGAATTGTATTGTAAATTAGTGAAAAGTTGGCCTACCCATGGTCCGCAAACCATGGGATTGTATAAATAGAGTGAGGCTCTAAGTTGTAAAAGAGAGTCAATAGTAGAGAGAGTAGCGAAGGAATGGCTTGATATTAGAGTAGATTTCTAAGTGTCTTGGGTTGTAGTAGTAGGAAGAGGCTCTGCAGCTGAGTGCGCAGAGGCCTAGTAGAGTCCACAGATAAGTGCGTGGACCCCTGCAGCTGAGTGCACAGGGTGGAGTCGAGTCTGTAATTGGGAATAGGAAGCTAATAAAGAGAAGTTTATCTTAATTCTGTGTGATTGCTGTGCATTATCTTCTTTATGTTTATATTTGTTTATGTATTGTGTGCACTGATATGATTGATGATTATGCTGTAAAAACCATAAATCTCACACACATAAGTTAAGTAGTTGTTTAAATAGCAAGGAACTTGGGTGTTATATGGGTCGCGCCTCGAGTAGGGCTGTGCGGAATCTGCACCACAGGTCGCGAAGGGATCGCAAGTGCACGTAGCGACAGGTCAGACCGTGGACCTCCGGAAGCCCATTAGACATTCCAAGGGTGCATAAACCTGGTTCTAGCACCCTCCCATACTACTTCGGGTGAGACCTCAGTCCACGCTCCTTGGACTGTTGCCGAAAGGGCTAATAGTACTGGGATTTGCTTGGCTAAATCACCTCTAAACCTGGGTTAGGCCCAACTAAGCCAACAAATGGTTTCGTTGTCAAGACCAGGATCTGCATAAAGGATGTCTGATGTTGTGCCACTAGAACCCTACAAAGAAAGAAATTGAAGAGTGGTTGGATAAGAAGATTCACGAGTTCGCGGCGCAGGAAAATAGAAATCCGCAAGTATATAAGGAGCAGTGGTTGGATCGCTACTTGTACACTGAAATCCACGAAATATTCTTTGCATCTTTTCCATCTGAGATGTATGAGTGGATCGCAAAATTAGCAGACAGCTAGGGAAGGTGTAGGCTCAACAAACCAGTAGTGTGGACTCTGGAACTAATGCGCATACTAGAAGCCTCAGAAGAGAAGATAGCACGAGCTGTGGACCACTAGCTCGACCGAATAATAGGAGGATTTATCACTGAGTTTGCGGTAGACATGACCATGAGCTACAACGAGGCAGAGCGACGTTTTCTCAAGGGACGCAAGGTAAGTATGTTAAATCTTTGAACACGTGGATTAAGATGCTATTATGGGAAAAGAAGGTTATGCGAATAAATTAATTTTTGGGACTACGTGGAGCGGAAAGATCTACAGAAGCGGAAGTAGTGAAGAGTTAGAAAACAGTCCCTTAATTTCACCCTCACGGGAGAGCGAGGACAAGCTCGCGAAGGTTTCTCTGAGAAGTGCGGTCAGTTTGATAAGGCAGCGAATTCCGCGGTTACCACCTCCACCCACACCGCCACCCACTTCATCCCCCTCACCTCCATCTCCACCCACTCCACCTCTGCCACCTCCACAGTTCAGTATGGCGAGCGCGATCAAACTACCAGTATTCAGAGGAGTAGGGAATGAAGATCCGGACCAATTCTGGTTCGTAGTAAGAGCAGTATGGGAAGCACAGGGCGTCGTGGATGATAATATCAAAAAGGTTATGCTAATGAGCACGCTGTAGGATCACACCTTAACGTGGTATATCAAGCATTCTAATGACCACCCAAACACAGGAATTGCAGAGATCTAGAATGCGTTCAACAGGGAATTTAGTAGGCCAAAATCAGAGACACAGTCAATCATCGGATTTAAAGAGATCGCGATGCTCCCGGGCGAGACCCCCTGGGATCTGGAACAAAGGCTGAAGAGTACGATTCACAAAGCCAATATGACGTTAACAGATGCACAACATCACACATGGTTTGTGGCCTCACTTACGCCACACTTAAGGACGACACTATCACAGCAAAAACTTTCCACCCAGGCCGAAGCATTGGAGATGGCAATGAGGTTGCATGAGACCCCTATACAAGACCTTGGATTGGGAGTCCAACAGATCCATGCGCAGCTACAGAATCTGTGTCTGGAAATTAAGGGTTTGAAACAGGATAGGGCACCTCAGCCAGAGGAGCGCGAGGAAGTATGGTGCATAAAATGCAAAGGCTAGGGCCACGACAAATATCATTGTCCAGTATTCGTGAACTACTTAGCAGGAGGAGGGCCAATGCCATTAAGACCAGAGGCACAGGCGGGGCCGAGTGCAGTGTCTACATTATGGTGCGCGATCTTCTAGATATGAGGGAAACATACCGCGGATAATTGCCATCTGTTGCAGAAGTATACGCAGATGTCCCAACAGTTGTTTTGTAATTTCTGCAGGTCGGTAGGCCATGACGAACGCACCTGCCGAAGCTATGAACTAATGATGGATCAGACTCCTGCCTACAGGGTGTAGGCCGAAACACGAGCCCTTGACCCAAATGCAGGGATCGCGTGCAATGGGTTTCAGGGCGCAGTCAGGGTCGAGGTGGAATGGGACCAGGAAGGGGTCGCAGATAGATTATTTGTTACAATTGTGGAGGGCCAGGGCATTATGCCTACGATTGTATGAACCCGACTAGGATATCATGTTGGTATTGCAATCAATTTTATCATGAGGTGGAAGATTTCCCTTTGCTGATAGCGAAGATGCGCAAAAAGGGGGTACTCCAACCCCTTCCGACCCAGAATTTACAAATGATGAGGTATGAACCGCGCAAAGAAGACCCAAATGTAAACATGATGCTCAGAAGCGGTATGACAACGGGAGATGATAAAGAGAATTAGCCAGAAGGAAGCGTGTGGGTTCACAAGGCTCCTACAAAGGAACTCGAATTTGATTTAGAACACGCGAAGGAGACATTCATGGAAGCTAAGAAGAGCTTCATGGAGGCCTCCACTTCAGGTAGCAAGGATCAACTAGAACCGGGGATGGATCCTTCCATGCTCACTACCTTTTTGGAGACATGCATGAAACTGCTGTGTGATAGCAAGGCAGTCAAAGGGCTACAGGAACTGATCACTAGGTGTGCGAGGTCAAGAGAACCGCGCGTGGTCCGAAAACTGGGAAAGCATGCATTGTGCACAGGAAGGGAGATGAGGTTGACTGTGAAAATAGGCGAGTACGAAATGGATCAGGTAATCCTGGATCTAGGTTCAGATGCGAATGTACTACCAAAGCAAACATGGGAACGCATGGGCAGACCCGCGTTGCAATGGTCCCCTATTCAGTTACGAATGGCGAACCAACAGAAGATTTTGCCCATGGGAAGATTGCAAGGAGTGACAGTCGATATTGAAGGCACGAGCGCGTAGGCGGATTTTGAAGTGATAGAGATTGTCGATGACAACTATCCCTATCCTGCGCTACTAGGAATAGATTGGGCTACCAATCTAAACAGAGTCATAAATCTAAAGAAGCGCAAAATTACCTTTGAGAAAAAGTAACTACAAGTAGTAGTACCATTAGGTCCAGTCGAGGAGCGTGATACATTGAACCGATGTGCGATGACGATAGTGATGATGATCTCGACTGTATCTATAAGGTAACTACACAAGGAAAGGATTGGGTGAATCCGACTACAGATGGAAGGATTTGATGGGAGCACGAAAGCTCCTGCACTTCGGATTCAGATGAAGAGATAGAGCGATGGCAGAATCAGCTGCACAAAGTAACAACACTGAACTTCAACATGATGATCAGGTCATTGTGTTGCGTAAAAATAGAGGCAAGGGAGCTACCGACATATGATGGATTGTCAGTGGTGGATGAATTTATGAGCAAATTCGAAAGTGCAGTACTAGAGCAGCAGCAGTTCGATGCGCTGAAGTGGGCACTGTGCGCAACACCCGCACGATGGTGGGATACGCATCAAGGAACTTTTGAAGACTGGCGCGGATGCAGAAGGATGATGCGCCTACATTTGGAAAACCCCAACTTCAAACGAAAGCCAATCAGTTGGGGCGGAACAACTTGCGTGCCCACCTTTCCCGATGGGTACAGGCATATGCTGTACAGTCCACACAAGCACACAACCTAGAGAATCAGAACAAACCACAACAATAGGAAGGGCAAAGCGTGTTACCAACTCTCCACGTCGAAGCATTTGATCGATTGTGTGGAGTACTGAACAAGGGTTACCAGACAAAACGAACTAATTGGGACCTGTGCATGCCAGCAGTTCGATGGGCCTATAGGACCATGTGCAAAAACCTGAACGTGGAAATGATTCCAAAGGTGCGAAACAGAGTGGAACCCAAGATTTATGAAGGGAATACCAAAAGGAATCCACACATAATAGCTCCCGCAGTTATGACAATGCGTGAAGACTAGGACGAAGGAATCACACAGCTACATGAGGATGACCATATAAGGATTCGGGAAGCCATTCAACGAGGGAACCTTAGACTTCGTGAACTCAAAGAAGATCGTGTACGATTAAGGAAGAAAAGCATGTTGATGAACGCTGAGATCAAAAGACTGGAAAACAGGGTCACGCAAGCATGTCTCGTCAATAGACCAAGAATGACAAGGCAAGATCTGGATGGTCATACCACTGCATTAGAAGAGTGTCGTTGAGAATTTATGATTTTGTTACCATGGCTGAGATCGCACCTTACCAAACACAGTAACAAGGGAAGTGTTGGGCCGCTAATATGTCATTATTATTATCACTTTTTAACACCTATTTCATCCATTTCCACTCTTCTTTATCATGTCATTTATCATGATTTATCATATAATTCCATTTTATAGTTATTTATGCTCTTATGGATAAATATTATTTCTTCTCCTTTATTTTTAATAAATTCATCATTATGCATGATTTTACCAATGATGGTTTATTAATAAATTTTTTGTAACATTACTCACCTTTTTTAGCCTCCAAGATATTTTCCATATTGCATATTTGATCTCCAGCTTATCATTAAATGTGCTAACTCGGAAATTCATGGAATAAGAAGTGACAGTTTTGTATTGAATGGTTCGGGAAAATGGAGAAGAATCTAGAAAATTCGAAACATGGGTTTTGTTCAGAACGGACCAAATTAGTTTTTAAATGAGCAGTTTTCCCAAATTTGGTCTGTACTAAGAGAAACGGAAGGTTCTCTGAAGACGTTTTTCTCAGATTCGCTGTTGTGGCCGTTTTCCAAATTATCTCAGCTGCAACACCAAATTCGACCTGTTCCTGTTGAATGCTGATGGGAAGATATTTCAGATATAATCTTGTTTATCAATTTGTTGAGAACAATCCAATTTTGTAATGGGAATCATATTGTAATCATCATGGTTGTAACTTCTCTTTTCTCTCTATGTATTTAAATCAGAACAGAGATTAGAGGAGGGGGGATTCATGATGGGTGATTAGAGAGAAAATTAGATGGATCATTAGATTAGAGATAGATAGGATAGGATAGGAGGAATGGGAGAATTACTATTGAAATTGTAACTTTGATCATCGACTCTTGCTGTTGAAGCAGGGCACGAACTTGGCGTAACGATTATGCAATTATGAATATATAAAAACGGTTGCAGTTCCTTCGCATCTCCTGAAGTAATCCGACGGTATTCACTGGCAGCTAAGGCCCCGACCCTGGTGGATTCACTTGCTGTTCTTGTATCATTCCTTTACGATTTCTGCAGTGTGATGGTTTGGTTTCATTTCTATCTATTGTAGTCGCATCGCTTTACTGTTTCGCATTTCCAACTTAATGAACTGATCTGTTTTATATGCTGTAATTGAATTGTGTTGCTGTTCATTTCCCTCATAACAAGATCACTACTTTTGGCAAGTATATTGTTGTGTTGTTCATTTTACTTACAAAGCTTCGCTATTCATTTCAGTAACTTAGTTTTGCTGTTCATTGCAGTTACATAAGTTTTGCTGTTCATTTCTATTATATAGCTTTGCTTTTCATTTACTTTCTGCAATCATTTAGTCTTGCCTTTTAGCATTCTTACAGTTAGCATAATTATCTCATTTCCATCAGTTGCAGTAGCATTATTGATTTAATTCATTGCCATTTCCAATTGGTTATTTAGTGTGTTGCGTGTGAGGTCAACAACTGTAAAGAACATTGGCTATTGCTGTTAAAGCTCTTAGATTGGGTATCTTATTTATGCTTGATTTAGTTTCCATCAGTTAAACAAGGAATGAGTTATTGCTAATGTATCCTTGATTGATAATTGCTATTACTTTGTTGAATAAATAATTTAGTTTTAGAATATTAAGTTTCTTTCCATTGTAATTAGATTTTATTTCAAGCATCCATTTACTCTTGTATTTGAAGCACTGTACTGCAATTTAGAAAAATTACTCTTGAGTAAATAACCGCCTCAGACTGAGTACACTCTTGAAATAAAAACCGTACCTGGATTGATAATTAATATGAAGATAATTAGGTGTTAAAAAGACACCTTTTATACCTCAACATTTTGGCGCCGTTGCTGGGGAGAATGTAGCCATTTCTAAGGAGTAGTGTGCATCTGATCAGTGCCTATTAGGAGAGAATTGGGTATTAAAACGGAAGGTAAGAACCTGCGTACGGAGCATGTAAAAGGCTTGCTCCCTCGCCTGCTTTCCAACAGAATTGTTAAAGAACTTAGGGTAGAAATAAATGTTTGAATTTCTGTGTGAATGACTAAGAAAATAAATAAATTTGAAAAACAAATCTCATGATTTCACTTAAGTGGCGATGTAAGCACCACCCATTTCACTAACTAATTGACAGGAACATTTGAATGAGGATCCTCAAATAAACACATGAAGAACATCTTATATTATGGTAAGAAATGGCTCACGGTTCTACTTTTGAATTCCCTTATCAAAGATCTAGGAGGAGTGACACAAATGCACATAATTCCTCCATCTTCTCTACCAAATTTTCATGGCTTGACAAATGAAGATCTAGATACATTCTTATTTGAGTTTGAAATACTTCGCAGAGGATATGATTATTGTACTAATGATCAAAGGTTGAAAGTGTTTCCTCTTACTCTAAAAGGAGCAGCTCTTCGATGGTTCATGAGCCTAGGTGGGATCTGCATCCAAACATAGGAGGACATGAAGAACATATTATTGAAAAGGTACCAAGACTATTGCAAAGCCGATGAAGATATTTTTGATATGATACAAGGGGAAGATGAAAGCTTAGAGGACTATGTAGAGCGATTTCAATATAACCTTCAAAAATCAAAGCATAAGTATTTGGAAAAAGAGATCTTAAAAACACTCATTCTTAAAGGAATCAAAGATGAATTTTTAGAACTCTTAAATCTGATAGGAAAAGAGGATGTTTTTCAGTTGTCATATGATGATGTTTGTGAATTGTGCATAAGGTATTCAAGAAGAATCTCCAAGGCTGGTAAGAATTCTAGAGATGTTTGTTCTTTCTTTTCCAAATTTGCTACAAGAACAGGAGACATAAGAGCTGAAATCAATGTTTTATTTGAAAATTTTAAAGTTGATTTTATTAGCTCTCTAAGTTCAAAATTGGATGCTTTGCAGGTTCAGAAAAATTGAGAATTTGATGAAGTGTTTTGCCCTCATGACCAAAAGGAACATCCCATAGATAGTTGTTCTCTCTTATCTAGGATGGAAGTAGCATATCAAAGAGATGAGGAAGCTGCAACAAGGTCAAAACCATGGAAATCATGGCCTACAGGTATGGTTCAAAAAAATTCCTCTCCACTTTCTTACTTGCATAATCCATTATGGAATATTAATGTGTTAGGGCAGCCATGTCAATATAACCACCACCAAACTTGTTTACAAGTTTGGCATGGTTCATCTTACGATTGCATGACTACTCTCTCTCACCTTGTAGCACAAACACGTCATCCATATTCTCCTCCAGCTCTTCCACAACATCTTACTTGCCTATCAAAATCATCCACTCAACCTAATCAACTACATCATCAAAATGCTCTATTCTGTACACAATTTCCTGCTCAACTCATTCCAAACCCTCACCATAATAAACCAGTACAACATGCTTACAGTGTTGGACTGCAAAATTTATTCACCCTTCCCACCCATTCTATCTCACATGCACCATTGGAGAAAACTCATATTGAGATTCAGAATGTTTCAAATTCAAAAATTGTAGAAGTTATGGAAAAAAATGAGGTTTCTTATAGTTTGCATTGACAACCCATTTTAAAATCTCAAGAACTTCATGATATGATGGATATGTGAAATCAACAAAGTAAAGGATATATTGAAGATTGAATTTACTCCATCATTTGTTTGCAGCATCACTCCATACTTTAACAATTTTTGACACCATCTTTTTAAGGGAAGTTGGCTTCTCATACTCTAATATTCATTAAATGCATTTTTCAAATTTGGGTATGTACATATTTGAAGCCTTATTTCGAAAATGGTTCCACTGGAAGTAATCTTATACATAATTTATTCATTTTTCAAATCAAAATAGGTTAGTGTAGAAAATAAAATAAAAAAGGAAATAAAATAAACACATAACTTTTAATGTAAAAATAGTTGTTCTTGTTGCAACACGCTGTGGAAATCAACATCGGTGATAAATGTTTTAATTCATTTGTGTATTTAGATAAATTATAATGGAAATACTAGTTCTACAAACACTCATATTTATTTTTATCGCCAATTTGGAAAAATGCTTGAACATCATATTTTTTTGGCTTGTGGGCTTGATGAAATTTTTGAAAACATAGTTGGGACAGTCCGTTTTTGGAGGCCTAAATGAAAATATTTTTAAAACCTATTTCTATTCTAAGTAGCCCTTGATATCTACTTTCCAACCCAATTTGAATCACTCAATTTGGATTTGAAACGAAAAAGTTAGAACCAAAACATTGACAAGGTGTCTAGTAGGCAACTCACGAACAGAGTTGGGACAGTTCATTTTTGAAGGTCTAAATGACTATATTTTGAAAACATATTTCTACGGTATATTCCCCTATGAATCTAGTTTACAAGGCAATTTGAATCACTCATTTTTGATATCGTACGAGGAAGTTATGATCAAAATACTGACTGTCTATTGTAAATCAGCACTCTTAAAACTCTGTTTTCCGGCAGTTCCTTAGAGTATTTGACCTATCATTTCTTCTTGTATTCAAAACCTATTTATATTGGATATAAATAAATGAATCTACTTTCATTTACAATTTGAATCATTCGAATCTGACATCAAACGAAAAATCTATGCTTAAAATAACCACTGTTGTTCTAAGTGGGGTAATTGAAAATGATTCTGTTATGTAGGTTGTTCTAAGTAAAATTGACATATCATATCATTAAATTTTTAAAACCTGTTTCTATTGAAAATATATCTTTGAATTAGCTCTCATTTGGCTTTGGAATCACTTAATTTGGATGAAAAACAAAGAAGTTGTGATTAAAACACTGCTCGTTAGTATGGTCGACCACTGCTCTCCCGCAGGTGACAAATAAATTTTACTTTGTTATTTTCTCAGTGGATTTGTTATGTAGAGTAACTACTTTTTTTTTGGCATAATTATTGGATTAGGGGAGCTCGATCACCTCTCCTTCTCCATGATTTAATGTTTTATTGCAGGTACACACTCGTTTTTGCGGGTCATAGGAGAATAAAGAAGGTCAATTTATGGACGAGCGATTCTTGAAAGAAATTTTAATGAAAGAAGGGAATTTCATCCAACTAATTACATAAAAGATTCATAACAAAAGAAATGAAGAATTGATTTCCATTTGAAGATTCATGTCATGTCACTGCTACCAAAACATTTTTTAAAGAGATCTTTTTTTCCTTGCCCTAAGAAATAACATCATAGCTGTTGTAACTTAATTTATTTATTTACATATTGTTTTTAAATAAAATGTTGTTTCTTTTCTGATTTCTCTTATATTTTTTTGTTTTAGGTGTTGCTTCCTTCAAATTGTAACCCATCCTCAGCATCAATGCAGTGAACAACTAATTCGTTTTTTGCATGCCTGCATTTGTTATGCTTTTCCTGCTAAGGAACAGTAGCCGTTTTTCTTAAGGAACAACAATCTTGATTACTCATATACGTTTGCTATTCCTTTTAAAGAAACAACTGATGTTCCTCTAAAGGAATAGCAGCTGTCCCTCTTTAGGGACAACAGTTCTGTGCACTTTATATTTTGTTGTTCATTTCAAAGGAACAACACTTTCATATGATTGTGCATTTTTGATATTCCTTTGAAAGGAACAACACTTTCGCATTTTTGCTGTTCCTTTCAAAGAAACAACACTTTCGCATTTCTGCTGTTACTTTGAAAAGAACAACATTTTCGCATTTATGTTGTTCCTTTCAAAGGAACAACACTTTCACACTTTCGCTATTCCTTTGAAAGGAGCAACACTTTTGCATTTTTGCCATTCGTTTGAAAGGAACAGCAGGAACAACACTTTCGCATCACTGTACACTTTTGCTATTCCTTTCAAAGGAACAACATTTTCATGTATCCTATCTTTGCTATTCCTTTTAAAATGAATAGCAGCCGTTCCTCTTAAGAAACAGGAACCTCTCATGCATTTTCGTTGTTCCCTACAGGGAACAACACTTTTTCACGTGCATTTTTCGCTGTTCCCCACACTTTTTCGTGTGTATTTTGCTATTGGCGTGCATTTCCTTTACTGTTACCTATAAGGAACACCACTTTTGTTTGTGTATTTTTTTGTTGTGGGGAACAACACTTTTTGCATGTATTTTCCTCTGTTGTTCCCTACAAGGAACAACACTTTGGGAGTATTTTCAAGAACAACCCTTCCTTTCTCTTGTGGGATTATTCCTAGTTCATCTCAACCACATTTTATTGATTCCCTTTCATGGAATGAAGTACACTACTTTTATGAGGACAAAAATTATGGATTCTATTGAAGCGAGTTAATATCATTCATGTTATGATCTTTAACAAGACAACTCCTTGATGATAGATTATTTTCAAAAGGGACACAATTATTTATATACTACTTTACTGCATTGTTTTCTACTGTACATGATACTGATTGATCATATTAATACCATGCTGGTTCTACCCTTCCTGGTTATAATCTTCTCTGTCTGTAATAAATGAGATCATGGGTATATTTTTTTTTTCTATTGACATGTTCAACTTCTTCCACCATCCCTACTCTTAAAGAGTACCGAGCCTCCCTCTTTTTATCATAAAAAGGTGTAATAACAACAAAATTTTGTTTACAAATGGAGGATAGGGGGTCTCATTACGAGCCAGCCTACCATGTTCATAAGACTGTAACAAAGTGACATTCCCATTATGGCCACCACACCAGGGTTATGATCCATTAAATATCCAAATTAACCTTGGAACATGAGGTCTCATCACGAGCCAGCCTAATCACTTTTGCTACATCCCAGTGAATGGTAGTGTGGTTATCTGGTTACCACGCCAGCACAGTGATATCTTCTGTAGAACTACACTGGAACTTTCCATTTATAAATTGAGGATCTTGGCTCATATGGGTTAAAAAGCAACCCTGTTGAGGCTATGGACGCCTGCTGGCAGCAGAGACTCTGCTTATGGTATTGAAGTTATATCTTATTGTCAATTATTACTATAATACCCTTTTCTTATTCTCTCTTTTTATCGGAGAAGTTATTTCCTTAATTTTTCCTGTTTTTGAACCTTTACGCATGAGAAATTGTTTTTTGATCAATCGCATCATTTTCAGCTAGAATATCGTCAGCAAAGCATCTTTTTGGAATATTGTTGTCCTTTTCTTTTTCACATAACTTATTATCAATCCAAATCTTCCTATCTCTTATTCATAACTATCTTTACACACTCTGCTCTCATTATAACCATACCTCTTAATGTCCTAACATTGATATGTGTACTCTGCTTCATTTACTGCCATATTGTTCATTCCCTTGCCTTGCCATCAACATAACATCTTTCATATGATTTATGGTCATGGAATCCCTTTTCCAATTGGAGGGGGGAATGTTTGCATTATGGGATAGCATGCGATATGATTACTGCACTCTGCCACAATTTGTTAATTTGACAAAATATTAGTATTATACAAAAGTTTTTCTGATTAAAATTGTTGCATGCATCTTATCTGTTGCTATTCAAAACTAACACTTTGGATTCAAGAACATTGTATGCAAAATAGTTATTTGTTTACATGAGAACAACAAGTATGGGGGGGAACTCAATTCACAGCATGACCACACTATTGCAACTAACAGAAGAGGCTCGAGCAACTCTCAAATGTGAACAATTGTTCAGACATGATGTGCTTGCCTGGATTCCACCTTTTGCATCACTTTCAACACAAACTCTGCCTACATCAGCTTCAACAAATTCCAATCCATATATGTCATTCCGTATTTTTATTTTTGGAGATAAAACTTGAGGTAAAATAGCATAATTTTCTGATTTATTACGAATTTAGGAGAATTTCATGAAAATCCATTTTGAGCATTATTTATCATCTTTCATTCCACATCTTTACCACTTCCCATTTTTCAATGGCATATCATCTTTCAGTTTGGGGGAGTGTTGCTTTCATTCATTTCTTTCTTATGACCATGTCATTAATATTCTTATCATCCATTGCTATTCTTATTCATTCTCAACACCTCCCTTATTCCACGGTTGTTTTACATCAAGCATAGAATTCAACAGATGGTAGCGACCACCTCAATTTTTTTTCTGGCATTGCATGAGGGCATGCTAATTCTTCAGTTTGGGGGAGGAATTGCTACGCATGATGGATGTTTTCTACTTTCTTTCTCATTTAAGGTATACAATTTCATTTTTATACAGTGAAATTATTGATTTACATATATCTTTAAAACCATGAATTCAATCCTTGTGATTTCTGGAAAACATAGACGTATTATTAAAATACACAAACCCAGATAATTTCAAGTTAAATTAGTTCATAAAATTTCAGAAATCATGCACTGTCACCTACAACCATTTCGTTTATATCTCATGATCCGTGCATCAAAACGATCTGATTTTTGGATCATAGAAGCATTAATATAGTCTAAATCTACTTGCAAAGTTTCAGCAAAATCTGGTTTGTAGTTTTTGAGAAAATGGTTAATGAAGTTTGCTATTACTTATATCATATTTTGCTGCAACTTCATATACACATAAGTTGAACGTCAATGTAAAAATTGTTACACATTCATCAATATTGCTAAAATTGAATATTCATTAATTGAGGAAGAATTCATTTGTTCTATCCATTTTATGATTTGTGATGAACAATTTTTGTATTATTGGTTGGTTAACACAGAGTCTTTGGGTTGCATGACCACATGCAATATATTCAGTTTTGGGTTGAATGAGGACATGCAAATATTCAGTTTGGGGGTATGTTAGACCATTAATATGTCATTATTATTATCACTTTTGAACGCCTATTCCACCCATTTCTACCATTATTTGTCACATCATTTATTATAATTTATCATATAATTCTATTTTATAATTATTTATGCTCTTATGGATAAATATTATTTCTTTTCCTTTATTTTTAATAAATTGATGACTATGCATGTTTTTACCAATGATGTTTTATTAATAAATTTGTTCACCATTTTAGCCTCCAATATATTTTCCAGATTGAAGATTTGATCTCCAATTCATCATTAAATGTGCCAACTCAGAAATTCGCTGGAATAAGAAGTGACCATTTTGTATTGAATGGTTCGGGCAAATGGAGAAGAATCTGGAAAATCTGAAACATGAGTTTTGTTCATAACGGACCAAATTAGTTTTGTAATAATCAGTTTTCCCAAATTCGGTCTGTGCTAAGAGAAACAGAAGGTTCTCTGAAGACGTTTTTTCTTAGATTTGCTGTTGTGGTCGTTTTTCAAATTATCTCAGCTGCAAAAACAAATTCGACCTGTTCCTATTGAATGTTGATGGGGAGATATTTCAAATATGATATTGTTTATCAATTTGTTGAGAACAATCCAATTTTTTAATAGAAATCATTTTGTAATCATTACGGTTGTAACTTCTCTTTTCTCTCTGTGTATTTAAATCAGAACAGAGATCAGAGAGGGAGAGATTCATGATGGATGATTAGAGAGAGAATTAGATGGATCATTAGATTAGAGATAGATAGGATAGGGTAGTAGGAATGGGAGGATTACTATTGAAATTGTAACTTTGATCATCGACTCTCGCTGTTGAAGCAGAGCACGAACTTGCTGTAACGATTATGCAATGATGAATATATAAAAACAGTTGTAGTTCCTTCACATCTCCTGAAGTAATCCAGTGGTATTCACCGGCGGCTAAGGTCTCAGCCCTGGTGGATCCACTCGCTATTTGTACCATTACTTTACAATTCTAGTCGTGTGATGGTTTGATTTCATTTCTATCTATTGTAGTCGCATTGCTTTACTGTTTCATATTTCCAGACTTAATGAACTGATCTGTTTTATATGCTGTAATTGAATTGTGTTGCTGTTCATTTTCCTCATAACAAGATCACTGATTTTTGCAAGTATATTGTTGTGTTGTTCATTTTACTTACAGAGCTTCGTTGTTCATTTCAGTAACTTAGTTTTGTTGTTCATTGCAGTTACATAAGTTTTATTGTTCATTTCTATTATATAACTTTGTTGTTCATTTACTTTCTGCAATCATTTAGTCTTGCCTTTTATCATTCTTACAGTTAGCATAGTTATCTCATTTCCATCAGTTGCAGTAGCATTATTGATTTAATTCATTTCCATTTCCAATTGGTTATTTAGTGTGTTGTGTGTGAGGTCAACAATTGTAAAGAACATTGGCTATTGCTGTCAAAGCTCTCAGATTGGGGATCTTATTTATGCTTGATTTAGTTTCCATCAGTTAAACAAGGAATGAGTTATTGCTACTGTATCCTTGACTGATAATTGTTGTTACTTTGTCGAATAAATAATTTAATTTCAGAATATTAAGTTTCTTGCCATTGCAATTAGATTTTATTTCAAGCATCCATTTACTCTTGTATTTGAAGCACTGTACTGCAATTTAGAAGCATTACTCTTGAGTAAATGACCGCCTCAGACTGAGTACACTATTGAAATAAAAAATCGTGCCTGGATTTATAATTAATGTGAAGATAATTAAGAGTTAAAAAGACACATTTTATACCTCAACAGGAAGTGCACCATATAAGATAAAGCACGTGGCACCGAGTGTCACGAGGGCAATTTAGGAATGTCCACAGACTCTATTAGAAGGCGAATTGAAGTCTCGCACAGGTGGTGCGACCACCTGACTAGCTGTAGGAAGCATAGTCTCAGCGCTCTAGACAGTTGAAAGAGAGCACGGGACTCTAAATGATTCTGTTTGGGAACTGTGCTGTGAAGGAGGGGCGCGCAGAACCAACATGGTATAAGGTTCACGCCTGCCCACGGGGAGCTGTGCTGTCGCGCAGGTAGGTTGGGAAGTAACCGTTGACGTCACTGTTCATGACAAGATTTCCAATTTAAGGCAAAAGGGAGCGGGCATCAGGCAATTAAGACACAAATTAAGAGCTATATTTGGGACGATCTATCGCCAAGGATGCATTAATGACTCAGAAATAGGGGGAATGGTCCAATTCAAATTCAAAAGACGCTATAAAAGTCCCAAGGCTAGCCATAAGACAACACTTGTTCGTTGGAGATTTGAGCTATTACGAAGAGAACAGAGTGTTGAGTGCCAAGTGGTATTTGAGCCCCCACGTTCACGAGCAACCACAGACAGTGCAGACAAGATAACAACTACCAGGAGAGGTGTGGGTTTTCTAGAGAGTACCACCGAGGAAGCCGTGCAGAGCCCTACGGTGTAGGTGGGGGATGCACCAGAAATTCTGAAATCACCTCGGACGCTGAGGCCCAAGAAGGATACACAGGCAGTGGGACCAGTCCGCATATCCTTGTAGAATCCATGGTTTGGTAAACTTTCCATAGAAGAAAAGGGCAAGGTTGTCAACCTGGAGATAGATGATGAGGAGGAGGACCTCCAGGCTTTCATAGAGGAGATAGAGGCAGATGAAGAAATGGAAGAAGACATCCAGCCAGTGCGTGCTGTAGCAAAATTGCCCGAGTACGTTCCTCCGTGGAAAGGGAAAGCTAAAGTACCTAAGGATTTGGATGCCGCTAAAAGCGCGCTTCAAACCCCACTCCTCCTAGATGGAATTATGTTTGAGGGTTCAGTTCTGGGCCGCATGCCCACAATGAAATTTGAAGACTGGGACCTCGCAGACAGCAAAAAGTTCCCCCATTTACAGACGGAGAACCTCATGAAACAGAGCAAGGAGGGGTCAGTTACAGCGCTAGAGCCGCAGAAATGGTTGCGCGGTGTGGAGAAGGCTGGGCTACTCCACCTCCTATGGATTCCGCATTTTCACCGCGCACTGATCATGATATTTGTCATTAAGCAGCTGCTTCTCCTAGTGCACGATGGGTACTTATGGCTGGCGGAGCATATTCCCATCACGACGGAGCTTATTCACAGGATTTCCTGGCTTCCCTGTAAGGGAAGGGACCCCGCGGAGGTAGCTGGAAAAAGCGGAGATTTGGCACTCACAGAGGCCATGAAGAATAAGTATAAATTGGAAAGGAAGAAGAGAGACTATGTAATTAGTAGTATTCAAGACAAAGGGGTGTGCACAGCCACCCAACTGCTGGCCATGAAGGTGATGAGAAAATGCCGTGAAGACGAGGTACCAGCACCAGTCGTTGCGCTGGTAGAACAATGCGTGGAGGGGGTCCAATTCAACTGGGCTTCCTTCCTCTGTGAATAATTCCTAACCGACTGCAAGGAAGTTCAGGAGTAGGGCAAGACCTTCCACTATGCGTGGTTACTCTTGTCCATCTTACTGGTGACAGGGGAACTACCTGAGGACAGTCAGTTCCCTCCTCTTGAACAATACTTGCCAGAGGCCACAAAATATGCGTCGCTCTAGGCTTCGAAGGATGCCACGCGGATCCACGAGACTAAGATCTTCTAGGTGCTCATGGAGGTGAGCATCCGGATGTGGATTAACAGAAGGCCACGCCTATCCCCCACAGTGTATAGCAGTCTGCGGAGCTTTGCAGACTTCAAGGCAGATATGCACAATGTGTATATCAAGGCACATAAGGATTTGGCATAGAACTGGACCAAGCTTCCTTTCATCACAATTGACGATGCCATCTTCTCCATGCTCGACTCATGGCCTCCCAAGTGGCATACCACAGATCTGGCAGAAAGGGATAAAATAGTAGCACAGAAGCAGAAGGTTGCAACCAAGTTGTGTGTCACAAAGTTGGCCCAACAGAGGCGCAACGAACAAGCGGCTGCAGAGATAAGGGCCGCCCGTGAAGCAGTAAAGGTAGCCACAGAACAGGCAAAGGCCGCCAAAAAAGTAGCAACAGCACAAGGAACAGGGGCCACCGCGACACAGGAGGAAGGAGGATAGGATGCATCTACAGGATAGGGACCAGATATAGCAGAAGGCGCGGACCCAAGCACAACGTCCACTAAACTGAAATGGCCGCACGTCACGGAGCGGTCAGGTCCACGAAAGAAGGCCAAAGCTTCCAAATTGGACATCGAGTCCATTACATTGACAGAGGGTGAGCTCTATGACATCGGCGATACTATTCGCGAGGTCACCCGGGAAGCACTTCAGGAAGCTATGACAGAGCAACACACTGTGTTGGGGGCCATAAGGGCATAGCTGCAGGAACTTTAGGTGTGGCCCCCCCAAGAAGGAACATTTGTCGCCTACGGTGCCGAAGGTACATCACCAGTAGAGCAGCTGCTGCGCGCAAGAATGGCCAACACCATAGTGATGCTGGAAGGAGTGCTAACAACGGAAAGCGAGGAGGACCAAACCACGGTGGGTAGGATCAAGGGACTTGGCCTAAACTTGGTTGCCCTTCCATGGGATACATTATATCAGCTGCAGGACGGAGCAACAGCAGAACTCCGTGCTAGGGAAGGACGCATAGTGTAGATGCTCAACAAACAGAGAATCAACAATGAGCAACTTAGTCTCCAAAGCGATGAAGTGCTTGCGTAGAAGCGGCATATGGAGAAAATGGTAGAGGAAGCATGTCGCCGCATTCCAGAGCTAGAAATCGCGCCAGACCTACCGGTTGGAGTGCGAATCCATAAATTAGCCAATGGATTCCGCGAGGCAAAGGAGGAAGCAATGAGGGTACAGCTGGACCTCAATCTTCAGATTGCTGAACTGTGATTAAAGACACAGTCCTCTACACCCTTGAAAGTTAGGGAACAACGCATTGATGTTATTTAGAAAGGGCTGGAGGAAATAGGACAGGTAGTACAAAACTGCACTACTATGTTGGAAGAATCCTTCGCGGTCCTCACTTCATTACAGGAGGACCCCGACATACAATGCCTGGAAACAGAGGCATGGAGCTTCAAGTATAGTATGACAGTGTGCACGAAACGACACAGATAGTTGTCTTGAACTAGTAGCTTGCAAAATACAGGAGGCAAAGGCGTTGAAGGAACAGGTGGATGTCGCGCGGCAGAAAGAGGCAGTCCTTAAAGCACGTGTCCAGCCTTGGATTGATGAGGCCTTCCTCATCACTGTGAACATCGAAGGAAAGCTCGCACAGATGAAGGCGATGCATGCCTTAAGACAGGGAGTTTCCCTTGACAGCGAGACCTCAACAGAGAGAGTAGAGCAGATCCAACAGACTACAGATTAGTGCGCTGCAGACCTCATGGAAGCGAACGAACTGTTGGAAGGCCTCCGTGCCAAGATCGCCGCACTAGCAGAGTGACTCGGGACGAGTCATGATGATTGTGTTGGGGGCCTATTGGGAATGGAACCCCCCCACTGTAGGTTTTGGATCTCAAAGCCCAAGTTTTGGTCAAAGATGGTGTAGACCTCCGTGAATTATGGGCGTGGAGCACGAAGTGTACAATTGAGTCATAGGGTTGTCCGCCCTAAGCATTGTATTGTAAATTAGTGAAAAGTCAGCCTACCCATGGTCCATGGACCATGGGATTGTATAAATAGAGTGAGGCTCTAAGTTGTAAAAGAGAGTTAATAGTAGGGAGAGTAGCGAAGGAATGGTTCAAGCTTAGAGTAGATTTCTAAGTGTCTTGGGTTGTAGTAGTAGGAAGAGGCTCTGTAGCTGAGTGTGCAGAGGCCTAGTAGAGTCCACAGCTGAGTGCGCAGGGCGGAGTCGAGTCTGTAATAGGGAACAAGAAGCTAATAAAGAGAAGTTTATCTTAATTCTGTGTGATTTCTGTGCATTATCTTCTTTATGTTTATATCCATTTATGTATTGCACGCACTGATATGATTCATGATTACGCTGTAAAAACCATAAATCTCACACACATAAGTTAAGTAGTTGTTTAAATAGCAAGGAACTTGGGTGTTATACGGGTTACGCCCTGAGTAGGGTTGTGCGGAAGCCGCACCACCGGTTGCGAAGGGATCGCAAGTGCGCGCAACAACAGGTCAGACTGTGGACCTCCAAAAGCCCATCAGACATCCCAAGGGTGCGGAAACCTGGTTCTAGCACCCTCCCATACTACTTCGGGTGAGACCATAGTCCACACTCCATGGAATGTTTCTGAAAGGGCCAGTGGTACCGGGATTTGCTTGGTTAAATCACCTATAAACTTGGGTCAGGCCCCACTAAGCCAACAATACACAATCTCAAAGATGATGATATCAAATATCAATATGCTTGGACCGATGATGAAAAACTGGATTTTTATAGAGTTTAATACAACTTTGATTATCATTGTAAATCACAGTTGGATCCATCTACTGACCAAACAAACCAAGCAGAATCTTCCTCATATAGATGGCCTCACATGCTACCTGACTTGCGGCCATGTACTCTACCTCCGTCAAACTGAATGCAACCAATATCTATTTCCTGCTGTACCAAGAAACTACTACTGACCCTATACTGAAGATCCCTCCTGATGCGCTCTTCCTGTTCGATGGACTCCTTGCCTAATCTACATCGGTGAAGCCTTGAAGCTTCACTCTCTTTGTCCATCTATAGCACAATCCATACTGAGTAGTACCTATGAGGTATCTCAACACATGCTTTGCCGCCTTCCAATACAACTTGGTAGGCCTAACCATTGCTTGACTAAGTTGGTTAATTGCATAGCACATATCTGGTCGTGTGTTCACCAAATACATGAGTGAACCCACAAGCTACTTGTAAATAGTAGCTTCCACTACTTCCCCTGAAGTAGCATCCTCCTTCCTCCATTTACCTATTAGAGGGGTCTCCATGGGTTTGCTGCTCTCCATGCAGAACCTCTTGAGTATCTCATTGGCATACTTGCCCTGAGACACAAACAATTCCCCATCACCCTACCATACTTCCATGCCCAGAAAGTAATGCATGAGCCCCATGTCCTTCATCTGAAACTCTCTTGCAAGATCCTCCTTGCAAGACTTGATCAATTGATCATCACCTGTCAAAATTAAATCTTCGACATATAACACAATGATCAACAATATACCTTCCACCATTATGTGGTACAAGTTCGCATCCGCTTCACTCATGGTGAAGCCCAACCCGATGGGGTAGTTATCGATCCTGGTGTACCAAGCATGGGGGTGCTTACTTCAGCAAATACAATGCTCTTTTGAGTTGACACACATGTGACTCACAGTCGAAGGTCTCAAAACCTTCAGGCTGCTCTATGTACACCTATTCCTCAATCATGCCATTAAGAAAGTCTATCTTTACATCCATCTGATGTATCTTCCAACCCATATGCGCTGATAGTGTCAATATAGATCTGATCGATGAGTACCTTACAACAAGAGAAAAGGTCTCATCATAGTCAATCCCCTCTACCTATGAAAAACCACAGGCCACAAACCCAGCCTTATGCTTCTCCACACTACCATCTACAGCTTGCTTTACCTTGTAAATCCATCGAGAGCTCACCACTGACTTGTCCTTCGGTCTCGGGACAACATCCCAAACATTGTTACGAACTATGGAGTCATACTCCTTCACCCATCAACCCAAATTGGTTGCTGCACTATCTCCTCAAAGGAAGATGGCTATGTATCAACACATCCACTCATCAGAGCCATGTATCCAGTGTACCTCTCAGGTGACCTCCTCTGTCTGCGCTGAGATGTGGGTGCTCCCACATTCTCTCGTGCATCATGCAATAACATCTCAATTTATCTGGTGTGCTTTCTCCCATCTTTGGAAGAATCTATTTGAGTGGATGTCTCCACTCCTCGATCCTCTGAATGTGGTTGCTCCACATCAATATGAGACTCCTCAAACTTAGGAGCTAAAATCTCCTCAACCGCATGTAGTTGTAGCTCTCTCTCAAGGGAAACTTGCATATCCTTCTCCTCATTGAATTTGACATCCCTGCGAACCACTGTCATCCTGCTGGTCAACAAGTACACTCGGTAGTTGTGAGGTGTATCAGTTTACCCCACAAATATCCCTAACTATGTTGTCGGATCAATCTTCTTCTGTGCATCTTTGGTCACATGGAAATATACTGATGACCCAAAAATCTTGAAGTGACCAACATGTAGTCTCTTACTGGAGAAAGCCTCCTCTGGTGTTTTCATCCCAAGTATCCTATGCAGGCTTCTGTTCTGTAAATAAATAGTTTTGTTGCATGCCTCAGCCCGCAAGTGTAGTGGTAGGACCTATCCATTCAATGTCACTCGTGCTCCCCCTACAATGCTTATGTTCTTCCTTTCGGCCACCCCATTCTGATGTGGGTTATGGGGTGTCGTCAATTCTTGTTTAATCACTTCTACTACACAAAAGTTCCTAAACTCATTTGAGACATACTCACCACCGTTATCACTCTTGAGAGCTTTAACCTTCTTGCCAGAATCTTTCTTGACCAATGCTTTAATAGAAAAAAACTTTGTGAAACTTTGATCCTTCTTCTGCATGAAAAATATCCAACATTTATGAGAAAAGTCATCAACAAATATAACATAATACTTGTGTTTGGCCGTGGATGCTGTTGAGAATGGTCCACACATCTGAATGGAATCGCTCTAGAATCACCTCTGCCTGATTGTCTCTGTCGTGAAAGGAAGCCTTGGTGTATTTTCCCAAAGTACACCCCTTTCATGTATCAACTTTCTCTTATGCACCTTTGGGAAGACCAATAGAGATCTACTACATGATTTTCAAAGCCCCATGATGCAAGTGACCCAATCGACTATGCCACAACTCGCCAACGTCTTGGCTCTGAACCTTCTCTTCTTTCATGCTCAAAGAATCACAATCCTCTACCTCCAATTTATAAAGATTCTTAACTCGAATCCATATATTCTTTACCTGAACCGTGGCTATGTGTTGAAGGAACACCTTTCCTTTGCTAAATACCACATCATAGCCTCTATCCTCCAACATGGAAACTGATACTAAGTTCTTCTTATACCCAGGCACATACATAACATCTCTCAAGGTGAGAGGAGCACCTTGATCCCTTTGAAAAGTAATCGTGCGCAACCCAGTAGCACTATACCTCCCGTAGTCACCCATCTCGATATGCATCTAGAGATCCTTCTCCTCCAGGTCACTGAACAACTTCTTGTCACCAGTCATGTGGAATGAAGCTCAACTATCAAGGTGCCATACACTATACATAATTGATGACACCATGCTTGCAATGAGAGTAAAGTTTAATTCGAATTGAGAGGCCAAAGCCTTACCTACTGCTCCTCTTGAGGACTTTTTCTTGGACTTCTTGAGTGGACAGTTTGTAGCAAAATGTCCTAGCTCATGACAATGAAAGCACTTAACTTTCGACATGTCTTTCTTCTTGCCTCCATGGCAAGAATCTGCTTTGGAATGGGAAGCATTCCCTTTCCCCTTCCTTGCTTTACCATCTAAGGCACAATTTTACTCATCATTAGTCTTTTATGAGGAACCATCTCTAGTGTTCCTTCTAATCTCCTCCTACATCAAATATGGCCACAATCATTCCCAATCTGGTAGCTTCTCCCTCCCATTGATAGGGTCTTGATAGCTATTCTAACTCTTGGGAAGTCCTAGGAGAGCTATGTTCACCATATCATCCTTGGCAATGGTTATTCCAACACTTCCAACCTCATCATGACAGTGAGTAAATTTGGTTAAGTATTTTGTAATGGTCTCTCCTTTCTCCATCTTGATTTTTTGAAGTTTGTCTTTTAGTGCCAACTTCCTACGGTCACTGTTGTTTTGGAATAGGTTCATCAATGCTTTCCACATAGCATATGGAGTTTCCTTCCCATGGAGACTCAAGACAATGTGGTCTCAAACTTCCTCAAGGATTGTCCGCCTCGCCTTCGCCACACACTTCTTCCATTCGGCCAAATTCTATGTGTCCAATGTTGCTGGCTAGAAATGTATTGCTCAATGAATTCCTTGAGGCCATTATCCTCCAACACTGTCTCCATATTGTCCTTCCAGGCCATATTATTCGAGCTACCTTCCAAGGCATACTCGAGCCTCAAACCATAGAAATCCATTTGCCGATCTTGAAGTATGTATTGAAAATTTGAATTTCACCTGTAACCCCAAACTCAAAACTTCAAAATCTCCTATAGTATACTGTCTTCAACTTTGATACCATGTATATTTTCCTGTAGATTCATAGCTCATGTAATGTACTAAAACACAAGAGAAGAATCTACTCTACTATTTAAACAGCGGAAACCAATAGATTGATGAAAACAATAATCGACAAGGGGAAGACAATCAAAGACACATAACATAATTGTTTCTCTGGGGAAAGCCAGTGCTCAAAACCTTGCTTATCTATTTCATTAATAATAAATTTGAGTGATGATACAAAGCTTGTTCTCACTAGAACAATTCCTGCATAAGTATGATCAACTCTCTGCCTCACAAGCCCACACTGACCAACACTTAGCAAATTTATGCTGCCCGCCAAGCCCCTATTTCCTTGTGCAATTCCTGTGAGGATTAGTCAATATTTAATAGGGAAATTTGTCCTCCATAACTGCGCAATCCAAACTTAGGTCCTTCTATGATTTCATGCATGACCTGTACAACTCAGATCATTCTACAATTGATAGTACAATGTCCCTGCACTCTAGTCTCAATTGGGTCTTTCTTTGAACTGACATGCATAAGTTTCTCATGAGGGAACCTTCAGTTAGCTAGAGTAGCACTAAGGATGCACTAGTGCACCAACTCACTACTAGACCTCTACTAGTTCCACTCATCTAAATGGATCCTAAAAGGCACAAAATTCAAAGTTGTCGAATTGGTGTCGAACCTAAACTACTGTGTAGTGCTTGTCGTTTTGAATCTGGTGCAACTCGTTTCACACTAAATGAACTCCGTATGCTCCCATAAACACGTTCTGTCCATTTTCTCAAATAGGCGAGTTTGGCGAAAAAAAATATGCATCACTACACAGTCAAGAGTTTATACTTCTGACGTGGCATGCTGATAGTGCATCATTGCCCAATGACAACATGACAAGTGGTATTTTCTTATTTCTCAATACAGTCGAGTTGGCAGGAATTCATTGGTGCAATGTGGTAGACTTTTATTGGTGGGAGGATGGTGAAGTGGACCAACCAAAGGTGGCCATGTGGTCAAGCCAGAGGCTGCCACATGGCACCTCGGTGGCCACAAAAAATTGTTTGAAGGCCGATTGACACCGCCAAGTTTCAAACCCACGACCTCATTTCCACAAACCACAACATATACCAATCCACTATACATGAGACTTGTTATGTCATGGAAGAGTTATTGTATTTAAGGTTTATAAGTGGTGTATTTGGCATGGGGGATGGTCTAGGGGCTAGCCCTTGGCCACCCCTGTGCCACGGGACCGCGGGAAAGAGGGTCGAGGGATGGACCCTAGCCCGGCCCTCATGGCCACCACCATACACCATGGCCATATATTTGTGGCCCACACAGTATTAAGCGTAATCGTCGGCCCATACCACATTTACCACCGCCGTCGTGTGACCATCCACCAAATTGTCAAACTTCTATCGTTACCGCCAACTAACCTTAACTGCCTCTTAAACTGTGGCATGTGAACTCCATCCCGCTAAACGCAAACTTAACAACAGCCTGACTGCCAGCTAACCGCGCCTCTTAGACCGTGACATGTGAAGGGGTCTGGCGATTAGCCGAGAATGCCAACATCATCATCGAGCAGAGGAGTTAAGGGGCTAGCCCCTGGTCATATGCGGCTGCATGTGTCCACCGACACATGCATAGGGGATATTAGAAAAATTAATGATCCCACAATTTTCACTGGTGGTTCGCCTGTTTGTCGCCCAGTTAATGGAAAAAGAGACAGATTTGTAGGACTGTTAGCCAGACTTGGCGAATTTGTAGGTCGACTAGCAACAAAACTTGGGGAGCTCATAAATTTCTCAGTTTTTGGTCTTTTTAGGAGCAGGAAGAGGCCAGACTGGCATTTTTGGGTCTTCTAAAGCTAATGGAACAAGTTTTATAGCCATTGGAGCACTTATGAAGATAATTTTTGCAGGTTTGAGTCTATGGGTGCTAGGATCAACAATGGGTTGAATAAGTTTTTGAAGGATTTTGAAAATGGAGAGGACCTTGTAGGGGTTTCCTAGCCTTCATATGTTTTCTACAGCAACTGTGACATCTATGGTGTAGCTCATGTTTCTCTTTTCTCATTATGTCTTGTTGAGGAAAGTTCTCTTTTAATACTTCAAGTGAATTGTTGTACTTGTTATGCTCATAGTCAGATGGAGTATGGGGCCTTTATTTGAGATCCCTTTTCTTGTTGATTGTTTCATGATTGAATGTAGGTTGTCATGTTCTTAGAGTGAGAGTTCTTTGTAGGAGAATGTCTCCTTGAAGGGAAAACTAGCTACTCTTTATGTCAACATACTTTATGTACTCTTTATCACTGAATTCTTTTGAGCATAACGAGATTGAGTCAAGCCATTGGAAGCTGGACCAAGGAGAAGTAGCCCAGTAGGGGTGAAATCATTCATCAATTACTGAGTGTATTACTGTTATGGTGATGTTTTTGTTATGCAACCAACTCACAAAATAGAAGAAAGAGATAGGTCAACGACTTAAAACGTAGCCTCTTTGAGGGGGCAACCTCCTTTATATTACACAAATGAACAATTCTTGGATGATACAAATGAAAAGACCTCCTTTCTATATATAAGAGTCTAAGGGGTCACAATATAAACAGAGCCAACATAACAGTAATAATGTAAGGGCACAACAATAATAGTGGTGCACTTCTATGGGCACAATCATAACAATGTGGAGACAACATGGGCACAACAATAACAATAAGTGGTACAATGAAAATAATAATAAGGGAATACACTAGTATTGTAGGGACCTAACATGCCCCTCTCCTTCAAAAAAAGTGTTGTCCTCAATGCTTGAGAGTTTTGGATGCTTTTGTATAAAATTCTCATCCTTCCATGTAGAATCTTCAGTGGGTAAGTTCTTCCAATTGATGAGATACTTTGAAATTGATCAATTTCGCAGCTGTCGAGTTCTTGTTTTTGTGACTGCTTCAGCTTCCAATATGATTTTTCCTTCCTCGTCAAGCTCTGGCAATATTGTTTGAACTGGGATCTTGTCACCTATAACCTTCTTTAAGCATGAAACATGGAAAACCGGTGCACTCGGGAAGGTGCAGTGAGTTCCAATTTGTATGCCATAGTACCAATCTTTTGCAACACCTTGTACGTACCATAATACTTTGGTGATAATTTATTATCCTTCTTAGCTTGCTTGAAGGATATTTGTTTGTATGGTTGTAGACGTAGAAATACCCAGTCATCTACATCAAAACTTCTTTCGCTACAATGTTGATCTGCCTGTTGTTTCATTCTATTATGCACTAAAGTGAGGTTATCCTTTAAGAGTTGGAGAATTTTTTGTTGATGCTCGATGTGATCTTCCACTGCTTGAACCTTAGAATTTTCTCCTAAATATGATGTGATGGACAATGGATGATATCCATAAAGTGCCATAAATGGGTCATTTTTGCTGCAGTATGGAAGGAAGTGTTATACCACCATTTAGCGAGAGGCAACCATTTGACCCATTGCGTCTATTTATCAGATACAAAGCAACAAATATATCCTTCCAAACATTTTTTCACTATCTCAATTTTCCCATTAGATTGAGGATGATAAGATGAGCAATGAGCTAACTGATTACCCAGACAAGAAAATAATTTTGTCCAAAAATTTCCAGTGAAAATAGGATCTCTGTCACTTACAATAATCTTTGGGTTTCCATGTAGCTTTTGAATTGTTTCCATAAATGCAGTAGAAAATGTACTGGCTTTAAATGGATGAGATAATGCACAAAAGTGTGCATACTTGGTAAGTCTATCAACTACCACCATGATGACACTCTTTCCTTCGGACTTGGGTAAACCTGTGACAAAATCCATTCAAACGTCCTCCCAACATTGACTTGGAATATATAAAGGTTGTAATAGACCTAGGTTCTTAATTGTCTCAACTTTATTTTATTGGAAAATCAAACACTCTGCGACAAACTTTTGAATATCAGATTTAAGGCCATCCCAAAAAAATTCCTTCTTAACCTTATGGTAAGTTTTTAAAAATCCTGAATGCCCTCTGGATATGTGTGCAATTCCCTAAGAATCGTTTGTTTGAGTTGGGAATTCTTACAGAGGTATAAGCGATCTTTGTACCATAACGAATCATTTTTCTAGATAAATGTATCAGATGTATTGGGATGTTGCTGCAAATTTTGAATGAGTGACCACACTTCTTCGTCATTCTTCCATTCATCCCTTGCTTTATTTATCCAATCTAGTTGGATAATAAAAATGGAACAAAGCAGTGCTTTCACATCCTCATCCTTTCTTGAGAGTGCATCGACAACAACATTTTGCTTCCCTTTTTTGTACATGATTTCAAAGTCATAACCCAACATCTTTGTGACCCATTTTTGCTGCTCTTTTGAAGATAATATTTGTTCTAAAAAGTATTTAAGACTATCATGATCTTTTTTTATCTTGAAGTGTCTTCCCATTAGGTAAGGTCGCCATTTCTTAAGTGCATGTAGTATTGCCAACATTTCCTTCTCATAAATAGCTTTGTGTAAATATTTTCCTTTGATTGGATGACTTTCGAAAGTAGTGGGTCTTTCTTCTTGCATTAAAACAACACCAATTCCATTTCCTAAGGCATCACATTCCACAATAAAGGGTTTTATGAAGTCTGGCATAGCTAAGACCAGTGCTCAACACATCAATCCTATCTTCCTCTGGAATATCTTTTACCCTTATATTCAATTTTTGGAAGTCCTTAATGTGCTCCACCATTGAACCCTTTTGTTTGAGATTTATAAATTGGCTAAAAAATGTATTTCTTTTTGTATCCTCATAATGTGCTATCATTTCTTCCATAAAAATTTCCCAAGTGACAATTTGTTTACGAGAGAAAATCCATCGATACCATACAAACCGATTGGGTTCCAAATATAAAGTTGCAATGTGTACCTTTTGTGTGCTCTGCACATTATGGAGATAGAAATATTGCTCGATCTGTAGTATCCATGTTACAGGATCCTTTCCATCAAAATTCCTCGTATCGATCTTTGGAACATGGTGGGTCTTCAATCCAACGTTAGAGTCTATGAAATCATGACTAACATTTCTTTTGTTCTCATCACGAGTTTCCTTTACTACCCTTTCACTATTAGTAAGCATTTCTTGTAGAAACTTTGTCAAATCTATCTTCAAATCTTCCATGTTGCCTTTAATTTTTGTTTCTATACCATCCATCTTAGATTCCATGCCATCCATCTTAGCTTCAGTTACTTTTTGTTAGAGCGAAATTTGTTGCACTTAGTCTCATAATTTTGGTATATCATGTTGCATTTCTTCCTCTTCTTCATGTGTCATAGTAGAGATTTCAGGTTGCTTACTAGGTGTTTCCATTTTCTTTCTTCAGGCCATCAATGAAGAATGATTATTATTCACAATACCCTTTGAATCACTTCAAGCTACTTTCTCAAACAAGGCTTATGCAAATTTAAAAAAAAATCTACACACCATTTTTTTCCCCTTTGTATGAGCTCGATCTTTAAATGCCTGTAACTATGTAATTTCGGATCTTCAAGTTTTGCAATTGTGACATGTGATAGCCCTCGGAGTCTTCTTTCCAACCCCGTAAGTCCGATCGCAGTTGGATTCCTGAAGAAAGAGTTATGCCCAATCTCCCGTGATGACCTAATTATAGACTCGTTCAATAGAGCGAACTTGTACTACGTGCCACATGTCCCTGGTTCGATCTTAGGTTCTGAAAATGATACCCAACAAACCACCATTTGTCTTCTTTTTGTCACATTTTATGAAAATTTAATCAGATGCTTGGAAAGAAAGTTATGATGATTTTCCCAAGGTGACCTGTTTGAGACCCAATTCATTAGCTTGCAAAAACCCTAACTTAGCTCATATATCCGAAAATATAGCGAGACAAGATCTGAAATTTGGTCAAGCAGTGCATCATGATTTCGTATAAAATGGGTTTTAATTTCCACTTCTCAAGCTTCGTAGAAATAAAGTTATAACAAAAATTCCATGATGATCTATTTGAAGTAGCGAAACCCTAGAATACAAAAGCTTTGATACCAATTGTTATGCAACCAACTCACAAAATAGAAGAAAGAGATAGATCAGTGACTTAAAACGTAGCCTCTTCGAGGGGGGAACCTCCTTTACATTACACAAGTGAACAATTCTTGGATGACACAAATGACCAGACCTCCTTTCTATATAGGAGTCTAAAGGGTCACAATATAATCAGAGCCGACATAACAATAAAAATGTAAGGGCACAACAATAACAATAGTGGGCTTCTATGGGGACAATCATAACAATATGGGGACAACATGGGCACAACAATAACAATAAGGGGTACAATGACAATAATAATAAGGGAATACACTAGTATTATAGTGACCTAACATTTTGTCTATTGTTATGTTGTTGTTCAGTGTTTTAATTCATGTTTTAAGCTCATGAATTAGACATAAAGACATAAAAACTCATGGTTAACTTGCAATTTACCTCATAATCCTCAAGCACTTTATTTATATTCTGAATTGAAATTTAGCACAATAAACACTAAATTTCCCATTCAGATCAAGTTGTTATCAGAGCAATTGGTTTCTTTGTACAAGGAGGATTTAATTATTTTGCAAGTGTTTAAATGCTTACAAGGTTGAAGCTCAAGAGAGGAGAAGGAAAGCTTGTGGGTGCATGTTCTCAAATTGGAGCAAGGTGAAGGAGGACATAGTTGAATCTCCACCACAAGTTTCACCTCCTGTTGTACTTGAGGCTTCAGTAAGCATGGGCATGAGTTCAAAGCATGATAGTCTCCAAGATTCGGAGGACATTATTGCATTTCTCCAACAAGAGAACATGGAGCTCAAAAGACTACTTGAAGCTATTGAGGAAGAGAAGCAAAAGATGCACCTCATGTTGCAGAATGTGGTAGAGGAACAGACGGATGAATTTTCTACTACCATATCAGCAAAGAATCCCTCCAACACTAAGCAAGCTTGTGGACATGGCAAGAATGAAATCTATGGCTCTTTACAAATGGAGGATGCCTCCTATGTACCAGGGACACAAGTAGGTTTCCTTGAAGCATCCTCCACCGCTTCATCTAGGACAGAGAAGGAGGAATCATTTGATGAGTAACCATAAGAGGCTAGTGTAGAAATCCCCTTAGAGAAGGAAGATGTTCAAGTCTGCACCTTTTGTCTTCATGATGATGAGGATGAGGTTCTATCAATGCCAAATTCCAAGGAGATGAAAGAAGAAAGACCAAGAGTCCAAGAAGACACCTCAAGAATTAGGAAAGAGTTTAAGAGCATTTTTGTTCCTCAGTCAAAAGATGAGGAAAATGGTAAGCATTTACATACAGTTTCTTTCCATGAAAATGTTGATTTAAGCTCTTTTGTAGCCTTTGAGAAGCATAGAAAATGCGTAGGAACAAATATCTTGTCCAAGATGGGTTACAAGGGAGGAGGCCTGGAGTGAACAATCAGGGCATTATCCATCCAATTGAGGCAAATGAGAGACCTTGATATGAAGGTTTTGGCTATGTTGAAAAGGGAGAATGTTCTTCCAGAGATAGATCTTGGGTATCATGTTCTTTTTGTCATAAGAGAGGAAATGACAAGGAAAATTATTGGGATTTGCATCCAGAATTGGTACCATCTTGGTTTCTAAAGAAAAAGGAAGACATTAAATGAAAGACCTCTCCAAAGAGAGATGAGAAAATTGAAGAAGAGACTGATACAAGTTCTTCTTACCATTCAAGTTCCTCATGTAAGATGCATGTTTCAAAGGATAACAAGGGTAGGTGTAAGCCTCACTCAAATAGTTTCTTTGGTTTTGAGCCACATGATCAATTGAATAAATTTTTATGGAATATGGTTCCATGCAATTTTTATCATTCACCTAACCATAGTGTGAAGAAGTGTTAGCAAAGGAAAGAGTTGCTTGAATGTGGGAAACATACAGAGAATAAATACTCTCTTCTAAGTTCGAAGACAATGTCATCAAGAAACAAGTACAAATATTTATGCACCCATTGTAATATCAATGGGCATTGGCTCGAGAAGTGTTGGAAATTTCATCCACAATTTCATCCTAAGAAGGGCAAGGAAGACATGCAAGCACCTTAAGAGGGAGCGAAAAAGGAAAGAGTGGCGCAAGTTGCGACTATCCATGAAGTGACTCAAGAAGAAGAACAAGTTCAAGTAGACGGTTCATTCACTTGGTTGGGTAAGAAATGGATAGACTACTTGTCCAGTTGAATATTATAAATATATTTGTAAATCACATGACGTTTTTCCCCACAGTTGGGCATTTTGTAAAGTGATGCATGTATAAATCACTATTTTGCAACATAGTGTTTCTTTTGACTATAGATAAGTCAAATAAAGTTTGGGGAATTTACGTAATGAGTCTGAGTTCTGTCTATAAGACTTTTGGAGACCAAAAGTCCTTTTTGTGGGGAGGTGTGATCCAAATGGATCCTAAAAGGCTCAAAAGTCAAAGTTGTCTGATCAGTGTGGAACCTAAACAAATTCATAGTGCTCATTGTTCTGAATCCATCGCAACTCATTTTGCACGAAACGGAGTCCGTATGCTCCCAGAAACATGTTCTATATGTTTTCTCAAACATGAGAATTTGATGAAAAAAAGAATGCGGCACCGCATAGTCAGCAGTCTGTACTGCTCATGTGGTATGCTGACTGGGCCTACTAACAGTGCATCATTGCCCAATGACATTGTGACAAGTGGAATTTTCTTATTGCTCGATATGGTCAAGTTGGTAGGAATTCATTGGTGCAATGTGGCAGATTTTTATTGGTGGGAGGATGGTGAAGCAGACCAACCAAAGGTGGCCACGTGGCCTAGCCAAAGGCTACCACGTGGCACCTCGGTGGCCACAAAAAATTGTTCAGAGGTCGATTAACACTGTCAAGCTTCGAACCCACGACCTCATTTCCACAAACCACAACATATACCAATCCACTATACGTGAGACTTGTTATGTCATGGCAGAGTTATTGTATTTAAGGTTTATAGGTGGCGCATTTGGCATGGTGGCCGAGGTAGGGCCTTGCCCCTGGCAACCCCCGCGCCATGGGACCACGGGTAGGAGGGCCGAGGGCTGGACCCTATCTCGGCCCACGTGGAAACCACATACGCCGTGGCCATATATCTGCAGCCCACATGGTATTAACCGTTACCGCCAGCCCATACCACATTTACCACTGTCATCATGTGACCATCCACCAAATCGCAGGACTTCTACCGTTATTACCAGCTAACCTTAACCACCTCTTAAACTACGATATGTGACCTCCATTCCTCTAACCACAAACCTAATCACAACCTAATTTCCAGCTAACCATGCCTCCTAGACCGTGACATGTGAACGGGTCTGGCGGTTAGCTGAGACCACCAACATGACCATTGAGTAGAGGAATTAAGGGGCTAACCCCTAGTCATATGTGGCTGCATGTGACCACCAACGCGCACATAGGGGATATTAGAAAAATTAATGATCCCACAATTTGCTTCAGTGGTTCGCCATTAAGTCGCCCATTTAGTGGAAAAAGAGGCAGATTTGTAGGACTGTTAGCCGGAATTGGCGAATTTGTAGGTCAACTAGCAGCAAAACTTGGGGAGCTCATAAATTTCTCAGTTTTAGTCTTTTCAGGAGCAGGAAGAGGCTAGACATGCTTTTTTGGGTCTTCTGAAGCTAATGGAAGAGGTTTTATATCCATTGGAGCACTTCTGAAGAGGATTTTTGCAGGTTTGAGTCTATGGGTGCTAGGATCAATCAGTGGGTTGAATAAGTTTTTGAAGGCTTTTGAAAATGGTGAAGACCTTGTATGGGTTTTCTAGCCTTCATATGTTTTCTGCAACAACTGTGACATCTATGGTGTAGTTCATGTTTCTCTGTTCTCATTATGTCTTGGTGAGGAATGTTCTCTTTTAGTACTTCAAGTGAATTGTTGTACTTGTTATGCATAGTTAGATGGAGTATGGGGTCTTGATTTGAGAGCCCTTTTCTTGTTGATTATTTCATGATTCATTGTAGGCTTTCATGTTTTTAGAGTGAGAGTTCTTTGTAGGAGAATGCTTCCTTGAAGGGGAAACTAGCCACTCTTTATATCAACAAACTTTATGTACTCTTTATCACTGAAGTATATTGAGCATAATGAGATTGGGTCAAGCCATTGGAAGCTGGACCAAGGAGACGTAGCCCAAGAGGGGTGAACTCCTTCATCAATTTCTAAGTGTATCACTGTTATGGTGATGTTTTTTCTATTTTTATGTCGTTGTTCAGTGTTTTAATCCATGTTTTAAGTTCATGAACTACACATAAAGACATAAAAACTCATTGTTAACTTGCAATTTACCTCATAATCCTCAAGAACTTTCTTTATATTATGAATTGGAATTTAGCACAACAAACACTAACTTTCCCACTCAGATCAAGTTGGTATCAGAGCAATTGGTTTCTTTGTGCAAGGAGGATTTAATTATTTTACAAGTGTTTAAATGATTACAAGGTTGAAGCTCAAGAGAAGAGAAGGAAAGCTTGTGGGTGCAGGTTCTCAAATTGAAACAAGGAGAAGGAGGGCACAATTGCCACAAGTTTCACCTCCTGTTGTACTTGAGGCTTTAGTAAGCATGGGAATGAGTTCAAAGCATGATAGTATCTAGGATTTGGAGGACACTATTGCACTTGTCCAACAAGAGAACATGGAGCTCAAAAGAGTAATTGAAGCTGCTAAGGAAGAGAAGCAAAAGATGCGCCTCATGTTGCAGAATGTTGTGGAGGAACAGATGGATGAATGTTCTTCTACCAAAGTAGAAAAGAGTCCCTCCAATACTAAGCATGCTTGTGGACATGGAAAGAATGAAATCTATGTCTCTTTTCAAATGGAGGACGCCTCCTATGTACCAGTGACACAAGGAGGTTTCCTTGAAGCATCCTCCACCGCTTCATCTAGGGTAGAGAAGAAGGAGGAATTGTTGGATGAGTAACCATAAGAGGCTAGCGTAGAAATCCCCTTAGAGAAGGAAGATGGTCAAGTCTACACCTTTTGTCTGCATGATGATGAGGATGAGGTTCTATCAATGCCAAAGTCCAAGGAGCTGAAAGAAGAAAGACCAAGAGTCAAATAAGGCACCTCAAGAATTAGCAAAGAGTTTAAGAGCATTTTTGTTCTTCAGTCGAAAGATGAGGAAAATGGTAAGCATTTACATGCAGTTTCTTTACATGAAAATTTTGATTTAAGCTCTTTTGCAGCCTTTGAGAAGCATAGAAAATGCATAGGAACAAATCTCTTGTCCAAGATGGGTTACAAGGGAGGAGGCCTTGGAGTGAACAATCAGGGCATTATCCATCCAATTGAGGCAAATGAGAGACCTTGATATGAAGGTTTGGGCTATGTTGAAAAGGGAGAATGGTCTTCCAATGATAGCTCTTGGGTATCATGTTCTTTTTGTCATAAGAGAGTAAATGACAAGGCAAATTATTGGGATTTGCATCTAGAATTGGTACCAGCTTGGTTTCTAAAGAAAAAGGAAGACATGAAATGCAAGACCTCTCAAAAGAGAGATGAGAAAATTGAAGAGGAGACTGATACAAGTTGTTCTCACTATTCAAGTTCCTCGGTTAAGAGGCATGGTTCAAAGGATAACGAGGGAAGGTGTAAGCCTCACTCAAATAGTTTCTTTGATTTTAAGCCACATGAACAATTGAATAAATTTTTATGGAATATGGTTCCATGCACTTTCTATCATTCACCTAACCATAGTGTGAAGAAGTTTCAGCAAAGGAAAGAGTTGCTTGAATGTGGGAAACAAACGGAGAAGAAAGACTATCTTCTAAGTTCAAAGACAATGTCATCAAGCAACCAGTACAAAAATTTTTGCACCCATTGTAATATCAGTGGGCATTGGTTCGGGAAGTACTGGAAATTGCATCTGCAATTTCATCCTAAGAAGGGCAAGGAAGACATGCAAGCACCTTAAGAGGAAGCGACAAAGGAAAAGGTGGCGCAAGTTGCGACCATCCATGAAGTGACTCAAGAAGAAGAAGAAGTTCAAGTAGAGGGTTCATTCACTTGGTTGGGTAAGAAATGGACAGACTACTTGTCCAGTTGAATATTGTAAATATCTTTGTAAAGCACATGATGTTTTCCCCACAGTTGGGCATTTTGTAAAGTGATGCATGTATAAATCACTATTTTGCAACATAGTGTTTCTTTTAACTGTATACAAGTCAAATAAAGTTTGGGGAATTTATGTAATGAGTCTGAATTCTCTCTATAAGACTTTTGGAGACCAAAAGTACTTTTTGCGGGGAGGCATGATCCAAATGGATCCTAAAAGGCTCAAAATTCAAAGTTTTCAGATTAGTGTGGAACCTGAACAAATTCATAGTGCTTGTTGATCTGAATCCAGCGCAACACGTTTTGCACGAAACAGACTCCATATGCTCCCATAAACGTGTTCTGTCAGTTTTTTCAAACATGAGAATTTGGTGAAAAAACAAATGCGGCACTACACAGGCAGCAACCTGTACTACTGATGCAGTATGTTGACTGGGACTGCTGACAATGCATCATTTCCCAATGACATTGTGACAAGTGTAATTTTTTTATTGCTCGATATTATTGAGTTGGAAGGAATTCATTGGTGCAACGTGGCAGATTTTTATTGGTGGGAGGATGGTGAAGTGGAGCAACCAGAGGTGGCCACGTGGCCCATCCAGAGGCTTCCATGAGGCACCTCAGTGGCCATAAATTTTTTTTGAAGGCCGATTAACACCGTCAAGTTTTGAAACTGTTACACAGTAATTTGTCACCATTGGTCACCGTCCCTGTTACCCCTTTCCCGTACTTAGGAGGACTCATTCCGGGACCTGTGAGCAGTGACATAACTTAAAAACACTTGCATTATGTTCCCCTAAGTATGGACTTCATATGCCCTGAAGACACCTCCTGCAAAATATCCTTGAAAAGTGCCTTTTTTCCACCAGCGCGGGTCCACAGTGTACTACCCGCGCCAATGAAGGAGATCCTCAAAAGAAGGCGCGCCCATTGGCGCTCTGTCTTAGAGTAACACCCGCGCCAACCAAGTTTGGAAAAGATTTTTAACAAACGCGCACCCAGATGTTTTTTCCCTTCAAGTCATGAAGTCTTTTGAGGATAAAGCTAATCTTCTAGATGTCGAGATTGATCATCTATCCCTTACATCTATCCACATCGGCTTTTTGGAGATAATGCCAATCCATGATGGGTGTCTCGATGCATTGTATCTCCCTCCTCTTCTCCATCTATAAAAGTCTGTCCTCATGCATTTGACAAGCTAGTTTTTGAGTAGTGGTGATAGTGCTAGTAGCGATAACGCTTGTCTTGAGTGATAGTAAGAGTCTTGGAGCATAGGGAGGTTATGCTGCCGGAAGTCTGAGCTGTGTATTCATAATCAAAGAGAGAGAAAGGTCTATTGCAAGACATATGTAGCTGCTCGCCCAGTCAGAGGAGAGATTCAACGTCAGAACTTTGGTTGTATTTTTCTCCATTGATTATTCATTAATAAACGACTATCGTTATGGTTCCGATCTTATTGTCCATTATGATAATGTTTGATCTATATCTTTTCTGACCGATGTATAGTTGTATTTAGTGGATTTTATGCTTGTATTCACTTCATTCTTTGCATGTGCAGGTATCCATTCGCGGAGATCGTGAGGATCGTGACCTGTCGGAGCAAGGGAACGAGAGTATCAACTCATCTACGACACTAGCGTTGGACTCCAGGTTGGTTCTCATAATCCACTTTCGATTTGCAACTAGGGACTTGCATGGTAGCGTTAATTGATTGTTGCTAGACCCATTTTGGGCTAGTGGGATCGCCTCTGTCTGCAGAGGGGATTTACCTCTCCAACAATTTGGCGACTCCGCTGGGGAAGCTATTTGTTGTTTGATTCATAAACCTTGGACGGAGCCTGAAGCACTGCCAGGCAGCCTTCGAAACGCTATTGCTTTGCATTAGCGAAGTAGATCAACGCCACTTCAGTCAATCTCCGGTTTGGTTTACGAACCAAACAGCTTGGAGTTTGTCTTGCATTTTGGTTTTCTCTTGCTTGCTTGTGTAAATAAGCTTTCTGGGTTAGTTGTTAAGTTGCTTCTTGCTGTCTGATTTGTCTGAATGCTGTCGACCAGACCCTGGACTGCTTGATTATTTTTTAAGCCAGTAAACTTTATTAGCGCGTTTTTCTACCTGACAGTCGCACCAGCTGGCGCATGTTGCACAAAAGCAACTCGCGCTAATTCCTTAATAGCGCAAGTTACAGGCTGACAGTCACGCCAGTCCTGTGAACTTTGCCAGTTTGTTTGTTGGAAGTTTTTTAAACTCAGATTTCTATCTTTTTACATCCTTTTCAGCTACTAGAGTGTGTTAGAACTCTGCTTGACTGGTTTTTTACCTTTATCCTTCGGGTGCTTGCCTATTTCCATCGATCTTATATCCCAGCCCTAGAGCATCTAGTGGCTTTGTATATCGAGCCTTTCGTGGGAGTTTCTGGTTCTTTGATTGTCCAGTCGACTTTTTGGTTGTTTTCTGCACTTGTTTAGTGGTTGCCAAAACTTATTATTCTATGCTTCGAGCAATTCACCTCTAGCTCGCTTGGATTTTGCTTGGCTTCGTTTGAGGTCTTTGTGATCATTCTTGTTTTTGACAGTTTGTCTTGGTGTTTCAGACTTGGTTCTATTTGCATTGACTGAAATTTGCCTATTTACGCTTGTTAACATCTCTCAAGATTTGCTTAAGTGCATTATGCCATTTTAAAAGAAAAAAACGAACGATCTTTTTGCACTATATTAGTTAGCATTCTTCATTGTTATTGGCAATTAGTCACTTTTTAAGAAAAGGAAAAAAAAGTTTCATTTATTGCTATTAGCTGCATTAGGATCTTTGTTGATTGTTTGCTAATCATTTTGTTTGTTTGAAAATCTCAACTCTTCTGTAGTTAGCATTCATTGAACGGAATGATATATTTTGGCATATAGTTTGCATTTAGGAGATTCTGAGAGATCACATACGGTAGGACCTAAAAACTGAAACTTAATCGAAGATCAACTGTAAAACGAACCGAATGAATCTAACAACGCATTGGAACTTAACGCATACATTCTAGAGGTCTAGGCTAGAGACGTGTTCCGGCGTCGTTAAACCTAGTCACTATTGTTTCACATTACGGTTGGGTGATTCCTCCTCTTATGACTCGATAGTGGTCTAGCATGGATTTGTGTTCCCACGTACCGTCGAGTATATGTGGAGACCCCACTAGGTTATCATCCTTTATCCACAGGAAGCCGTGTCTGCCGCCTTACAAGCCGTAATGCACTGAACACAGCATTCGGGAAGATTGACTGCCGTACGGGAAGTCCTTGGTTTTCATCTAATTGCCAAGGTGTATAAGCAGTTTTACGGATTGTTTGGTAAACCTTTTGCCTAGTTCTCCAGAGTAGTCACTTTTGATCCTTTTCGGACTCCTTAAAAGAAAAGGTGCCAGTGAGCGTCTTGTCACTTCGTGCTCATTAAACATTCGAAGGAGACTAGAGTCACCTTTTTTCCTTTTCTCAACTCTTAAAACATGAAAAGGTCAAGTTCAGTTCCTTTGTCTTAAAATTTATTCGGCCACGATACACATTTACCCGGTTAGATTTTGTTTGCGTTAGTTTGAGTAGGGTCTTGTCTCGTTAGATTCCCTAGGATTTTGTGAAGTTTCATCCTGGTGGAATTACCAATTTTGTCTTCCGAGATACCGGTTGTGAGTGAAACTCTTTCTGTTGTTCCGAGTATACAACCGATTAGTTCTCGTGCTCCAGGCGACAACACTTACGAGTTTCATTGGAACCTTGTTTGGGAACCTTCTCAGGACGATATCCCTTTTTGGGAATACACTTCTCCTCGTATTCCAGCCCCACCATTTTCTTCCGACATGGAGGATGTATCCCCTACTTCGACTGACGAGTCCGTTGCGACGAGCGGTGAAATTCCCACCGCAATGGAATCTACACTTGTTAGTAGCACTCCTACTACTGGGAGACTACCTCCAGGCTATAAAGAAATAAAGGATGTTATGTCCTTTGGAAATCCTTTTACGAGTTCTATTTGGTCACAACTCGCTTTTCCCACCATGGAGCCTTTTACTCCACAAAGTCGCAGTACGTCTGTTACCTCAATCACAATTGCTCCAATGGTATCTGTAGCTTCTTCGACTCCTATTTTTAGTCGTCCTTCGGCTTCTTTATTCAGAGTCTTCGATCCTACATCAAACGTCCCACCTGAGGGCCCATACGATCAGTATGTACCACATCTTGGTGGGCCTTTGCCGTCTCAACCGATTGTTGAGATTTCAGTTCCGCTGTCAATTGATTGGGGCTCCACCTCTTTTCATGGTGGCCAAATATCATCTGCGCAATCCCAAAGACCACCTCATCAAGACCAACAAGGGCAACCCTTCCAGGGAAACCCTTTTGCTTCTGGTGGTCCGTTTTTCACCTCTTATGCTCAACCTTCTGGTAACTCAGGTCAATCTTTTGTTCAACAAGCCCAACCTGGTATCCAGCAAGGTTATCCTACTGGACAAATTGGTCAATCATATGTTAACCCAAACCAACCCAATGTCCAGTATGGTCCAATATCTGGACAAGCTACTCAACCACCTGGTCAGCCCGCCGTCCAGTATAATCAACCTTCTGGGCAAGTCGGTCAGCCTCAAACCCAATTAGGCCAACCAACTGCCCAGCCCACTCGGCCATCTGGTCCGTCAGGACAACCTTCAGCTGTGCAACAACAACTCCACTCCCAGCAGGTACAACCTTCTGGGCAGGTAGGCCAACTTCAATATCAACAAGGTCATCCTTCTGGCCAGATAGCCCAACCTACAGGACATCTTTCTGGCGCTGCTCAACCCGATTTTTTGCTCCAAGCTGGACCCCAAACCCCATTCGGTCTTCAAATGCAAGTTGGAGTTCAATCCCAACCAGTCTATCAAACTCAGCCTGTTTCTCAAACCCAGTTTGGAGTCCAGCCACCGTATGGTTCCCAGCAACCTCAAGGGCAACCTTTGTTTGCCCCATATCAAAATTATCAACAACTGCAGGCAAATCCTTATCAGAATTATCTGCAATCATATGGTGCTCCTGCAGGACTGTTTGGTAATCCATGGAACGCTGGGGGGCAGAACCCAAACCCCTACGGACAAAACCCTATGGGGCCAAATCTGTCCGGACCAAGCCCTTGGGGGCAACCGCCACTTGGTTGGAACCCTGGTGTTCCATCCCATCAGCAACCCCAGATGTCTTTCAATCCTCAGTTACCTTTCTTAGCGACTTTAGAATTACCGGATGTGTCCAAACTGACCAATGATCCTATTCTACATAATACATATTGGCCTCCGGTTCCAACGAAAATTCCCGGTGACTGTCCAAAATTTGATGGTAAAGCTAATGAAGATCCACAAGCTCATGTCATGACTTATCACCTGTGGTGTTCATCCAATTCATGGCTTGATGATTCGATTCGGCTTCGCCTTTTTCAAAGGACTCTCACTGGCTCTGCAGCTAAGTGGTATATTGAGCTTAATCGCGGATCCTTTCAGGATTTCAACTCGTTGGCTATGGCATTCCGTACTCATTTTCAGTTGCCCATTCGATATGAAATGGGTACACACCTCCTAACATCCTTAAGACAGACAACGGCCACGCATATCTCTGATCACATTCATGAATGGAGACGGCGTAGACGTATGATCAAATTTTGGATTCCCGACCAACTTCTTACCGATTGGTTTACGACTTCGTTCGTTCCTCCAATAGCTCGGGACATTGCCATGGGGGCGTGTGTCACTACTTGGTTTATTCTCAGTCAGGTACATTGTATGATTATTTGCCTGACGCCCCGAGACCAGGAACATCCAAAGCCCTGCCAACACCAACTATTGACGGTATTATTGGTTCTGTTAATTCGTCCTCGAAGAAAAATTCCGCGAACCCTGGGAAGCAAAAATCAAGTGCTTCGAATGAACCCACTTCTTAGGTAACACCCGCTTCGAATATTACTTCCGAGGTCAATGTCGTCCAGTCCACCACGGCAGACAAAGCCTCGAAAGGAAAGAAGAAAGGGAAAGCGAAGAATAAGCCAGATCAACCTAAACAGGACTCCCCTAAACCTCCGCTCGAGGAAGGTGCCAAGAGCAAACCCAAGTATCCTTGTCTTATCTGTGATGAAGATCACTATACCAAAGACTGCCCTAGGCGGTCCGAAGTTAGTCATTTGTTGAAAGGCGCTCCCGGGACTCCTGCGGTGCTCAAAGAACCCTTTCCCTCACAACAAACTCAAATGGTGGCTGACCCCTCTCAACCTCCCTCTTCCTTCGGTTCTCAAGTGTTTATGGCTGGAACAATACCTATCAATATCAGTACTCGAACAAAAGATTATCCGTCATCTGCCGGGAAAGAGCTTGAGGTCCCCTCTAGTGCTCCTCCGTTCAGTTCAGGCCCGCTCCACATCGAGAGACCTAGTACTGAGACGCCTATTCGACCCCCTCCAAAAGGAGTACTCCGGAAATCTTCTTACAACCCAAATGCTCGTGCTGCACAGCACTACAATATCATTGAGGACTTAGCTCAGACTCCATCGGCTATGTCCGCTTTAGAAGTTCTCCAAAGCTGCCCTTCTCAGAGGAAGTCCTTGCTATCCGCTATCGGTGGCATAGACCCGGCCGACTCGGATTTAATTACTTTTGACTTGGAACGCCATACGCAGAGACTGCCTCCCCAAATCGCATTCCTTATACAGGTTATTATTGATTCCAAAACAATTCATCGTACAGTCATTGATGAAGGTGCTTCTACTTGCATCATGTCTGTTGCCTGTTGGAAAGCTATTGGATCTCCGACGCTGAGCCAGTCTCCCACAACCTTGGAAGCTTTTGATGGAAGAGCATCCCGTCCTTATGGTATACTCCAACGTTTGCCCATCTCTTTGCAAGGGAAGACGGTAGAAATGGATGTTGAAGTCGTTGATGCCACTCTTACCTACAACCTCCTCATCAAGGGAAGATTGTTACCGTAGACCAGCTATCATTCTTCGCTTCCTCTTCTGAAGGCAACATCCCTTTTGTGGTGCATACTTCGAAATCATCTGAGAGTCTAGGAGCCGGGCTTTTCAAAGATCCCGCCCTAATGGGTGTTTTTCCGCTCCCACCTCCTAACGTCGCTTCCGTGAATATGATTACTACTTGTTCTGATCCGTGGATCCTCCCTCCCACCGACCAAGTAGATTCTTGGGGCGACCAGATGCGTTGAGCCCTGCCAAGCTCAACTATGTCGAAATCATTGCTGCATCGGCTCCCTCTTCTGAACTTGCTCCTTCGAGCAAGGTTCTCCATTTGTTCGCTCCATCCTCAGGGCTTGTAGATGAGACTTCTTCAGACCCTCTAAAAGAGACATTCCCTTCCGACGAAGCCATTATTGAGGCTATGTCTCTCGAGGAACCCCCTTGGCATGATTCTCACCATCGTTCCTCGTTTCTCCCTGCCCATCAGGATATGCTTACTTGTCTCGAGCGGTTTGCTCCTTGTCTCCCCTTTCAAATCCTTCAAACACCTATCCAAGTTTATCAAGTGTTCTTTGAAGGAAATATGGCGAACATTACGCAAACCCAGCAAATCGACATCTCTGTGAAACCAGGGATTGTCGAACATCTTCACATTGGAGTCACTTGTACTCCGGAGGAAATTCAACTTTATTCCAATCTTTTTCGCGAATTTCGTGACGTCTTTGCATGGTCCTATGAAGAAATGCCTGGCATTGATCCTAGCATCGTGGTGCATGAGATAATCGCGTACCCCAGTGCTAAGCCTGTTCGTCAACGTTTACGCCCTGTACACCCCCAAAAGGCTGCAGCTATTAAGGCCGAAGTTGAGAAGCTTCTTAAAGCCGGTTTTATTTATCCTATCCCGCTCACAGATTGGGTTTCCAATATCGTACCTGTGAATAAAAAACAGGGTACAATCCGTGTTTGTGTCGATTATCGTGATATTAATCGAGCCTGTCCTAAAGATAATTTTCCCACACCATTCATTGATCAAATTATTGACGAGTGTGCCGGAAGCGAAATGTACTCTTTTATGGACGGTTTTTCTGGATATAACCAGATCAATATTGCTCCTGCTGATCAACATAAGACCGCCTTTATCTGTCCATGGGGCACTTTTGCCTATAATAAGCTCCCTTTCGGTCTCAAAAATGCCAGTGCTACCTTTCAACGTGAAATGTCCTATGCTTTTCATGAAATTCGACACATTGTACAGCCATACCTGGATGATCTTCCAGCTCATTAAGCCAAACGTCAGGACCACCCTACTCACCTTCGCGAGATCTTTCTTCGCTGTCGACACTACCGAATTAGACTCAATCCTCACAAATGTGTCTTCTGTGTTGAATCGGGCCGACTTCTCAGGTTTGTCGTCTCCCGAGAGGGCATCCATTTGGATCCCCTTAAAGTTGAGGCTATAGTGAATCTTCCTCCCCCTGCTTCTTTACAGCAATTGCAAAGTTTGCAGGGTAAAGCAAATTTTCTACGATGTTTCATTCCAAACTATGCCGAGGTGGCCAAAGGTTTCACATGATTACTAAAGCGAGATGTCCCTTTTCATTGGGATACCATGGCTCAGGAATCTTTTGAGCGTCTCAAGGGTCTCCTTGTTTCTGCTCCATTGCTCCGTCCTCCAAACTATCATCGTGACTACACTCTGTATTTGGCCGCCGCTGACACCACTATCGGCACGGTTCTCGTTCAAGCTGACGATGATGGCATTGAGCATGTTATACATTATCTCAGCCGCAATATTTTAGATACGGAAACTCGATATGCTTATGTGGAGAAGTTGGCTTTGGCCGTCGTTTGTGCTGTCCAACGCTTCCGTCATTATATTCTGCTGCGCACTACTACTGTGATTTCTGATTGCAACCCCATGACGTATATTTTGTCACGCCAGTTGCTGGGGGGCAAGTACTCAAAGTGGATTGTCATCCTCCAAGAGTTCGACTTGGAATTTACCACTGCCAAGTCCAAGAAATCCCTTGTCTTTGTTGAGTTACTTTGCTCTTTGCCATCTTCTTCCCTGCCCTCTCATACAGAGGATCAAATTCCGGATGAGACTTTATTTCTCATCAGCACCCTCGATCCCTGGTACGGAGATATCATTATATATCTGCAGACGTCCTCCTTTCGCCCTGGCGTGTCCAAAGACGCTCGGCGAAGGATTCGTCATCAGTCTCAACCATACCGTATCATTGGGGATACACTATATCGCCTCGGCACCGACTCTGTTCTCCGCCGTTGTCTAACTCTCGAGGAAGCTGAGCGTGTCTTGAATGACTGCCACTCTGGTGCCTGTGGTGGTCACATGTCCGGATATGCTACTGCCCAAAAAATCCTCCGTGCGGGCTACTTTTGGTCTTCTATCTTTAAGGATTGCATTCTTGTCGTCCGTTCTTGTCATGAGTGCCAGATATACCAGCGGAAGATGTGAGCGCCTCCCGCTCCATTGCACCCTGTTGTTACCGTCGGCCCTTTTGCAAAATGGGGCATTGATTACATGACCTGTAACCCTCGCTCGGCGGGGGGGCATGGGTTTATTATCATTGCCATCGATTACTTTACTAAATGGGCCGAGGCGATGCCTACGTTAACTGAAGACAGTCACACAGCGGCGCAATTTTTATTCAACCATGTTATCTCGCGATTCGGCATCCCTCAAGCCATCGTCACTGATCACGGGAAACATTTCCGTAATCATATGATGTCGGAACTAACAACCCAGCTAGGCTTACAGCACGATAGTTCGACTCCATACTACCCTCAGTCCAACGGCCAAGTTGAAGCTATCAATAAGATTTTGGTTACAATGCTTCAGTGTACCGTTGGCATGCATAAGTCTAACTGGCATTTGATGTTGTTCCCTGCCTTGTGGGCCTACCGAACCTCCGTGAAGGATGCCACTGGTTTCACTCCATTTCAACTAGTTTATGGACTGGAGGCTACCCTTCCAATTGAGTGCGAAATCCCTTCATTAAAATTGGCTGTCGAGCTACTTCCCAACACTACCCCATTAGAAGAACGCCTTCTTTACCTGGAACGGCTAGATGAGACCCGTCGCTTGGCCTCTTTGGCCATCGAAACACAGAAGAAGCGAGTCAAGACTCACTTCGATCAGACTGTACATCCACGTTCTTTTGTTGAGGGAGATTTAGTCCTGCTATACGATCAGGCAAACGATAAGCTAGGAGCAGGAAAGCTCGAGCCTATGTGGCTAGGCCCTTACATTGTCAAGAAAGTTTTGCAAAAAGGGGCCTACGAGCTAATTGAATATGAAGGGAACCCTCTCGGAAAGCCCTGAAACGGGCTGTACCTGAAAAAGTACTATGCATGATGCTTGTACACTTTATTTTGTACATACATGTACTCTAGCAAGTGTGTTGTGTGTATGTGTGTCAGTTTTAAAGGCGTAACTGTCACTTATTGTGTCTTTCGCTTCTTGTGCAGATGTCTGGTGCACCTTATGTTGGTTTCGCTGATGGTGCCTGCCGCAGTACTCGCAACTTGTCCTCTGCGGTGTGGGTGATCTATGATCCTCATGGCGAGCTGATAGATTTTCAAGGTGTGTGTTTGGGTCGTACCACTAACAATGTCACCGAATATTGTGCTGTAATCGAGCTACTTGCTGAAGCAATTAATCTCGGCATTCGTGCATTGGTAGTGAACCTGGACTCTCAACTTGTCGTCCACCAGCTCAACGGGCAATATTCCGTCAGAGACCATCGCATTCTAAGGTTGTATTTATGTGTGAGATTGTTAGAAAGGAACTTTGATTTTATCACATATCAGCATATTCCATGACAATTAAACACATTATCTGATGCATTGGCTAATCATGTATTAGATAGACATTTGCGTAATTTGTAATCAAAATATTATACAGGCAAGCACATGAAAGCACAATAATAAACCATAGGCATATGTATATATATACGTGTGTGTCATAATGTTTGCGCCATGCACGTTACATAGTCCAAAAATAATACATGTTCATCTCATATGGCCGGAGACAACATGTCTCTCAAAAATATGCAAAAATGAAACCTAGGCGTCTAATCACGGTGATGCTCATGATAGCATGTCACCGCTCGCACCAAACATCTCAGCAGAGGGTGGATGCGAGTCGGTACTCCCACTGTGTGCCTCTGGTACTCGAAGGGCACTTCCGCCAGCCTAGCATAGCCCGGAATCCCTTGGGTAAGACCCTCGAGATTCTGCACCAGCAGCTCCTCCCCCCTGGCACCCCTTGCCTGCTGAGGGTCGGCTACAGGTTGATCTCTACGAGCAATAGGAGATATGCCGGCTGGTCGCTCTGGGCCTAATCTGCAAGTACATATGATTGATATCAGAACATACATGTATTAACAAAAAAATGAAAATACATAAAACATCAAAAAATGAAGAAATCATACCCAGCTCCTCTTCCCATTCCTCTTCCTCTGACAGTGGGAGGTCTGGGTCTCCCATGAAGTTAGTTCCCACATATGGCCAATCCTCCACTACGATCAGCTGACGATGGAGCCAGATGAAGAACTCAGGCCACCAAGACATCTGCTGGCCCCCTCCTCCTCTGGGCATCAATGCTGCCCAGCGTGCCATCCTAGGCTCCCGTGGCAATGGATCAGCCACTACAGCTCCCTGCATCTGAAAGAGGGGTAATCGTTCCAAGAAGAAAGACACCACTATCGAGCCATACCCGAACTGTTTCACTTCCCCGCGCTTACACTTTGTGAGCTGCCTTTTGATGTTGGTAGTCACTGTTGTAGCCCAGTCAAAGATGGTGGGGCTAAGGCATTCTGTCGCTAGTAACATATGATTCTTGCTTGCCTCATGGGGCGCCTGTACCCCAGCTGCACGCATGATGGTGAACAATATCACCTTAAGAGCCAAATCCTGGATGGTGGCGATATCCACCTTAGCACTGTTTCTTCCAAACTGTGCTTCTGGACACACTCGGTCCTTCACCTCACCCATCTTCTCTCCGGAAGGCCTACTTCCGGTCAAAATGGAGCTCGCCCCTCTCCGTGATAACCCAGTAATGAAATACACATCAGACACGTCCAGCTCTAAGGTTTGGTCCCGTAAGCGAAATACTTGGTCATCCACATCCCAAGCATCCACTATGAACTGCAATAACTCAGGCTGAGCTCGCAGATAAGGCGTGAGGAAGAACTTCTTGAGACCACAATCCCTCAGAGCGTTCATGCATCCCTCGTCCTCGATGGCCAAGGCATCTACAACATCATGTTCACGTTCTTTCCATTCCACCACCATTCTTGCTTGTTTCCTGCACCCACAAGGATGAATAAGTCATTATTGGAACAATGATAAACTTACAAACCAACCAAATTTTAAAAATAATGATGAAATTTAGGGTAAAATTTAGTTCACGCGGTTGGCGCGACTGTTTCTAAAACAGTCGCGCCAATGGCGCGGCACCTTGGGGTAAATCGCCCCATTGGCGCGGACCCGTGCTGGATACCCGTGCCAACGGGGCGCGGCCCTAAATTTAAAATTCCTCCTTGCAGAGGTTCAATCAGCGGACAAAATGCATAAAAAAGGAATGGAAATAAAGCTAAGGACAAGACCTCTTACCTGCTCCAGACGGCGGCTCGATTGCTTTCCTGGATTGATCACAATCGACCGTTGAAGTTTGCACCCAAAACCCTCCAATTGTAAACTCACAAGGTGAAAAGTAAAAAGTGAATTTGTTTTTTACCATTTCGCTATTTTATAGCATTTTTTGACCTAAAATGCATTAAAAATATTCTTTTTTTTGGGTATTTTTGAATATATTTATATCAAAATGGGTTTTACGCTATTTTTGGCATGATGATAGGTGTTGGTGCGACTCAAGCGACGAAACGAGCTCCTTTTTTCTACTTTTTCAAGCTCGGTAAAACATGTGAAAAGGTTACTTTGAGGTCCGCTTTCAGCTCTTTTCTGACCATTTAAAGACGAAAAGATTGCCGAGTTACTCCTCTTGACTCGTTAAATGTTAATAAGAGGCGGTCGTTTTAAGTTCTTTTTGTTGACCGTTAAAACATAAAAAGATTACCGGGTTTTTGTCGTTTCAGACTCATTAATGGTTACGAAACGACGTGGTTTTGATCGCTTTTTTACTTTTTCAGGTCGAAATCACTATTTATGAAAAGTACTCCTCGATCGTAATGGTTGGGCGATTCTTTCGAGCATTGTTTTATACTTTTTCGGGCTCGAGAGACACAACTTTATGAAAAAGGACACCCTTGGAGTTTCCTTTTCTGCTGTCTTTTCAAACTCTCTAAACATGAAAAGACACCGAGTTCTTCCTTTGTCAGACTCGTTAAAACCTGATGACATTGGATTCTGTCAAAATGACGCACCACAAGCATATGCTATCCCCATCAAGCTTGTTAAAAATAATTGGGGTACTCGCCAGAAATGGCGGGGGGAAAATGGAACCATAATTATTGTCGTGTCAGCAGTATGTTGCTCTTGAACATGGCACTTGTCTGCTTTCGTGTCTGGGTGGGAATATCTCATCTCATTTTTCACTTGCCTCCATGGATTTGGATAATCCTATTTGACCTCTCATCTGCTCATTGCCTCGTCACCATGACCTCTGATCCATTGATGTCAAATACTGCCAATTCCACTATCGTGCCGCCGATATGTTCAAGAGAAGTTGACCTCTGCAGAAAAACAACCTCCCTCTGATAGCTCACATAATCCTGATTCACAGCATTATCTCTCTATCTCGTGTCGATGATGTGGGAAACATCATGGCCCACCTTCGATCAAGGTCACTTCCTGTCGAATTCAGCTCATTATCCAGGAAGCTGATCTAGAGACTCCCTTCCGGTGCCTTGGAGCCTGCATGCCTCAATGGCAGGTTCTTCGTGTTCGACGTGAGGTTTTCATCATTGGCCTCCGATCAAATGATTCTACGGGTGTTCGACGCCAGATCACTAATTCGCACGCCGTAGATTGTACCTATAGTACCTTGAGGGCCATTGTCATTATTAGTGGTACCTCTCGCGTCTGTTAACAGTTTTCATTATTGACTGGTAATCAGACGATGTTCATGCATGTTCGACTTTAGCTCATATATTCGCATGCTTGAACTTGTACTTTTGTTCAGGTCGAGATGGAGCGCAAGACCCTGGATTTTGTCTGTTGTAATCCAGGCGTGATTCTTGTTACATGACTCATTCACTGGATGGCTGTGACCATACCTGAGTCTATTCATTGATCCTAACTAGATGGCTGCGCCCATACTATGGATCTAGATTATTTTGTACTCTCTTATGGATGGTTGCGACCATACCACATATATCATGTACTTGAGCTATCAGTTGTATCTCTCGATGCAGATTCTCGGCGGCAGCTACATGTGTTCTTGTAAAGCATTTCACCCCTCTCTCTCTCGGGCCTCATGCTTTAGGGGGCATCTGTTACACAGTAATTTGTCACTATTGGTCACCGTCCCTGTTACCCCTTTCCCATACTTAGGAGGACTCATTCCGAGACCTGTGAGTAGTGACATAACTTAAAAACACTTGCATTATGTTCCCCTAAGTATGGACTTCATATGCCTTGAAGACACCTCCTGCAAAATATCCCTGAAAAGTGCCTTTTTTCCACCAGCGCGGGTCCACAGTGTACTACCCGCGCCAATGAAGGAGATCCTCAAAAGAAGGCGCGCCCATTGGCGCTCTGTCTTAGAGTAACACCCGCGCCAACCAAGTTTGGAAAAGATTTTTAACAAACGCGCACCCAGATGTTTTTTCCCTTCAAGTCATGAAGTCTTTTGAGGATAAAGCTAATCTTCTAGATGTCGAGATTGATCATCTATCCCTTACATCTATCCATAGCGGTTTTTTGGAGATAATGCCAATCCATGATGGGTGTCTCGATGCATTGTATCTCCCTCCCCTTCTCCATCTATAAAAGTCTGTCCTCATGCATTTCACAAGCTAGTTTTTGAGTAGTGGTGATAGTGCTAGTAGCGATAACGCTTGTCTTGAGTGATAGTAAGAGTCTTGGAGCATAGGGAGGTTATGCTGCCGGAAGTCTGAGCTGTGTATTCATAATCAAAGAGAGAGAAAGGTCTATTGCAAGACATATGTAGCTTCTCGCCCAGTCAGAGGAGAGATTCAACATCAGAACTTTGGTTGTATTTTTCTCTGTTGATTATTCATTAATAAACGACTATCGTTATGGTTCCGATCTTATTGTCCATTATGATAATGTTTGATCTATATCTTTTCTGACCGATGTATAGTTGTATTTAGTGGATTTTATGCTTGTATTCACTTCGTTCTTTGCATGTGCAGGTATCCATTCGCGGAGATCGTGAGGATCGTGACCTGTCGAAGTAAGGGAACGAGAGTATCAACTCGTCTACGACACTAGCGTTGGACTCCAGGTTGGTTCTCATAATCCACTTTTGATTTGCAACTAGGAACTTGCATGGTAGCGTTAATTGATTGTTGCTAGACCCATTTTGGGCTAGTGGGATTGCCTCTGTCCGCAGAGGGGATTTACCTCTCCAACAGAAACCACGACCTCATTTCCACAAACCACAACATATACCAATCCACTATACGCGAGACTTGTTATGTCATGGCGGAGTTATTGTATTTAAGGTTTATAGGTGGCACATCTGGCATGGGGGTCAGGCTAGGGCCTAGCCCTTGGCCACCCCTGAACACCAAGACCACAGGCAGGAGGGCCGAGGGCTAGACCCTATCCCAACCCACGTGGAAACCACCATACACCATGGCCATATATTCGCGGCCCACACGGTATTAACCGTAACCGCCGGGCCATACCAAATTTACCACTATCGTCGTGTGACCATCCACCAAACTGCTGGACTTCTACTGTTACTGCCATCTAACCATAACTGCCTCTTAAACTATGGCATGTGATCTCCATCCAGCTAACCGAAAACCTAACCACAACATAACTGCCATCTAACCATGCCTCCTAGACCGTGACATTGGAATGGGTCTGGCGGTTAGCCAAGATCACCAACATGACCATCGAGTGGAGGAGTTAAGGGGCCAAACCCTAGTCATATGTGACTGCATGTGACCACTAACGCGCACATAGGGGATATTAGCAAAATTAATGACCCCACAATTTTCTTCAACGGTTTGCCAGTTTGTCACCCATTTAGCGGAAAAAGGGGCGAATTTGTAGGACTATTAGCTGGACTTGCAAAATTTGTAGGTTGACTAGCAACAAAACTTAGGGAGCTCATAAATTTCTCAGTTTTTGGTCTTTTAAGGAGTAGGAAGAGGCTATACATGCATTTTTGGGTCTTCTGAAGGTAGTGGAAGAAGTTTTATATCCATTGGAGCACTTCTGAAGAGAATTTTTATAGGTTTGAGTCTATGGGTGCTAGGATCAATCAGTGGGTTGAATCAGTTTTTGAAGGATTTTGAAAATGGAGAGGACCTTGTATGGGTTTTCCAGGGTTCATATGTTTTCTGCAACAACTGTGACATTTATGGTGTAGATCATTTTTCTCTTTTCTCATTATGTATTGGTGAGGAATGTTCTCTTTTAGTACTTCAAGTAAATTGTTGTACTTGTTATGCTCATAGTTAGATGGAGTATGGGGTCTTGATTTGAGAACCCTTTTCTTGTTGATTGTTTCATGATTCACTGTAGGTTTTCATATTTTTAGAGTGAGATTTCTTTGCAGGAGAATGTTTCCTTGAAGGGAAAGTAGCCGCTCTTTATGTTAGCACACTTTATGTACTCTTTATCACTGAATTATTTTGAGCATAATGAGATTGGGTCAAGCCATTGGAAGCTGGACCAAGGAGACGTAGCCCAAGAGGGGTGAACTCCTTCATCAATTGCTGAGTGTATTACTGTTATGGTGATGTTTTTTTTGTTGTTATACCATTTTTTAGTGTTTTAATTCATGTTTTAAGCTCATGAATTACACATAAAGACATAAAAACTCATGGTTAACTTGCAATTTACATCATAATCCTGAAGCACTTTGTTTATATTATGAATTAAAACTTAGCACAACAAACACTAGCTTTCCCATTCAGATCAACTTGGTATCAGATCAATTGGTTTATTTGTGCAAGGAGGATTTAATTATTTTGCAAGTGTTTAAATGCTGACAAGGTTGAAGCTCAAGAGAGGAGAAGGCAAGCTTGTGGGTGCAGGTTCTCAAATTGGAGCAAGGAGAAGGAGGGCACAATTGCCACAAGTTTCACCTCCTATTGTACTTGAGGCTTTATTAAGCATGGGTATGAGTTCAAATCATGATAATCTCCAAGATTCGGAGGACATTATTGCACTTCTCCAACAAGAGAACATGGAGCTCAAAATACTACTTGACGCTGCTGAGGAAGAGAAGCAAAAGATGCGCCTCATGTTACAGAATGTTGTGGAGGAACAAATAGATGAATGTTCTACTACCAGAGTAGCAAAGAGTCCCTCCAATAATAAGCAAGCTTGTGGACATGGCAAGAATGCAATCTATGTCTCTTTACAAATGGAGGACGCCTCCTATGTACCAGGGACACAAGGAGGTTTCTTTGAAGCATCCTCCACTGCTTCATCTAGGGCAGAGAAGGAGGAATTGTTGGATGAGGAACCATAAGAGGTTAGTGTAGAAATCCCCTCAGAGAGGGAATATGTCCAAGTCTGCACCTTTTGTCCATGTGATGATGAGGATGAGGTTCTATCAACGCCAAAGTCCAAGGAGATGAAAGAAGAAAGACTAAGAGTCCAAGAAGACACCTCAATAATTAGGAAAGAGTTTAAGAGCATTTTTGTTTCTTAGTTGAAAGATGAGGAAAATGGTAAGAATTTACATGCAATTTCTTTACATGAAAATGTTGATTTAAGCTCTTTTGCAGCCTTTGAGAAGCATAGAAAATGCGTAGGAACAAATATCTTATCCAAGATGGGTTACAAGGGAGGAGGCCTTGGAGTGAACAATCAGGGAATTATCCATCCAATTGAGGCAAATGAGAGACCTTGATATGAAGGTTTGGGCTATGTTGAAAAGGGAGAATGGTCTTCCAGAGATAGATCTTGGGTATCATGTTCTTTTTGTCATAAGAGAGGAAATGACAAGGCAAATTATTGGGATTTGCATCCAGAATTGGTACCATCTTGGTTTCTAAAGAAAAAGGAAGACATGGAATGAAAGCACTCTCCAAAGAGAGATGAGAAAAATGAAGAAGATACTGATACAATTTCTTCTCACCATTCAAGTTCCTCACGTAAGAGGCGTGGTTCAAAGGATAACAAGGGAAGGTGTAAGCCTCACTCAAATAGTTTCTTTGATTTTGAGCCACATGATCAATTGAATAATTTTTATGGAATATGGTTCCATGAACTTTCTGTCATTCACCTAACCATAGTGTGAAGAAGTGTCAGCAAAGGAAAGAGTTGCTTGAATGTGGGAAACAAATAGAGAAGAAAGACTCTCTTCTAAGTTCGAAGACAATGTCATCAAGCAACAAGTACAAATATTTCTGCACCCATTGTAATATCAGTGGGCATTGGTTCAGGAAGTGCTGGAAATTGCATCCACACTTTCATCCTAAGAAGGGCAAGGAAGATATGCAAGCACCTTAAGAGGAAGCGACAAAGGAAAAAGTGGCGCAAGTTGCGACCAACCATGAAGTGACTCAAGAAGAAGAAAAAGTTCAAGTAGAGGGTTCATTCACTTGGTTGGGTAAGAAATGGACAGACTACCTGTCCAGTTGAATATTATAAATATCTTTGTAAAGCACATGATGTTTTTCACCACAGTTGGGCATTTTGTAAAGTGATGCATGTATAAATCACTATTTTGTGACATAGTGTTTCTTTTGACTGTAGATAAGTCAAATAAAGTTTGGGGAATTTCTGTAATGAGTCTCAATTCTGTATATAAGACTTTTGGAGACCAAAAGCCCTTTTTGTGGGGAGGCGTGATCCAAATGGATCCTAAAAGGCTCAAAATTAAAACTTGTCGAATCAGTGTGGAACCTGAACAACTGCATAGTGCTCGTCGATTTTAATTCGGCACAACTCGTTTCACACGAAACAGACTCGGTATGCTCCCCGAAACACATTTTGTCTATTTTCTCAAACATGAGAATTTGGTGAAAAAAAAATACGGCATTGCATAGGCAACAGTCTGTACAATGTCGGCACTGCATCATTTCCCAATGACATTGTGACAAGTGGAATTTTGTTATTGCTCGATATTATCGAGTTGGCAGGAATTCATTGGTGCAACATGGCAGAGTTTTATTGGTGGGAGGATGGTGAAGTGGACCAACTACAGGTGGCCACATGGCTCATCCAGAGGCTGCCATGTGGCCACATTTTTTTTTTTGAAGGTCGATTAACACTATTGAGTTTCAAACCCATGACCTCATCTGCACAAACCACAACATATACCAATCCACTATACGTGAGACTTGTTATGTCATGGCGGAGTTATTGTATTTAAGGTTTATAGGTGGTGCATTTGGAATGGGGGTTGGGCTAGGGCCTAGCCCTTGGACATCCCCGTGCCACGAGACCACGGGCAGGAGGGTCGGGGGTTGGACCCTAGCCCAGTCCACGTGGAAACCACCATACACCATGGCCATATATCCATGGCCCACACGATATTAACTGTAACCACCGGCCCATACCACATTTACCACTACCGTCGTGTGTCCATCCACCAAACCGCCAGACTTCTACCGTTACTGCCAGCTAACCTTAACCACCTCTTAAACTGCAACATGTGATCTCCATCCCACTAACCGCAAACCTAACCACAAACTAACTGCCATCTAACCGCGCCTCCTAGACCGTGACATGTGAACGGGTCTGGGGGTTAGCCGAGATCACCAACATGACCGTCGAGCAGAGGAGTTAAGGGGCCAACCCCTAGTCATATGCAGCTTCATGTGACCACCAACACGTGCATAGGGGATATTAAAAAAATTAATGACCCCATAATTTTCTTCGGTGATTCGCCAGTTTGTCGCCCATTTAGTGGAAAAAGGGGTGGATTTGTAGCACTGTTAGCCAGACTTGGTGAATTTGTAGGTCGATTAGCAACAAAACTTGGGGAGCTCATAAATTTCTCAGTTTGTGGTCTTTTCAGGAGTAGGAAGAGGCTAGACATGCATTTTTGGGTCTTCTGAAGCTAGTGGAAGAAGTCTTATATCCATTGGAGCACTTCTGAAGAGAATTTTTACAGGTTTGAGTCTATGGGTGCTAGGATCAATTAGTGGGTTGAATAAGTTTTTGAAGGCTTTTGAAAATGGAGAGGACCTTGTATGGGTTTTCTAGCCTTCATATGTTTTCTGCAATAACTGTGACATCTATGGTGTAGCTTATTTTTCTCTTTTCTCATTATGTCTTGGTGAGGAATGTTCTCTTTTAGTACTTCAAGTGAATTGTTGTACTTGTTATGCTTATAGTCAGATGGAGTATGGGGTCTTGATTTGAGAGCCCTTTTCTTGTTGATTGTTTCATGATTGACTGTAGGTTTTCATTTTTTTAGAGTGAGAGTTCTTTGCAGGAGAATGTTTCCTTGAAGGGGAAACTAGCTACTCTTTATGTCAACACACTTTATGTACTCTTCATCACTGAAGTATTTTGAGCACAATGAGATTGGTTCAAGCCATTGGAAGCTAGACCAAGGAGACGTAGCCCAGGAGGGGTGAACTCCTTCTTCAATTGCTGAGTGTATTACTGTTATGGTGATGTTTTTTCTGTTTTTATTCCATTGTTCAGTGTTTTAATTCATGTTTTAATCTCATGAATTACACATAAAGACTTAAAAACTCATGGTTAACTTGGAATTTACCTCATAATCCTCAAGCACTTTGTTTATATTTTGAATTGGAATTTAGCAAAACAAACACTAACTTTCCCATTCAGATCAAGTTGGTATCAGAGAAATTGGTTTCTTTGTGCAAGGAGGATTTAATTATTTTGAAAGTTTTTAAATGCTTACAAGGTTGAACCTCAAGAGAGGAGAAGGCAAGCTTGTGGGTGTAGTTTCTCAAATTGGAAAAAGGAGAAGGAGGACACAATTGCCACAAGTTTCACCTCCTGTCGTACCTGAGGCTTTAGTAAGCATGGGCATGAGTTCAAAGCATGATAATCTCCAAAATTCGGAGGACATTATTGCACTTCTCCAACAAGAGAACATGGAGCTCAAAAGAATACTTGAAGCTACTGAGGAAGAGTAGCAAAAGATGCACCTCATGTTGCAGAATGTTGTGGAGGAACAGACGGATGAATGTTCTACTACTAGAGCAGAAAAGAGTCCCTCCAATACTAAGCATGCTTGTGGACATGGCAAGAATGCAATTTATGGCTCTTTTCAAATGGAGGACACCTCCTGTGTACCAGGGACACAAGGAGGTTTCCTTTAAGCATCCTCCACCACTTCATCAAGGGCAGAGAAGAAGGAGGAATTATTGGATGAGTAACAATAATAGTGCAGAAATCTCCTCAGAGAAGGAAGATTGACAAGTTTGCACCTTTTGTCCGCATGATGATGAGGATGAGGTTCTATCAACACCAAAGTCCAAGGAGCTGAAAGAAGAAAGACCAAGAGTCCAAGAAGACAACTCAAGAATTAGGAAAGAGTTTAAGAGCTTTTTTGTTCCTCAGTCGAAAGATGAGGAAAATGCTAAGCATTTACATGCAGTTTCTTTACATGAAAATGTTGATTTAAGCTCTTTTGCAACCTTTGAGAGGCATAGCAAAGGCGTTGGAATAAAGCTCTGTTCCAAGATGGGTTACAAGGGAGGAGGCCTTGGAGTGAACAATCAGGGAATCATCCATCCAATTGAGGCAAAGGAGAGACATTGATATGAAGGTTTGGGCTATGTTGAAAAGGAAGAATGGTCTTTCAGCAATAACTCTTGGGTATCATGTTCTTTTTGTCATAAGAGAGGACATGAGGAGGCAAATTGTTGTGATTTGCATCCAGAATTGGTACCAGCTTGGTTTTGTAAAGAAAAAGGAAGATATGAAATGCAATACCTCTCCAAAGAGACATGAACAAGTTGAAGAAGAGACTAAAACAAGTTCTTCTCGCCATTCAAGTTCGTTGCGTAAGAAGCCTGGTTCAATGGATAACAAGGGAAGGTATATGCCTCACTCAAATATTTCTTTGATTTTGAGCCACATGATCAATTGAATATATTTTTATGGAATATGGTTCCATGCACTTTATTTCATTCACCTAACCATAGTGTGAAGAAGTGTCAACAAAGGAAAGAGTTGCTTGAATGTGGGAATGAAACAGAGAAGAAAGACTCTCTTCTAAGTTCGAGGACAATGTCATAAAGCAACAAGTACAAAACTTTCTGCACCCATTGTAATATCAGTGGGCATTGGGTCGAGAAGTGTTGGAAATTGCATCCACAACTTCATCCTAATAAGGGAAAGCAAGACATGCAAGCACCCGAAGAGGAAGCGATAAAGGAAAAAGTGGCGCAAGTTGCGGCCATCCATAAAGCGACTCAAGAAGAAGAACAAGTTCATGTAGAGGGTTCATTCACTTGATTGGGTAAGAAATGGACGGACTACTTGTCCAATTGAATATTATAAATATCTTTGTAAAGCACATGTTGTTTTTCCCCACAGTTGGGAAATTTGTAAAGTGATGCATGTATAAATCACTATTTTGAGACATAGTGTTTCTTTTTACTATAGATAAGTCAAATAAAGTTTGGGGAATTTCTGTAATGAGTCTAAATTCTTTCAATGAGACTTTTGGAGACCAAAAGTTCTTTCTGTGGGGAGTCGTGATCCAAATGGATCCTAAAAGGCTCAAATTAAAAGTTGTTGGATCGGTGTGGAACCTAAATGAACAGGTAGTGCTCGTCATTCGAAATTCGGCACACCTCCTTTTGTACGAAACAGACTCCGTATGCTCCCAGAAACGCGTTCTATCTATTTTCTTAAACACTGGAATTTGGCGAAAAAAATGCAGCACTACACAACCAACAGTTCGTACTGCTGACGTGGCATGATGACTGGGCTTGCTGACAGTGCATCATTTCCTAATGACATCATGACAAGGGGCATTTTCTTATTGCTCGATATGGTCGAGTTGGCAGGAATTCATTGGTGCAATGTGGCAGAGTTTTATTGTGGGAGGATGGTGAAGTGGTCCAAGCAGAGGTGGCCCTGTGGTGCAGCCAGAGGTTGCCACGTGGCACCTCAGTGGCCACAAATTTTTTTTGAAGGTTGATTGACACTGTTGAGTTTCAAACCCATGACCTCATTTCCACAAACCGCAACATATACCAATCCACTATATGTGAGACTTGTTGTGTCATGGTGGAGTTATTGTATTTAAGGTTTATAGGTGGTGCATTTGGCATGGGGCTTAGGCTAGGGCCTAGCCCTTGGCCACCCTGGGGGTTGGACCCTAGCTTAGCCCACGTGGAAACCACCATACACCATGGACATATATCTGCAGCCCACACGGTATTAACCATAACCGCTAACCTATACCACATTTACCATTGTCGTCGTGTGGCCATCCACCAAACCACCAGACTTCTACCATTACCACCAGCTAACCTTAACCGCCTCTTAAACTACAGCATGTGACCTCCATCTCGCTAACCGCAAACTTAACCATAGCCTAACTTCCAACTAACCATGCCTCCTAGACCGTGACATGTGAATGGGTTTGGGGGTTAGCCGAGACCGCCAACATGACCGTCAAGCAAAGGAGTTAAGGGGCTAGCCCCTATTCATATGCAGCTGCATGTGACCACTGACGCACGCATAGGGGACATGAGAAAAATTAATGATCCCACAATTTGCGCTGGCGGTTCGCAAGTTTGTTGCCCAGTTAGCGGAAAAAGTGGCGGATTTGTAGGACTTTTAGCCTGATTTGGCGAATTTGTAGGTCGACTAGTAGTAAAACTTGGGGAGCTCATAAATTTTTTAGTTTTTTGTCTTTTTAGGAGCAGTAAGAGGCTAGACATGCATTTTTGGGTCTTCTGAAGCTAATGGAACAGGTTTTATAACCATTGGAGCACTTTTGAAGAGATGTTTTCTAGGTTTGAAGAGACATTTTGTAGGTTTTAGTACTTCAAGTGAACTGTTATACTTGTTATGCTCATAGTGGGATGGAGTATGGGGTCCTGATTTGAGAGCCATTTTCTTGTTGATTGTTTTATGACTAATCGTAGGTTGTCATGTTTATAGATTTAGAGTTCTTTGTAGGAGAATGTTTCCTTGAAGGGGAAACTAGCCACTTTTTATGTCATCACACTTTATGTACTCTTTATCACTGAAGTCTTTTGAGCATAATGAGATTGGGTCAAGCCATTGGAAGTTGAACCAAGGAGACATAGCCCAGGAGGGGTGAACTCATTCATCAATTGCTGAGTGTGTTACTATTATGGTGATGTTTTGTCCTTTGTTAAGCTGTTGTTTAGTGTTTTAATTCATGTTTTAAGCTCATGAATTACATATAAAGACATAAAAACTCATGGTTAACTTGAAATTTACCTCATAATCCTCAAGCACTTTGTTTATATTCTGAATTGGAATTTAGCACAACAAACACTAGCTTTACCATTCAGATCAAGTTGGTATTAGAGCAATTGGTTTCTTTGTGCAAGGAGGATTTAATTATTTTACAAATGTTTAAATGCTTATAAGGTTGAAGATCAAGAGAGGAGAAGGCAAGCTTGTGGGTACAGGTTCTCAAATATGAGCAAGGAGAAGGAGGGCACAATTTCCACAATCTCCACCACAAGTTTCACCTCCTGTTGCACCTGAGGCTTCAGTAAGCATGGGCATGAGTTCAAAGCATGAAAATATCCAAGGTTCAGAGAAAATTATTTCATTTCTCCAACAAGAGAACATGGAGATCAAAATACTACTTGAAGCTACTGAGGAAGAGAAGAAAAAGATGCGCCTCATGTTGTAGAATGTTGTGGAGGAATAGACTGATGAGTGTTCTTCTACCAAAGCAACAAAGAGTCCCTCCAATAATAAGAAATCTTGCAGACATGGAAAGAATGAAATCTATGGTTCTTGTCAAATTAAGGACACCTCCTATGTACTAGGGACACGAGGAGGTTTCCTTGAAGCATCGTCCACGGCTTCATCAAGGGTAGAGAAGAAGGAGGAATTTCTGGATGAGTACCCACAAGAGGCTGGTGAAGAAATCCCCCAAGAGAAGGAAGATGGCCAAGTATGCACCTTTTTTCTGCACGATGATGAGGATGAGGTTCTATCAGCACCAAAGTCCAAGGAGATGAAAGAAGAAAGACCAAGAGTCCAAGAAGACATCTCAAGAATTAGGAAAGAGTTTAAGAGCATTTTTGTTTCTTAGTCGAAATATGAGAAAATGCTAAGCATTTACATGCAGTTTCTTTACATGAAAATGTTGATTTAAGATCTTTTGCATCCTTTGAGAAGCATAGCAAAGGCATAGGAATAAAGCTCTTGTCCAAGATGGGTTACATGGGAGGAGGCCTTGGAGTGAACAATCAGGGCATTATCCATCCAATTGAGGCGAAGGAGAGACCTTAATATGAAGGTTTGGGCTTTGCTGAAAAGGGAGAATGGTATTCTAGTGATAGGTCTTGGGTATCATGTTCTTTTTTTTTTATAAGAGAGGACATGATGAGACAAATTGTTGGGATTTGCATCGAAAATTTATACCAGCTTGGTTTCTAAAGTAAAGTGAAGACATGAAATGCAAGACCTTTCCAAAGACAGATGAGCAAGTTGAAGAAGATACTAATACAAGTTCTTCTCATCATTCAAGTTCCGCGCGTAAGAAGCATGGTTCAAAGGATAACAAGGGAAGGTATAAGCCTCACTCAAATAGTTTCTTTGATTTTGAGCCACATGGTCAATTAAATAATTTTTTATGGAATATGGTTCCATGCACTTTCTGTCATTCACCTAACCATAGTGTGAAGAAGTGTCAGCAAAGGAAAGAGTTTCTTTAATGTGGGAATGAAATAGAGAAGAAAGACTCTCTTCTAAGTTCGATGACAATGTCATCAAGCAACAAGTACAAAAATTTCTGCACCCATTGTAATATCAGTGGGAATTGGGTTGAGATGTGCTGGAAATTGCATCCGCAACTTCATCCTAAGAAGGGCAAGGAAGACATGCAAGCACATGAAGAGGAAGCGATAAAGGAAAAAGTTGCGCAAGTTGCGACCATCCATGAAGTGACTCAAGAAGAAGAACAAGTTCAAGTAGAGGGTTCATTCACTTGGTTGGGTAAGAAATGGATGAACTACTTGTCGAGTTAAATATTATAAATATCTTTGTAAAGCACATGTTGCTTTTCCCTAGAGTTGGGCATTTTATAAAGTGATGCATGTATAAATCACTATTTTGTGACATAGTGTTTGTTTTGAATGTAGATAAGTCAAATAAAGTTTGGGGAATTTCTGTAATGAGTCTGAATTTTGTCTATAAGACTTTTGGAGACTTAAAGTCCTTTTTGTGGGGAGGCGTGATCCAAATGGATCCTAAAAGGCTAAAAATTCAAAGTTGTGATATCGGTGTTGAACCTGAACGACTGCGTAGTGCTCATCGTTCTGAATTCGATGCAACTCGTCTCACATGAAACTGACTCCATATGCTCCTAGAAACGCGTTCTGTCAGTTTTCTCAAACAAGCGAATTTGGCAAAAAAAATGCAACACTGCACAATGAGCAGTCTGTACTGTTGACATGGCATGATGATTGGGCCTGGTGACATTGTATCATTTCCAAATGACAACGTGACAAGTGGCATTTTCTTATTGCTCAATATGGTCGAGTTGGTAGGAATTCATTGGTGCAATGTGGCAAATTTTTATTGGTGGGAGGATGGTGAAGTGGACCAACCAGAGATGGCCACGCGGCCCAGCCAGAGGCTGCCATGTGGCACCTCGGTGGCCACAAAAAATTGTTTGAAGGTCGATTGACACTGCTGAGTTTCGAACCCACAACCTCATTTCCACAAACCACAACATATACCAATCCACTATACATGAGACTTGTTATGTCATGGCAGAGTTATTGTATTTAAGGTTTATAGGTGGTGCATTTGGCACGGGGGTTGGGCTAGGGCCTAGCCCCTGGCCACCCCCATGTCACAGGACCGTGGGAAAGAGGGATAGGGGATAAAACCTAGCCCGACCCATGTGGCAATACCATACACCATGGCCATATATTTGCGGTCCACAACGTATTAACCATAACCGCCGGACCATACCACATTTTCCACCATCGTCGTGTGACCATCTACCAGACCGCCAGATTTCTACCTTTACTGCTAGCTAACCATAACCGTCTCTTAAATTGTTGCATGTGACCTCCATCCCACTAACTGCAAACTTAACCACAACCTAACTGCCAGCTAACCACGCCTACTAGACCGTGACATGTGAATAGGTTTGGTGGTTAGCCGAGACCGCCAACATGACTGTCGAGCGGAGGAGTTAAGATGTGAGCCCCTAATCATATGCGCTGCATGTGACCATAGGCGCGTGCATAGGGGATATTAGAAAAATTAATGATCCCAATTTGCGTCGGCGGTTCGAAAGTTTGTCACCCAGTTAGCAGAAAAAGGGGCGGATTTGTAGGACTGTTAGTCGAACTTGGTGAATTTGTAGGTCAACTAGCAGCAAAACTTGGGGAGCTCATAACTTTCTTAGTTTTTGGTCTTTTCAGGAGCAGGAATAATCTGAATTTAAACAGGAACGCAAAAAATTACAGATATAGCCATAAATACAAAGTTGTAATAGAAATAACGCTATCTTTCATTAATATCAAATAATGAAATATGCTTACAAATAGAATGGAAATGAGACTAGCTCGGGATATGCTAGCTTATCTCTGAGAAGAGATGTGGTGGCTACATGCCTCTGAACTAAGTTACAATGAGGGTCAAGGGCCTTTTTATTATTTAACAATAAGAGAAAACCATAAACAACCAAAACACTAACCCAAGGAGATGTAACACCAAGAGTTTATGGGCCCTGTTGGGGATAGTTGGGCAGCCAACTTCCCGAGGTTGTAACTTGGTCATATTATCTCTGTTTGACGCACATGATACCTCATTGGAAAGATCTCTCCGAGGAATACAACTCAAAACATAATATCATTCAAATCACATAAAGGAATATTGCCAAGAAAACATCGTTTAGGGCCTCAAAACGGCTCTGGAAGTTCAGGACCCGAAAAACTGCCAAAAATAGTAAATTGTGCTACAATTAAAGAAACTGAAAAACTGAAAGAAACAATGGTGAGGGTCCACGTGGAATAGGTGGGTGGCCCCCAATATACATTTGGATCAAGGAAGAGCCTAGAAAGGAATTTTTAGGTCTTCTAAAACTAATGGAACAAGTTTTACAACCATTGGAGTACTTTTGAAGAGACATTTTGCAGGTTTGAGTCTATCGGTGCTAGGATCAATCAGTGGGTTGAATTAGTTTTTGAAGGATTTTGAAAATAGAGAGGACCTTGTAGGGGTTTTCTAGCCTTCATATGTTTTCTACAGTAGCTGTGACATCTATGGTGTAGCTCATGTTTCTTTTTTCTCATTATGTATTGTTGAGGAAAGTTCTCTTTTAGTACTTCAAGTGAATTGTTGTACTTGTTATGCTCATAGTCAGATGGAGTATGGGGTCTTGATTTGAGAGTCCTTTTCTTATTGATTTTTTCATGACTGACTTTAGGTTGTGATGTTCTTAGAGTGAGAGTTCTTTGCAGGAGAATTTTTCCTTGAAGGGGAAACTAGCCACTCTTTATGCCAACACACTTTATGTTCTATTTATCATTGAAGTGTTTTGAGCATAATGACATTGGGTCAAGCCATTGGAAGCTAGACCAAGGAGACGTAGCCTAGGAGGGGTGAACTCCTTCATCAATCGCTGAGTCTATTATTATTATGCTGATGTTTTGTCTGTTGTTGTGATGTTGTTCAGTGTTTTAATTCATGTTTTAAACTCATGAATTACACATAAATAGATAAAACTCATGGTTAACTTGCAATTTATCTCATAATCCTCAAGAAGTTTGTTTATATTATGAATTGGAATTTAGCACAACAAACACTAACTTTCCCATTCATATCATCCAAAAATCGTTGGAACTAGTTTAAATATCTATAATTGTGTCATACTGAGTTATCTAATTACAACTCAAATAAACTCATCATGGAACCCTAAAATTTAGGCAAAACATATACATGAATACAGAAAGACTTCCAACTCAAAATTCCTAAGCTAATTAATTTAATTAAACTTACTTAACTATTTTCAATTTGCTATGAGGATAGAATTCGATTTTAATTCAGAGTTTAATTCAAGGAAAAATTAAACTGGAATTTCTTGTTGCCATTTCTCAACATATTTCTTTGTCTTTGATGAGGTTCTTGTTATTCCTTCAATTCTTGATTTGTTTTGATATGGAATTCTAATTGTTCTTGTATCTTCTGCAACCTAATTTTCTTAGTTTACTTTAGGGGCCTCTGCATCCTTAATCAAATCTAAGTAAAAAATAGGTTCCTCTTCCACCAAACGTTTTTTGTCGATCCTTGTTGAGATGAAGGATAAAATAATATTTATGATTTTTTTAAAGAAAAGAAAGGAAACTACTTCCTTTTATTGAATTTTTAGTTTATCTCCTTATAAATTTACTTAAATGTCAAGTGTATACACCCTTTGGATGTAGAATTCAGTTCCACATCTAATGAGTATCCACTTTACATACTTTTGATTAGACCCATATAAAAAATGAAAATACATGAAAAAAGCATGTTGATGGGGATGACATCATCATCTTTAATGTTATTGATTCTTTTAAAGTTAATTTTGTTATTACATTTTTCTTTTAGGCTTATTTTTTACTTCAAAATTCCTTGAATGCTTATTGATGTTTTGTTGGCTTAGGGGGTCCTGACCCAGGTTTGGAATTAGTTGTGCCAACCAACAAAAACCTACGCTACTGGCCCTTTCGGCAACAACCCGTGTAGCACAGGCTGCAGTCTCACCTAAATAAGTATGGAGGGATTAACGAACCAAGTTTCTGCATCCAGAGACTAGTGTGATGTCTTTTAGCACTTGAGATCTGCCTTTGCGTAGATCGATAAACTCTTAGGGCATGTTTCTACAATTTTGTTAAAACAACCTTCATACCTTCACAAAGGTCTACAATTAGTCCTTGTGGACCTTTAACAACCAATTTTCTTACTTACGCACATCAGAGCAGTCCCAAATTAGTGTTCACGCAGACTTAAGTTATTAGTAAACGTAATAGAATTCATCAGAGTCTTCGCGAAAGTACTTAAACATGCATTGCATACATTATTAAGACTTATTCAAGAGAATCACGTAATATTTAATCAATATCTCATAAAACAAATAATTCATCAGCAACATATAACATTAACAGAGATAAACATAAATACTGGGGAATTCTTCAGAAAACTGTCTTTATTGATCTTCAATTCAAGATTATAGACTCAAAACTACCCTACGCACACAACTGCAGGGGTCCGCGCACTTAGCTACAGACTCTACCTAGGTCTCTGCGCACTTAGCTATAGAGCCTTTCTTCTTCTAAGCCTTCCTGGGCCTTTCACTCTTCTTTCTTGCCCTCTTCTACTCTATTTCTTCCATCTAGTTCTACTACTACCTTAGACTCTCTAAGACACACCTATTTATAGTATTTTTCATACAATGCCATGGTCTGCGGTCCAAAACAAGGGGCTAAGCCCTTTTGACTCCTATTCACCTACGCGCTCTGCATCCACAGATCACGGAGAATTTACATTATTTACAAAATTGTACCAAAAACTGGGTTATCTTAACCCCAAACTAACCTAGGGGACCCCATCCCAACAGGCCCCCAACACAAAGATCGTGACTCGCCCTCGAGTCACTCTGTTGGCACTGTGATCTTACTGTGAAGATCTCCCAGCTCCACAACAACGCTCTATGCCGCTGCCTGTTGAACCTCCTTGATCAATTTTTCAGTGGCTGGTCCTTCTACTGCCAGCCTCATCATTTGTTGTGTCTGCTGCAGTCCCTTAAGCTTATCCTGAATGGAAGTCGTGACCTGATAAGCCTCCTCCAACCAAGGCTGCAACCTGGCCTTTAGCAAGGCCTCCTTCTTCTGTGCTTCCTCTACCTATGCCAGTAGCTATTTTCCTTCTTGTAACTTGGCAAGGTGTTGCGTTGGTGCTAAGGTGCGCACAGTCACCCTGACCTCATCATATTGGCGTTGCCTTTCCCTTACCTCTATGTTCAATGTTTGCAGGTTTGGGTCCTCCTACAGATTGGTCAACAACTCCATAGCCTGGTCAAATAGCGTCGCATAGTCATTAACTATGGTGTCCAAGGTAGCCATCCCTTCCTTAATTGCAACTTCGTGCTACTCCCAGACCTCAGGCGGAGTTGTGGTCTGTAACATTAACTGCAACTCTGCATTCTTCATGTTGAACTCGAAAGTGACTCGTCCAACTTCTGCTTTAGCCTCATGCACACCAGCAGCTAGTTTTGGATTTTGGCTTCTGGCTGTGCATCCTCTAGGATGTGAAGCTCAGGCACTGTCTTGCATGCCTCCGCTACTGCTGACTCCAGACATGCACTATGCGCGTGTAGGGCCTCCTTTTATTTTAGAGGCTGCGTCTTTTCAAAAACAGTTGTTGATTGTTGAATTTAAACTCACTGATAGTAGTGAGTGCTCATTGTTCTCTGATCCTGAGCTCTTCCATGACTCCCTAAAGTAATGCATGTAAAGATTCAAGTGACATCGCGACAAGGTTCAGTCCCATGTTTGTGACTTTATGAAGTAGTGCGCACTATTCATCTGTGTCGGTGCGCGCTGAACCTTCAGGAAAAGGGAAGACTCTCACATCTTGCAGACAGGCCATCTATGCAACTATACTCTTTGCTCGTGCCAAATTTCCTTGCGCGTTGCTTGCTTTCCCAACATCTTCTCGGATTCTGGTTGCTTGGGGCTGCAATTCACGTAGATTCTTCTGGATGCCCCCAAGCATTTGCATGTATTGCTTCTCAAACTGCTGCAACACTTATGTGGCGGTGTCCTGAATTTTATCATTGATCTCATCGAGATCACACTCTATTAATACCATGGGATCAAACCACGTTCTATCAGATTTCTTCTTCTTACACGTTCCTCCTTGTTGGTCTAAGTCACGTATTTTCAAAATGAAGGGGGTACGCTGCCCTTCATCACCTCCGCCACCTTTTCCTAAGAGCTCTTCTTCCTCTGTCTCTGGCGAAGGTGACTTATCACCTTTTTGTGACTCGCGTTGCTCTTGTTCCTCCTGATCCTTATCAGCGCGTTCTTTCTCTATGAAATCCTTTTCTGTAGCTTCCTGATTTTTTTGTTCTGCTAGGGTACATGCAGCTTTCTTTGCGGCCTCCTTTCTTTTCTATGCAGCAAAAATTTCGCACCCGTGCTTGTTCTAACATCTAATTTTGACGGGGCGTGCCACTCTCTAGGCCATGATGCTACAACCTCCTGTACATCTGTTTTTGACACCAAATAGGGCCATTGGTGCCATTTCTACTCTATATCCTTCCGCGCTTGGATATAGACTCTATGGAAGTTAGCCTTGAACGCCGCGTAGGTTGACCACTGTGTGAACAAGGTTGGGGACAACCTCAGACGCTGATTTATTTCCATACGGAGATCCATTTCCACAAAAATCCAAAATATCTTTGTCTCTGTAATCCACGAGGCATCCTTTGCAGACCATAAGGAGGAAAATTGCGCTACCTTCGGCAATCCATCGTCGAGCGAAGGAAATTGGCTATCCTCCGGAAATCTCCATGTAATGAGCACAATTGACAGTAACAACCAAGTGTAGTGGAAGGGCTTGGTTTTGTCCTGGGCTTCTAGGCAGTTCGCTAGGAACTCCTGACAAAGGTACCTTGCCTAATTAAATTGTACGCCTTTTGTGCACTACGCAGCCAGGGAAACCACTGGCACTGGAACTTCATTGCGTGACATTTTCTCATAACCTTCCCTGCTAAAATTTCGGCAACGAATTGAACTGTCTGGTCTGTTATAGAAAGAATGGAGTACCCTCGTGACTTCTTGAGGAGGCCGTACTCCTTATTCATCTTTTCTGCAAGATCTTTCTCCCCAGTCTTTCCTCCAAACTCCTTGGCTGGGTTCGTACCTTTGTAAGGTAGCTGTGTGATTCTGTGAATTAGCATGTCCGTGACGGGGATAGGCTCTCCTAGCCATAAACATCCATCGTGCACCAGTGTGAGGAACTAGTGCACACATATCGTATTAATGGGGGTGCGGTGATAATGTGACACTAATAGCAGATTGAGCAACCCTGATTGCTCGACGTCGTGGACCCATTCCTTCGTCTCCAATGCTGTAACACATGTTTATTCATAATAGACCTTTCGCATATATTTTTCCGTTGCCAAATGTGGAAACTTAGTATGATCTGCGAGGTCCCAATCCTCCATTTTTAACAACGGGATCCTCATGAGACGAGGGCCTTCAAAAGGTACCTGCTCAGGTAGCAAGGGTGTGAATACTATAAACTTCTCAATATTCAAGTCCTTTGTGACCCTTTCTTTTCCCTTTTGTGGAGAGATATACTTAGGTAGTCTTTTCATGGGTTCCACCCCTTCAGCATCAATATCCTCTGTTCCCTGGAATTCTTCCACCTCCAAGTCCACTCTCTCTGGCTTCTTATCTTTCTTCTTCTTGGCCTGTGTTTCGGTATGCTTCCTTGGGGATGCGCACACCAGCATCGACTTTTTCTACTTTTCCTTTATTGCTGGTTTCTTCTCTTTTATTGCAAGTTGTTTGTCTTTTGTCATGGTCTATTTCAGCCTGGGCGACCTCAGCATTGTGGGAACCGCAGGCGTAGCCTCTACACTTAACACTTCTGGTCTTGGTGCATCGGACACGGTTGCTTCTTAACTCAAGGCTTCGGCAAGGTTGGTGGCAGCCATTCTCTCCATAAAAAACTCGCGGGCTACGGGAGAAACGTTTTCTTAGGACGAGAAATTATTCCTAAAATGCTCGGCTCAAAGGCGACAAACAATGAAATTCAACAAAAAATATGAGAGTGCAAAGTGTTCTCTGTTGGACCGGTGCGTGTAATTTATAGGGGATTTTGAATTCAAATCCAACCGTTCCCCCCAGTTTATGATAATAAATGTTGTTTTGGCAGTAGATCTTTAAAGATTTTTTCCTTAATTGTCGCTGCCCCACTCCACTTAATTGTCTTCTGGCTGTCAAGTCATGAACAATAACTCTAACATTCACATTCTTGCTGCACTGCGTGATACCTTTCCCCATGGTGCAACTTCCTGATCATAACTTCCTCAGTTGCATCCCTTGTCATTCTCCACGCAGCCTGCTCCTTGCGTTGTTCTCCAAGCTGGGAAGTGTAGTTTATAGTCCCGCGCTTCCTTGTAACTGCGTAGATCATAGACTGTCCTGCTACCATATAGTCATTGTGCAGGATCCCCTATATACAGAACAATGTAAACTTTGAAATGGGAACTGATACTGTTATCCGTTTCGTAGAGATAGCAAAAAAGTGACCTGATTTTGAAAATGGGTGATGCAGAATACACATGTTTTTTTTAGAGCATAGTTTTTGGCACATTAATTTTTTTTATGTACATTACGTTTTAGAATGGTAGTGATTTTCATGCTGATTTAAAAAAGTGGGTATTTTGCATTAGACCCTTTTTTTAAAAGACCTATTTTTTGAATTTAAATTTTCTAATGTATGAATTGTAAATAATTATTTTGTAAATTTAATAATTTTTGAAGTGGTCGTTTTCTTCATATTTTCTTGTTTTTTATTTCTATTTTTATTTTTTTGTATTGAGGTTTTTATTGTTTTGCATTTTTAAATTAGAAGGTCCATATTTTGAATTTTCGATATTCTACATATTTATACATCCTTAAATAATTTTTCAATCTACATGAAATAATTGTTTCTAAAAAACAATATTTTTTAACAATGTACATAAAAATAACCATTTTTAACATAAATATAACTAAAAAACTACACGTTTTGATAATTTTTTGCTAGAATTGACATGTTAAAATCACAATTTTTATACGAAAATTTTAACTAAAAATAGTTAAATAATAGTATTTTTTAAATGATTTTCACGTAAAAAAAATAATAATAATCACTTTTTTTTTCAAAAAATAATGAATAACTTAAAAATTAATGCGAAAATCACATATTACAAATATTGAATGTATAACAACCTTAATTGAGTGTTTACTCTTCTCATAAAATGTCAAAGTCAAAACATTGCAAAGCTTGATTTCCAAGCATAACTTAAATTTAATCAACAATGTCACGTAATCCAAACTCTTCGTCCTCTAGAGTTTCATTATTGTCTTCCTCCACAATATTTTCTGCTTCCTTTTGCTCGTTTTCCTCTTCTAATGGATCTTTGATGTCTGCGAATCTCCCAATGTATGTCTTTTCAAACATTCCATGTAATGGTGGTTGGGGTTCCTTTGCCTTGTTTGCCAAACGTGATTCACTAAAGTCCCCTTTCTTCAACCCAATTTCTTGCATTGCATCTGGAAGAAATTGAAGAGCATTAATTCTTTGCTGAATGAAATTGCATTGTATTGGATCCTTTTCAATTGCAATGCAATTTCTTTCTTTTTGAAGGCAACATGCTAGTGTTGTACCTAATTATCAAGCACAAAAAAAATAATGAAGTAAATTAATACAATGACATATAAATTAATAAATAACATATTGAAATTCAATTGCATATAATAAAACTTACCTGAGCAAGAAAATAAATCCAAAACCCAATATCCTTCATTTGACTACCGCAAAGACATGGCTAAATTGAGCTCCTAAATAACATTGGGTTACATTGTTTAAGTGTTCAAATGGCTCGATCGAGTGCTTAAAAAGGGCTCAATTGATCAATCATTTTTTCCACCCAAAAGTGTCATCTCTTGGAATGAAAGCATATCATATGTAGCTAAAGGCTAGACAAAATATGTTTGAGACAGAGACATAAACAGTCATAATACCTACACATATCCCTTATACAGGGATTTAGAGCACCAGACATTCAAACAATACAATTTAATATGTAATTCCATTTATTGATATTATCTTTTGGAATGTTTTTATAGAAAAAAATTGAAAGGTTGTTAATATCCTCTCCTATTATTGTTGCATTTATCCATACTTTAGTGATTAATAACTTCATAAATGAAACTATATATTGGTGAAGATAAATTGTGAAAACCAAGAATTACCCATCATGATCACTAGTTAGAAATGGTAGCAAGATCATTGCATCAAAGAGGACACCACCGGGTAAGATTTTGACAAACCTTATTTAATGTAGTTGTTAGTCTATATAGACTATGATGCTTTCAGTTTTGATTTGTTAATATATTTGTTTTAAAAGAAAAAAATAAAAATAAATTTAGTACCAAAGATAACATTTTTAATATAATTAAACTCAATTTTTAATTTTTATTCAAAAACATCTTATTTAATTTTAATTCAAATCTTAATTTTTATTTAAAAATCTCATCTAATTTGATCTTTTTTTCATTTTTATTTAAATTAACTAAATATTTCATTATCACAATCTTTTATATATATATATATATATATATATATATATATATATATATATATATATATATATATATATATATATATATAGATATATAATTCCATTTATTGATATTCTCTTTTGGGATGTTTTTATAAAAAATATTGAAAGGTTGTTAATATCCTCTCCTCTTATTGTTGCATTCATCCATAATTTAGTGATTAATAACTTCATAAATGAAACTAGAAATTGGTGAAGATAAATTGTGAAAATCAAGACTTACCCATTATGATCACTAGTTAAAAATGGTAGCAAGATCTTTGCATCAAAGAGGACACCACCGGGTAAGATTTTGACAAAAATTATTTAATGTAGTTGTTAGTCTATATAGACTATGATGCTTTCTGCTTTGATTTGTTAATATATTTGTTTTAAAAGAAAAAAATAAAGATAAATTTAGTACCAAAGATAACAATTTTTAATTAATTGTTTGGGGGGATTCTGAGAATCGCCCCACCACCCGGGGATTCTGAGAATCACTATTATCACCATTTTAAATGCCAATAATGTTATATGTTGAGACTGTTATTATTATTTATATGTATTCTTGTGTGTAGGCGTATACTCTATATCCTAGATTGAGTTACTTCTATAGATAGTCTATAGATATGTCAATTGGCTTGTAAAGCGTCTGTTCATGAATATTACTGTAAAGAATTTGAAACCTCAGCACATTAACATTGCTTTCAATCATAAACAATGGACTCTATTATTTGAGTATATTCAACATGATTCTCGGTGATCAGTGGCTTATATGAATATATGTAGAGCCTCCGATGCCCTGGGTTTTTTAAGAAATACTGGGTGCAATTCAGAATCATGTTATTAAGGGGGCGAGGGCTTTGATTTTAGTATTTGTGGTTGAAACTATCCGTTGCTCTTTCTGGGAATTTTGTTTTGTTATTAAATCAAATCCAACGTTTTCTATATCGCAGAAATTTCACTGCTCTCAACGACACGGCGGCCGTGGGGGGTCTTATTGGAATGATGGGACATATTCAGGAATCAGAAGGATTATCACCACCACAAATGGAAATAATTGGTTAACTTCAATTCAACTGCATTATGCTCTGGAAGGGGATGCAAGTGTCAAGGATAAATATATCAAGGCCCTTTCGCAAGGTCTCGGATTCGTACAGGACAACCGAATCGTATGGTAAGTAGTGTTTTATGCCCTTGATTGTAATTTAGTTGTAAATTCGTGTTATTGATACTTTCAATTAAAAAATCTAATGGTTCGCTTTGTGAGTAAGCTATGAGATAACCCCAAAAGGGTTAATGATGAGAGCATCATACTCAATCACATGAATTGTATAAGTTAAACCTTCCAATACATAAAAACACTGAAAATAAGTATTTCTACTGATTACTAGTTTTGTTTCCCTGTGTATGCATGTGAGTAGTATGATTTAAACTATCCAAAGGAGTTCCTCACCAAAATCAGTGGACGCCTTAGAAAATATGGACCAAATGAAGTGATCATTTCTTTGACATTTCATACGAATCAAAGGGATCATGGACCATGTGAGCTGGAAGAAGGAACTTATTTGAGTATATTCAACATGATTCTCAGTGATCAGTGGTTTATGTGAATATATGTAGAGCCTCCGATGCCCTAGGTTTTTTAAGAAATACTGGGTGCAATTCAGAATCATGTTATTAGGGGGGCGAGGGCTTCCACCTTGGTGTTAGTTATTTATTGGGTTTGTTGGGCCGATCGAAGCTGGAATTAACAGAAATATCATTCTTGGGGCATGTCATTTCAGGGATTTTTAGGAAGAGCCCAACCAACGTGCGCTGAGAATTAACCCTGGGCTAATTGAAGTAAACTTTCACCAGCATATGGCAAAATCACAATATAATAAACAAAAATATTACTGTAATGATAATTGTCCCTCTTAAGATGATAAGAGGGTCGGCTTTGATTCCTAATATTATTACAGTGATGATTACTGTTAATCTAAATGTTGAGAAGACAGTGAGTTTGTGCTTTATGTGTGCACAGGGAGTGCAACAAAAACCTTGAAACAATATATATTGAATATCATTATAATAATTCTTCAGGTTTTGTCGCATTGTTCTAAGTGGAAATCACCAAAAAACGAACAAATTAAATTAATGCCATTGAAATTCAAGAGCCCAAAGATTTTCAGGTTCTGTAAACATCCTACCTCTGGTCAAGTCTTGGTGCTATGAACATCACAACTTCATATTGACCCTTTTAACTGGCAAACAGTTTCAAGCCCTTCCTATTAGATCCTTACTCCTTCCATTGTTAAATGAGAGATGCGGTCAGATGCATTGAAGCTAATTAGCTTAACACGTTAGAAAGGGTTTACTCGGTCAAATCTCCATATAAAATTGATGACTCTTGGATGGTAATTCACCAAAGTATTCAAGTGAAAGAAAGGTTTGCAAAGTCTATTTTTGGTGATAATAGTGATTCTCAGAATCGCTGGGTGGTGGGGCGATTCTCAGAATTGCCTAGCCACCGCCCCACCACCACTCGGGTGGTGGCAGGGTGGTGGTTGGGCGATTCTTAGAATCGCCCCACCACTCGACGATTATGAGAATCACTATTATCACTATTTTAAATGCCGATAATGTTATATGTTGAGACTGTTATTATTATTTATATGTATTCTTGTCTGTAGGCGTATACTCCTGGATTTATATGTATTTATTATTTATATCCTGGATTGAGTTATTTCTATGGATGGTCTATAGATATGTCAATTGGCTTGTAAAGCGTCTGTTCCTGCGCCAACCATGGGAAGAGTAGAAAATGAAGCTTCTTCTTATCATCGTCACCGTCCATCTGGATGGAGGATATATGTAATTTGGGTGGTTATCTCTGATTTCTGCGTTGAATTTATAGATGAAAATAGCGGCTTTCTTTTTAACAATGGATAGAGAATACTCAGTCAGGGCGGCGGATAGGAAAAGAAAAGAAGTGATATGCTCTGCATTTTGCATTGAAGACAAAAGTTGCATTCAAACCTGAGATGTTAAGATTGATACCATTGTAAACCCGTGAAGTGTGACTGCATTTTTCTTTTTTCTAATACTTTTCCGTCTTCTAAAATATCATTTAAAATAGGTTAAATATTTTATAAAAAAATTATAATTTTTTTACATATATATGGGGGTTAATTAGCTTTTTCATGGGATAACTCCAAAAGGGAAATCGGAAGAGCAACCTAGAGGTGTGTCTCAGTCAGATTTCCATTACAGATTTTAGTGAAGCTTCTGCTGAGAGGGAGGTTAGCTATATGATGGTGTTTAAACAAAATACTATATCTCCAAGAAAATTACATTCTCCAAAACTCTTGTTTTGCCATCATATAACATTTTACATGCATAAATCTAAGGGTTATACCTTGTTTAACCACTATATTGTATTTTATAAAACATATTCACACTGTATTTTATTAGATGTACCTTATTTTCTTCCCAATGGTTATACCTTGTTTCTTTCAATAGCCCTTGCAATTATTTCATAAAAAGTAGTTGTAGTAAATTTATATAGCAACATTGTAGCCCTAGTAATAGATTTATTTTCTACAAATAGTATATTTGTTGAATTGAATTTTTGCAGACATAAAAAACTAGTTTTATCATTGTAAGAATTTTTAATTGTTAAATTGATTTTAAACTATTGTACATATTAGTATTAACTGTTGACTAGTTTAATTGAGCCAATTATAGTATGTAATTACCTCTATATCACTTGTTAATAATTGGTAATTGTTAATAATTGGTAAATTCACTTAGAGACCAGTAAACGTGAAATGAATAGCCAAATTAAAAGCTCATGACACAACATTGATATATAAAGTAGATTCTATATAAGAGATTGTAGGATCTTGTCACGTGCAATAGATTTGGATTATTGATCCGACCATTAATTCAATGGATGGCGTTTGACATGAAGAGATTGAAATATGTTACTCATGAACTAGATGGTGGGATTGAAACAAAAAAAAAAACATAGCACGGTTGATGTTGATGTTATGGTTGAGAACATGTTGAATTTATACTTAGGAAAGAAAAATGATATTCTACCAAAAACATTAATGTGTTTTTTCCTCATAAACAACTTTGTTTGACACATAAAAATTTGGTTTTACTAGCATTTTTTTAAAAGTTTGAAAATTAACCCTAAAAAAAAATCATCGTTCCAGTATCATCAATTTTTCGTTTTGAAGCTATATTTTGCACAAAAATTTCGTAGTAAATTTCGTAGTCACTGCCATTTTTAAAACATTTTCAAAATTGACCCCTAAAAAATAAAATCATCGTTCCAGTATACACACTTTTCGTTTTTAGCACTGTTTTTGATGTTTTTTCGGGGTTTTTTGGCCAGAGTTCCTATTTTGAGTTTATAGTTCCCGTTTCAAAGTTTACATTGTTACAGCTTCAACCTGCTCCCATTCACTCTTCCCAAGAAGGGTTCCCTATTCAGCTTCACAAGCTGAACTGTGCTTCCATTTGTAATTTCTTTGACCATATATGGCTCTAACTAATGAATATGGAATTTACCCAGAAATTTAGTGAATTTACTATCGTATAACAAGACAAGATCATTTACCTTGAATGTGTGAAGCTTGATGTGGAAATTATGCCATGATTTTTCGCATTCCCTCTGTACTTTTTGATGGAATCCTCCCAAAAATCGATCTTCTTTGAGCTCCATCAGTTGCGCGAGTCGTTCCTCCAAGGCCTCGTGATCTGCCATATCCGTCAAATCTGCTGTGTGCAGATTAGGCACAATGTACTCCATCGACATTACAACCTCGACCCCATATACTAATCTGAATGGCGTTTGCCTTGTCAGCTTCTTACAAGTAGTCCTGTAAGCCCATAATATTGCAGGTACGTGCAAATCCCAGTCATTCTGCTGCACGTTAAAAATATTTTTCAGCGCGTTCTCCAATATCTTGTTAAAGGCTTCAACAATTTCATTTGCTTGCAGGTGGTATGGCATACTCTTTTGATGGTAGACCTGGAATTCTTCAGTCAACATGTTGATCGTTTAGTTCAGAAAGTGCGTACCCCTGTCACTCATCAATACTTTTGGGAAGCCAAATCTGGTTAAGACATACTCAAACAAGAATTTTATTGTCATAGCCCCTATACAATCCTTAATTGGCCGTGCTTCCACCCATCTGGTTAGATATTCCGTCGCAGTGATAATATAGCGTGCACTCGTTTTCTTTCCAGGGGGCTGAATTGGCCCAACAAAATCAATCACCCACTTCTCAAAGGGCTGCAAAGATACTTGAGGATGTAGTGGTAGCTAATCTCTTTGTGATGGTCTGTTATGAAACCACCTCACAAAAAGATAGAAAAGAAAGATAAATGCCTTAGAATTCAGCCTCTTCGAGGGGGCAACATCCTTTACATTACACAAATGAACAATTCTTGGATGATTCAAATGACAAGACCTTCTTTCTATATATAGGAGTCTAAGGGGTCATAATATAATCAGAGCCGACATAACAATAATAATTTAAGGGCACAATAATTACAATAGTGGGCTTCTATGGGGCACAATAATAACAATATAGGGACTACATGGGCACAACAATATAATAAGGGGCTTGTACTAATAACAATAAGGGGTTACACTCGTAGTATAGGGACCTAACAGTCTACCTGTTCTTTGACATGCATCGAACGCCGTACAATACACCTTGGAATCATTGTGCAATGTTGGCCAACATAGACCTGTGCACAAAATCTTCTGCGTAGTTTTGTTTCCTATGTAATGGCCTCTTGCATATCCCCCATGAGCTTCAATGAGAATGCTATCCCGCTCAAAGTCTGACACATATCTTCACAATATTTCATCTACACCCATCTTATATAAATGTCCCGCAATGACTGAAAAATTGGTCACGCGCACTACTAATTCCTTCTTCTGCTAACTTGTATATCTTTTCGGTGCCATCCCCGTAGTCAAGAATTGAATAATGTCTGCAAAATGGTCATCTGCTACATGCACTGCAAAGAGCTGCGCATCTGGCAACCCTTCCTCTAGATTATTAGGCTCCTCTCCTGTTTCGATCCGCAACAGATGGTTAGGTCCCACATTTAACCTCCCTAGCTTCACAATGACTTCAAAGTCATACTCCTGAAATAATAGCAACCATCTGCAGATCTTCCCACCCAAAACAGGCTTGTTGACCAAGTATTTCAAGGCAGAATGATCTGTGTACATCTTGAAATGCCCTCCTAACAGATAATGCCTGAATTTTTGCAGCGCATACACCATGGCCAATCCTTCGCGCTCAGTCGTTGAATAATTATTCTCGGCCTTCGATAACTTCTACTCGCGAAAGCTATAGGATGGTCCATCTCCCCTTCACCGACCTGCATTAGCACTACACCCAATGCAATGCAAGAGGCATCCACATGTACATGAAACTCCTTTTTCCAATCAGGGAATATCAAGATCAGCGCAGTGACCATCTTTTCTTTCAACACATCTAAGTTGCATTGGCATTCTTCGTCCCAACAGAATGTAGCATCCTTCTTTAGCAGTTTCTCCATGGGCGTAGTAGTTTGAGCATAATACTTGATAATTTTTCTATATTATCCTATATGTTCCAGCATTGCACGCAACTGCTTGATGTTCCTAAGGGCCTCCAAATTCACAATTACCACAATCTTTGCAGGGTCCACAATCAATCCTTGCTTGCACACAACATGACCCAAAAAGATCCCAAAAGGAACACATAATATACATTTTTTCAAATTTAGCGCAATCTAGTAACTGCGGCATGTGTCCAACATCAGGCACAGACTTTCTACATGGCACTTCACTAATCCAAACACCGTCCAGTCATGAAAGTATACTTACCGAAACTTATGAATGAACTCTTTGAACGTTGCCATGACTACGCGAGAAAATATCGCAGGTGCATTATTGAGTCCAAATGGAATCACAGTGTACTGAAAACAACCCCACTCCATCGCGAAGGTCGTTTTGCTCCTATCCTCAGGCGCGATCTTAATCTGATGATACCCAGAACACTCGTTAGTGAAGGAATAGGCCTCCTGCCCTTCAACATTGTCTAACACTTCGTCTGTAAATGACGTTGGGAATGGGTCATGAACAGACGCATCATTAAGCCTCCGCAGATCTACACAAATCCTTATTTCCCCTTTTTTCTTCTCCTGAACCACCATCAGGCTCACCCAATTAGATTCTTCAACAAGTTCTATGATGCCTTCCTCCATCATCTTATCCATCATTTGGCGAACCTTTTCCTTGTATTTAGGATTAAGGCGATATGACATCTATTTAATAGGCTTTGCGTCTGGCTTCAGAGTGATCTTCATAACACCCAAATCACCAACTATGCCCTTCAAATCCGAAAACTTAGTGGGGAAGAGCAACTCAGCAACTTTATCCACTGTAGTGTCATCTTAATAATCCCCAATTTTTGCAAACTTTGGTTCTTCTACAATGCCAATGTTTACTTGCTTTGTCTTCAAAGGTGCGAAGATGTTCGAGTTTTCTATTTGTGGGCCTTCGACTTCATGATGCCCTTGTGCCTCTAGAATATTAATGTTTCTAGTATGTTCATCTTCCTCTTCAGTGGTTACATTGTAGCATTCCAATGCATGGCGTAGCTGGCTACTCCAGTCTGGTTGGATCCATTCCATAGGTTCCTTCGGCGTTCTGAAGATAACCGCCTTAATCTCTTGTAGCACTTCATCGATGCTTGTGAAGCCGTCTTCAAAGTTGAAGGTCAATAAGAACCCTTCCTTCAATACATCCCATTCCACAGTGCCATGGTGGAGCTCTATTTCTAGATACAAGTTCATGGGAATTGTATCCAAAGTATGGAAAAATATGTGTACCCACTCTGGCTGTGGTTTTGTTCCCCATTCTTTAGTCCATTTCGCTAGGTGATCATGTGGATTGTCCCTTCCACTATATTTCTCATTCATTCTGGTGTTAGCACACCCAAACCATAACCTCATCATTCTTCGGTAATCACATCATCCCGCAAAACTATCCTTATGTGTACCCCACCATCGTGCAGGTTTGGCACGCAGTGCCAACTCTAATTCTTGGAAGTAGTGATCCTTAGGGACTTCGCACTCAAATTCATCCAAAAATAGATCTACGTCAGTTAAACCATCATAATAGGGTAATTTCCTTACCTTCGACGAAACACAGCGCAATGACTTCGTCATCATATTGCATCGCAATGTAGACACTTCATGCAATTGATTCTACCAATGCTCTAACTCGTCGGAATCAGAGGTGCAAGAACTCTCCCGGTCGCAGGAAATCCATCCATATGCCATTGGATTAATCCAGTCCTGATCCTGCACTGTTATCTTGTAAATTTGATCTAGTTCATCATCAATTTCATCATAATCGTGGACTAATTTAATATAGCGTGCTCCTTCTACAGGATTCAGTGGCACTATAACCCGCAACGACTTTCTTTCAAAGGAAATTTTCATTTTCTTCAAATTAATGACCCCATTCATGTCAATAGCCCAGTCAATTCCCAAGAGCGTGGGGTAGGGGTTACTGTTGTCAACAATTTCTATAACCTCAAAGTCGGCCATCGCGCTTGCACCTTCTATATCAACGGTTACTCCGTATAACTGTCCCATGGGATGATTTTCTACTGGTTCGCCATCCTAAGCTGAATCGAAGACCACTGCAGCACAGGTCACCCCATCCTTTCCCATGTTTGTTTCGGTAATACGTTCGCATCGGACCCCAGATCTGAAATGACCTGGTCCATATCATAATCACCTATTTGTGCAGTTAGCCTCATTTCTAACCCTATTGGTTCCTTATCCTTACCAATATTTTTGACTATGCAATGTCTTTCAAGGGATTTCTCTTTGCTGGTGCATTTATTTATTAATTCATGCAGGCCTTCCACAACCTTGTTATCGTGCAACAATTTCATGTAGGTCTCAAAAAACATAGTGAGTACAAAGGGATCAACTTTTGCAGGTGCGTTGATTTCTTGCATCTTGTCCTAGCTCCCTGAGGTGGAGGCCTCAACGAAGCTCTTCTTGGCTTCCATAAATATTTCCGTAGCACTATCCGGATCAAGGCCGTCTTCTTTCTTAGGTGCTTTGCGAACCCATCCTTCTTCTTCAGACTGTTTACCCTTATCAACTTCAGTCATCATTCCACTTCTTGGCACAATGTTAATGCTTTGATCTTCCTCACGGGGTTCAACCCTCATCATCTGTAGATTTTTCGTAGGCTGCATTTTCTTTTCTTGTTTTTTAGCTATTAGCACCAGGCATTCTTCTATGGTATGGTCAAATTGTCTGTAGTATTGACATGACGGGTGTGTAGGATTCTGGCACTCTCGTGTGTAGTGCCCCGGTTGTCCGCAGTTGTAGAAAATAATCTCACCGAGACCTCTACCAAGTCCTCCTCCTCCTTGGCCCTGTCCTCAACCCTGATAACCTTTGCACGCTCCTCCAGCGCTCTGATCTGGAGGCTGATTTTTTGCATGCATCCAGTATGTATGTGTTCTTTCCATCATTAGCTCATAGCTTCGACAGTGGCACTCATCGTGGCCCATGGATATGTAGAAGTTACAAAACAACCGCTGGGGTGTCTGGATGAACTTTTGAAGTAAATTGCAATTATCTGTCACATGTTGTCCAACAACCTGACAAATAGAACACCATAGCACATCCCCCATGCTCGGCCCTGCTGGAGCTTCTAGCTTCAGGGGAATTGTCCCCCCTCCTGTAATATAATTCACGTACACGGGATATTAATCTTTATCGTGTCCATGCTCCTTGCACTTCAAACACTAGACTTCTGCGCACACTTTTGGTTTAGTCTCCTTATCTTTCTTCAAACTCTGTAACTCTAAGTGTAAGCTTGCTAATTGTGAGTGGATCTGCTATACTCCCAGGTTCGTATCCTGAATAGGTGATGCATGCAGTCTCATTGCGATTTCCAAGGTTTCTTCTTGTGTTTCTATCTTCTTCTGTGATAGAGCAATTCTCAAGTGGGGCAAGAGCGACGTTATAAACCATTTGCGATGTTGGCTATTTGTGATCTGCGTGTTAGCTTCTATGATCTGACACTTCAACCTTTGATCAAATTCCCAAGGCATCTCATCGACCCTCATCATGATTTCTTTAAATCTGATTACTAACTATGAGTCAGACTTAAGATTACTAAACTATTTGTTTAAAGCTGCGTTAGTCTCTGCTACTGTTGTAAGAGGATTATCGGAACAATACTTAATGTACCAGCTTAGCATGTGATCCTGAAAAGTGGTAACCAACTATCCCTTCTTTATATTGTCATCAATAATCTATTGCGATGTCCATACAACATTCCCAACAAACCAAAACTACTCTGCATCTTTAATTCTTATGCCTTTGAAGATCGGTATCTTCATTGCGTTCGACATGTTGAATGGCGGTGGTGGAGGTCGAGGTGTGGGCGAAGGTGTATGCGGTGGAGGTGGGGGTGCATGTGGAGTGGAATTATGATTTTCTCGAGGAATCCCTTGAGTGATTAGCTAAAAAACGCTTTGTGGCATAGTTTTCCCCGCCCCTTCATCATCACTTGAAGGAGGTCCAATCAATGGACTATATTCTGGTCCTGATCCTTTGCGATTTCTAAAGAATCATTCACTTCACGTAGCTCTGAGCATCAAGGTAATGGCATCAACCGTTTTTCACATAACAATGTTTTAATGCAAGTATTCAATGATCTTAAATACGTACCTCACTTTCCTTTGAAAAATCATCGCTCTGCTTCGCTATAGCTAACTGAGGTATCAACTGCAAATTCTGTAACAAATCCTCCTAGAATTCGATCGAGCCAATGATTGATAGCCTACGCGATCTTGTTTTTAGAGGTTTCCAGCCGTCACACTAATTCTAGAGTCCATGCTATAGGACAATTGAGCTTCCACCTTCCTTGACTGTCTGTCAATTTAGCTAACCATTCATACAGATCAATGGGGAAGGTGCAGAAGAAGATCTCATGTATCTTCGTATACAGATACATGTTCAATCACTCTTCCTTCGACAAGAGAAGATTTTTGTTTGCTTGTGTCGTGAGCTCGTGAATCTTTAGATCCAACCACTTTTCAATTTCTTTCATGGTCAGATTCCAATGATGCAACATCACACTTCTTTTTCAAGCAGATACCAGTCCCGAAAAAGGAACCATTTGTTGGCTTAGGGGGTCCTGACCTAGGTTCAGATTTAGTTGCGCCAACTAACAAAACCCTACACTATTGGTCCTTTTGGAAACAACCCGCATAGCGCAGGCTGCAATCTCACCCGAAGCCGTATGGGGGGATGCAAGAACCAAGTTTATGCAGCCAGAGACATGTGTAATGTCTTTCAGTGCCTGAGATCTGCCTTTGTGTAGATCGATAAAATCTTAGGGCATGTTGTTGCAATTCTGTTAAAGTAGCCTTCAGACCTTCGCGAAGGTCTATGATCAGTCCTTCTGGACCTTTAACAACCAATTTTCCTACTTACGTGCATCAGAGAGCAGTCCTAAATTAGTGTTCGCGCATATTTACTTAAGTTATTATTAAACGCAAGAGAATTCATCAGATTCTTTGTGAAAGTACTTAAACATGCATTTTGTACATTATTAAGACTTATTCAAGAGAATCGTGTAATATTTAATCAATATCTCATAAAAAAAATAATTCATTAGCAGCATATAACATTAACAGAGATAAACATAAATACTCAAGAATTCTTCGGAAAATTGTCTTTATTGATCTTCAATTCAAGATTACGGACTCAAAACTTCCCTGCGCACATAGCTGCAGGGGTCCGCATACTTAGTTGCAGACTCTACCTAGGCCTCTACGTACTCAGCTGCAGAGCCTTTCACTCTCTTTCTTTCCCTCTTCTACTCTCTTTCTTCCATCTAGTTCTACTATTGCCTTAGACTCTCTAAGACACACCTATTTATAGTCTTTTTCATACAATTCCATAATCCTCAGACCATGGGTGAATCTCAAAATTGACTCAAAACTTATCCAAAACAAGGGGCTAGGCCCCTTTTACTCCTATTCACCTACGTGCTCTGCATCCACAAATAGGGAAGACTTTACATTATTTACAAAATTGTACCAAAAATTGGGTTATCTTAACCCCAAACTAACCTAGGGGACCCCATCCCAACATGTTTCTTAATTTGTCATGACACTTTTGACAATTCACTACTAAATGCCTTGTTTCAAAGCAAGCTCTACAATGGAAATAAACATGTTCATAATTAAGCTTTTGCACCCAAGATTAATTTTCACCTTCCAAAATTATTTATATTGGAGACTATTTGTTGAAGCCCATTTCCACATATATGTGGACATATATAGTGATTCACTTCTTTGTTCTAGAGATTTTGTGATAGTATTTTTCGATGGCTTTGCAAATGGTCTGCAAAGAATCTAAACCCCCAAAATTGTAAGGGTACATCAAATCAAATCCTTGTCTTTAGCAAGATCAAATTCAATAATAAAGAATCTCTTTGCATAAGAATAAATAAAATCCTCATCTTTTATCTAAAATTTTAAAGATTCCAAAATCCATTTTTGCAAATCTAATAAATGAAACTGTGAGTAATTAAACGAAAATAAAATAAAATAACAACATTAATGCCTATAGTTGATGAGAGTTTCGGGAGTCCTGTGTGAATTGTTTGAAGAGTGCAACGTTTCGGGTGAACACTTCACCCATCTTTAGGGGCAGGAAGAAAACTAATGATAGGAAGAGTGCATGATCATAATATATAGAGATTGAGGGAATTAGCCGTTAGAGATAAACGTTATATAAACGATTATTTTGATTACCAAAAGAGAGAAAATATTGATTAAAATTAAAATTAAATTCTATTATAATTGTTAGTTGAATTAAGATATTTGGAATTAGAAATAAAAATAAATAAAAGTAATAAAAATAAAAATTATTTTTTATTATTATTTTTGATTGGTTAAAATTCCAAAAAATGTGGATAAGCATAAGAATTATTTTGTTAATTATATCATAGGCATAGATAGCTAATTATAAGATTTAAGGTTAAATTATAGAGATAAATAAATCAAAATGGAATGAAATAGGGATACAATATATAATATGATTGGAGATAGTCAAAGGTCAAAAGGTCAACAATTGGAAATAAATATGGAAAAATTAATTTCAAATGGTCGAGATTTCAGAAAAAGGGGGAGGGGGATATTATTATTCTATGTCAAAGATATATAATATTAAGATGGGGGTAATAATGTTATTGAGATGAAACATTATAGAAATAATCCAATAATCATAGGTGGAAGGGGAATTTTGATAATCCAATAAAATTATTATAATTAGGATTAAAATTGATTAAGGAGAAATAATAATCATAAAAATAATAATACAATGAAGAAGAGAAAGGGGGAAGAAAACCTAACGCCACTTAAATTACAACATCTTTCACATAAAAAAGGTTATAATAGTAGTCGTTAAACCAAAAAACCGAAAAACATAGAACATTCTTCGCTATGTTGGTAAAAGTAGATTTACTCATATTACCATTTAAAGAGAAAGAATCATTTCCAATACACAACCCACAAACTACCCCAAATAAGATTGATTTTTAAATATTTTTAAATTCAATCTAAAATGGGATTAAAAAACAAAGTGTTATTGCAATAGGAGCCACTACCATTCCAAAAACACCACCTATGGAGAGGAAGAATGACTTATGTTTGCATCCATTGGAGAAGATGACAAGGATGGCCATGCAAAGTAAAAAGGGGGTTGAAGGGAGGTATGCACCCACGATTAAGGTAGAACCCTAGCCTTCGTCATCAACCTCAATTGCATTTGCTCCATATTGATAACTTTATTTGGGATAATATATATATATAGATATATATATATATATAGATATATATATATATATATATATATATATATATATATATATATATAGATATATATATATATATATATATATATATATATATATATATATATATATATATATATATATATATATATATATATATATATATATATATATATAGATAGATAGATAGATAGATAGATAGATAGATAAGTCAATATTCTATTCATTCGGAAAAAAAGTATAAATAAGATACTTCAAAAAGCATGTGGTCTCACCTCGACCAGGATTGTTGACCAAAGTCTGTATACGGTAGCAAAAATAGAAAAGAGATACCAATAACAGTGTCCATAAACAAGAGGGCCATAGGCTCCAATACACAAACAAAATATAAAGAAAACCAGAGGACATAATAATCATTTGAGGTGACAAAATCCAGGTTACCTGGAGCAGTTCCTGGAGGAGGCGAAGGACGGAAGTTGCACTGAACATGCCCTTTGAAGTGTGCCATCCAATTCTCCATCTTTTCCACTTTCTCCACTAGATGGTTTTGTCCCTGCCAAACTACCACCACTCACTTCCTGAGCTGGCACTGGAAGAAATGCATGAGATCCAATGCTACCATCAGCTCATCATGTGTTTCCTGATTGATTTGTTCTGCGGCATCTACCCAGTCCACCAAGGACTAGATTAGGCCTCGACAATTTTCCAAGTAGCAGTGCTGCAATCCTTGTGGGTTCGGGGAGTCACAATGACCATCGTTTTGAGCTGCATGAGATCTTCTGCGTCCACCACCCCTCTGAGAGCCAAGAGTCTAAGCACTGCTATGAGTGCGAGATTGCTTCATGCCACCACTTCCACCATGCTGAGTCAACAGCCCTTGACTCTTGCCACCTCCTCGGGAGGTCGAGCATCAACCACCATGAATTCCGACACCTCACCCTCCTCACGCTCCAGTCCCTACACCTTGAGCCCTACCCACCGGTTTGTTCACACTTCCATCCACCAGGTTTCCAATGCAAGGGCCCCCTCCCTCCCTGTCCCTCGCTTCGCCGGGAGGATAGATCGTCCGCGTCGAGGATTAAGGCACATCTGCTACCACCCAAGAACGCCCAATTTGACCAAAGATGCTGCCCCATATGCTAAATTGAATTGCTACCCACCTGTCTGCCAGACAGAACTCAAGGTTCCCCACCTGCTCCAATGTGTGGTGTTAGCTCCACCGCTCCACTCGTCAATCCGCCAAAAACGGGTTCAGGGAGAAGGTGGAAGCAAGAGTTTATTATCCCCATCCTGTAGAACCCAAATATAATTGTGCCAATCGTGAGATAGGGTCGCACTCTTGGAGCCCGGGGAGTCCGCTCAATCACTGCCGCTAACACCACCTTCACAGTCCCCGCCACACCAGGCACTCCACTATATAGAGCCGACTACCAAGAGGACAAAATTTAATTGGTTTATATTAAATTAAAATTAAATTAAAATTAATTTAACATTGATTAACATTGATTTTTTAAATGATTAAAAAAATTATTAATAACCCATTTTCTGACCAATATTTTTCCATATAAATAGTAATATATATATATATATTTTGAAAAAAAATGGATTTAATAATATGAAGATATTTACATGTGAATATTATATATCTATCTATATCTAAATATATATATATATATATATATATATATATATATATATATATATATATATATATATATATATATATATATATATATATATATATATATATAGATATATATATATATATATATATATATATATATATATATATATATATATATATATATATATATATATATATATATATATATATATCTATATATATATATATATATATATATATATATATATATATATATATATATATATATATATATATATATATATATATAGAAGATTTATTGTATTTGGAGGAATTGCTAACTGCGACGGTTCTTGTGCTCGTGTGACATGGGGTTGATACCTGTCGACTTCCACTATAACCCCCAGGTGAAGTCTCCCACCCCCAAAGAACGAAACATGGGTAAAGATTTTAATAAATATTTTTTTGATATTTTTTTATGAGAAATATTTTTATATTTCATATGAAATGATTTTTTAAAGTTAAAAATAAGGTTGGAAGTCATTACGACAAAATTTATCTAGTTACTTATACGATTTGAACCTAGGTAAGAAGAAGAATAATCGTTTATTCACCTACCCATAATAAACCCAATTAACATATTTTGTTTTATTTTATTATTATTGTTGGTTTCTAATTTTTCCCACTTTTTACCCACCTTTTTATCCCTTTCTTGTACTCGTTTCATGTCCTTGTTAGTTGATTTGCATTCTAAACAGCAAAGGTACTACTATTGTCATGTCTTTGTGAATCGTTAACCATTGAGGCATAGTCATAGGGGATTACTGCCTAAAGCGACTTGCTAACTTAAGCTTTCATGCAGATTTGGAGGAATGATGATCAAAGGCATGATTCAGTGTATGATGAGTATTGAGCTGGCAACGCTATCTTCGTATATTAGCGGCAACGGTGGATCAACATATTGACCAACACAAGTGCTATCTTTGAATTCTATTGTATCTCAAGAAACCACTATGTATTTTCAGGAAGACAATTGCCATAATCTTAGGCACTGTCAGTTGATTTATGAAATGTATAAGTAGTGATTATGGGGCTGGGAAAGCCACCACTAGGAGATATATGATATTTTTGAGTTGTAACAACAGACCTCTGTAATGATATTTTGATTAATACAATTGTCGATCCTTTGAGTATTTTATAGATCTCGATCTTGCCACACCATTGATCAGGGAGTTGGACCCACTCTCCTGACCAAGTGTTGTTGGATTAGATGTGCGTGTAGGTTTATTTTTTGTTGTGTTATCTCTTTGTTGCATAATGATTTCAATATGTTGCTATGATTCTTAACCTGCTATTACTCTTATTTTTTTTTACAGTTATAACTTGTTGTTACATATTGTCATGTTATGATTGAATGTTCAATGCTGGGAACTTTTGGCCTGCTTATACCTTGCACGATAGCCTTGAAATAACAAGTCGAGCTCTGGGTTGACAATTAATGTGGAATTGGGTGAATTATATGATTCATATATGAACACCAACATTTTGGCACCGTTGTCGATGAGGCTATCGAAGGTGCGAAAGTACAACCAATATAGACCATAGGACCATTCTCTCATCATGGGGAGGGAAGTTTTTCACCCTACTCCAAGTCTTGAGCATTAGATTTTTTCTTTATTTCATAAGAACCATTCTCTTGTCTTGGGAAGGGAAGTTTTTTTACCCTGTTTTAGGTCCCGAGCTTAAAATTTTGTGGTTGGTTTTCTTTCCTTCTTTTTCTTTCTTTTTAGGGGCCACTCTCTTGTACTAGTGAGGGAATTTTTCACCCTGCTCCAAGTCCTGAGATTTCAATTTATTTGAATCTTTTCCTTTTATTTTTTGATTGCATGAATAGAGATACAAATAAAAGGGGCAGAGGAAGACCCCCAAAAAGAGGAAGGAAAGATCTAGGCATAAATACCTATATCCAAGAAATCATTTCAAGAGTTGAATCAGGAGAATCATTGTGAGATGTTGTTAGGGTGAGATCTCATACGAGATCTAGAGGGCAGTCAATTTCACAACCAGAACCTCCCCCAATAACAGAAGCACAATTCAGGGAAGAAGAAGTAGTAAGCAGAGGATCGGGAGAACTGAACACTATGAGTTCAGAAGAAGAAGAAGACTTGAGGGAATTCACTACACCATTTGATTGAGGGAGTGTTGTTAAATAGACTCAACCATGCATTATAGAACAACCAGAACCTGTTGAGATTCCAAGTGAATATTGGAAGATATTCATGGCTCCTACAACTTCTTTGATCGAGTTTCCAATTGGTGATATCAGGGGTGATGCACCTATGAAGCCTATTCCTTTGACAACATTACCTATCTTTCATGGTCTTTCTTATGAAGATCCGGACACCTTCATGTTTGAATTCAACGTTATCTATTGGGGGTATGACTATATTTATGATGCACACAAATTGAAGATATTCCCACCACTTTGAAGGGAATAAGTTTGAGATGGTTCATGGGTTTAGGAGGGAAATCTATTACTACATGGGATGACATGAAGATGATTTTCCTCTAAAAGTATCAAGACTACTGCAAATCCTGAGATGTTAAGGAAAAAATATTTAAGATCATGCAGAAAGAGGATGAGAAAATGGAGAAATTTTTAGAACATTTCCAATCCAGTTTGCAAAGATCAAGCCATAGTGATCTGGATAAGGACATCTTTAAAATAATTTTCTCCTGGCACTAAGGGAGGAATATTTGGAATTTTTTAACATAGTGGGAAAGGGAGACATATCAAAGGAATAATTTTACACCATCTGTAATTTATGCATTAAGTGTTCATGTGGAGCTGCGAGGCATAGGCAGGGGATCCAAACCCTCAAGACATCCAGCGGTGGAGTTACGAAAGCAGAAATTGGAAACTAGCTGGACAACTTGAGGACTAATATCTTGAGCACTTTATCCTCATAATTGGATGTTTTACAGGTGAAACAGAAGCAGATGGAAGTAGAGAATTCCATGTCTATTTTCTTTCATCAATGTAGAAAGAAGCACCTGCTGAAGGAATGTCCACTAAATGCTGTCAAGACCTGTGTAATATGTGAACAAATCCATTCCACTAACACCTGTCCATCCCTTCCCGGGTTGAAGGTAGTTTTTTAGGGGGAAAATGTAGAAGTAGATCAGTTGTACTTCATGGTATCAAGGAAACCATGGCAACCACAGCGACAGAACATGAATCAAGGTATGCCTCAAGACCCTTCTCAGTATTTTAATAATTTGAATTTTGGGCCTCAGTCTGTACCTTTTTCACCTTCATGGCCATAGTCCTATCAATATCCAATGCCATGGCAACCATGGTTCCCTCATTCTGGTCCAACTCTTTCATGGTCCCATAATTGGCGTGGACCTCCTCCTCCTCCTTCAGGAAAATTCTCCCAGCCTATGTCACAACAACAGTTACAACTACCCTCTAATGCCTCCACCAGTAATCCTCCTCTTCATCCACAACTTCTTGTTTAATCCAACCCAAATCCAAATAGTAGGGGGGATCAACAGGTTGAGACACTCAACCTTCCTACATATAGTATTTCCACTGCAGAATGTAATGAATTAAATCTTCGGTCCGATCGGGTGGTAAATACTCAGACTTCACCAGTAATTGTTGAACATACTAATGATGAATTCTTAGACCCAGAACCTAGGAATTCTATTGGAACAACTCGAGATGAGTCAACACAAATTCCTATGGAACAACAACCCCCTTCTAAAACAATTGTTACTAGAGGATGTCAGACTGGTCCACCTTATCCTAAGAGACTATCCTTGAGCAAACAGAGGTGTTGTCTTGAATTTGACTTTTTAGGGGAATGGCAAAATTTATTTGTCAAAATCCCCTTACTTCAGGATATGAAGGACGTACCGATTTATGCCAAAACAATCAAAGAATATTTCTCTAAGAAACTAGTTGGAAGAAAACCAAAGGATCCACTCACTATTCATGTTATGGGAAAAATATCAGATATAATGCTGGGGAAGTCTATAGAAGTCTATACCTATTAAGTACAAAGATCCAGGGAACCCGATTCTTATAGTACAGATTAATGGGGTTGATATCCAAAATGTGATGGGAGACTTGGGGGAAAGAATTAATATTATAACTTCTACAACTATGATTACCTTGGGTTTGAGAAACCTTAAACCAACTCCCACCGTCCTATAATTGGTAGATCGATCTTCTATAAGACCGATAGGGAAGTTAGAAGATATAACTATAGCAATAGACTCATGGCAGTACCCTATTGATCTTTTAGTATTACATACCCAATCCCCAGTCGGTGGGCATCCTTTGTTTTTAGGAAGACGTTGGCTTGTGATCACAGACGCTTAAATTGGGTGTAGGTCAGGAAATATGTGATATCCAATGTGGAAGTTACAAAGAATCGTGTTATTTATCCCCCTGCAGAACTGAGTTCATAAGATAAACCAGGATTTGCCTTAACACAAAAACCTCTACCTACAAAAGGGCTCGAACTTGAAAATGAAGAAATTAGACCAATTCTTACTATTGGTGAAGCCCTTTGTTTTAAGGATGAAACAAAAGATGATGCCATTAGTGCTTTTATCAGTAGTCCCAATTCTGTTTCTGATTCAACTCGCCAGCTATTAGAATCTGTTATGAGTTGCAATGTTCAGGAAGCTATTGAACCAGAGACTGAAGTTGAAAACATTCCTATAATTGTACCCCATAATAGTATTCCTATAGAAATTGAACCAGGGAAGATATTAAACGTTAATCCTGACCTTTCACCTTCCCAGTCTGAACGGTTACTAAAATTCCTTCAAGAACAGAAAGAAGCCTTCACTTGGGAATATACAGACATGAACGAGATCCCTGCTGATTTATGTATTCATCACATATACATTAAAGAAGAATGGTGACTTGTTAGGAAACCACAAACAAGAATGAATACTGCTTTAAAAAGCATTGTCAAAGACAAATTATAGAAACTATTGGATGTGGGATTTAACTACCCAATCTCGGACAATCAATGGGTATCCCCACTAGTCATTGTTCCAAAAAAGAATGGAAAGTGGTAGATTTGTGTTGATTACAAGGAATTAAATAAAGAAATTCATAAGGATCATTTTCCCTTACCTTTTATTGACTAGGTCCTTGATACATTAGCCGGGAAGAAGTTCTTCTCCTTTTTGGACAGATTTAGTGGGTACAACCAGATCCAAATAGCCCCTGAGGATCAAGATAAAACTACCTTCACATGCCCCTAGGGAACCTTTTCATATCGAGTCCTCCCATTTGGTCTCTGTAATGCGCATGCTACCTTCCAATGGGAAATATTGGGGATTTTCTTTTATCTAATCAATGATAGTGTCGAGATCTACATGGATGACTTCACCCCATATGGGGATTCCTTTGAAGAAGGTCTAGAAAACTTAGGGAAAGTACTTAAAAGATGTAAGAAAACACATGTTTCTCTTACTACAATAAAATTCCGTATGATGATGAAGGAAGGAATAGTGATGGGAGATCTGCTTTGAGTTACAGGAATTCGGGTTGATCCTTCCAAGGTAGAGGTAATATTAAATTTTCCTACACCTAAGACACCAGATGTAGGTACACAGTTTCATTGGTTATACTGGCTATTATAGACATTTTATAGAAAAAAATTTCTAATATATATTTTCCACTTTTTCAATTGTTACCTAAAGATGTAGAATTTGTGTGGATAGATGAATGTGAAACAACCTTTGTGAAAATCAAAGAACTAGTTTGAAAAGCTCTGATATTACATGGTCCTGACTGGAAGCTCCTGTTTCATATCTCTACAGATGCTTCTCACACAACAGTAGGGGTAGTCTTGGGACAACAGGAGGACAAGAAACCGTACGTGATTTATTACGTCAGCAAGAATTTGACTCCTACTAAACTGAACTATACAGTAACTGAAAAAGAGTTTTTGGCTGTTATTTATGCTATTAATAAGTTTCGACATTACATTACATGGTATCCCACTTTCATGCACACTAATCATACAACCATCAGGTATCTGATGAATAAACCGATAACTCTTGGTCGTATTACGAGATGGTTATTATTAATTCAAGAATTTGATATTACCATTGTAGATAAGCCAGGGAAAGATAATGTAGTTGCAGATTTCCTGTCTAGGCTAGATACTAGTCATGAAGGTGCACCTGTGGAGGATAGTTTTCAAAATGAACATCTTTTTGCAATTTCTACTCACACTCCATGGTATGCAAATATTGCTAATTATTTTGCCATCGGAAAAGTACCTCAACACTTACTGTACAGAGAGCAACAAATTATTATCCATCATAGTGACCACTATTCGTGGATAGAGGGATACCTCTTTTACACAAGACTTAATCAACAAATCCGGCACTTCATAGGCAAAGATGACATCTATGATGTCCTCAAAGCTACTCACAATGGCCCCCTTTGGGGGGCATTTTGTAGATAAGAGGACAGGTCATAAGGTGTTATAGATGGGGTACTATTGGCCCTCTATTTTTCGTGATGCAAGGAAATATGTTCGAGGGTGCGATAGCTGCCAGCAGATGGGACAACCTGGTCAGTCGGATGAGATGTCGTTACAACCTCAACTAGTTCTTGAGCCCTTTGAGAAATGGGCTATTGATTTCATTGGGCCATTCAATCCATCCTCACATCAGAAAGTCCACATTCTGGTTTGCACGAATTATGTGACAAAGTGGGTAGAGGCCAAGGCTGTTGTGAAAGAAACATAATAGGTTGTCTTAGATTTCTTATTCGAAGAAATTTTCACTCGGTATGGAGCTCCTAGAGAGATAGTTTCAGATGGAGGGGCATAGTTCACATCACATCTAATAGCAGGACTTATGAAGAAGTATGGAATCAAGCACAAGGTGACATCTCCATATCATCCTCAGGTGAATGGTCAAGTCGAGAGTACAAATAAAGTGTTGGAGAATATCCTTACGAAGACTGTAGCAAACCATCGCCAAAACTAGGTTGAAAATCTTCTTGAGGCACTTTGGGCGTATAGAAAAACATGGCAGAACACAACAAGATTTTCACCATATGAGCTTGTCTATGGGAAATCCCCTTTGTTTCCAGTGGAATTCGAAATTAAGACGCTCAGGACAACCCTTGAAGTAGGTTTGGATCTTTCAGAAGCCTAGAAACACTGACTGGAACAATTAAATGAGTTGGATGAAATTTGTTTGGTAGTTGTCCAGAACACTGTTGCAATTCAACAACAACGAACTAAATGGCATGATAAATTTATCAAGAAAAAGGTGTTTCAAAGAGGAGATTGGGCGTTTCTCTATGACTCTCAGTTCAAATATTTTAAAGGAAAACTCTGCTCTAGATGGATGGGACCATATGAAGTTGACACGGTGTTTGATAACGGGACTGTTAGACTCGTAACAATCGATGAGGCACATACTCCCCTGATTGTAAATGGACATCACCTCAGATTGTATCACCGTCCAGTTTCCAAAGACTCCTTTATTAAACATCTCTCTGATAATTCTGGTTTTGAAATTGTTAGTGCAAAGAATTCTTCCTCTACACCTCTTGAGTATATATATATATCTCTATATATATATATATATATATATATATATATATATATATATATATATATATATATATATATATATATATATATATATATATATATATATATATATATATATATATATATATATATATAATAAAATGTTGTTACTACTCTATCATTATTTTTCTTGCAGGTACTTTGCTGGTGTTGTTACACCACTGGTGTTGTTACTCCTCTGGTGTTGATACTTTGCAGATGTTGATTTTGTCTAAGTACTTCACTGGTGTTGTTACTCCACTAGTGTTGTTACTCCTCTGGTGTTGTTATTCTGCAGATGCTGATTTCACCTAAGTACTACACCAATGTTGTTACTCCTCCGATGTTGTTTCTTCGTCAAGGTAAGTTACCAGGTACGTCCCCAACTGACTTCATGGATTTGATTGACATTTCACCTATGACATGACTAAACATGACCATGGACGGTCATCCCTTAGTTGGGGGGAGGTACTATATTAATGTTAAACATGTCATATTTAACAACAATAATGATTCATCATCATTGTTGTTGAACCTCGCACCAACTCGTACACTCCACATTAACATTTCAATCTTCACCATACCTTGCGCAATTATCTATATGCATTGGAACTTGAACTATGTACAATTGAATTGAATTATGGTCCTTTCCAACGCATTGTAATAATTTCCATTATTTACCATAATCCACCATGGATTTTTCCATAATATTCGCCCAGATTTCCCTTTCATCGCATCCCTTGCAACCACAATCCTTGTCATCACAACTTTACCAGCTAACACTCTCCTCAACGGTTTTGCTGCTACTCTGAGTGCTACTACTTTGAGTGTTGCCGCAGAGAAATTTGCAGAATGCGTGGGCAAGCTATTAGGCGTGAACCTGAAGACACAACGCAAGTCTGACACGATCCGAATGTATGGCAGGTTTTTCAGAATGCAGGGTGGCATACCTATTTTGAGAGGTTGCAGGGATTTGATGAAGTTGTTACAGTCGAATTTGTGTTTAACTTGGATGAGAATTATTCCAGAGTTCATGGGATGGAAATTCTTGTCACATAGGAAGTTATTTCGACTGTTAGCGGGTTGCCACAATGTGGGCAGAAATTTTTCGCCCGAAAATCGCCTCTACCAGAATTTCCAAAATTATTCTTGCAGGAAGGAGAGACCATGGTTCAAAAGGGAAGGGGATACGATCAGAAGTTCTTGCCACATCCATGGGTTGAGGTCACATATTTTTTGGTGCAATACATAACATGTGAAGGGCGGCTTGCTACCCTGTTCAAATACCATTTTAAACTTCTTGCATGCTTTCAGTTATGTTGTGTGCATTGTCTGGATATGCCACATTTCTTATGGAATAATCTGCAGTTAATGGCACGGTCTTCTTGTCGGTCGTGACAAACGTTGATATTCCTCACAAACCATGAATTGTTAGGCTACTGGTGGTGCATGCCCTGTCATAAACTTTCGTGGCTTGGACACAATTCCTTGAATTGGAAGAAGAAGAACTTGCGACCATGATGCTAGAGAGAGAGGAAGAGGGATTAATGGCAGAAGAAGAAGCCGCAAATGACGTTTTAACACAAGAACCAATGTTGGCTATCGAACAAGTGGAAGCATTGGTCATGGAGTAGGCTACAGAAGAATCACCAATTGAGAAAGGGGTTGCAGACGATGTTGTTACACAAGAACCAACATCGACTACTAACTTGGAAGAAGAAGAAATGGAGGCAGAAGGAGGTGCAGGCAATGCTACTACATAGGAACTGGAATTAACTTCTAACCTGGAAACTTCTTAACTTCTTGTTTCCATTAAGTGCAGTCGACGCTGTTACATAAGAACCAATGTCGACCACCAAACAGATGGAAGAATTGCCTACAGTAAAAGAAATTGCAGGCGGTGTTGTTACAGAAGAACGAGCATCATATGCCAAAGTGATGGAGAAACCAACAGAAGAAGTGGAAGTCATGGTCGACGTTGTTACACAAGAACCAGCTTCAACTGCCGAGAAGGTGGCCAGAACGGGAAAGCAAGTGGCATAGGAAAAGGAGAAGGAAAGTGCAGAAAAGCCAGGGGAAGGAGAAGGAATTAAAGCAGTGGGTGTAGAAAGGATGGAAATTGAGGAGGATATCCCTCATTCTCCACTTTCTGCCTCCCTTCCAAGAGGGGAAAGGAAATTTTGCACCCCTAGATGCTTGGTGAAAGAAAATATCTCTCCCTTGATATTGAAATTTGTAGGGATAACTAGGGGCACCATTGTCAACACTGTCACACAAGAACTAGTGTTGACTGGTGGAAAAATTGGACAAATTGAAGGACTGGTGGTCGACACTGTTACACAAGAACCAATGTCGATCGAGGAGAAAATTGAAGAAATTGTGGTTGATGTTGTTCACATAGATCCATTAGAAGAAAACTTTGTTGTTGGTATCAACCCATAAGGGTCAGAACCAATTTTGAGCAAATAATTGAAGAAACTGTGGTTGGTGTTGTTCGCATAGAGTTGTTGGAAGAAAATGTTGTTGTTGATATCGACACACAAGGGCTAGAACCAATTTTTGAGAAGATGGAGGAGGATAACCAAATAATAGAGCACCCAGAGAACCCACAGCAAAAAGGTGTCAAAAATGTTGCTTCGCAAGGGCCTGCAGTAGCTCTGGAGTCATTCATAGAAAATGTAGAGGTTTCAAGACTTGCGGAGGAAAATGTTGGGGCTGCCCCCCGAGTTGAGGAGAAGAGAGAGGAAATAAGGGTGAAGCAGGAACTAGTGGACGAGTTTCCTGACATCAACCTGCCAAATCCAACACCGGTCGCGAGACTAGTGGAGGAGGTCGTTATCAAGCAAGAATTTATTGAACAGTGCACAAAAAGAAGGGCCCCTATCCAAGAAAGGTATCGGTGGCAATTCAAAGAGAATATGAAATTAAAATTGGAGATTATTAGGTTAAGAAAGCAGGAGTTACGCTTATGGGGACGGGTGAAGAATCACAAGAAGAATTTCAATTGGGCTATTGCAAATCCTGGAGTCCAAACCACTTCCGTAGCAGTACAGACTGAACCATTGTCACATCTATTTGAGTCACGAGAATTCTTTTTCACCGTTGAAATTCAAAAATGGTTGGCTACCACATTTCGTCTTCAACGGGGGTCTATCTCTTTGGAAGCCCATCGGGAAGGAGTGTGCTGGATTCGAGAAGAATCTGTGAGAGTAGTGACTGATTACGTGACTAAGATGGATAAAGCCAAGCAGCAATAGGAAAAGCATAAGAAAAGGATTGAGGAACTAGAAGAACAGGTGTAGCTACTGAAGGTTAACAAAGATGAAATGTTCGCTCTGGCGTAGCAAGTAATGGCATGCCAACCTCCTGCTCATAGTTATGCTCTGTTCCTCCATGAACAACACCTGTTATTCTATTTGGAGAGCATCCATTAGGAGATAAGTCATGAAATCGAAGATCTGATATAGTTTCTACGGATCTTGAAGGGACACAATATTTTGAACTAACACTTGATGTACGAACTCTACATGCATGATTATTTTCTGGTGACCAGTCAATCATTCAATCCAGTGCCATATGTAGGGGATATTCTGTTGAGAGTCTTCAACTCCTTCATGCTTAACCAGGTTAAGTGGAAGAAAGCCTTCGACACGTTCGAAGAGAACCAAGCAAACATGCCACTTGTAGTTTGGGTAGAGCATTGTCAGGCTATGAATATTTTTAACAAACATCGTACCTTCTTGGGAATAGAAGGATGGAGGGGTCAGATGCTGGCAACGCAAAAGTGGTGTGCTGACATGTGTACAAAGAAAATTTTTACTTGTCAGGAGGAGGCCCGAGCCGACTGTCAGAAATGATGGGTGTTGTCGTCAACTGTAGTAAGAATACACAAACCTTTTGGGGCCCCTAATTTTGTTCGGGCTTTGGACAGAGTACCATGATATATCGCATGTATTCAGACTTGTGGGACTCGATGGATGGGTCTGAGATTTTGTTTTCCCATTGTTTGGTTGCCAGTTGAAGAGTACACACTAGCTTACATGGTACATAAGGATTGGTGGAAGGAAGTCCTTCACATAGATGGATACAAGGTTCTTGGAATAGAAATGGTTGCAAAGTATGACCTTGCACAACTCCATGCTGACCATAGTGGCTCTAACACATATCTGCGTAGGAGACAAGCTACATGAGGACATGTAAAAAGGCTAGTTGGGGGGAGATTTTGGTTGCTAATTTTTCCCACTCTTTACCCACCTTTTTATCCCTTTCCTATACTCATTTCATGCCCTTGTTGGTTGATTTGCATTCTAAATAGCGAAGGTACACCTATTGTCATGTCTTTGTGAATTGTTAATCATTGAAGCGTAGTCATAGGGGATTACTGCCTAAAGAAACTTGCTAACTTAAGTTTTCGTGTAGATTTGGAGGAATGATGATCAAAGGCATGATTTAGCATATGATGACTATTGAGCTAGTAGCACTATCTTTGGATATCAGCTGCAATGGTGGATCAACCTATCAACCAACACAAGTGTTATCTTTGAATTCTGTTATATCTCAAGAAAGCACTATGTATTTGTAGGCACAAAGTTGTCGTAATGTTAGGCACTATCATTTTATTTATGAAATGCATAAGTAGTGATTACGAAGCTGGGAAAGCCACCACTAGGAGATATATGATATTTTGGATCTGTAACAACAGACCTCTATAATGATATTTTGATTAATACAATTGCCGATCCTTTGAGTATTTTATAGATCTCGATCTTGCCACAGCCCTGATGAGGGAGTTGGGCCACTCGCCTCACCAAGAATTGTTAGATTAGATGTGTGTGTAGGTTTATTTTCTGCTATGTTATCTCTTTGTTGCGTAATGATTTCAGTGTGTTGTTGTGAGTCTTAACCTGTTGTTACTCTTATTTGTTGTTACAATTATAACTTGTTGTTACACATTGTTATGTTATGATTGAATGTTCAATGTTGGGTAGGGAACTTGTGGCCTACATATACCTTGCATGATAGCCTTGAAATAACCAGTCGAGCCCCGAGTTGACAATTAATGTGGAATTGGGTGAATTGTATGATTCATATCTGAACACCAACAATTATTATCTTTAAAAATTGGTAAATTGAAATTAATTTTAATTTTAATTAATAATAATTAATAATTAATATTAATATAAAAATATGAATATAATTAAATATTATAAATAACAATATTATATAATTTAGTTCCCCCAAAGAAGGTGCATAGTTGCAGGATCTGAGCCCCAAAATAAAAATGAGAGCCAACGATGTTAATGAGGGGAGCTTTATGTCAACCAAATAATGTAATGCATATAATTGGTAATATGTTTGGGTGGTGGAATGAGAGGTTAGGTTGTGAACATTAAATATTCATGATTATTTGATGTTGGCTAGATGTTTTGGAACTACAATCATATAGGGAGATGGCTGTCAAACCTACTTCATGTAGGTTTTAACCTTGGATGGAAATTACCTACAAACGAATTCTTAAAAGACAGAAAATATACAATGGCGAGAAACACAAAACAAATACACAAAGATTTTCCCATTGATCCTAAAATCGGGACTACCAAATTGATTTTTCATTATATTACTTTCAATGTTACAATACATATATATACATGTCGAAGCATCCATAAACCCAATCCATTAACCCTGGATTAGAACATAACTGTAGTTCCCTTGACCAGATCTACAAGATACCATGGGCAAAAAATCATCATGCCCAAAACCATATGAAAACCCCATGCACAAAACCATAGGTAGGTATACCCACCTAATATAGGGTCAATTTTTTTCGTAGGGTGCTTCGTGGAAAGAATATAACACACACCCAACATTCTCCCACTTGTTTTTTCTTTTCCACACAGGGTCTCACATGAGAGCTTAGTCATTGGTCCAACCCTGCAATGCCCATAGTTTATCTACACCAAGAAAACTTCTTAGTATTCATAGAATTCATCGATGCATCTGCAATATTCTTCAGAGTGTCCACCTTTACCAGTAACACCTCTTTGTCCTCAACCATATCCCCCATAAAGTGATATTGCACATCTATGTTCTTTGTCTTTGAATGATAAGCAAGGTTCTTTGCCAAGAAAATTTCACTTTTGTTGTCACATTCTATCCTTATAGCTCACTGTACTAACCCCATACTTGAGCGCAATCTTTGCAACCAAACTGTTTCCTTCCTTGCATGAGTGGTTGCAATGTACTCTGCCTCTGTAGTTGAAAGTGCCACTACAGACTGTTTCTTGCTCATTTAACTGACTGCACCTCCAAATAGGTTAAGCACATACCCACATGTAGATCTTCTCTGATCTAGATCGCTAGCCCAACTTGCATCAACAAAGCCACGGACATCCAAAAAAATTCCTAATCCTGGTCTACCTTGGTACCACAAACCATAACCACTAGTCCCATGAAAATACCTGGAAACTCGCTTCATTGCTGTCCAATGCTCCTTTCCTCATTTTGACATAAAACTGATCAATACTACCACTGCATGTGCAATGTCTGGTCCAATACAGAGCATTGCATACATTATGCTACCGACTGCACTTGTGTATGGAACACGGGACATGTCCTCTTCCTCTTCTTGTCTCTTGGGATATTTTTCAACAGATAAATTTACACCTACAGGAATAGGAACCTTCACCGGTTTACTATCCCGCATATTAAACCTTTGTAGTATTTTCTCGATATACTTCGTCTAGTTTAACCAGAGCTTCCTCTTTACTCGAACTCGTTTAATTTCCATGCCCAAAATATAGTTTGCATCACCGAGATTCTTCATGTCGAATTTGGAGGACAATTAGGTCTTCAAATCCTGGATATTTTCTTTGTCATTTTCAATCAGCAACATATCATCCACATACAAGACTAGATAAACAACATGGTCACCAATTAATTAAAAATACACATAGTGATCCACTTTTCTTCTGGTGAAGCCAAGTCCCCGTATCAATGTATCAAATTTCTAATACCACATCCTTGGTGACTGTTTTAACCCATATAGAGACTTTATTAACCTGCATACCATTTATTTCTTACCCTTCACCACAAAGCCTTCAGGTTACTTCATGTAGATATATTCTTCTAGATCCCCGTGAAGAAATGTTGTCTTCATATCCATCTGTTCTACCTCAAAATCAAAAGCAACAGCGACAGATAAAAATAATCTAGGCAATAAGAGAAAAAATATCACCAAAATCGATTCCTGGTACCTGGGAATAACCTTTTACTACCAACTAGGATTTGTACTTCTCCACCTTGCCTTCTCCATTCATCTTCTTCTTAAACACCCATTTGCTGCCAATGGGTTTCCTTCCAAGCGGCAACTCCACCAGATCCCAAGCCTCATTTTTGTGCAAAGATGCCATTTCATCAACCATGGCCTCTTTCCATAGTTTTCCATCCTTTGAGTCTATTGCTTCCCTGAAAGATAAAGAAAAAATTGAACAGAAAGAAGATGGACTATACCTTTCTGGCTTCCTTCTTTTTCGAATTGATCTTCTCACAACTAGAGTTTGTTGCTCTTCATCTTCTGATTCCACTTCTGTTGTAGAGTCTAATTCTTCCTCCTTCAGCTCAAACTCAATCTTCTCAGGTTCCTTTGGTAGGACTTCATGTTTAATAACATCTGTCACCTCTCTAAACACCACATCTCAGATGTACACAACCTTCCTTGTTTCTGGTTTCCAAAGCTTATTTCCTTTTAAACCATCCTTATACCCAATAAAGATGCACCTTTCATATTTAATATCCAACTTGGTTCTTTTCGCCTTTGGAGCATGTACATATGCATCACAACAAAATACCCTCAGATGTGAAAGAGAGGGTTTCTTACCGTTCCATACCTCTTGTAGAGACTTATCCTCCAACGCTGATGAAAGTGATCTATTGACTAGGTAACATGCAGTCTCCACTGCCTCTGCCAATAATTCTTGTCCTAACCCGACACCACTAAGCATGCTTCTTGCCTTTTCCATCAATGTCTTGTTCATTCTTTTTGCAACTCTGTTTTGCTGACGTGTATATGGAGTAGTCTTTTTTCATGCTATACCACACTTCTTACAGAAATATTCAAATTCCTTCTTGCATAACTATCCACCATTATATGTCCTCAACACCTTTATCTTCTTCTCTGTTTGGTTTTCCACCAGAGCCTTAAATTATTTAAACCTGTCAAAGACTTCAAATTTCTTTCCGAGGAAATATATCCATGTATTCATTGAGAAGTCATCTATAAATGATACATAATACATAAACTTACCTAGTGATGGAACCAACACAGGTCCAAACACATCACTGCACACAAGCTCTAATATCCCTTTCACCCTCTTAGCACAGGGTTTGGGGAAGCGCCCTGTTAAAAATATTTTGGACCATATATTAGGTGGGTGGACCTACCTATCGTTTTGTGCATGGATTTTGGACATGGTTTTGGGCATGATGGTTTGTTGTCCATGGTATTTTGTAGATCCAATCAAGGGAACTACGGTTATGTTTTAATCCAGGGTTAATGGATTGGGGTTTATGGATGGTTCGGCATGTATATATATATGTATTGTAACATTGAAAGGAACATAATGAAAAATAAATCTGTTAGTCTCGGTTTTGGGATCTAGGGGAAAATCTCTGTGTATATCTGTTTCATGTTTTATTCTCTCGCCATTGTTTATTTTCTGTTTTTGGAATTCGTATGCAAGTAATTTGTTAAAATTGGAAACTAGGGCCAAACTCCATGTGGGTCATCTTATTTATGGCAGTTGATATTTTTCTTGGATTCCTATCGTCAAGAGGTGTAGGATTGATCTAACGATCATCTGAATCTGACAAGTATTTATGGAGATATGAATTTATTTGTATTTACTTGACAAATTGTCAAGGTCGGCCAACAGCTAAATGTGTGGGACACATGCTCAATGTTTCATATAAATACAAGTGAGGTTGAGGCATTATTCACTCATCTCATCTCTCACATTCTTCTCTCCTTTGTTGATTGGGTTTACACACAAGGAGCAGCACACATGTGAGAAGAAGGAAGGACGAAGTTGGAGGATGCAGAAGGACGCGGGAAAGAAGGATGCAGATCTGTTTGACTGTGTTGACTTTGACCAGGGCTGCAGTAAGACGTTTTGCCTAATGTTGGCCTTTCTTGAGTGCAATTTTGGTGTGGCTGTCTCTCATATGCAGGCCGCAGATTTTGTCACACAAATCGACGCATTTTGACCTTTGGTTTGACTAGCGTTGACTTCCCTAGTTTGTGGCATCATGTTGACTTCAGATTGACTGCATTTGAATGGGTTTTTCAGACTATTTATGGGTTGCCTCTTCTTTCTGCTAGAGGCTTGGTTGACTGGGATATTGACCAAGCATACTGGAGGTCATTTCTATCTTATTTTACTAGCTTTGACTTTGCTGGTTTGGGTTTTCTGCTGTTGCCCTAAAATTGCAGATTTATGTATTTGTACTATTTCTCTCTACTGAACCATTGAAGATTATAGAAGATTTGATCAAAGGGTTTCCCCACACTGGGGTTTGTCCCTGGCTAGCTGCCACATCTGGTGTATCTTGTCTTGGCTTATTTTTTGTTGATCCATTAATGTTCTATCTACATTTTACTATATGTTAATGTGATTTCTAAACAATGGCTAATAAGAAGAAACTGAAGTAAACTTCCTAAGCATAGAACATACCATAAATTAACATAATTTATGTACATGGTTAAAACCTACATTTGGTATCATAGTTGTTTTGGCTTATGGGGACGCCTTTGTTGCTGAGGGGTTTTTCTCCGGCCTGTGGTAGACCCTGTTTAGTGGGATATCTGTCGGATCGATTCTTGTGCTGAAAGAAGATGGCGAGCAGTGGAAAGATAGAGATCAAGAAATTTAATGTTTAGAGTTTTGAGTTGTGGAAACTCAAGATGGAGGATCTGCTAGTGGATAAATATCAGTGGATTGGGGTAGATCTGGGTACTAAACCAACAACAATGTCAGCTGAAGACTGGACGAAGTTGGATCAAAAGGCAAAGAGCACAATATGATTGTGTGTATCAGATTCAGTATCAGGGGAAGCTTAGACAAAGGTTTTATGGGACAAGTTAGGGACTTTGTACCAATATAAGTCTCTGGTGAATAAACTATTCCTACGGAAAAAAGTTGTATAACGTGAGGATGAAATATGGAGACTCGGCGACCGAGCATCTGAATTCCTTTAATAATGTGGTAAGCCAGTTATTATCTGTTGATATTAAAATTTCAGATGAAGATAAGTGCATCAATTTGTTGTGTTCTCTACCAGATTCGTGGGATAATCTAGTTGTTGCAATCGGTAGGAATGCAACTACCTTGCAGTTTGATGAAATAGTCTCATCCTTGTTGTCAGAGGAGATGAGACAGAAAAATATGGAGGGCCAGAATGGTGATGCCTTGTCTGTATGAGTAAAGTCCCAAAACATAAACAAAAATAATTCCTCAAATGGGAGATCTAAATCTAGAGGGATATCTCCAGGAAAACATGTAAAGGTGTGTTGGAAATGCGGAAAGGAAGGTCACTTCAAAAGGGACTATAAATCTAAAGCTCTTGAGAAAGGAAAGGGATCTGATGATGCTACTTCTGCAGAGGTGAAAACCACCTTAGATGAAGGTGGGGATGTGTACTTGGCTTCTTCTTCAAGTACACATGTAGATCATGAGGCATGGTTGATTGACTCAGGTGCATCCTTTCACTTCACACGCCATAGAGAGTGGTTCTGCAAATATGAGAAAAATGATGGTGGTGATGTCTTCTTAGGGGATGATAGGAAGGCTAGAATCGTTGGTCATTGAAAATTCAAGTTGAAGTTGCAAGGTGGAAGGATTTGAACACTTCCAGGTGTTCTGCATATTCTTGAATTGGCCAGAAATCTTATTTCTGTAAGCAAGTTGGATGATACAGGTGTAAAAAAAGTGTTCGAGAAATATACCTGTAAGATCATTCGGGGAGCACTGGTATTGATGCGGAGAGTTCGGATTGGAACTCTGTACAAGCTTCAAAGTAGAAATGTTATTGATGGGTGCAACAGTTCTGTGGTTCCTGAAAGTGGAGTAGAAAATCTAGTGATGTCTTGAGAAAATACCATGCTATGGCATCAAATTCTTTGACATATTGGAGAGAAGGGCCTTCAGATACTTCATGGTAATGGTATTGTAGAAGGTATGTCTAATAGCTCTCTAGATTTTTATTTGTGTGAAAATTGTGTATATGGGAAGCAGAATCGGGTGAGTTTCCCCTTTGGTGGTAAGAGGGTGAAATAGATATTAGAGCTTGTGCACAGTGATGTGTTTGGACCTGTGTCACTTCCATCATTGGGAAAGTCTATGTACTATGTATCATTTATAGATGACTTCTCAAGGAATACATGGATATATTTCCTTAGGAAGAAATATGAAGTCTTTGACAAGTTTAAAGAATTTAAGGCTTTGGTGGAAAACTAGACAGAGAAAAAGATAAATGTGTCAGGGAAAGATAATGTTGGAGAGTTTTGCAAGAAGGAATTTGAAGAGTTCTATAAGAAGTGTGGTATAGCACGACACAAGACTACTCCATACAAACCTGAGAAAAATGGAGTTGCAAAAAGAATGAAAAAGACATTGATGGAAAAGGCAAGAAGCATGCTCAGTGGTGTCAGGTTAAGATAGGAATTCTGGGCAGAGGTAGTGGAGACTGCATGTTACCTAGTAAACAAATCACCTTCATCAACATTGGAGGATAAGACTCCATAAGAGGTATGGACTGGTAAACATCTTAGGGTATTTGGATGTGATGCATATGTACATGTTCCAAAGGATAAAAGAACAAAGTTGGATAGTAAATATGAAAAGTGCATATTTATAGGGTATAAGGATGGTTTAAAAGGTTATAAGATTTGGAACCCAGAAACAAGGAAGCTTGTGTACAGTCGAGATGTGGTGTTTAGAGAGGTGAAATATGTTATTAAACATGAAGTCATACCAAAAGAACATGGGAAGATAGAGTTTGAGCTAAAGGAGGAATAATCACACTCTACAGAAGAAGAGGAATTAGAAGATGAAGAGCCACAAACTCCAACTGTGAGAAGATCAATTCGAGAAAGAAGGCAACCAGAAAGGTGTAGTCCATCTGCTTTATGTTCAAATTTTTCTTTATCTATTATTGATGATGATCCCAAAACTGTGAGGGAAGCAGTACATTGAGAGGGTGACAAACTCTAGAAAGAGGCCATGGTTATGAAATGACATCTTTGCTAAAAAATGAGGCTTGGGATCTAGTGGAGTTGTCGGCTGTAAGGAAACCCATTGGAAGCAAATGGGTGTTTAAGAAGAAGATGAATGCAGAAGGAAAGGTGGAGAAATACAAAGCTCGATTGGTAGCAAAAGGTTATTCCCAGGTGCCGGGAATTGATTTGTTGATATTTTTTCTCTTGTTGCCAAGGTAGCTTCTATTATATTACTTGTATATGTTGCTGCTACTTTTGATTTTTAGGTAGAACAGGTGGATGTGAAGGCAACATTTCTTTACGGGGATCTAGAAGAAGAGATCTACATGAAACAACTTGAAGGCTTTGCAGTGAAGGCTAAGAAAGAACTGGTATGCAAATTAAAAAATTCTCTGTATGGGTTAAAACAGTCACCAAAGATGTGGTATCAGAAATTTGATACATTTATATAGGGACTTGGCTTCACCAGAAGCAAAGCAGATCACTGTGTGTATTTTAAATTAATTGGTGACCGTGTTATTTATCTGATCTTGTATGTAGATGATGTGTTGCGGGTTGGAAAATGACAAATAAATTATCCAATATTTGAAGACCCAATTGTCCTCCAAATTCGGCATGAAAGATCTTGATGCTACAAACTATATTTTGGGCATCGAAATTAAATGGGATTGGGGAAATATGAAGCGCTAGTTAAACCAGAGGAAATATGTCGAGACAATATTGCAGAGGTTTAATATTCAGGATAGTAAATTGGTGAAGGTTCCTATTCCTGTAGGTGTAAAGTTATCTGTTGAATGGTGTCCCAAGACACAAGAAGAGGAAGAGGACATGTCCCGTGTTCCATATGCAAGTGCAGGCAGTAGGGTGATGTATGTAATGGTCTGTACTAGACCAGACATTGCACATGCAGTGGGAGTATTGAGCAGTTTTATATCAAAACCAAGGAAGGAGCATTGGATAGCAGTGAAGCGGGTTTTTAGGTATTTGTGTGGCACTAGTGATTGTGGTTTGTGCTACCAAGGAAGGTCGGGATTGGACAAAGTTTTGGACATCTATGGCTTTGTTGATGCAGACTGGGCTGGAAATCTGGATCAGAGAAGATCTACAAGTTGGTATGTGTTTAACCTATTTGGAGGTGCAGTCAGTTGGATGAGTAAGAGACATTCTATAGTGGCACTCTCAACTACAGAGGCAGAATACATGGCAGCCACTCATGCAAGCAAGGACGCAGTTTGGTTGCAGAGATTGTGTTCAAGTATGGAGTTAGTACAACGAGCTATAAGGATAGACTATGATAGCCAAAGTGTAATTTTCTTGGCAAAGAACCTTGCATATCATTTAAAGTCAAAGAGCATTGATGTTCAGTATCACTTTGTGAGGGATATGGTTGAGGAAAAAAGGGTGTTGCTGGTAAAGGTGGACACTTTGAAGATTGTTGCAGATGCATTGGAAAAGACTGTGAGCACTGAGAAGTTCTCTTGGTGTAGAGAAACAATGGGTGTTGCAGGGTTGGATCAATGACTAAGATCTCCTGTGGAAAGAAAAGAACAAGTGAGAGAATTTTAGGTTGTGTTATATTCTTTCCACGACTACCCCATGCGCGGCGGGGTGGGAGGACCCCCTGTACGTTGCACCGAGGGTCATGGGGGGGCGAAGTAGCCCCCTTGCACAGGGTCCAGGGCAGTGCCTCAGGAATTTATTTTTGGACCCTATCTTAGGTCTATGGACTTACCTATGGTTTTTTGCATGGATTTCACATGGTTTTGGGCATGATGGTTTTCCAGTCCATGGTATTTTTTAGATCACGTCAAGGGAACTACGGTTATGTTATAATCCAAGGTTAATGTATTGGGGTTTATGGATGCTTTGGCATATATATATGTATTGCAAAATTGGAAGGAACATAATAAAAATCAATCCGGTAGTCCGAGTTTTGGGATCCAGGGGAAAATATCTATGTATATCTATTTTATGTTTTATGCTCTCGCCATTGTTTTTTTTTTTTTTAGAATTCATATGCAAATGATTTCTGTACAGGGTTAAAACCTATGAGACATACCTTCTACAATACCATTACCATGAAGTATTTAAAGGCCCTTCTCTCCAATATGTCCAAGCCTTTGATGCCATAACATGGTATTTTCTCCAAAGACCGCAGGGTTTTCTACTCCACTTTCAAAAACCACAGAACTATTGCACCAATCAATAAGAGTGCTACCCATAAGTTTGTACAGAGTTCCAATCTAAATTCCCCACATCAATACCAATTCTCCCTGAACCATCTTGCAAGTACGTTTCTTGAACACTGTTTTTACACATGCATCATCCATATTACTTACAGAAATCAGATTTATGGCTAATGCAGGAATATGCATAACACCTGAAAGTGTTCTAATCCTTCTACCTTGCAACTTCAACTTAACTTTTTCGCGATCGATGATTCTATCCTTCCTGTCATCCTTTAAGAAGACATCACCATCATTATATTTATCATATTCACAGAACCACTCCCTATGGGGAGTGAAGTGAAAGGATGCACCTGAGTCAATCAACCATGCCTCATGATCTACATGTTTACTTGAACAAGAAGCCAATTATACATCCCCACCTTCATTTGAGGTTGTTTTTTCCTCTACAGAAGGAGCATCATCAGATCCCTTTCCTTTCTCAAGAGCTTTAGATATGCAATACTTTTTGAAGTGCCCATCCTTTTTTCATTTCCAGCACACCTTTACAGGTTTTATTGGAGATTTAGATCTCCCTCTAGATTCAGATCTCCCAATCGAGGGCTTATTTTTATTTCTGTTTTGGGACCATCCTTGTGCAGTCAAGGCATCTCCATTCTATCCCTCCATATTTTTTCGTCTCATCTCCTCCGATAGAAAGGATGAAACTATTTCATCAAACTTCAAGGTAGTTGTATTTATACCTATTGCAACAACCAGACTATCCCACGATTCTGGTAAAGAACACAACAATATGATGCACTTTTCTTCATCTGAAATTTTAATATCAACAGATAACAACTAACTTACCACAGTATTAAAGGCATTCAAATGCTCTGTCACCAAGTCTCTATCCTTCATCCTCAGGTTATACATTTTTTTTCCGTAGGAACAATTTCTTCACAAGAGACTTAGATTGGTACAAAGTCCCTAACTTGTCCCACAAAGACTTCATCATAGCTTCCCTTGATACATTCAACAATATTGATTCTGAGATGCACAACTGTATTGTGCTCTTTTCTTTCCGATCCAACTTCCCCCAGTCTTCATTTGACATTGTCATTGGTTTAGTACCTGTATATACCTCGATCCATTGATATTTATCCACCAGCAGATCCTCCATATTGAGTTTCCACAACTCAAAAAATCTGACCATTAAATTTCTCTATCTCTATATTTCCACTGCTCACCATCTTATTTCATTGCCAGAATTGATCCTGCAGATCTCCCACTGAACAGGATCTACCACAGGATTAAGAAACTACCCTTAGTATCAAAGGCGTCCCCTTGAATCCTAAATAGCTCTGATACCAAATGTAGGTTTTAACCCTATATAGAAATTACCTACAAACAATTCTTAAAAGAAAGAGAATAAACAATGGCGAGAAACACAAAACAAATACACAGATATTTTCCCCTGAATCCCAAAACCTGGACTACCAGATTGATTTTTCATTATATTCCTTTTAATGTTACAATACATATATATATACATGTTGAAGCATCCATTAACCCTGGATTAGAACATAATCGTAGTTCCCTTGACCGGATCTACAAGATATCATGGGAAGAAAACCATCATGCCCAAAACCATGTTCAAAACCCATGCACAATGCCATAGGTAGGTCTACCCACCTAATATAGCGTCCAATTTTTTTTTCTCGGGGTTCTTCATGGAAAGAATGTAACACACACCTAATACTTTGAGCATGATTGTCATGGAATTTATGGGAAATCAACGGAATGATGGAAATAAACGGTGTGATAATTCGAGGATGATAAGACTTAGTTTAACTTGGTCTCTTATCTGGTGGAAGTTGCGACATGGAGGGCTTTCTATAAACAATCTTTTTTACTATGGTATGTTCACTCTTTCTTCTTACTGCTTTTTATGGTGTTGCATTTAGAATTTCTTAGTTATTTGGTCTGGGTGGTCATCGTGCTTTAGGAACCCAACCAGAAGAGCCCCCCTCTAGTTGTGATGTCCATATTATCAGACAATTCGAATCTATGGATTTACAGTGGAACTTCGTGGTTTCAACTTTGTCGATGCAAGGTTTGGACATGAATAAATTCAATGCTTTAGTCTCAAGGTAACCCTAGTTCTCATTGGTTTCATTACGAGTTCCTCATTTTTAGACACAAATTTCAAGTTTTACTTCTTAGGTATATAGCTTTTGTGGTCTATCAACATTTTCAGGTATTCTTTTGGAAGTTTCATTCCCTCTCCCCCAAGTCTAATCCTCTACAATGTACCATATACTTCTAATTTCCTTTGTCTAGTATTCTCCCTTGGTCATTTCTTCCCTAATTTTCATCCCTTGAACCCCCTAGTTGCTTGGTCTTGTCCTCTAGCTTCTCACTTGTTGTTATGCAACCAACTCACAAAATAGAAGAAGAGATAGATCAACAACTTTAAAATAAGCCTCTTCGAGGGGGCAACCTCCTTTACATTTCACAAATGAAAAATTCTTGGATGATACAAATGACAAGACCTCCTTTCTATATATAGGAGTCTAAGGGGTCACAATATAATGAAATCCTACATAACAATAATATTGTAAGGACACAATAATAAAAATAGTGGGCTTCTATGGGGCACAATAATAACAATATGGGGACTACATGGGCACAACGATACAATAAGGGGGTTGCACTAATAACAATAAGGGGCTACACTAGTAGTGTAGGGATCTAACATGCCCCTCTCCTTCAAAAAAATTGTTGTCCTCAACGCTTGAGTAGTTCTAGATGCTTCCGTATAAAATTATTGTCCTCCCATGTGGAATCTTCAACGGGTAAGCTCTTCCACTTGATGAGATACTCTAAAATTGATTGATTTCATAGCTTTCAAGTTCTTGTTTCCATGACTGCTTCAGGTTCCAATATGGTTTTTCCTTCCTCGTCAAGTTTTGACAATATTGTTTGAACTGGGAGCTTGTCACCTATAACCTTCTTTAAGCATGAAACATGGAAAACTGGGTGCACTCAAGAAGATACAGGAAACTCCAATTTGTATTCCGTAGTACCAATCTTTTGCAACACCTTGTAAGGACCATAGTACTTTGGTGATAATTTATTATCCTTCTTAGCTTGCTTAAGGGACATTTTTTTGTATGGTTGTAGCCATAAAAATACTTAGTCGCCTACATCAAAACTACTTTCAATGTGATGTTGATCGACCTATTGTTTCATTTGATTCTGTGCTAGAGTGAGGTTATCCTTTAAGAGTTGGAGAACTTGTTTTTGATGCTCGATGTGATTTTCCACTACTTGAACCTTAGAATGGTTGTCCAATACTTTTTGGAGATCAGTATAAATAGATAATTTCATTGTTTGAACCTCTAGTGAACATAATTGTGCAATTACTCCCTATTGTTATTTCTTTAGAAGCCTTGTCATGCCATTACAAATGATTACCTTTCCTGGTTTCCCTTCGATACCCCTTAATTCAACTTCCTTTCCTTCCTAAAACAAATTCAATAAAAGTTCTTGAAAATTGAAAGCTATCATCCCCAAACACTGCAACCATTGGACTCCTAGTACAACATCAGCACCACCCATTGGAATGGAAATCATTGAACTATTCAAGACATATTTTCCCATGGATAGCTTGATATTATGACACTTTCTAGAGAAATTTATGGTTCCTCCCTTTGCAACCATTACTTGACATTATGGTGCTGGATATAGGAATAAATTCAATTCCTTGGCTATCTTACAATGAATAAAATTATGGGTACTACCCGAATAAATCAACACTAATACCTTTTTCTTCTTGATCTAATCTTATATCTTGAGGGTTTGAGGAGTGGTAATTCCTATCAATGAATTACAAGATATGGTCAGATTCATTTCTTCTTTCTCTAGGGTTGGTTCCTAGTGTATATCCTCTTCTTTTGATGTTTCTTTTTCCTTTTCTTCCTCCTCTTCCCCATCTGTGTAAATTAATTTCTTCTCAACACACTTCTGACCTTTAGTGTATGTTCTATCACAACTTTAACAATTTTTTCTCTTTTTTCTTCCAATTGTTGTGGTGTCAACCTTGTAGGTTGTGGAAGGCTAGGAGCAACAACACTTCCATCTTTATAGTTATGAGTGGTAGGCTTCCTTGTTTCCATAATTTTAATTTCAATTTTTCTTTCCAAATTCCTTCCCCAAAGAATCAGATTCCCAAAGGCGAACCTTATGTTGGAAGTTATCCTTTAAAATCTCTATGAAGACTTCAATCCTATGTTTCTCTAGATCATTTACCCTTATATTCAATTTTGGAATTCCTCAATGTGTTCTACCATTGAACCCTTTTGTTTGATATTTATCAATTGGCTAAAGAAGGTGTTGCTCTTTGTATCCTCACAATGTGCTATCATTTATGTTAGCACTCCTCAGTTTCCCAAGGCTGAGAAAGGAAGCCAAGGAGGTAGCCTTAGACCAAATTTCGACTTGGTAGCTAGCCCTACCAAATCATAGAGGGCTATCTCTAAATCAACCTCACAGCCAATGGAAGTGACTGGAGAATATGTAGATTTTAGGCTAGGTATCAGCTCAGTAGGGTTTGATTAGGGTTTGCTGGATAAAGAGCACTAGGTCTCAGAACTAGGTCAAGAAATTCTAAAGGTCAGTTGCAGACATAAGATGGGGCAAGGTAGGTGCAATTAGTGACTCAAAATGATTTGTCATTGTAGTGTAGTGAGGATAATGTAGTAGGAGTTAAGTGAGAAAAAGCATGAATTCACTTATCCAGAAGGAAAACATTGAATGCTAATCCCAAACAAAACAGAGCATTAAAATGATGATTTATGTTTAAAACTCATGAGATAAAGCATAAGAAGAAAGTAGATGGCTGCTAATAATCAAATATATAAGAAAAAAAAATAGAGCCACTATCACAACACAAGAATCCCATAAAAATAGCTGCAACTGCATATATTTCTGCCAATATCAAGTACACTAGTTCAAGAGCATGAGTTTCCAATATCCAACCCTCTCTATGAGTTAATTTTGACTAAATATAGATGAAAAACCAAATTCCCAATCTAAGGGGTTGAATCCTGCTTCCTAGGAACTGATTACATCATTTTCTCTAAAAATTTCCAAAAACTAGGGAGGTTAGAAACCAATTCCCTTTTTACACTAACTGATTTGATTTGACTTTGAAAGCTTTAATTACAAGGAAATCAACTCTAACCATCACTATAATTCTTAATTACATCATGTAAAATCAATGAGAGACAAATTACATCTACCAAGGTCAACTCTTGACCATCAAAATGCAGAAACAAGCCTCCTCCATAGAAGTGCAACGAATGATTGCAAAAGCGCAACAAACTTTGGCAAGATGTTTTGATGACTTTGAGGGATCTTTAAACTTTGTTGAAGGCTGGTACATGTAGCTTAGGAAGTCTACTAGACCCCTGAAGTTTCAAGTCACCAAAAATACATCTCTAAGACACATCAAAACTGATTAGAATACAACTACTCTAGAAGCGCATCGAGTGACCCAAATTAGTGGCAGAAGGGTGAAAATAGGTGGTTTTTGGCCTCTTTCTGAAAATTCATGAGCTGACAAGTGACCCCAAGTAGATTTGTGGAATGTACTTATCAAAATACACCTCCACATGCTTTCCAATATTCATTTGGAGCCTCTGGGAAAGGGTGCAGTGAGCACATGTTGCATTTCTGTAGAGTACCCTTTAACTATGTGCAAAAATTCTTCAAAATTTCAAAAATTTGTTGCTTTTTCTTGTTTTCTAAGCTGCATTTAGGACACTAAGGATGCATCAGCTAGAAGGTGTTGGAAATAATACTGGGGGGGGGTGAATCAGTATTAGCAAATCAATAATCTTTTTCTTTTCATACTCAATTTCATATACGCTACTTCAATGAAGGTAACCCGCATGTGCATGCAACTGTGTTTAAAGAAACAAGCGTATACCCAGTAAACTCATGGTTCAGTTAATTATCATATGTTGATCTTTAATCTGAGCATCAGGACTTTAAACATTAAACAGTAACCATGTGTAGTTAATAACATAAAGAACCATCACACATAAGCAACACACATGAACACCAAGATGTAAGGTGGAAACCCAATGTGGGTAAAAACCACCTGCTGTTGTCATCTCTGTCTTCTTTTAATAATAAGAAAAACTATTTACAATATTGTACTGGCGTAGACTTATACCAGTATGCAGGCTTCTACCTGCAGAAGGCTACCACCTTCTCTCGTTCTCCAGCTTCTACTAGAAGGGAGCTACAACCCCCCTTGCTCTTGTATTGGCTGATATGTTTACTAGTATGTAGGTGTCGGACTACTGAAGGCTACAACCTTCTCATTTCCTCCAGGGACCACATTTCATAAATTTTCAGATTGGATACTCTTGGAACACAACATCAAAATCTGAAGGCCACGTTTCATCCAATTTTCATACTGGACCCATAAGCAACATTGAAGCACAAATCAATCACTACTGCAATACAACCATCAACTACACCTGCATCATCAATCTCCAGAACACTGCATATTCATTCAGAGTCTGTTGTAACCTCAAAACCAAACTTCAGAGTGTATATGTTATTTGGTAGAATCCAACCTGGGTGTATATGCAGCTTCCCTGAAGCAAACCAGCGTGTAGATCTGCAAACACTTTGTTGCACTTCTAGACTTCAGACATAATTACACATTGAGGATAAAACATGTGTTGGTGATCAGATCTAGCCCATCCATTATTAGATCACATAATGATAAGTCATTATGATCCTGATCCATCATTAGATTTCATCCATCAACACTGAAGCTAATCTCAATCAACCAATCTGAATATGCAGAATACTGTCACCAGAAAAACAGTCACTAGAACACAATGAAAAACCCAGATCTCTACATCAACAGCCAGAACCAAATGCAACTTCAAAAATCATGGTTCACAAAGTATATGCTACTTCGATGTGTTGAACCTGCGTGTATATGCACTTTTACCAAGGTCAACTGGCGTATACATCTGTAAATATTCATTCATAGTTTTGCAACTATTCCAAACTTTAGTTATAACCAAATAATAATATTTACAGATGAACACATGCATCAGTATACAGATCTAGAATAAACATGATCAAACCATATAAAGATTATTCATTCCAAGCCTTAAGATCCTGATCCATCATTAGATATTATCTTCCATCAAGCACTAAGGTTCATCCTTGGTTCAGATCCAGCTATGCACCATAACCCAATAACCTGTATACTAGATCTTGCTCTTCATTAGATATACAATACTTGAGTACCTTTGCCTAAAGATCTCCTCCTCCTTTTATAGTCTTAGGCCTTACTCAATACCATGGTCCAAAACCACTTAGAATCAATACCTTGGACCAAATACCTGGGGTCAACACTTCGGACAAGATACCTTGGATCAATACCATGGGTCAAAATACCATGGTCCAAATACCATGGACCAAAACCAAATTCTCCAACATGTAAGCGCCTTTCTTTGCGTGAAAGTGCGTGTATACACATACGTGCCTTTTGGTCGGAGAACCCGCATGTATACGTGGCTTGGTCAAGGGGAACCTGCATATATCTCTTTTTCCTTCATTCTGGGAGCCTGAACTGTGATTTGGCATCTGAGTGAGTTGCCATCAAGGACAACACCTATGTCATAGTGCCAAACGTGTGTCATAATGCCAACAATCTCCCCCTTTGGACTTGATGGCAACCCCAAGTCATTCTCCCCCTTTGTCATCAAGGGCAAAGGGTTATGCTCCCCCTGAGTACATGCTGAATTCTCTGATATGCTGAAGTGTGCTGTCCATGCTCCCCCTGACTATAAGCAAGGTCTGCAAAAAGATGTTCTACAAGAAGAACATGACTCTATACATCATACATGACTTTCCTATCACCAAAGACTCATACATACATCCATCTCCCAACCAAGTGGGGATATACCAAGATTGACTCATCCACCCAACCAAGTGGGGATATACCAAATGTTTATACATGACAGAATAAGAACATTACATCATCCATCCCATGCATAGTGGGAATAGGTCGTTTCATGACCTTGACATTAAAAATATATACATGACATAGAGACCAAATATCTAAAACAAAACCATGATAGTCTTCAACAACTATCATACACCATGTATGATCTGCTCCATAAGCATCTGTCAACAACATCCAGTCCATCATTAGTTCCCTGTGACAAAGAATGTCTGGATATAGATATCAACTCATCTTCTTGATCTCATCAAGATCAACTTGCTTTGTTTTCATAACCTTAAGCAAATGTCATATCTCCAAGCAGTAGCACCAAGTCATTCACATCATATCATATGTATGTGAAAATACCATAGTCATCATCCATGATCATAACATCATTATCAAGAACTGCATGATCTTTCTACAAGAACCTTCAATATATCAATCATGTATCATCACTAGAGATCATCCCACATCTGATACGCATCAACCATGATAATCAACATATGTGAGTATCAACCTATCATCATAAGGTAAGAACTCATCATCATTAAGTGATTAAGTAAGCCATGTCTTCGAATAGCTATGTCTACACCATTCTCTTGGCCAACCAACAATATGCAACTTAAGTAATTATCTATGTATCCATCATACTGTATATCCATCAAAGAGATATCAATATGTATCTATCAAGTCATGATCTTATGGTCATTTGTCAAGATTTCTTGATATCATCAATAGCAATAATCCTCAACCATGTGAGAACCAAGAACCATAGGAATCTTGTATCATAACTGTACTATATGATCTTTAGAAGGCATGATGACAGCAGCATGAAAGAAATGAGTGGCTCATCATTAAATAATGAAGATGTGTACTCAAGATTTGTACTTCTCCTTGTCCTTATGAGGATCATCATGTAAGAAATATATATGACTATATGCATCATCAACGAATCATCCACAACCATCCATGAATCTGATCTGAAACCCAACTATGTGACCCCCAAGTATCATATGAGATTTTATCATGGGCAACTCATAACCGTAACATAGAAAGATGTATCATTTAGCCATATAAACATCATCATCATTAATTAGGTACCAAAGAAAAATCTTAGAGGCATAGCATGTTCTCCCCCTGAACCTGTTCCATCTGTTCACTGTCAAATCTGATCAAGCACATATCAGCAACAAGTATCAAGGCATCATCAACAATTAGATATACATAAAGTTAACTTGTGAGGATCAAAAACAACATCTTATGAGTACACATTATCAACAGATTGTAACCATCATTAAACAGAGAAATAATTGAATGAACCATATCAGATCCTTTTTCCTGAGTCTCTCCCATAGCTTTTCCTCAAACTAACATATACGCGACTGTGCAGTGTCTAACTCATGTATATATGCGACATCTCTTCATGAAACTTGCATATGAGATTTAGAACATTGAAGTTTCACACTTTCAGCTCCCTCTAAGTCTGTAATGTCTGTGCCACATCTTTCTGACTGTACATCCTTCTTCTTCCATATCTTTGAGTGTGATGATGTTTTCTCCTTTTTGTATGGTACCCGTACTTTGTTCCTGCATTCCTTAGCTATATGTCCAAGCTTGTTACATGCATAACATCTCATATGTTTCATATTCCTTCTATAGCAGTCAATGGCTTTGTGACCAAACATATTACAAGCAAAACAATATCCCTTAAAGTACCTGGAATGTGATGATCTTTCTGTGTGACGGTCTTGAACCATTCTACTTCTGGATCTAGCTGCAACATGTCCAAAATTATGACATACATAACTTTCAACATTATTCATTTGATGAAATAACCGACTATCACTTCCATAATTAGGAGTAATAGATTTTCTTTGAAGAATTTCTTTCCTTGGTTGTTGATGGGATTGACCTCTCATCTCCTTGTTGAGCATTTCATATTTTGTATTAGAGTTCCTTGTCTTACTAGATTCACCTTCAACATATTCATGAAAACCAAGACTAGTTTTGATAGTAGGAGACCTATGACTACTAAGAATATCATCCAAGATCTTAGTACTATCTTGAAATCATAACAACTTATCCTTTTCTTCTAATTTATCTTTTAGGACATTTACCTCAACCTGATGTTGCTCTTCCTTTTCAAGATACTGCTTCTTCATGATTCCTTCAGCTTTTCTTCCTTCTTCCAACTGATGTCTTAATTTAAGAACTTCGTTTTCTTGTTTTTCAAGAGCTTGGAGTAGTTGTTTATTCTGCTTATTTGATTCTTCAAGATATTCTTTTAGCGAGAGGATCTTAGCTTCAAGACTTTCATAGTAACTGGATCTATCTCTGAGTTTTTTGATTTTTGTTCTCCTTTCATTTACTTCATTTCTTAATGATGTCACTTCATCCTGTAGCTTTTGACATTGATCTTCATTTTCCTTGAATTGCTTCCTTGCCTTGTTTCCTTCCTCTAGTTAGGCTTTTAGTTTGGTAGCTTCTTCTTTGAAGGCACATTCCCTTTTGTCCAATAGATCTTGTTGATCTCTAATTTTGTCTGTAAGCCTTTTAAATTCTGCCTCTATTTGATATCTTTCTTCCTCACCCATAAGAGCAAATTCATTTGTTTCGCTATCACTTTCCTCATCTTCAAATGGATGGAGAAATTCATCACCAGAATTCATACTTGATAGTTCTTTTGCTTGTTCATCTTCATTCTGAGGTGATTCTGAATCTGAAGAGTTGCTTCCACATATTCCCCAATCAATTCTCCCACTGTCATAGTTCCTTTGAGATGTCTTTTTCTTCTTAGGTGCTTTCTTCTTTAGCTTCTTTCCCATTGTTCTACGGATCTCCTTCAAGCGATCAAGATTCTACCAAAGGACCTGCTCTGGTACCAATTGTTGGAAATAATACTGAGAGGCGGGTGGGGGAGGGTGGGGGTGAATCAGTATTAGCAAATCAATAACCTTTTTCTTTTCATACTCAATTTCATATACGCTACTTCAATGAAGGTAACGCGTGTGTGCACGCAACTGTGTTTAAATAAACAAGCGTATACCCAGTAAACTCATGGTTTAGTTAATTATCATATGTTGATCTTTAATCTGAGCATCAAGACTTTAAACATTAAATAGTAACCATGTGTAGTTAATAACAGAAAGAACCATCACACATAAGCAACACACATGAACACCAAGATGTAAGGTGGAAACCCAATGTGGGTAAAAACCACTTGTTGTTGTCGTCACTGTCTTCTTTTAATAATAAGAAAAATTGTTTACAATATTGTATTGGCGCAAACTTATACCAGTACACAGGCTTCTACTTGCAGAAGGCTACCACCTTCTCTCGTTCTCCAGCTTCTACTAGAAGGGAGCTACAACCCCCCTTGCTCTTGTACTAGCTGATATGTTTACCAGTACGTAGGTGTTGGCCTACCGAAGGCTACAACCTTCTCACTTCCTCCAGAGACCGCGTTTCATAAATTTTCAGATTGGATACTCCTGGAACACAACATAAAAATATGAAGGCCACGTTTCATCCAATTTTCATACTGGATCCATCAACAACATTGAAGCACAAATCAATCACTACTGCAATACAACCATCAACTACACCTGCATCATCAATCTCCAGAACACTGCATCATCATTCAAAATCTACTATAACCACAAAACCAAACTTCAGAGTGTATATGCTATTTGGCAGAATCCAACTTGCGTGTATACGCAGCTTCCCTGAAGCAAACCAGCGTGTAGATTTGCAAACACTTTGCTGCACTTCTAGACTTCAGACATAATTACACATTGAGGATAAAACATGTGTTGGTGATTAGATCTAGCCCATCCATTATCAGATCACATAATGATAAGTCATTATGATCCTGATTCATCATTAGATTTCATCCATCAACACTGAAGCTAATCTCAATCAACCAATCTAAATATGCAGAATACTGTCACCAGAAAAACAGTCACCAAAACACAATGAAAAACCTAGATCTCTGCATCAATAGCCAGAACCAAATGCAACTTCAAAAATCATGGTTCACAAAGTATACGCTACTTCGATGTGTTGAACCTGCGTGTATATGCGCTTTTACCAAGGTCAACCAGTGTATACATCTGTAAATATTCATTCATAATTTTGCAACTATTCCAGACTTCAGTTATAACCAGATCATAATATTTACAGATCAACACATGCATCAATATACAGATCTAGAATAAACATGATCAAACCATATAAAGATTATTCATTCCAAGCCTTAAGATCCCGATCCATCATTAGATCTTATCCTCCATCAAGTGCTAAGGTTCATCCTTGGTTCAGATCCAGCTATGCACCATAACCCAATAACCTGTATACTAGATCTTGCTCTTCATTAGATATACAATACTTGAGTACCTTTGCCTAAAGATCTCCTCCTTCTTTTATAGTCTTAGGCCTTACTCAATACCATGGTCCAAAACCACTTAGAAGCAATACCTTTGACCAAATACCTGGGGTCAACACTTCGGACAAGATACCTTGGACTAATACCATGGGTCAAAATACCATGGTCCAAATGCCACGAACCAAAACCAAATTGTCCAACATGTATGCACCTTTCCTTGCGTGAAAATGCGTGTATACGCATATGCGCCTTTTGGTCGAAGAACCCACGTGTATATGTGGCTTGGTCAAGGGGAACCTGCGTATATCTCTTTTTCCTTCATTCTCAGAGCCTAAATTGTGATTTGTCATCTGAGTGAGTTTCCATCAAGGACAACACCTGTGTCATAGCGCCAAACCTGTGTCATAATGCCAACAGAAGGTCAAGGTTTTCCCTTTTCTTGAGCTTCTTAAGGGTCTTCTTAAGCTTCTTCTTCATGTTCTTAACCCTAATCTTGCACACCATGTTTCTTGTGTAAAAGTGTCTTTCCATATGCCGCTGCATGGCAATGTCTCTGTTTTCCTTCTTCAGTAGTTTCCCTAGGTGCACATTCACCTTCTCAAACCAATACTCCTTTTTCTCTTCAATTTCAGCAACTATGGAGTCATCTATCTCTTTGTGGGCTTGAGGAGGAGATGGCTCTTTCACAAGCTTTTCCTTTCTTATCATGGCTCTAGTTTTGGGTCTCCTTTGTTGTACCTGGATTTCTTTGTTTTCAAACTACTCCACATCAATGATAGCCTTACCTTTGTCTTTAGCTGCCAAAAGATATTCTCTACTAGATGAGGGATAATCTTCATGAGATTTACCTTGTTGCATTAGGGTTAGCTTCAGTTGCCTATTCTCTTGTTTCAAGAAAGCCACCATGAAATTGGCTTTAGAAAGGTCATCTTGTAACTCTTTGATCTGTGCCTGTTGCTCTTTAATGATGTCTTCTATTGCCTTATCTCCATGGTCAGTCATATCTACCTCAGGAGGTACCTCTTCATGATGTTGCAATGGTGAATCACCTCTATCCCTAGGGGATTTCTCTCACATGGCTTCAGCTCGAACTTATTCAATAATAACCTCCTTAGGCACTCTTTTTTCTTGAGACTTAGTCATAGGTTTAGGAGTAGGCATGTCTCTTTCTATATTAGGGGAAAAAACCAGCCTCTTACCCTTCTTGTATGTTTGTGAAATCTCTACCCTAGGATGTCTTTTTGTCACTGATGGTATGCTAGATGGCTCAGGTCTTTGTGGCCCAGATGATGTAGGAGTATTGAGGATTTTGGACTAATGAGAGATAGGCAAGAGAGAAGCTGCCTCCAAGAATGCTTCCCATGACATATTGACCTGTGTGAGCTGGTGGAGAACTATGACTTTGATCAAAGCATGATGGAATAAGCTTGCTTGATGATCTTTCCCTTTAGTCTGCACCTTTTTAGTCATCTTAACCAGGCTTCTAAACAAGTAATTGGGTAGGTTTAGTGGTTTGATGGATGTGAAATGCATCAACAGCCTGATGTGATACTAATATAACCTACTGAACCTGCCTTCACAAGTGAAATATTTCATAATCATCCTCATCAAAGTAGTATATTTATCTAATAATTTCCTGATAGGAAAGATATGAGATGGCATTTCCTTATACTGTGGTTTCAAGAACACTTTGTAGTTTTCAATGTCCAAATCCATCCCCTTAAACCAAATTTCTCCTTGATTGGGGATACTAGTGGTTGAAGCTATAACCTCTACTGAGACTAGGAAGTCCATCCCTGCTATGGTGGTCTTGTTCCTCTTGAAATTGGTGGAAAATAGACTAGTCAGCTCACAATGGTAGCCCACCTCTTGTACTTTCTCACAAAACCCTAGGCAACCTACTTGTTCAAATTACCTCTTGATGAAATCTGAACCATTGATATCTTGCATATGAGTTGGTTCATATCCTAAGATTTGTCCCCCCTTGTTGTATTTATTCTTTTCATTGGCCATGTTGTTGCCTTTTCTTGACTGAAAATCCTAGTTTGAGAGGAGAAAGGGTGAGGGTCTAGGGCTGCAAAACAAGGGAAATAGGAGTTAGGGAAAATTTAAGGGGTATGGGTAGATGTTAGGGATACTTTGGCAGTGAAATTTCTTAGAATGTGTGAGGGAAGAAGGGGAAAAATGAAAAACATAGTGAAAACCTAGAAACGCAACAAAAGCGCAGCGAGGGCTTGGGTTTTTGGGGGAAAATGATGGGATGAGGGAAATAGGTATGGGAAATGGTTGGGGAGGGTTTAATAAGTGTATACAAGTGTATCTGGGAAAAAAACTAGGTAACTTCTCCTTGTAATGAAGCAAATACCATTAAAACTTATAAACACAACAAAAACCCAATGAGAGGGGATTTAATCACTTTCAGAGGGAAAACACTGCATCAGAGGGTTGATGAAAGGTTTACTTACTTTTTCAAGAGTGTTTGAAGCTTTCTAAATGAGAAATGAGCCCTTGTTTTCTTTCTTTGACCTCCAAACCTAAAAACACAACAAATCTTCAAAAGTGCAACAGAAACATAACAAGTTGACAAATTGAGCAATTGGTGATGGAATTCGAACTTCTGATGGATGTGGAAAGTGTTGCAATGGTAGAGAGGATCTCTTGAAGAATTGGAAGGATAGAATGATTTATTGAAATGATTTATTACTCCTTTATAACTCAAAAACTCGATTTTGGCTTGATGAAAACATGACATCATGTGTACTTTTGAGAAAATGACAATTGACTGATGTGACTGCAACATAATTTCTTCAAAAGGAAATGTTATCTTATTTCACTTTATTCCCTAATTTTCTAACTCCCATGATGGTGATCAAAATGATGGCATGACTCCCTTGTTTACTTTTGATGACTGATATAATGATGACAATCAAAGGTGAATCCTAGACCATGACCTATATGATGACACATTAACTCTTTTGATGACCTAGGACAGGGGATGATGACATGACCATGATGGGTGATGGTGACCTTGAGCAAGTGGAGGGAGTAGCAATGACCTAGACAATAACCAATGACCATTTGACAACCAAGAGGTATCAAATTTTATTTGAAAATATAACAATTTGACCTAATGACCCTATCAACCACATGGAAAGAGTACATTTGATCATTGGAACTAATGGACACTAACAATTTACTCCATGAAAATTGACTAGGTGACAAGTGGTTTACGAGGACAAAGTCCTCTATACCATACAAACTGATTTGGTTCTAAATATAAAGATTCAATAGGTACATTTTGTGCCAGTTGAACATCACGTAGATCAAAATATTGCTCCATCTGTAGTATTCAAGTTACTGGATCCTTTCCATCAAACTTCCTCATATATATATTTGGAATATGGTGGGTCTTCAATCGAACATTAGATTCTATGACATCATGATTAACATTTCTTTTGTTCTCATCATGAGTTTCCTTTGCTACCTTTTCGTCATTATGAAGCCTTTCTTGTAGCAACTTTGTCTAACCTTCCTTGAAACCTTCCCTATCTTTCTTCAAATATTCCATGTTTCCTTTTAATTTTCTTTTATACCATCAATATTAGCTTCCATGGTATAGATAAAACCATTTATATTATCTTCGATCAAATTCTTCAAATCATCTATCCAATTTTGCTTACTAGGTGTTTCTATTTCCCTGATTTGAGTCATTCTTTTTCTTTCTTTTAGGAGCTCGATCTTGAAATGATTGTAGCTCTGTAATTTTGGATCTCCAAATTCTAAAATTTCACCCTATGGTAGCCCTCCGAGTCCTCTTTCCAACCCCACAATTCTGATTGAGATTGGATTCTCTAAGAAAGAGTTATTCCAAATCTCCCATGATGACCTGATTATAGACTAGTTCAATAGAGAGAACTTGTACAACATTCCACGTGTCACTGTTTCAACCTTCGGCCTTGAAAATGATACCCAAAACATTACAATCTGTACTCTTTTTATCACATTTTACTAAATTTGAATCCGATGCCCAGAGAGAAAGTTATGACGCTTTTCCTTAGGTCACTTGTTTGAGATGGAATTTTGTAGCTTGCAAAAAGCATAACTTCCTCAACTCCTATCTCCAAAAATATAGTGAGAAAAGATCTAAAATTTGGACGTGAAGTTCATCAATATTTCAGCTCCAATGATTTTTAATTTCATATTCTAACGCTTCATAGAAAAAATTATAGTCAAAATTCCATGATGACCTGTTTGAAGCAACAAAACCCTAGAATCAAAAGCTCTAATACCAAATGTTATGCAACCATCTCACAAAATAGAAGAAGAGATAGATCAACGACTTCAAATTAAGCCTCTTCGAGGGGGAGACCTCCTTTACATTGCAAAATGAAAAATTCTTGGATGATACAAATGACAAGACCTCCTTTCTATATATAGGAGTCTAAAGGGTCACAATATAATCAAAGCCTACATAACAATAATATTGTAAGGGCACAACAATAACAATAGTGGGCTTCTATGGGGAACAATAATAAAAATATGGGGACTACATGGGCACAACAATATAATAAGGGGGTTTCACTAATAAAAAATGGGATACATTAGTAGTATAGGGACCTAACACTTGCTCACCTGGGTCTATTATTTACCCCCCTCCTTTTCACTCGTTTCTCTACACTCTTTATCTCTACCTTGACTCTCCTTTCCCTGTCCCACATGGAAAGACATAAATTATATTTGGGTCGCAAATGTGGTTGAAGGGGTAGATCTATCCCCTCTACGGGCCAAGTGTAACACCCTCCTCCCACATCTACCCAAGTAACCAGCCAACTAGCGTAAACATGTGACGAGAAGTTACTATGATATGATTTGACCTCCTAAGTCACCTTAAGGAAGTGGAAATGATGTAAACACACCATACATACCTTCCACATCGGCAACAAGACTCCCTGGAACCATCCCAACCTCTTAGGTAACCAGCCCTTGGGTCCCACTGCTTTTTAGCCCAATTAACCCCCATAGGATCCCATGATATGGCCATGCATGTGTCCAGAAGGCTCTATACACTCCCACATCATGGTATGCCAATGTCCAGGGACTATTCTGCTCAGTGTTGTGTCAGCGTCCCCAGGATTTGAGCCACTTTTCCAGGCCTAGAGCCCAGGTCACTGCCCATAACAAAATGACACCTTCAGAATAGAAAGATAATAATGGAATGATGATACAAATACAATTACTTGAACAAGCCCTTAACTGGACCCCTACTAGCCATGATAGAAATTTCGTCAAACATGTCACTCATCTGATAATCGCTAAGAAGCATTGATGCCTCAACACATTAGTTGCTATTTCATCCATTAGGCCATAGATAGATTGTTCATTCATTTACAAGTGAAAACATGATGAGAGCCATACATAGCCACTGTCATAATACATATTCATAACCAACATAATAACAATAGAAATACCAAGGAAACAACAACCATATGATCCACATATAAACCAATACAATACTCATAAAATAACAAGGAGAAATAACCTCATATTAATGATGCAAAGGCCAACTAGTTGTGGACTTCCACGAACCACCCAACCATAGACATGGATGAGCCAAAACTCTCTTTAGCCAGTCACCCCCATGCCATATTCTAAGCATGAATGTGGGATCTCATAAAACACATCAATCCAAAACCATCTAGGGCTTACAGAGGCCAACCACCTCAACCCATCAAATAGTGATTTGACCTCACAATCAGACATCACAAAACCATCATCAGATTGGTCTCTACCTAAACCTTCCAGGGATCCAAATCATTTGTTACAACCAAGGCTTCCAGGACTAATAACTCAACCCACATCTTACTTCGGGCTTCTAGAGCGTTTGTCCAACCACCATGGGCTTCTAGAGTGTTTTTCCAACCAAGGCTTCCAGGACTAGTAACTCAACCCAAGCTGTTACAGGCTTCTAAAGCGTTTTTTCAACCAGAGCTTCAAAAAACTAGTAACTCAACCCAAGCTAAAGAAAACATGAGAACCAACCAGAAAAATAAAGAAATGAACCCAAAATTCCATGGATATCCAGGAAATGGAAAGGATAGGAAAATCCACTATCAATCTAGGCAATCCTCCATGTTAATAAGAGATCATGACCAATAAACCACATGCATATGCCATGCATGCCAAAACTAGTGAGGAAAACATACATGCAACATTGTACCTGCAATCAAAACCCACTTTAGATATTGATCCCGATGTCCTCTTGCGCTTTCCTGCCCTTCCTTTTCCTTCTTGCTCCAAAACTCCAATATGCCACACTCTCTAAGAGTGCTCCAAGAAACTCTAAGTGTCCAAGTGTATGAGAGAGAGAATGGAAGAGAGAGCTCCAAAACTGAACTGATAAAAGTCTGTGTACTGATCCGCAGAAGCCTTTTTATTGATGAGACCTCTATTTTCTTCATTTCCATTATTTTCCTTCATTTTCCTCCTCACATGAAATCTGTGACCTTTCACTTCCCTTTTCTCCTAATTTCCATTATTTTCATAAATAAATGTGCCAAAATACCATTTTACCTTTCCAAAGCCTTTGTCATTTCCTTAGCCATTAATCAGTCATTAGAGGAAATTTTAGGCTAAAAGTGCCCATGAAATTTTCACGTAATTTCCATGTCATAATATGTAAACCAATCAAAATACTTTGAATTTAAAAAGAGGTACATGTAAATATTTTGGAGGGAAAAGAATAAAAACTACTTTTTTTAATTGTAGTTTTGGCTTATCTCCTTATAGGTTTACTCAAATTTCAAGTGTAGACACTTGTTAGATGTAGAATTTAATTCCACACCCAACGAATACCCATCATGCATACTTTTGAGAAGACCCGCATTGATAAAAATTGAAGATACATTAAAAAAGTGTGTTCAACACGTTTTTTAATGTATCATCAATTTTTATCAATGTTGGTCTTCTCAAAAGTACGCATGACAGTGTGCAAAATTTAATTCCGCATCCAACGAGTGTCTACACTTGAAATTTGAGTAAACTTATAAGAAGATAAGCCAAAAATACAATTAAAAAGGTAGTTTTCTTCTTTTCCCTCAAAATTCATGACTCTTATTTTATTATTTTAACCATTATTTTATTATTTTTCCTTAGGAGGCCACTTTTAGGCTAAAATTTCCTCTAATGCTCCAGTGATCCCCATCACTATGCTTTTTCCCAACATTCAGCTTGGAATAAGTGTCCCATCAACTGTGGTTATTATTTTGCCTTTATTAACTTTTATTACATGGAATTTTCACTAGGGCTGTTACACCAAGACAACCTTCCACCTTCTTTCTTGTAAACTTGCGCTCAAGCCAAAGCAAGAGGAGCCATGGATCGCTACACAGATGTAATCCCTAAAGTGGTTAACATAATAGAAGTGAAAGAAGAGGTCAAACAAGAACGTAAGGTTATTCTTGACCGACATATTAAAATAGAGACCAAACAATTGGTTCCCGAAATAGGAACCTATAGTAGATCTTGACAAACATCTTACATGAAGGTGGTCAATCTATTTTGGTACATCAAAACTCTTATTAGAAGAGTCTTCACTAAATGATCTAACACACAATATGAAATCCTGGTCTATAACGCAGAAATGATGGATAAAATTGAAAGGCTATACATGAAAGTATCTATCTTGACCAAAAAAACAAGAAGACATTATCTTCAGCCCCTCTAATGAAGGCATTGGCTCACCTCCACCAATCCAGGGGGACTCTCCCATAGCATGAGATAATCAAGCGAGCTAGCTTACTACTTTATATTTTATTTCAAAATTGCATTATTGGCATTGGCTTTATTGTGATATTTACTCACTAGCCATGTATTTTTATTAGTTATCTTTTCAGTTCAAGTGATAGACTAGTTGGCTTAACGATAAATAATGTGAATTTTTTTAATCTCTATTACTAGTTTGTTAGTTTGGTTACCCAAGGGACAAACTAGTAGTAAAGGAAAAAAAAATGATGTATCTCTCTTTTTTAATGTGAATATAAATGGAATAATCTTACAAAAAAAACACAATTTAATTATAATTTTTTTTTATTTTGTTTTTTGTTTTTTTATTTTTTATTTTTTATTTTTTTTTGTTTTCTTGGTATCTGGAGGAATATGTAACTATGACGGTTCTCGTGCTTGCGTGACATAGGGCCGATACCCACCAGTTTCCACTATAACCCCCAAGTGCAACCACTCACCTCCCAAGAACGAGCACGGGTAAAGCAGGGATTGAACCTCTGCGCCAACAAACCAAACTCCTGGGGGCTTAATTTATTTAATTGTTAAATTAATTTATAAAATATAATTTCTTTTAATATATATATATATATATATATATATATATATATATATATATATATATATATATATATATATATATCTATATATATATATATATATATATATATATATATATATATATATATATATATATATATATATATTCTAAAACAGTGGGAAAACTTATCCTAACTCAATTATCAAAAGAACAATGGGGACAAACATCATTAGCTACTATTCGCTAATGCAGGTTGACTCATGTTTATTATTCAAGGAAAACCATTCCACCTATAATTTCCCGTTGGTGGTTCGTAAGGGGGTAGGTATTCACTCCTCCTAGATGCCTATGAGTCTTGGGTCATTAACCTATTTCCTTACATCCACGCAAAATGAGCTTTTAGCCAAACAAGAGTAGTTTTAGGGCATACTCTAGGCCCATAGAATATTGGATATCTTACCTTGAAATAAATATCTTTTAAAATAATATTAATATATATATATATATATATATATATATATATATATATATATATATATATATATATATATAAACAATAATAAGAACAAGAGTATGCCCTAAAACAACTTCTACTTGGCTAAGAGCTCGTCTTCCTCATACATAAGGAAACATGTTAACGACCCAAGGCTCAGAGGTATTTGGCATGAGTGAAAGCCTGGCCCCTTACGGACCACTAGTGGTTTATTCCAGGTGACATGGTTTTCCTTGAATACCGATGATGAATCAGTCAACATTCGTAGTTAGCAACTACAGATGGTTGTCCTCACTGTTGGTTTGACAACTCAGTTATGATAGGTTTTCCCACCTGTACAAAAAAAGAAAACAATTATTACTATTACACCATATACCATTATTTCATAAATTATATAAAATAAACACAATATGTTTTCAAAATTTAAATCTATACCATTAGAATAATGAAATATTCAAATTAAAATTCTTTAATTAAAAATAAACAATTATAAATATTATAATTAAAAAATAAACCATAATAAAAATATAACGTAACATAAAATCTTATTATATATTTTGGTTTTAATTTATTTGTTAAATTTAAATAAATTTTTAATTTATTAATTAAATTAATTGAATTATAATATATATATATATATTTTCAATTGTTATAAATTTTACTATGTATTTTTTCATCTACGTAAAGTTTTATTCCAAAATTAAGAAGTTAAAAAAAAAACTAACTGTCGCATACTAATGCTTAATAAAATTTTAATATAAAAATTATATAGTGTTATTAAAGAACTTCACTTAAATTATAGATAAATTTAAAAAACAAAATCATATTTGTAATTAAGTTTAAACATAATATAACTTTGATAGGGTGTTGGAAATAAACCTCGCTGAGGGTGGGAGAAAGCTCGCCATCTCACAGTGTCTCAAGTAATTAAAGATGGATATGGTGTGCGCAACTCCCCCATGCAATCACATGCTAAGATATGAGTCATGACAATATAGTGAATTAATATGGTAACCCCCATGACCTTTTCGTCTTCTTACACAACTTGGGAATCCTTTCCCATTTTCTTCCATCTTCGTGTTTTCACTAGGCTACAGGTGGGATTTCCCCCCCTCAACGTCTGGTTATTCGATGCTCTAGTGAAGGAAGTTCCAAGAAAACCTAGACCCTCATAGACTGGATCTTCATAGGTCTCATTACATCGCTAGTTGGAAAAGTCATTGCCCTTTCTCGACCATTGGGGTGTGTGTGTGTGATGAGATTTAGTGAACTCTAGCGAGGGGGTCATCACCAAAACACAACAAACATCGCCTGGAGAAAGCATGTTGTCCTCAAGTTGGTAAATTATTTGTTTTCCATCACCTTTCGTTTGTATTGTCTGTTTCATTTTGGGTTTCTGATTCTCAAGTTTAGGATTCTGGGTGGCACCACTAAGGTTGAGCAATTTGTTGTTATTACTGCTACTTCTATCCCTCTGGCTCTCCCCTACACGACCTCTATCTCACTACTTTTCTTAGTTCAATTTCATTTCTTTTAGCCCCTCTAGTTAGCTCGATCTCTGATCATTTCTCTTTAGCTTGCTATATTTCGACCTCCCTCTAGTCCATCCATTAACTCAAACTCTTCTTTGGAAATCCCTAGTGTTTGGATATAGTCCTTTCTAGGCATAATGCCAAGGAAAAGAATGTGCCCAAGGCATGATTTTGAGGGTTGCAGTTCCTCAGGAAGACCCAAAGCCTGGTCCCAAGCCTAGTTAGCTGTTGAAATTTATCTTTCTACCACCCCTCATGAAGTTTAAGAAGAAATCTAACATCTTAAAGCCTTAACAACAATAAAACTATATTCCCATTTAAATTTAGAAATCCAAGTTGAAGTCTCTAGATGGGTTCTAGACGCTAACCATACTAGGGGGTGTGGATGCCAATATCTTCACTCCATCACCCTTCATTGGAAAATGAAAACTCTATTAGGTTGTTTCATCAAAGAGAAACATGAGGACCACAATGAAATCATAGTCTGCGTCAATGACATCCAACGAATTCAAAGACGCTAGTGCTCTTGTCAGCCTAGATGCTTGGATGTCACACATTGAGAGGCATCTTCAATGTGGGTGTCACTCTCTAGCAGGCCCAAGCACATAGGATCGGACCCGAAAATGTCTTTAGATGAATGATAGATGCACATGTCTTTTGTTTTATGTTTATGATTAAGAAACTTTATTTTGGATTTTAGAGATCTGTGGGTTGAATCTTTTGAATTCATGACCGGAGAATCCACAGTTTTAAGATTTTTGTATCAACGTTTCGAATCCCAAATGGGATCCATCATCAGGATATGAGAATGATGATGAGCAGAAGAGCAACAAAGAATTGATAAATAGTGATGAGGAAAAATAATTAAAATGACAAACTGTCGGCTGTCAAAATGTAAATCTACTGCTCTTCTTGCTATCCTCACTCTCGATTTTTCGAGTAAAAGGATATCACTCCAAATGTCCCCTCCGTACTGGGACAAGATTATGGATTTTAGAGATCTGTGGGTTGAATCTTTTGAATTCATGACCGGAGAATCCACAGTTTTAAGATTTTTGTATCAACGTTTCGAATCCCAAATGGGATCCATCATCAGGATATGAGAATGATGATGACCAGAAGAGCAACAAAGAATTGATAAATAGTGATGAGGAAAAATAATTAGAATTTTTAATTATTTTTCCTCATCACTATTTATCAATTCTTTGTTGCTCTTCTGCTCATCATCATTCTCATATCCTGATGATGGATCCCATTTGGGATTCGAAACGTTGATACAAAAATCTTAAAACTGTGGATTCTCCGGTCATGAATTCAAAAGATTCAACCCACAGATCTCTAAAATCCATAATCTTGTCCCAGTACGGAGGGGACATTTGGAGTGATATCCTTTTACTCGAAAAATCGAGAGTGAGGATAGCAAGAAGAGCAGCAGATTTACATTTTGATAGCCGACAGTTTGTCATTTTAATTATTTTTCCTCATCACTATTTATCAATTCTTTGTTGCTCTTCTGCTCATCATCATTCTCATATCCTGATGATGGATCCCATTTGGGATTCGAAACGTTGATACAAAAATCTTAAAACTGTGGATTCTCCGGTCATGAATTCAAAAAACTTTATTTTATTTATTGTGTAATTTACAGTTATGGTTTTCTAATATTACCCAATAGAATGTATGTAATGGTTTTGACAATAATACCATACATTTGTAAAACTATTTTTACTCATTTTGATAAACACAAAACTGATACAACACTTTTACTGGCATTAGTCCAATTTCTCTAATAACAATGTACAAAGTGAAAAAATTACATAATATATCTTGTATACCTAAATTATGATTTAATAAAATAAAACTAATTAAAAAAAATTGAATTATAAAATTATAATACCTAACTTCTTTTAAAACATTGTATTAAAAAAAAAAAACAAAAAACAAACATATTTATACTTAAAGAATATACCTACCTTTTCAACATTGTATTTTTAAAACCATTATACGTGTTTCTTATACAACATTATATTTTCAAAATTACTTATTTGTGAAAACTATAATGATATCAAAATAAATATTAATAACTCTATAACACTTCATGAAAAATAAATATTATACCTATTTCTTATACAACATTTTTTTTTGAAATTATTATTCGTGAAAAATTAATAGTATGAAAATAAAAATTAATAACTTATATATATATATTTGGGACAATATTTATCTAACTTAATTATCAATTAACATGGGAAGTAATCATTTATCATTACAAATTAATTTATTATTATTAATTTCTTTTATATGCATTTATAATTTTTCTTTTAAATAATTTTAGTAAATAAATTTATTTTTTCCTCTAGAGTAGCCTGCAGGGAGAAATACATGAGTCTATGCTTTCTATTTGAAATCACCATAAAAATAAAGTAGAAAGAAATATGACAAAACATTTAACTCTGCCTTTCATTTCTTTCTTTGTTCTTACGTTTGACATTGACTCCCAGCGAAGCCATGAATGAAGTACAGTGACATATGGCCCCGCACTTCTTATTCGTTCAAAGATGATTTCCCAAATTCTATTCCACGTTGTTTCCATGTGCAAATTGTGTGAACAGGTCCCCACAAATCAGATTCACAATGAGATACCATGTATGTGTACATTAAAGAAGTTATAATGGTTATCCACATCAACATTCCACATAGTTTACCATGGAAAGTTATTACATTCGAAATTGTGGTCAAACAATATGAATCTAATGATTAAATGAAGACAGCAGTGTTGACATCACGTTGGTCTTTAGAATTTGTAACTTTATTTTATTAATATTATTTTTTAATTAAATTTGAAAATTAATTCGTATATTAATTAATCTTTAGAAAATATAAATTATACAAATTTATTTTAAGTTGTTCATCCTTTTACATTTTTGTTTTAATTAAAAAATATATTTTAAATAAAGATAATATAATTTAAACCTAATTATTCTATGTTAATATTTTTCATCACGTACATATTTGGTTGTTCATCCTCTTACACTAATGTTTTAATTAAAAAATATACTTTAAATAATGTAGTGCCTCGTCCATTGGTGCAAGCTATCATGATACAAGTCATAGTACAAGTCCCATGCTATGAGATCCTAGAAATTCAGGGTTTGTTCTTTTGCTGGTAAATTATTTAAATTATTGGTAAATAGTGAAAACCATTTTCTAATAAATCATTCATAGAAAAATAGGGCAATATTGACTTACGGCCAAAGCCAAGTTTTTATTCACACCAAAAGTCTAAGCTTCAATGCATGTGATATTTGACCGTATAGTGGTCCTATGTAAAGTCTTTGCAAATTTGAGTCATTGGCTTTTTGGTTCATGAACTAACGGAGTCTTATGTTAAAAACCCGATCAAACTATTTGGTTAAATTACTTTCCATTAATTGCACGTGAGTGCACGTTGTGGCGGTCAGGGCGGATGGTTTGCACACTCCCCAGCCACGATCGATTCTTGCCGATGGCTGCAGCGTATTTGTCCCGGTGATGGCGTATCAATGTGTCCGTTCTGACACCTATATGTACCTATATATGTATAAAGAAAAAAAAGGGCCCATGATGCTTCTGTAGGGAACTAGCCCCTCCCATTTTAAAAAATTACTTTCCATTAATTGTAAGTTGACTCATCATACAATCCTCGTTAAATTATTTGCATGTTGACTCATCGCTGACTCATCATGGACTCGACATCAGTAGCAATTTATTAAATTATTAATTGCAAGTTGACTCATCATACGATCCTCATTAAATTATTTGCACGCTGACTCATCATGGACTCGACATCACTAGTAATTTATTAAATTATTTTTTGTTTATCTAGTAGTTCTTAAATGTTATTTTAGGTAAAGTTTTTCATTTTATTTTCAGATCTAATTGATTTAGAATTTCGCACAGATTCATTGAAATCACAAGACTTTAAATTATTCATTGTTTATCCAGTGATTTTAAAGTGTTATATTTTGGAAAAAATTTCATTTTATTTCCAGATCTAATTTGTCTAAAATCTTGTAGGGATTCATTGAAATCATATGTTTGACAGGTGAACTCTTTACAATCAAAGTGCCGCAAAGGTTTTTGAGGGTGTTGAATCTATATATACAATGAAAAAACCAGTTTAGACAACACAAATCAAGATTTGGACACAAATGCTTTCACCAGATTCTAGCTAAAAATCAGTTAGAAACTCCAAAAAATCGCACTTAAAAACTACTCCCTTAATCTATTACTGGTAGGCTATTTAAATGCTTGAATTGGACATTTGTGGAATATTTGAATTGAATATTTATGTGGTGAATTCCATTTCTATTATAGTGAATCTTAATTTTAATAGTGATTATTCTTGTCTGCGGTGAATACAAACTTTAGTATTCCTGGACATTGGGACCTGGACTGGGATTGGATTGTAGCCAGAATGAAACAACTCGGGATATGCCATGATGGCATTCATGATAAGTTAATCTGGTCAGGAAATATGAAAAATGATAACATTAAAGTTGCGGATATATACCTCACTCTCTGTTCCGTGGATGCATAACTGAGTGAGAAACATGTTTTTTTTGCCTTTTGGAAAACTAAATTTCCAAACAAAATCATCCTCTTTACTTGGTTGGGTTTTGATAATAAAAATCTTACTTGGGAGGACTTGCAAAAGAGATAATGGCAAGGACCTCACATCTGCCCTATCTGTAAAGAGGAAACGGAAAATAACAATCATATTTTCCTCAAATGTCAACATATAGTCCAAGTATGGAAAAGGCTTTCTTCACACATTGGTTTTCCGTATATTCAACATGATTGCATTGTGGATTGCTTGCGGTGGTGGAGCTCTCAGAAGTCTGTTTGGAGAATCATTCCACTTATCCTATTTTGGGAAATATGGAAGTGGAGAAACATTTGCATCTTTCAGAATTACACAGGAGATTTCTATAAGGTAATTGAAAGTGCTTTAATTAACCACACACTGCATACATCAAATGAAATATGCTCCAAAGCATGTCGTTACAAGAGGACTGAACTTCAAATGGAATAACCTATGGGTTTTTTTGATGGTGTTGTTCAACGACACACATGTGGGTGCGGTTTTTGGCTTGTCATCTCAGATGCATTGACATACAGAACATATTGGCATGGAGGTAGGGGCACTAACACAAAGGCTGAAGCAATGGCCTTATGGGGCCTCCTATGGTTCACCAATTTCCTTGATATCCCTCTCATACATATCCATGGGGATTCAAAAATTATAATCAATCAAATAATGGGCAATGCAAACATCACAAATCCATTATTACTTGGCTGGCTGAGGAGAATTGACCTACTATGGAATCAACATAACAACTCCACTATCAGGCATGTTCGCAAAGAACAGAATATGGAGAACAGAATATGGATGCTGATGAACTATCGAAGAGGGGATTAAATGGTAACTCTAGTAAAATGCACTTAGAAATTATCCTAAATCAGAATGTCATAGATATAGGAGACTTCCCATTCCCTGGGTAAGTTTCTTCATCCCCTCTTTTTTTGTATAGTTTTTGTAACTCTACTAGTCTTATACCTGTTAGCTTTCAATCATTCGGAAGGATGGACACGCTGCTATTTTAACACTGTGTAGCTGGCTAGAAGATGCAGATGACATGCCGAATGCATACTATATTCTCCTATGGTTTTTAATTGCATACAACTGTGTCATGCATGTTTATATTTCTGGATATGTACGTGGTCTATGGACTGTTATATCTCTTTATATGTTTTGTATATGGCAATACTTGGACGGAATGCTAAAATTGCATCTCGAGATGGGACTATAATGATGTGGAACATTTGAAAGGCATTGTAAATATCCTGAATTTTGAACTATTAATATATATATCATGCTTTTTTTAGTTCGGGAAAAAAAAACAAAAAACAAAAAAAACAACAACTTTAATATTATTAAACTCGTGATTGCTTTTGTTTGTGAATCAATTGAATTTCTTCAGCACACATAGATACAACCTCCAAACCTTATATATATTAGGAATATATTGAACTCTATTGGATTCAGTGTTATATTATTGAACTCTGTAGTGAAATATTGAATTCGACGAAAGTTTGTGGCACATTATTAAACTCTATAAACTCTATAGTGAAGTTGAACTTTGAAGTTAAGTATTGAACTATGCAGCTGAGTGTATTGAACAGTGCAATGAAGTATTGAACTCTGCTACATACTCAACTTTGTGGCTGAGTATATTGAACTCTGCGATGAAGATTGAACTCGACAGAACTCTGCTATGAAGTATTGAACTCTTCTGCGTATTCAACTCTACGGATGAGTGTATTAAAATTTGTGAAGATTTGCGACATTGTTGAACTTCGTCGGATATATATCCTCTCATTGGGCACATAATGATATCTCTGTGATGATTATCGACAGTGGCTTTATGAATCTTTACGGCGAACAAGAGGTGGGTTATCCTTACAATGAACATACCATGTGTATAAGTTCTTCTTATTTTATCTGCTTTTAAATATATGATCACTTTGTTACATATGCCAAGAACTCAAATCAACAAAGTCATCCTAAATAATCCTTATGATCATATCTTTATAATTCATTAGAAATGAGAGAAGAAAGAGAAATATAATATAAAATACAGTTAAAGGCAATGTGCGATAAAAATTTAAAATGTTAAAAGATATTATTAAATAGAATATTAGGGTTTGAGATTTAATTGTATAGAAACTAGATTATAAGTATGAATACATGAAAATAATTGTAGAAATTTACAGGGTAAGTTCTTCAAACAAAATATCAAAGGAAACCGCTCACAAACAGAACACAGATCAATACATCAGTGTTCTTGATGTGGTTAAAACCATCAAAGAGGGAAACAGTCCACGGCATGAGCCAACGCAGCCACTTCAGGCAATTTATTAATAAAAGAATGGAAATTTGCATAATCTTCTCTCATGAACGGTTACACTATAAATGACCCTCCATGCTCTTTAAATAGAGATCATGGACCAATCAGGGGTTAAGCCATGGATCAATTGTCGGTAATACCAAAGAGAGAATGAACCGTCAGATCACTACATATCGTAACTGTCGGATTGGAAGTTACAGAAGTACATAGTAAAGAAACACACTTTACCTAACTCTACACTAGACCAAGTTATACTTAACTCTTTCCTATGTGTTGGAATATCCTAACATCCCCCATTAAGAACAACTTGGGATAGGATTGAAGGATGTACAAATATGACACAATAGGAGAAGGATGGAGGCACTAGAGCCTATCCCCCCTTAGTGACAACTTCCTAAACTCCAACCATAAATCTAAGTTTAGTAAACTTCGCTTTTGTGAGAGCCTTTGTAAAGATGTCTACAACTTGATCATTTGTTGAACAATATTGCACTTCAAGAACATGGTCATGAATGAGCTTTCTGATGAAGTGTATGTGTAGTTCAATGTGTTTATTGCGTTGATGTTGGATTGGATCTTTGCATAGTTGAATGGAACTTTGATTATCACACCAAAGTGTAGTCGGATGTTGCTGCTGAAAGCCAAACTCTGACAGGATCTGACGAAGCCACAGGGCTTCCTTACTAGCTTCTACAGCACCACAATACTCTGCTTCTGCTAAAGAAAGAGAAATGGAACTTTGTTTCTTGCAAGCCCATGTAATAGGTCCTGAACCAAGAGTGAACACATAACCTGCAGTAGACTTCCGATCATCAGGGTCACCAACCAATCGGAATCAGTGAAACCAACCAATAGAGGAGACGCTTCTGCATTGTAATGATTCCCAAACTAAATTGTACCTCTAACATAACGAAGTATTCTTTTAGCTGCTTTCCAATGACTTTCATGTGGGTTTTGCATAAATCAAGCAATAAGGGCAACAACAAAGGAAAGGTCAGGACGAGTATGGGTTAGATACAAAAGTTTTCCTACAAGTTGACGGTATAAGGTAGCATCAACTTTAGGGGAAGTACAAGTGACTGAAAGTTTGGCTCCAGACTGAAAGGGAGAAGGGGCTAGCTTATAGTCTTCCATGTGAAAATGGCGTAGAAGATCATAGACATACTTGGACTAGGAAAGGGATATACCTTCCTTGGATTGCAAGACTTGAAGACCAAAAAAATAATGCAAATGTCCTAAGTCTGTCATTTCAAACTTCTTTTTAAGGTTGAACTTCACATGGTTTATAAGGTTGGGATCACTACCAATATGGATAAGATCATCAACATAAAGAACAAGAATGATAAGAGACTTGCCCACTTTCTTGGTGTAGACAGTATTGTCAAAATGACACCTAGAAAAGCCAGCTTCTAAAAGAAAGCTATCCATTTTGGCATACCAAGCCCGAGGGGATTGCTTGAGACCATAAAGGGATTTCTTATGCCGATATACAAGGCTGGAGTCTGTTTGTATAGAGCCAGTAGGTTGTTCCATATAGATTTCTTCATGTAAGTCCCCATGCAAGAACGCAGATTTAACATCCATCTGATGGACTTCCCATTTGAAAGAGGCAGTAAGGGAAAGAACAAGGCAGATAGAGTTCATTTTGGCAACATGGGAGAAGCTTCTAGTATAGTCAATGCCTTCTACTTGTGAAAAACCCTTAGCAACAAGACTAGCTTTATGTTTATCAACTTTTTCATCTAGTCCATACTTGGTTCTGTAAACCCATTTGCATCTAACAAGTTTTTGTCCCTCTGGTATAGGAACAAGATCCCATGTATCATTTGCCAATAATGAATGATATTCTTCATTCATAGCTGTGTCCCAATCTGGATGGCCTGAAGCTTCTGTAGAGGTGTCAAGATCATAATTCACTGAAGCTTGGGCCAGTAAAGAAGATGCTCTATCAAACTGAGAATGTGTGCGTCGCTAATCTGTAGGATCACCGACAAGAGCACCTACTGCATCTCGAGTAGCACAGACCTATTTTGGAAGCTGAGGAACTGAAGGAGGATCCTGAGAAGGTGGGGGAGGATTGTCATCCTCACTGTCATCATCTGAAGAAGAAATTTTTTCAGAAGTAGAAGGGATAGAGAGAGGTGGCACATCCGCCAAACTAGGCTTGTAGGCTGATATATTTTCAGCAAACTTTACATCTCTTCTAATGATAACATTTTTGGATTTAAGTGGAATAAGTCTATATCCTTTGACATCTTTAGAATATCCAACAAAAATAAATTTTTCACTCTTAGGTTCTAAAGATTTATGTTTCTCATCTAGAATATGGGCCCATGCTTCACTTCCAAAAACACGAAAGTGACTTACATTTAGTTAATTGAGCTCCATGCTTCTTCTAGAGTGATATTCTTTAAAACCTTAGTAGGAGTGCGATTTACTATGTAATTTGCACAGTTAATTGCTTCTGCCAAAAAATTAAGACTAAGTCCTTTAGATTGAAGTATACAATTAGCCATTTCCTTTAAGGTGCAATTCTTCCTTTCAGCGACACCATTTTGTTGTGGAGTATATGGAACAGTCTGTTGCATTCGAATTCCATTCTTAGTGCAAAAGTTGATGAATTTGTTGTTAACATATTCTCCGCCATTATCAGATCTTAGCTTAAGAATTTGATATCCATATTGTTTTTCAACAAAGGCCTTAAAGGCCAAGAACATGTTAAATACTTCACTCTTGAGTTTTAAGAAGTATACCCAAGTGCGTCTGGAGAAATCATCAATGAAAGTTAAGAAATACTTGTAGCTAGAGAATGAAACAACTGGAAGTGGACCACATAAATCACTATGCACAAGCTGTAAAGGGGCTGAAGCGTGCCAAGAGGCACGTTTTTCAAAACTATCTCGATGATGTTTTCCGTGTACACATCCAGAACAAACACCATCTTTGCAAGATACCATTGGAAGACTTGTCACCATATTTTCTTTACATAGATTCTGAAGAGAGAGATAGTTTAAGTGACCAAATCGCTCATGCCAAAGTTTGCTCACTTCATCATTATGAGAAACAAATACCGAGGGAAGATTTGATGACCGAAAGTTGTTAAACTTATACAACCTTGTAGAATCATCAACAATGCCAGTAGTTAAAATCTGTCTAGGATCTCTTAGGTCCTTAATTACAACATAGTGAGGTGAAAATTCAACGATTTTACCTTCACCTGAATGAGTTATCTGATATACAGATAGAAGGTTGCAGGATAAGGTTGGAACACATAATACATCATTAAATTGACCATTGTCTATGTGAACAGTTCCAGTCCGTACAACACTAATAGATCTATCATCACCAACATATATATTTTTGGTGTTACAATCATTTAAAGAAGAAAACATGGATTTGTTTTTGGCCATGTGATAAGAAGCTCCAGAATCAATGAGCCACTCATGAGAATGAGAAGAAGAGGATACATTTAGTGCATATCTAGACTGAGATGCTTGACAACCACATGCAGAAAGTGCTATTCTTGAAGATGAAGTTGAAGTTGAAAAGTGCTCCAAATGGATGTTATGTTTCTTCATTGCCGCTTCCAAGGCTTCCATCTTCTTAAAGCATTTGGATTCTAGGCGGCCATCTCGATTACAAAATTGGCAATGTCTATCAGTCTTCTTCCCTTTGTTTTTATTTGCCTTATCATTTTGTTGAAATGATTTTTCATTTTGAGACTAAAATTGCTTAGGACCCTTGTTTGGTTTATGACCATTCTTTTTAGAATACAACTTCTTAGGATTCTTTGAATTTGGTTGTTGTTGGGTGGCTAAGGCTTTCTTAGAAGAGTTTTCAAGATTAAGAAGACCAAGATGTAAGATTTTTTCTTGTTCTCTTATTAAAGAATCACAAAAGGCATCAAAGGAAGGAGACTTGTAGTCTTGTCCTTGAGAACTGAAGACTTCTCTAGTAGAATGGAAGGTGGAAACAAACACAGAGTAGGCTGGTCCCAACTTAGTAAGAATGGAATAGATAAGGCTATCGTCTTCTTTCTTAACCCTAACACCTTCCAAGAGAAGTCTAAGGGTCTTGAACTTGGAAAAAAAATCTTTAATGGAAGAAAAATTATTGGGGTCCAATGTAAGCAACTCATTTTCGAGTTGATGGGCTCTAATTTCTTTTTTAATTCCAAAAACTTTAGTGAGTTGTTTTATTGCTTCATTAGGAGTATCAAGTTCTGCGATATGGAATCTAAGGTCTGGAGAAATAGACATCCCTATCAACCCACGTGCTTGATCTTGCCTATTTTCCCATTTGGCTGCCTTATCTTCATCTTGAGGTTTGGTTTCTTAGCTTGAGGCTATTCTGTAAAGACCTTTACTTCTAAGTAAATCCACAATGTAGGACCACCATTGGAAGTAGTTGGTGCTGTCAAGAATAAATTGGCATGGACTTTCCATTTTAACAGAAACTGAAGCTGTAGATGCTAAAACTAAGTGTTCCAATGGAAAGATCTCGAAAAAATAGGTTGATTAAAAAAAAACGGCTTCCGAATGAAGAAGTTCTGGATTTTTGAAGAAAAGTTATTGAGGATGCTGACGAAGTGCGTGAATGTGTGGAAATGCATGATAATGTTATATTTAAAAAAAATCTCCCCACTTTCCAAACATAAATCTAATTAGCTTACTTTTAAATAAATTTATGTGACTCACTTTTACAATGGTACTTTATGAGCTACCCACTAAATTGTAACTTAAATAAAAGATAAAGAGACTTTACAATTATAAGTGACTTACTTTTTATAATGGGTGAGAACACTTTTACATAAAGTAACTTTAAAACGTAAGCTACATGTGCTTGTTGAAAAAGTAACTCAACAAAAAGAAAGACTTGAACCCAAGATCTCTATTCTCATAAAGTAACTTTGGACCAAGTGAGCTAGGTTAGTAATTTTTGGAAAAGAAAAAGAGGTTTTTTTTTTTTTGCAATCACTAAAGCTTTGAGGTGCATGCTTACTTGAGAAAGCTCTTTTTTGCCTACAAAACAAAAACCTTAAAACCCAACACGGACATACAAAAAAAAAACCTTATGGTTTGAAGTTAGCTTTACCCGGAAATTAAAAATTTTCCTCAATGTTTCTGATTTTCAGAGATCACACTAAGGCGAGGCGGAAAAGAGCATACGCATTAAAAAAATCCTTCCTTTCTATTTCTGATTTTCCCAGATCACACAGAGTCGTGGGGCAAAGAGAATACGCAGAAATGAGAGGTACAGATGTGGTAATAAAAAAACAAAGAGCTAAATAAACCGAAATAAACAGAGAGAAAATAACTAAAAACTGCAAATAAACACTGTATACCTCCAGACCTTAATAATGACGTAGCTAGGGCTACCGGAAACCTTTTCGTGTCAAATGAAAGGGGTTCCTCACTAGAACAAATGCTCCTAACACAATAGAGCAGTCCTCTTGGCTTGAAAGCAGTTAGAAACAGTAGATCTAGGAAATGACATTCGAATATAGTTCTACTAGCTTCAGATAACTGATGTGGCCCTCAAATAGCTCTGATACCATGTAGGAATTTACAGGATAAGTTCCTCAGACAGAACACCAAAGGACACCACTCACAAACAAATCACAGATCAATACACTAGTATTTTTGACGTGGTTAAAACCCTCAAAGAGGGAAACAGTCCACAGCCTGAGCCAATGTGGCCGCTTCAGGCAATTTATTAATAAAAGAATGAAAATTTACATAAGCTTCTCTCATGAATGGTTACCCTACAAATGACCCTCCATTCTCTTTAAATAGAGATCATGGACCAATCAGGTGTTAAGCCACGGATCAATTGTCGGTAATACCGAGGAGAGAATGAATCGTCGGATCACTACATATCGTGACCGTTGGAATTGTAAGTTACAAAAGTACATAGTAAAGAAACACACTTTACCTAACTCTACATTAGACCAAGTTATACCTACCTATTTCCTATGTTTCGGAATATCATAACAATAATTAATGGTAAAAAAAAATTGTAACTTGAGAGACTAGAATAAAGAGTTAAAAGAAAAAATAAATAACAAATTAGCCATAAGTATATGGAAACTAAATTAGATATAAAATCTATAAAGGAAGAAATGAATAAATTAATTGTGCTAAATCACGAGCGTAATGAAAAAACCTTGAATCTAATAAATATTGGTATAAAAGAGCATAAATATGAGGACACTTTAGCTATAGTACAACTAAAACAAGAAATTAAAATACAAATTGAAACAACTTATCTCATAAAAGAAAATGTTAATTTTCCAGTGTTCTATGCTTAGCACAATCACTTATTCCAATTTTTCTTCAATTAGCAATCAATTGTCCAATAAATTCAATCTTCCAGTAACAATAAGCAATTCTAGATAGAATAGTAAATCCAATGCACAATAGAAGACAACCAAGAGCAATAACAAGAGACACGAGATTTGGTCAAAGACCAGGGAAAAACCCCAAAAGGGGGAAAACCCTTTCCAATTCATCAACATCTTGTCAAAGTCAAATATTTGACTATCCAAAAATGCAACCAACCAATATCCAAGAGAGGAGCCCAAAAGTCAAATCTACAATTTTTAGTCAAAGTCAAAAATGGTCAATAACAGTTAAAGATGCCCTAACCAGTCAACATTCAACAATGAAAGTGTCTCCAAAAATTTCAATCTTGGCGACAGAAAAATCAGCCTCTTTAGCTCAGTGAAAGATGGTCAAAACAGTCCCAAAAATTGCCTCAGAAATTAGTCAACCTTAAGGTCAACCCTACGGTCAAATGACAACTTTAGATCTGTGGTTAGCCAAGGTCAAAGTGCCCAGAAATCTTTTCTCTCCTTTCCTATGAATTTAGCCTCCAAAGTTGAACCAAAACCAAAGTCAAACAAATCCAAAACTCCAAGAGTTAATGCTAGTCAAAAGTGCCCTAATCAAGAAAGTCAATGCAACACTGAAATGCCTTCTTCCTCTTCGCACATGTGAGCTCATATCCTTACAATTTCAGATAAGATCGAAACAATCAAGAGAAAATAGATGATTTATGTGATGCTCCAAAGTGATGTGACAAATGGTGTATTTATATGCTTCTTAGGAGGTCGAATTATCTTTCCCAGGTTGACTTGTACTTTTGTGCACATGTGGGTTTCACTTTAAAAATTAAACTTTTCCTTGACCAAATTAAATTCTTCCAAGGGCTAGGAGGGGTCTTTCTTGATGAGGAAGGTTGTCCAAAGGAGGAAATTTGTCCCTGAGTTTCCAAATTAACACTCCCTTTCAGTTAGGGAGTAATTTCTGACTGCACCATGAATCTCATCTCAAAAATATCATCATCGTCATCACTAAACCAAGTCATATCTCATATCTTCTCATTTGTTGAACACTCTCGAATATAAAGAAGAAGAATCATCATAGGGGAGCTGAAGCTACCACCCTATATCCAAGGACAATAGGCAACATACTACTTACCATGGGGTAAGAATCACAACTATCCTATTGTCTATTGATATTCCCACCTTGACCCTCAAGAGTCAGTGGTGGAACACCTGCATCCACTACCTTGGGGGAGATACACACTTATCATGCAAGGTTAGGATCAGACACACCCAAGGCACTCAAGGGAGATACACACTTACCATGATAGGTAAGGATCAAAAACTCCCAAGTTTTACTCACCCATTGGCTAGATGGGTGGTAATCCTGACAAGACCAGCTTGTGGGTAGGATGCATACTGGGATATACTCGCTAGGGGGAGATACACACTTACCATGAGGTAACGATCAGACACAACCCTACATTGACAATATAGGAGATAGACATTTACCATGAGTTAAGGATCATACACACTTATTGTCCACGAGTTCTCTCAACCCCGGGAGCTCTTCAACTCAATTCCTCTCCCTGGGAGATCAGATAGGTGGAAAGAGCATATCTCAATGTCATTGATAAGCCGAGACCTAACAGGGTCACATCCGTCAGTCCAAGTCATTCTATGAAGACCAAGAACTTCCTTTTTGGCAAAGCCTTAATAAGAATGTTTGCTATCTACTCATCCGTCAAAATATGATGGAGTCTCACTACTCCTTTCTACACCATGTCTCAAATGTATTGATACATGATCTCAATGTTCTTAGAATTGTCACAGAATACATGATTCTCTGCCAAACATATCCCACTCTTGTTATAACAATATATAACTATCATATCCAGTACCTACTCAAACAAATTTCCAAAGAGCTTCCTCAACCATACAACCTCACAACTTGCCATGCTGGAAGTAATATACTCAACCTCCACAATACCATGGGAAATGAACTTATGCTTTATGCTCATCCAAGATATCATGGTAGAACCCAAACTTAAGAAACACCTTGTTGTGCTCTTCATGCCAATAACATTTTTGGTAAATTCAACATCAATGTACCCATTAAGTCTCACATCTCCAATAGTATATCTCAGACTAAGATTAATCATCCCATGCAAATATCTCAGCACATGCTTAACAACAACCCAGTGTGCATGGAGAGGCTCAGTCATGAATTGAATCAAAGTCTTTACTAAAAAACATATGTCAAGATGGGTGTTCATAGGGAACATCAATGCCCCCATAAACTATTGATGCTTAGAGGGATTCACCAAGTCGGGTCCAACAACTTCTCCACATAGTTTCTTTAAGTTTGTCTCCATTGGTGTGGCCAAGGACTTGCATTTTAGCATTCCAAATATTTCCAATAGTTTCACATTGTATATTCCTTAAGAAAGGAAAATTTCACCAGGTCTTTGACACACTGTTGATCGACAAAAATGTCCTTCGTCAACATTAGGGAAGACCATTTGGTCAGGAACTTAAAGCAACTCCTTTTCCATTGAGGATGGTGGTTCTAAAGGTTATGGGTCCAATTACCTTGTCATCTAAGACTAACCTAAAACTAATCTAATACTTATATAATATAAACTAAGAGTTAATCTGTCCATATCATACTATGTTACATTTCCTTTATATCGATCTTTAAAGATGTAAGTTAAAGAATTAAATAGACACAAAGGTTTGATCGACTTAAAAAGGTCGATAAACCACAATTAAATGATTTATTTGCCTCTTTAAGAGAGGACTTTATGTAGGCTAAGATGCAAATGTAAAATTAATCTAAAACATGAAATCCTATCTCAAGCTAGAATGGGATAGCCCTCTCCTAATCCGAGAGCAAGTTAACTAAACAAGGGGAAGGACTGTATAATTCATCACATGATTCTGTATTAATTAAAGGAAGCAATTCACATTTAACTAATACAAGTGAAAAGAATATAAGCCTGCAAATGAATAATAAATAGTTATTAGTCACCACAGGAACACTTCAATGGATTAAGATTGATTTCAATCTCATTCTACCCTACAAAGATAGCTCTAACAAAGCTTCAACAGTAAAATGTCAACGACACAACAATAGTGCATAATAGCCAAGAAACATAATACTGTTTAGAATAAATATCAGAACCAAAAATGAAACTTTAACAGTGAGACAATAATCTTGAGTTTTGGTAGTAGTACACAAGAACAAGAATTAATTAAATAGTGCCAAAGCTTATTACAAAATACGCAGTCCTGGAGTAGCTCAGACCCTTAATAAAACTGCTTGCAATAGTGCAAAGCAATTATAACATAGCCAAAACCCTCTTTCAATCTCTACAATAACTCTCTATGTGCTAAAAAATAGTGTATAAGCACAAATGAAGTCATTGTAGAGACCCCCTATGGTGGATTGCGACCTCCTCCACTTGCATCGAATTCAAGGGTATTTATACAAGATTTACAGAGCTAATAAGCCCCCTTATATATCTCAACAACTGAATCTGGAGGTTTTCTTCAACAGGTTGAAAACATATTGTTTTAGTTGAATACAGGCCAAATTTGGGAAATCGTTACACCAGTCGAATTAATTTCGAACAATATTTGCCACATGGAGGGGGGCCTTTAGAAACATGGACCAAGCACGATGCTATGTCCTGTTACACAAATCACAGAGGAGATCATAACTTTATTATTAAAATATTGAAAACATAGATTAAACTATAAAAATGTGTTAAACTATACTTATGCCAAGATACCTTTTTAAATTAATTAAGTGGATTTTACTTATACGCGGCAAGAGCTGAATGGTATCAGAGGTAAGCTCATTAGAACTTTTAAAATGAGGCAAAACGAAATAGTTGCGATATTGTGCGACTCCAATATCTTTATTCAACTCCCTTTAATAACTTTATAGGGTCCATTATATCAGAGGCCTTGTATCAGCGATTTGATATCAGAGGTTTTACAATTGTTACCATTTAAAAGTTTTGATATATAAGTGGACGCGATATTTCGGTTAGACCATCATTAATACGCATATCGAGTTTGACTTATCAGAACCTGGTAGATATCAAAAGTCAGAGGGGGAGGCACATTGGGATATCGATGATCGAAGAGATATGAATATCAGAGATCAGAGATCAGATGGATATGATTATCGAAGTTCAAAGATCGGAGGGATTGGCATATTAGAAATCAGAGATCAGAGGGATATGATTATCGAAGATCAGAGATCGAAGGGATTGGCATATCAGAATATCGGCGAGGAATCATATCAGAGTTTTTTAAATGTGTCTTGAAAGGAAATCTCCAATATGCATTACCTCTAATATGCGAGAGCGGAAACAATGACGTGGAATGTGGGTCCTCCAACAAGGCTTATAAATTATAGCACCTTTATATAATGGTCAGACTTTGGTTATATGATATGTTTGTTTTAATACTTTGAAGTCTATAAAAAGGGTTTGCCACATACATATTTCAAATTTAATATGCCCCCCATGCCACTTATATGGATTGGATATTATATTCTTTTATTACGACATAAGCCATTGTATTATGAATCGGGGTTTTGACATCGGGGAATTCTAAAAGGGTTCCTCCGATGTCAAAGCTCTGATATCTCCGATATATTATAACCACTTGTTTCATTAATACAAAGGCACTTAATCTTGTTTTTTAACCTAAAGTTAATTCATTAAGATCCAACTTGGTCTCGGGGCTATGATTTATTAAAATATTTCATTAAAATATTTAAAAAATAAAATCTTAATTATATTTACAAAGATAAATGTTTTATTGCGCAATCTTGAGAGGGAAGGCTCTGTCTCTCTCAAGAAATGCACATTTCTACCTAGTAACTATCCCCCAGGACGTTTTGTGCATTTTTGAGGAACAATGACTACTGGCCTAGAAAATTGTATAGTGTAGTCACTGAGCCTACAGCCATTGCCAGATGGGATTGCACAATTCTAGCAATCAACAGCTAGACTAGAATGAGCATTGCGCAGTTCCAGTAGTCAGTATCTCATCATCCCAAACTGTGCCTTGCACAGTCTTGGTAGTCAGTATCCCAACCTCCCGGCCGAAATTGCGCAACCTTCATGATCAGTCACATAGGTATGTTGCAAGTCGGTTCTGAAGTTCATTTTGGTTTTTGACTGATAGATTGCTTCCCATGAGTGTTTCCATGTCTCCAGGTATTGAAGGTGTTCATCTGTCGCTCAGAAGTGTAGGTGCAATAGTTTCCAAGAGGAAAGAGTCGAATACACTGCTTAAAGCACACTTGGAGATGTAGTCGATCAAATGTCTATGAGCTTGCCTACTCACGAAGACATCAAGTTGTTCGTAGACAAGAAGATCAAGATATCACAGTGAGCAGCGTCAAGAACAATAGCTGAAGGGAGCATACCGAATGCAGCGAACGTAACGAATGCAGTGAATGCAATGAATGCAAGAGGAAGGTTGTTGACAACACAGAGGCGGAACAAATTTGCAAGATCAAGCAGATCCATTGATGATGAAAGCAACTTTGGAAACTCAGGCTATGAGGTGACGATGTGACATGAAGATCGCACGAAGACAGAGAATGGAACAAAGAAGGAGTTGCATGTGCTGAAGCAGCAACTCAAGGAAGAAAATGAAGCTGCATAAACAAACAAATGAATTACAGCGGGAACAGGAACAACAGTGGGTGAAACATGCACTCATGGATGAAACTGCGCCTGTACAAGTTAAATATCCATCCCAACAGATGACATGGAGCAAACATGGTGAGCAGTGTTTTTGAACACATGCAAGAGATTCAGAAGCATGCATGTCATTGTGTGTACGCATGCAATCCAACCCATTCAGCACACTCACCAAGGTGAAGACAAGAAGCAAGTCCAACTGGAGCTGAACATGTACTTCGGCAAGTTGATGTGCATGACCACCAACACACATTTTAAGATCAGCACGAACACTATGCATCAGTGTGTGCTGGTTAAAACGCACACAAGAAGACCATGTGCATGTTAGCAGACGAGTTGGATGAAGGAAGCAAACCAATGCACCAGATACAACAGAGGCAAGAGTTCGCTTCAGCAAGATGTCACCATGGGGTGTATGCACACCATCACGGATGACCAAGCTTGGAACTAACTCACCACCTTCACCATCACAAGCATGTCAAAGACTTGGTCTCATCACAACAGACCGAGTGTCAGTGATGTCTTACATGGCTTGCTCAAGTCATTTTGTCTCACATGAGTACATGTGCATTGTAATGTTGAGTCATGTCAAGTGTAAGTCAAGTGTCAATAGTTGGATGTAACAGTCATAGAGTAGGTGAAGAGTCATGAGGGTAGTTGAATGGTCACAAAGGGGAATGTCAAGGGTAACCCCACCCTTTTCTATAAATAGTCCCTCATAACTCATTGTAAGGGCTTTTTGGTCAGCCAAGCTTCTGATAAGGCTATCTTGGAAAGAGCTTGGACAGTATTATAACTTGCCTTGGCTTCTCCACTACATGGATCCAGTTCATATCTTTGGAGGAGTAGGCAGATGTGGTTGTAATGTTCCATTGTTGGGGCTAGCAGGTTTACATGGATGTATTGTATGATTGGAACTTACACTTCTTCATATATTAAGAACCAACACGTTTTCATGCATGTATTTTATTTGTTGTAAGACTGATCTTTAACACTTGTAATGCATGTTGCTTTAACTTGTGTTATACATCTAAACTAATTCATTTGTCGTAATGCATAACCTACTAATGGAAATGTGTTGTATATGCTGCTAATGTTGTCCCCTCTGTTTCAACTGCTCTGCCGGACATCAGACAGACCTTTCACATAAACCTTGCTATAACAATAGTTGCACTCGTTTGGACTGATTTGTGAGTGCTTCACGTGTTATATTACCTTGTATGTTGTGACTACCGCATCCGAGTGGACTACTCCATCAGAAGTTGTGTATGTCTTGTGTGTTGTGTGTTCCTAGCCGAGTTGGGATTGATCCCTTTCAACCTAGAACTCATCTCCACCCTCATCTCAACCCACATATGTTAGAACCTCTCATCCACCTTCCTTGACTCACTGCAGTGGTCACACCCTTGCTACTGACAGAGTTATCTTACTTGCCTCTATGCAACATCGCGGTAAAGGCATTGCTTTACGACCCACTGCTGGGACTCCTACACCAAATGTTCTAAGGGCTAATTAAGACTTCTTACCTGGGAGATCCCCTTACATGTTGGCGGGTCCAGCACCATCAACACCTCCTCACATGCAATCTATGACCTTTAACCTCCCTTTTCTCCTAATTTCCATTATTTTCATAAATAAATGTGCCAAAATACCATTTTGCCTTTCTAAAGCCTTTGTCATTTCCTTAGCCATTAATCCGTCATTAGAGGAAATTTTAGGCTAAAAGTGCCCATGAAATTTTCACGTAATTTCCATGTCATAATATGTAAACCAATCAAAATACTTTGAATTTAGAAAGAGGTAAATGTAAATAATTTGGAGGGAAAAGAGTAAAAACTACTTTTTTTAATTGTAGTTTTGGCTTATCTCCTTATAGGTTTACTCAAATTTCAAGTGTAGACACTTGTTAGATGCAAACATTCTGCATCCAACGAGTGTCTACACTTGAAATTTGAGCAAAATTATAAGGAGATAAGCCAAAAATATAATTAAAAAATGGTTTTCTTCTTTTCCCTCCAAAATTCATAACTCTTATTTTATTATTTTAACCATTATTTTATTATTTTTCCTTAGGAGGCCACTTTTAGGCTGAAATTTGCTCTAATGCTCCAGTGATCCCCATCACTATGCTTTTTCCCAACATTCGGCTTGGAATAAGTGTCTCATCAATTGTGGTTATTATTTTGCCTTTATTAACTTTTATTACATGGAATTTTCACCAGGGTTGTTACACCAATACAACCTTCCACCTTCTTTCTTGTAAACTTGGGCTCAAGCCATAGCAAGAGGAGCCATGGATCGCTACACAAATGTAATCCCTAAAGTGGTTAACATAATAGAAGTGGAAGAAGAGGTCGAACAAGAACATAAGGTTATTCTTGACTGATATATTAAAAGAGAGACCAGGCAATTGGTTCCCGAAATAGGAACCTCTAGTAGGTCTTGACAAACATCTTACATGAAGGTGGCCAATTTATTTTGGTACACCAAAACTCTTATTGGAAGAGTCTTCACTAAATGATCTGACACACAATATGAGATCTTGGTCTACAAGGCAGAAATGATGGATAAAATTGAAAGGCTATACATGAAAATATCTATCTTGACCAAAAAACAAGAAGACATTATCCTCACCCCCTCTAATGAAGGCATTGGCTCACCTCGACCAATCCAGGGGGACTCTCCCATGGCATGAGATAATCAAGCGAGCTGGCTTACTACTTTATATTTTATTTTAAAATTTCATTATTGGCATTGGTTTTACTATGATGGTTAATCATTAGCCATGTATTTTTATTAGTTATCTTTTCAGTTCAAGTGATAGACTAGCTGCCTTAATGATAAATAATGTGAAATTTTTTAATCTCTATTACTAGTTTGTTAGTTTGGTTTCCCAAGTGACAAACTAGGAGCAAAAGAAAAAAAAAATGATGTATCTGTCTTTTTTAAAGTGAATACAAATGGCATAAACTTACAAAAAAACACAATTTAATTATAATTTTGTTTTATTTTTTTATTTTTTGGTATCTGGAGGAATCTGTAACATGATGGTTCTCATGCTTGCATGACATAAGGTCAATACTAGCTAGTTTCCACTATAACCCCCAAGTGCAACCACCCACCTCCCAAGAATAGACACGAGTAAAGTGAGGATTGAACCATTGCGCCAGCAAACGAAACTCCTAGGGGCTTAATTTATTTAATTGTTAAATATATATATATATATATATATAGATAGATAGATAGATTCTAAAATAGTGGGAAAACTTATCCTAACTCAATTATCAAAGAAACAATGGGGACAAGCATCATTAGCTACTATTCACTAATGTAGGTTGATTCATGTTTAATATTCAAGGAAAAAAAATGCCACCTATAATTACCCATTTTTGGTTCATAAGTGGGTAGGTTTTCACTCCTCCCATATGCCTATGAGTCTTGGGTCGTTAACCTATTTCCTTACATCCAAGCAAAATGAGCTTTTAGCCAAACAAGTGCAGTTTTAGGGCATACTCCAGGCCCATAGAGTATTGGATATCTTACTTTGAAATAAATATCTTTTAATATATATATATATATATATATATATTAACAATAATAAGAACAAGAGTATGCCCTAAAAATGCTTCTACTTGGCTAAGATATCATCTTCCTCATACATAAGGAAACATGTTAATGACCCAAGGCTTAGAGGTATCTGGCATGAGTGAAAGCATGTCCCCTTACAGACCACTAGCGGGTTGTTCTAGGTGGCATGGTTTTCCTTGAATAATGGTGATGAATTAGTCAACATTCGCGGTTAGCAACTAGAGATGTTTGTCCTCACTATTGGTTTGACAACTAAGTTAGGATAGATTTTCCCACTTGTGCAAAAAAAGAACAATTATTACTATTACACCAGATACAATTATCTCATAAATGATATAAATGAAACACAATATGTTTTCAAAATTTAAATCTATACAATTAGAATAACGAAATATTCAAATTAAAATTCTTTAATTAAAAAAAACAATTAAAAATATTATAATTTAACTTATAATTAAAAAATAAACAATAATTAAAATATAACATAACATAAAATCTTATTATATATTTTGGTTTTAATTTTTTTGTTAAATTTAAATAAAATTTTAATTTATTAATTAAATTGAATTATAATTATAATTATATATATATATATATATATATATATATATATATAAATTTTACTATGTATTTTTTCATCTATGTAAAGTTTTATTCTAAAATTAAGAAGTTTAATTTCTTTCTAGTTTTTATTAGAAAAAAAAAACTATGTCCCATACTAACGATTAATAAAATTTTAATATAAAAAATATATAGTGTTATTAAAGAACTTCACTTAAATTATAGATAAATTTTAAAAACAAAATCATATTTGTAATTAAGTTTAAACATAAGATAACTTTGATAGGGTGTTGGAAATAAAGCTCACAGAGGGTGGGAGAAAGCTTGCCATCTCACAGTATCTCAAGTAATTAAAGATGGATATGGTATGCCCAACTCCCCCATGCAATCACATGTCAGACTATGATTCATGACAATATAGTGAATTAATATGGTAATCCCCACGACCTTTTTGCCTTCTTACACAACTTCGGAATTCTTTCCCATTTTCTTCCATCTTCGTGTTTTCACTAGGCTACATTTGGGATTTCCCCCCTTCAACGTCTGGTTATTCGATGCTCTAGCGAAGGAAGTGTTGGAAATCATACTGAGAGGGGGGGTGAATCAGTGTTATCAAGTCAATTATTTTTCATTTCACAATCAATTTGTATACGCTACTTCAGTTAGTTAAAACTGCGTATATACGCAACTATAGTTAAGGAAACCAGCGTTTAACCTGCATACTTATAATTTAATTTATTCTTCAGATGTTGATCATTGATTTTTGCATCAGAACCATATAAACAGTAACTAGGAATAGTAAGACAGAGCAGACAGTTACACACAAGAACACAAGATATAAGGTGGAAACCCAATGTGGGTGAAAACCACCTGCTGCAATTCGTCTCTATCTTCTTTTAATTAGAAACTCCTTTTTACAATGTTTCTGTATTTGTGCAGTCTTATACTAGTACACAGGCTTCTACCTGCAGAAGGCACAACCTTCTCTCGTTTTCCAGCTTCTCCTAGAAGGGAGCTACAACCCCCTTAGCTCTTGTACTAGCTGATGTACTAGTACATAGGTGTTGACTTACAGAAGGCTACAACCTTCTCTTTTCTTCCAGGGACCACATTTCATCAATTTTCAGACTCGATCCATCAATTACAATAATCAAACATCAAATACATCTGCATCCACCAATCTCCTTTGCTTCTATCAAAACTGAACCAACCAATTACTTTTCTGAATGATGTAACCACAATACATTAACAGTAACCAGAAACCAATCCTAAACCCAGAACACTGTAGCAATAAACAAAAGTAGCTAAAACATATTTCATGAGACGTACGCTACTTCAATATGTGTAACCTACGTTCATACGCTTCTCTATTAAGGATAACAAGCTTATACATAACTTGGACTTTCTGAACCAGCGTGTATACGTGCCTCTGTTGTGCCGAACCTGCGTACAGATCTATAAAAGATAATTTACCCTTTTCACTTATTCAGACATCAGTTATACCCAGATTATCAGATTTATAGATCAAGTCATGCGCCAAGTATAACAGATCAAAATCACACAAAGATACTACTATTCAAGCCTTGAGATCTTGACCCAACAATAGAACTTATCCTTCTTCTAGTGCTCAGGTTCCTCCTTGGTTCAGATCCAGCTATGCACCATAACCCAATTCTAGATCTTACTCTTCATAAGATATTCAATACTTAAGTGAATGCCTTTGCCTAATGACCTCCTTCCCTTTTATAGTCTTAGGCCTTACTTAATACCACAGTCCAAAACCATAAAGAATTAATACCATGGACCCAAATCCTGGGTTCAACACTTTGGACGAGATACCATGGTCCAAAACCATACGTCCAAATACCAAGGACTAAATACCACGGACCAAAAATAAGTTTTCCAACATGTACGCACTTTTCCTTGCATGAAAGTGCGTGCATACGTATACGCGCCTTTTGAATGTCGATCCCGCGTGTATATGCAACTTGGTTAAGAGGAACTTGCATATATAGCTTTTTCCTTCATTCTGAGAGCTTAAACTGTGATCTGTCATCTGAGTGAGTTGCCATCAAGGACAACACCTAAGTCATAGTGCCAAACTAGTGTCATAATGCCAACAATCTCCCCCTTTGGACTTGATGGCAACCCCAAGTCACTCAAAGTCATTCTCCCCCTTTGTCATCAAGTGCAAAGGGTTATGCTCCCCATGAGTACATAAATCTATACTCCGTTGTGCTGTCCATGCTCCCCCTGACTGTAGGAAAGGCCTGCAAGAAGAAACTTGAATTTATTCATCATAAATGACCTTTGTATCACCAAAGGCTCATACATCCATCCATCTCCCAACCAAGTGGGGATACACCAAAATTTTACACATGATAAAACAAGAATATTACATCATTCATCCCAAGCATAGTGGGGAAACCAAGATAGGCCGTTACATGACCTTGAAAATAAAGTAAATACATGACATAGAGACTAAATATCTGAGACAAGACTATGATAGTCATCAGCAACTAACATCAGCAACATCTGTCAATCATCATCAAGACCAGCAACCATGATCTCCTTCTGCACCTATTCCACCTGAAACAAAAACAACTATGAGATTGAACCAAGATCTTCTAAGATAATGCCAACAATGCATTATTAGAAGTATATGTTCCCCCTAAACCTGTGCCAGATGGTCTCTGTTAGACCCATATTAGACTCTCTTCATCCTGAGTCTGGCCCCACTGATTTTCTTCAAACCAACCTATACGCGACTGTATTCACATAAACCTGCGTATGTACGCGGATACGCTTCATGAAACTTGCGTACAACCACTGATCTCTGAAACAGATAATTTCAACAGCAAGATGATGCATCAACTACTCCCAGCTTCTGTCTAAGATATTCAAATGTCTCCCTGGGCAATGGTTTGGTGAGTATCTTTGGATGGAACATACTCCAATTTGACCTTTTGTTCAAGCACTTGTTCTCGAAGAAAATGATATTTGATAGGAATGTGCTTGGTCTTTGAATGCATGACTGGATTCTTTGAAATACTGATTGCACTTGTATTATCACAAAAAATGGAGATAAGTGGAGTAAAAGTGATTTGAATGTCTTGCAATGTTTGCATCATCCAAAGGAGTTGTGTGTAGCAAGATGCCGCAGCCACATATTTTGTTTCAGCTCTAGATAATGCAATTGAACTTTGTTTCTTGCTGAACCAAGATACTAATATGGAACTCGTAAATAATGCACCACCGCTAGTGCTTTTTTTGTCATCCACGCTTCCTACCCAATCTGCATCTGTATATGCATGAAGTGTGAGATCTGTGTCTCTAGGATACCATAAAACATAGTTTTGTGTTCCTTGAAGATATTTGAAAATCCTCTTAACTACCTGAAGGTGTGCTTCCTTTGGATCTTCCAACTATTCCCACTGCATGCATGATGTCTGGTTGGGTATCTGTTAAATAGAGCAGACTTCCAATCATGGATCTATAGGTTGGTTGATGCACTGCTGCTGATTCATCATTTGCACTGAGGCTGCATCCTGTTACCATAGGGGTACATACTGGTTTCGAATCCTCCATCCCATGTTTCTTCAAGATCTGCTTGAGGTACTTGGCTTGTGATAGAAAAATACCATCTTTGTTTTGTTGGACTTGTAAACCAAGAAAATATGTGAGCTCACCAAGTAAAGACATTTCGAATTCTTTCTACATCATTAAAGCAAAGTTTTGACTCATGTCTTCTTCATTGCTACCAAAGATGATATCATCAACATACACAACAAGTATTAGCAACTTATCATTGTCAATTTATATATATATATATATATATATATATATATATTGCTATTTGTTGATCCTTTTGTAAAACCTTGTTGATGGGGGTACTTATCCAAACGATAATACCAAGCCCTTGGAGCCTTTTTAAGGCCATAGAGAGCCTTTTTAAGTCTGCATACAAGTTTTGGATCATTTCTAAGGATCAACCCATCTGGTTGCTCAATATACACTTCTTCTTCCAAGTATCCATTCAAAAAGGTAGATTTCAAGTCCATTTGATATACTTTGAACTTCTGAAGCTAGAAAGAGCAAGAAACATTCTTATCGCTTCAAGTCTGGCAACTGGTGCAAAAGTTTCTTCAAAGTCTAGACCTTCTTGTTGAGCATACCCTTTACAAACAAGTCTGGCCTTGTTTCTAATAACATCTCCATTCTCATTCATCTTGTTTTTGAATATCCATTTTGTCCCTATGACATTCTTATCATTTGGTCTAGGAACCAACTCCCAAGTGTTATTCTTTTCAATCTGCTCAAGTTCTTCATTCATGGCCTTGACCCAACATTCATCTTTGCATGCTTCACTTACATTTCGAGATTCAGTGGAGGAGAGCAATGCTAGATAGTTTGAAGCTTCTGAAATAGTTCTTCTTGTTTGAACACCTGCCTCTTTCTGCCCCAAAATTTGAGTTTCTGGATGATTCTTCTGGACGTACCTAGATGGAGTTCTACCCTTATTTGTTCTTCTGGTGCCTCATAGGTTTCTTCTTCATCATTAGTCTGATTTGATGTTGAAGGATAGTCCTTGTCATCTTCGAAATCTTTAGATTTTACCTCCCTTGGAATGTTTCCTTCTTCATCAACCATTACATCAATACTTTCAACAATTTTTCTAAGTCTTTTATTGTAACATTTATATCCTTTGCTTTGGGGAGAGTAACCAACGAGAATGCCTTCATCTGCTCTAGGTTCAAACTTGCCAAGGTTTTCATCAGTCCTTTTGATGTAACATTTGCTTCCAAAAATTTTGAAGTATTTTACTGTAGGAGTCTTACCATACTAGAGTTCATGGGGAGTTTGAGTGTTGTTCACTTAGACGTTTGTCTTGTTGAGAATAGTAATGGCAGCAAATGCAGCTTCACCCCAGAAGATTGCAGGAGTTCCAGACTCATCAAGCATAGCACGAGCCATTTGTTGAACCGTTCTATTCATCCTTTCTACTACTCCATTTTGATGAGGACTCCTTAGAGTAGAGAATTCCCTTCTTATTCCATGTTCTTCACAAAAATCAAAAAATTCATCCGAGGTAAATTCCCCTCCTTGATTAGACCTGAGGCATTTGATTTTACGATCTGATTCGTTTTCAACCAAGGCTTTGAATGCTTTGAACTTTTCGAAAGCTTTGTCTTTATGCTTCAGAAATCCTATCCAACATGTCATCCTAGAAAAATCGTCAATGAACAATATGAAGTATTCTTCTCCTCGAGGTGACCTTTTCCTGGATGGACCACATACATCTGTATGGACAAGTTCAAGTGGCTTACTTGCTGATCCTTCCTTCTCAGGGAAGTTAGTTTTGGTTTTCTTACCAAACTGACATGATTTGCATATTGTATTGTCTGGAATTCTGATGTCAGGGAGATCACGAACTCCCTGATATTCGCATGCTTTCCTTATCTGAGAGAAGCTTAGATTCCCCAATCTTCTGTGCCATAGCCAGTGTTCATCATTCTTTCTTAGTTAGCATTGTTGTTGTCCTCCCTTGAGTATGTATAAATTATTTGGAGTTCTTATGCCTTTGATCACTGTTTCTCCTGTATCAATCTCACGAACAATATATCGATTTGATCGAAATATTACCTCATTTCCTTGATCACACATTTGACTAACACTCAATAGATTATGCTTTAAGCCATCAACATACATAACATTTCCAGCTTTGACCTTTTCTTTCAAAAGAATAGAACCTTTACCTTTTATGAGTGCAGGGGTGTCATTTCCAAATGAGACCTTCCTTTCCTTTTCTAAGGCACTATATGACTGAAGTTTTTCTTTATCACTTGTCATACGTTTCGAGCATCCACTACTGATGTACCACTGATTTTCCTGTCCTTCAGCATATAAGGCTATACCACATCTTTCTAGTTGCGGTTCTTTCTTCTTCCATGTTTTGGGACTCAATGAAGCTTGCTCCTTCTGAGTTGTTTGCTGAAACCTACTCCTACATTCAGAATCTTCATGACCGAAGTTGTTACAAATAGAGCATTTATTTCATTTTCAAGAGCAGAAAAGTTATTGTAGGTTCTTTTCATGATTCCAGTCACACTCTTTTGATTTCGTGCTTCTCTGGTCATGATGGTCTTTTAGGCAACACATTGAGCTGCTTTGTATCCAAAGTTATGGTAAGAGAAACATTGGCCATTGAAGAAATTCCTGCGATTATCAAACCTTCCGTCCAGGTGATTGTAGTTTCCATAGACATTCATTCTTGAGGCAAATTGAGAATGATTTACCTGTGGTTGGTTGTAGCTTCTGTTCATCCTTGAAGTAGATTGTCCCTGATGTACTTAGTGATCTCTATTCATCCTTGAGGTAGATTGAACCTGATTTACCTGGTGATCTGCTTTATGCCTTTGCTGTCGATTGTCAACATGTTCACTTCTCCTTGCTGCATCAAGATAACTTTTGGAGGTGGATGGCTTCTATGCTTGAGATGCTTCTTCAATATATCCAAGACCTGTCTTGATTAGTGGAGAACACTGCACTTTGATAATCTCATCTAAAGTTTCAGATCCTTTAGCAAATCTAAGATTAAGAGCTTTTGTTTTCTCAATATATTTTCTAAGTCCCACAATTTCACATTCTAACTTTTCATTGTGTTTTTCCCTTTCAGCAAGTTGGAATGTCAGAGTGTCTATAATCATACTCTTTTCTTCTAAATAGCTTTTCAGTTTAGAAATTTCTTCATAGAGATCATTTTCATCTATAGCGTCCAAGAAATCATCATCTTCAAAAGCCATCAAAAGTCTATAATCATTACATTGTTCATCTTCATCACTAATTGAAAATCCATCACTGTCTTCATGTGTATAATAGCTCTTCTTACTTACATTCTGTTTTATGTTCCATCTAACTGGTTCCTTACCTTTATCAAGCTTATCTTTATGAGGACACTTGGCTGCATAGTGACCGACTCTTCCACAAGAAAAGCATTTGAAAGGTAGCTTACCTCTAAATCTTCTGGAACCCCGTTGAAGGTTCTTGACAAAGTTTGATTCTTCCTCTCCTTCTAACATATGTCCTGACTCATTGTAATCTCCTTTTCCTAAAGCTTTGAATGCAGCTTCTCTCCTGTCTGATGGTCCCCCTTTTCTCATTTCGAAAGCAGTTAGGATTCCATACAACTGTGACATGGTAATACTCTGTAGATCCTGTTTTTCTTCTATGGTAGAGACTTTTGATTCAAACTTAGAAGACAAAGATCTTAGAACCTTTTCAACCAAAGTAACTTCTTTTATCTCTTCACCCAAGTTTTTCATACGATTAACAATCTCATCTATACACAAGAAATAATTAACCACACTTTCATCATTGTACATTATGAGAGTTTGTAGTTTTGCATGGTTTACCTGATCGTCTCCTTCATAGTTCAGAACGATCTTGTCCCATATTTCTTTTGCAGTTTTGAGCTGCATAACCTTGACAAATTCTGATTGAGATAAACTCCCTAATAGAGTATTGACAGCCTTTGCATTTGTTTCATACTGCTTCTTACCAGCCGTATCTGTAGGAGTTGCTGATGGAAATGTGTATCCTGCTTCCACGATATCCCAAACTTCTGTACCAAGAGATTGAAGATAGGTTATGATTCTTACCTTCCAATAGACGAAGTTGCTCCCATCAAAGATTAGTGGCCTGATCGATGCCTCTTTTTCGTAGTTACTCATGATGATAGATCTTCCTTCAAGCGATCAAGCTTCTTTTGAAGGACCTGCTCTGATACCAATTGTTGGAAATAATACTGAGAGGGGGGGTGAATCAGTATTATCAAGTCAATTATTTTTCATTTCACAATCAGTTTGTATACGCTACTTCAGTTAGTTAAAACTACGTATATACGCAACTACAATTAAGGAAACCAGCATATAACTTGCAGACTTATAATTTAATTTATTCTTCAGATGTTGATCATTAATTTGTGCGTCAGAACCATATAAACAGTAACTAGGAATAGTAAGACAGAGAAGACAGTCACACACAAGAACACAAGATATAAGGTGGAAACCTAATGTGGGTGAAAACCACCTGCTAGAATTCGTCTCTATCTTTTTTTAATTAGAAACTCCTTTTTGCAATGTTTCTATACTGGTGCAGTCTTATACCAGTACGCAGGCTTCTACCTGCAGAAGGCTACAACCTTCTCTCGTTTTCCAGCTTCTCCTGGAAGGGAGCTACAACCCCCTTAGCTCTTGTACTAGCTGATGTACTAGTACGTAGGTGTTGACTTACAGAAGGCTACAATCTTCTCTTTTCTTCTAGGGACTGCATTTCATAAATTTTTAGACTAGATCCATCAATTATAATAATCAAAAATCAAATACATCTGCATCCACCAATCTCCTTTGCTTCTATCAAAACTGAACCAACCAATTACTTTTCTGAATGATGTAACCACAATACATTAACAGTAACCAGAAACCAATCCTAAACCCAGAACACTGCAACAATAAACAGAAGTAGCTAAAACATATTTCATGAGACGTACGCTACTTCAATATGTATAACCTACGTGCATATGCTTCTGTATTAAGGCCAACAAGCGTATACACAGCTTTGACTTTTTGAACCAGCGTGTATACGCGCCTCTACTGTGTCGAACCTGCGTACAGATCTATAAAAGATAATTTACCCTTTTCACTTATTCAGACATCAGTTATACCCAGATTATCAGATTTATAGATCAAGTCATGCGCCAAATATAACAGATCAAAATCACACAAAGATACTACCATTCAAGCCTTGAGGTCTTGACCCAACAATAGAACTTATCCTTCTTCTAGCGCTCAGGTTCCTCCTTGGTTCAGATCCAGCTATGCACCATAACCCGATTCTAGATCTTACTCTTCATAAGATATTCAATACTTAAGTGAATGCCTTTGCCTAATGACCTCCTTCCCTTTTATAGTCTTAGGCCTTACTTAATGCCACGGTCCAAAACTATAAAGAATCAATACCATGGACCAAATACCTGGGTTCAACACTTTGGACGAGATACCATGGTCCAAAACAATAGGTCCAAATACCAAGGACTAAATACCACAGACCAAAAATAAGTTTTCCCACATGTACGCGCTTTTCCTTGCATGAAAGTGCGTGCATACGTATATGCACCTTTTGAACGTCGATCCTGCGTGTATATGCGACTTGGTTAAGAGGAACCTGCGTATATAGCTTTTTCCTTCATTCTGAGAGCCTGAACTGTGATCTGTCATCTGAGTGAGTTGTCATCAAGGATAACACCTGAGTCATAGTGCCAAACCAGTGTCATAATGCCAATAGGAAGTTCCAAGAAAACCCAGGTCCTCATGGAATGGATATTCATAGGTCTCATTACATCACTAGTTGGAAAAGTCATTGCCCTTTCTCGACCATCAGGGTCTGTGTGATGAGATTTAATGAACTCTAGTGAGGGGATCAACACCAAAACACAACAAACATCACCTGGAGAAAGCATGTTGTCCTCAAGTTAGTAATTTTTTTTTTTTTCCATCACCTTTAGTTGGTATTGTCTGTTTCATTTTGGGTTTTTGATTTTCAAGTTTAGGATTCTGGGTGGCACCAGTAAGGTTGAGAAATTTGTTGTTATTACTACTACTTCTATCCCTCTGGCTCTCCCCTACACGAGCTCTCTCTCATTACTTTCCTTAGTTCAATTTCCTTTCTATTAGCCCCTCTGGTTAGCTCGGTCTTTGATCATTTCTCTTCAACATGTTATATTTCGACCTCCCTCTAGTCCATCCATTAACTCACACTCTTCTATGGAAATCCCTAGTGTTTGGATATAGTCCTTTCTAGGCATAATGCCAAGGAGAAGAATGTGTCCAAGGCATGATTTTGAGGGTTGCGGTTCCTCAGGAAGAGCCAAAGCCCAGTCCCAAGCCTAGTTAGTTGTTGAAATTTATCTTTCTACCACCCCTCATGAAGTTTAAGAAGAAATCCAACATCTTAAAGCCTTAACAACAACAAACAATAGGCCCATTTAGATTTAGAAATCCAAGTTGAAGTCTCTATCTGGGTTCCAGACACCGATCATACTAGGGGGTGTGGATGCCAATATCTTCACTCCATCACCCTCCATTGGAAAATGAAGACTCTATTAGGTTGTTTCATCAAAGAGAAACATGAGGACCACAATGAAATCATAGTATGCCTCAATGACATCCAACAGATTCAAAGACACTAGTGCTCTTGTTTGGTCAGTTGGGATGCTTGGATGGCACACATTGAGAGGCATCTTCAGTGTGGGTGTCACTCTCTAGCAGGCCCAAGTGCATAGGTTCAGACCCAAAAATGTCTTCTGATGAATGATAGATGCACATGTCTTTTGTTTTATGTTTATGATTAAGAAACTTTATTTTATTTATTGTGTAATTTACAGTTACGGTTTTCCAATATTACCCAATAAACTGTATGTAATGGTTTTGATAAACACAAAACTGATACAACACTTTTACTGCATTAGTCCATTTTCTCTTGTAACAATATACAAAGTGAAAAAATTACATAATATATTTTGTATACCTAAATTATGATTTAATAAAATAAAATTAATTAAAAAAAATATTAAATTATAAAATTATAATACCTAACTTCTTTTAAAACAGTGTATTTAAAAAAAAAAAAAAAACAAACAAACATATTTATACTTTAAGAATATACCCACCTTTTCAACATTGTATTTTTAAAACCATTATATGTGTTTCTTATACAACATTATATTTTCAAAATTACTTATTTGTGAAAACTATAATGATATCAAAATAAATATTAATAACGGTTTAACACTTCATAAAAAATAAATATTATACCTATTTCTTATACAACATTTTATTTTGAAATTATTATTCGTGAAAAATTAATAATATGAAAATAAAAAGTATATGAAAATAAAAAATAATAGCTTTGTAATCTATCTATATATATAATATTTATCTAACTTAATTATCAATTAACATTGGAAGTAATCATTTATCATTACAAATTAATTTATTATTATTAATTTCTTTTATATGCATTTTAAACTTTCTTTTGATATTTTTCCATTAATTATTACATATTAGCAAAACAGGGAAAAATACACGAGTCTATGCTTTCTATTTGAAATCACAATAAAAATAAAGTAGAAAGAAACATGACAAAACATTTAACTCTGCCTTCATTTCTATCTTTGTTCTTACGTTTGACATTGACTCCGAGCGAAGCCATGAATGAAGTACAGTGACATATGGCCCCGCACTTCTTATTCATTCAAAGATGATTTCCCACATTCTATTCCACGTTGTTTCCATGTGCAAATTGTGTGGACAGGTCCCCACAAATCAGATTCACAATGAGATACCATGAATGTGTACATTAAGGAAGTTATAATGGTTATCCACATCAACATTCCACATAGTTTACCATGGAAAGTTATTACATTCGAAATTGTGGTCAAACAATATGAATCTAATGATTAAATGAAGACAGCAGTGTTGACATCACGTTGGTCTTTAGAATTTGTAACTTTATTTTATTAATATTATTATTAAATTAAATTATTAATTAATTTGTATATTAATTAATCTTTAGAAAATATAAATTATACACATTTATTTTAAGTTGTTCATCTTCTTATTTTTTTCTTTTAATTAAAAAATATATTTTAAATAATGATAATGTAATTTAAACCTATTTATTTTATATTAATATTTTTCCTCAAGTACATATTTGGTTTTTCATCCTCTTATATTAATGTTTTAATTAAAAAATATACTTTAAATAATGTACTGTCTCGTCCATGGGTGCAAGATATCATGATACAAGTCATAGCACAAGTCCCATGCTATGAGATTCTAGAAATTCAGGGTTTGTTCTTTTGTTGGTCAATTATTGGTAATAGTGAAAACCATTTTCTAATAAATCATCCATAGAAAAATAGGGCAATATTGACTTATGGCCAAAGGTGGCCTTAGCTTTGATCCACCTGAGTTTTTATTCTACAATATTCACACCAAAAGTCTTAAGCTTCAACGCATGTGATATTTGACCGAATAGTGGTCATATGTAAAGTCTTTGCAAATTTGAGTCACTGCCTTTTTGGTTCATGAACTAACGGAGTCTTATGTTAAAAAGCCCGGTCAAACTATTTGGTTAAATTACTTTCCAATAATTGCAGGTTGACTGATCATAGTATCTTCATTAAATTATTTGCATGCTGACTTATCATTGACTCGACATCACTCATAGTTTATTAAATGATTTTAGATTATTTTTTGTTTATCTAGTAGTTTTAAGTGTTATTTTATTGAAAGTTTTTCATTTTATTTTTAGATTTAATTGATCTAAAATTTAGCAGGGATTCACTGAAATCACAAAAACTTTAAATTATTTCCGGTTTATCCAGTAATTTTAAGTGTTGTATTTTGGAAAGTTTTTCATTTTATTTCCAAATCTAATTTGTCTAAAATCTGGTAGGGATTCATTGAAATCACATGTTTGACTAGTGAACTCTTCACAGTCAAAGTGCCCCAAGGGTTTTTGAGGGTGTTGAATCTATATATACAATGGAAAAACCAATTTAGACAACACAATCAAGATTTAGCCACGTATGCTTTCACCGGATTCTAGTTAAAAATCCGTTACAAACTCCGAAAAATCACATTTAAAAACTACTCCCTTAATTTATTACTCCTAAGCTATTTAAATGCTTGAATTGGACATTTGTGGAATATTTGAATTGAATATATGTGTGGTGAATTACATTTCTATTAAATGCTTGAATTGGACATTTGTGGAATATTTGAATTGAATATTTATGTGGTGAATTCCATTTCTATTATAGTGAATCTTAATTTTAATAGTGATTAATCTTTTCTGCGGTGAATACAAACTTTAATATTCCTGAACTCGTGATTTCTTCTGTTTGTAAATCAATTCAATTTCTTCAGCACACAGCGATACAACCTCAAAACCTTAGATCTATTAGGAATATATTGAACTCTATGGGACTCAGCGTTATATTATTGAACTCTGCAATGAAATACTGAATTCGACGAAAGTTTGTGGCACATTATTAAACTCTATAGTGAAGTATTGAACTATGCAGCTGAGTGTATTGAACTCTGCTACATACTCAACTTTGTGGCTGAGTATATTGAACTCGACAGAACTTTGCTGTGAAGTATTGAACTCTGCCGCATATTCAACTCTGCAGCTGAGTGTATTAAAATTTGCGAAAGTTTACGACATTGTTGAACTTCATAGGATATATATAATGATATCTATGTGATGATTATCTACAGTGGCTTTATGAATCTTTACGGTGAACAAGAGGTGGGTTATCCTTACAACGAACATACCAGGTGTATAAGATCTTCTTACTTATTTTCTCTGCTTTTAAGTATGACCACTTCGTTACATATGCCAAGTACTGAAATCAACAAAGTCATCCTAAATAATCCTTATGATCATATCTTTATAATTCATTAGAAATGAGCGAAGAAAGAGAAATATAATATAAAATAGAGTTAAAAGCAATGCGTGATAAAAATTTAAAATGTTAAAAGATATTACTTAATAGAATATTAGGGTTGGAGATTTAATTGCAAAATATAGAAACTAGATTATAAGTATGCAAACATGAAAATAATTAATTGTAAAAAAAGTTGGAACTCGAGAGATTAGATTAAAGAGTTAAAAGAAAAAATAAATAATAATTTAGTCATAAGTATATGGAAACTAAATTAGGTATAAAATATGTCAAAGAAGAAATGAAAAAGTTAATTGTGCTAAATCACAAGCGTAACGAAAAAACCCTTGAATCTCATAATTATTGGTATAAAAGAGCATAAATATGAGGGCGCTCTAGCTATAGTAAAACAAAAACAAAAAATTAAAATACAAATTGAAACAACTTATCTCATAAAAGCAAATGTTAATTTTTGAGTGTTCTATGCTTAGCACAATCACTTATTCCAATTTTTTTTCAATTAGCAATCAATTATCCAATAAATTCAATCTTCCAGTAATAATAGGCAATTCTAGATAGAAGAGTCAATCTAATGCACAATAGAAGACAACCAAAAGCAATAACAAGAGACACGAGATTTGGTCAAAGACCAGGGAAAAACCCCAGAAGGGGGAAAACCCTTTCCAATTCATCAACATCGAGTCAAAGTCAAACATTTGACTATCCAAAAATTCAACCAACCAATATCCAAGAGAGGAGCCCAAAAGTCAAATCTACAATTTTTGGTCAAAGCCAACAATGGTCAATAATAGTTAAAGATGCCCTAACCAGCCAATGTTCAACAATGAAAGTGTCTCAAAAAATTTCAATCTTGGCGACAGAAAAATCAGCGTCTTTACCTCAGTGAAAGATGGTCAAAACAGTGCCAAAAATTGCCTTAGATATTAGTCAACCTTAAGGTCAACCCTGCGGTCAAATGACAACTTTAGATCTATGGTCAGCCAATGTCAAAGTGCCCAGAAATCTCCGCCCTCCTTTCCTATGAATTTAGCCTCCAAAGCTAAACCAAAACTGAAGTCAAAACCAAGTCAAACAAATCCAAAACTCCAAGAGTTAACGCGAGTGAAAGGTGCCCTAATCAAAAAAGTCAATGCAACACTTAAATGCCTTCTTCCTCTTCGCACATGTGAGCTCATATCCTTGCAATTTCATATAAGATCGAAACAATCAAGAGAAAAGAGATGCCTGATGTGATGCTCCAAAGTGATGTGACAAATGGTGTATTTATATGCTTCTTAGGAGGTCGAATTATCTTTCCTAGGTTGACTTGTACTTTTGTACACATGTGGGTTTCACTTTAAAAATTAAACTTTTCCTTGACCAAATTAAATTCTTCCAAGGGCTAAGAGGGGTCTTTCTTGATGAGGAAGGTTGTCCAAAGGAGGAAATTTGTCCCCAAGTTTCCAAATTAACACTTCCTTTCAGTTAGGGAGTAATTTATGATTGCATCATGAATCTCATCTCAAAAATATCATCATCATCATCACTAAACCAAGTCATATCTCATATCTTCTCATCTGTTGAACACTCTCGAATATAAAGAAGAAGAATCATCATAGGGGAGCTCAAGCTACCACCCTATATCCGAGGACAATAGGCAACATACTACTTACCATGAGGTAAGGATCACAAATATCCTATTGTCTGTTGATCTTCCCACCTTGACCTTCAAGAGTCAAGTGGTAGAACACCTACATCCACTACCTTAGGGGAGATACACACTTACCATGCAAGGTTAGGATCAGACACACCCAAGGCACTCAAGGGAGATACACACTTACCATGAGGTAAGGATCAGACAAAACCCTACAACGACAATATGGGAGATACACATTTACCATGAGTTAAGGATCATACACATGTTGGGTTGTGTTATATTCTTTCCATGACTAGCCCACGTAGTTAACCGAGAGGTTAGAGGGGGGGTGGAGCCCCCCCTTCATTGCGTCGATTGCATTGTGAGGGGGGTCACAAGGGGTTTGAGGGGTGAGGTAACCCCCCTCTATGGGGTCTGGGGCAACACCCACAAAATTTTGTTTTTTGGACCCTATATTAAGTTGGGTGGACCTACCTATGGTTTTGTGCATGATTTTCGCACATGGTTTTGGATGCGATGGTTTTCGGTCCATGGTTTTGGACGTGATGGTTTTTCGCTCCATGGTATTGGATGCTTCGGCATGTAGAAATATGTATTGTAACATTGAAAGGAACATAATGAAAAATCAAGCTAGTAGTCCCGGTTTTGGAATCTAGGGAAAATCTCTGTGTATATGTGTTTTATGTGTTATGCTCTCGCATTGTTTATCTTTTGTGTTTTAGAATTCATATGCAGGTAATTTCTGTACAGGGTTAAAACCTACATTTGGTATCAGATCTGTTTTGGCTTCAAGGGGATGCATTTGTTGCTGAGGGGTTTCGCTCGGGCCTGTGGTAGACCCTGTTCAGTGGGAGATCTGCGAAATTGATTTTGGTGGTGAAAGAAGATGGTGAGCATTGGAAAGATAGAGATTGAGAAATTTAATTGTCAGGGTTTTGAGTTGTGGAAACTCAATATGGAGGATCTGTTGGTGGATAAAGATCAGTGGATCACAGCAAATCCGGGTACTAAACCAACGGGAGTGTCTGATGAAGAAAGGAAGAAGTTCGATCGGAAGGCAAAGGGCACAATACAATTGTGTGTCTTAGATTTAGTATTGCTAAATGTATTAGGGGAAGCTACGACGAAGGCTTTGTGGGACAAGTTATGGACTTTGTACCAATCTAAGTCTTTAGTGAATAAATTGTTCTTGCGGAAAAAACTGTATAACCTGAGGATGAAAGATGGAGACTCGGTGATAGAGCATCTCAACGCATTTAATATTGTGGTAAGTCAGTTATTATCTATTGATATTAAAATTTCAGATGAAGATAAGTGCATCACTTTGTTGTGTTCTCTACCAGATTTGTGGGATAGTCTGGTTATTGCAATAGGTAGCAATACAACTGCCTTGCAGTTTGATGAAATAGTCTCATCCTTACTGACGAAGGAAATGAGACGGAAAAATATGGAGAGCCAGAATGGTGATGCCTTGTCTGTACGAGGACAGTCCCAGAACAGAAACAAAAATAATTCATCGAGTGGGAGATCTAAATCTAGAGGGAGATCTAAATCTCTAGGAAAACCTATAAAGGTGGTGTCTTGGAAATGCGGAAAGGAAGGGCACTACAAAAGGGAGTGTAAATCTAAAGGTCCTGATAAAGGAAAGGGATCTGATGATGCTCCTTCTGCAGAGGCGAAAACCACCTCAGATGAAGGTGGGGATGTGTACTTGGCTTCTTCAAGTACACATGTAGATCATGAGGCATGGTTAATTGACTCAGGTGCATCCTTTCACTTCACTCCCCATAGAGAGTGGTTCTGCGAGTATGAGAAATACGATGGTGGTGACGTCTTCTTAGGGGATGATAGGAAGGCTAGAATCGTTGGTTACAGAAAAGTAAAGTTGAAGTTGCAAGGTGGAAGGGTTAGAACACTTTCGGGTGTTCTGCATATTCCTGAATTGGCCAGAAATCTTATTTTTGTAAGAAAGTTGGATGATGCAGGTGTAAAAATAGTGTTCGAGAAGGATACCTGCAAGATGTTTAGGGAGCACTGGTATTGATGCGGGGAGATCAGATTGGAACTTTGTACAAGCTACAAGGTAACACTGTTGTTGACAGGTGCAACAGCTCTGTGGTTCCTGAAAGTGCAGCAGAAAATTTAGTGGTCTCTGGAGAGAAGACCATATTGTGGCATCAAAGGCTTGGACATATTGGAGAGAAGGGCCTTCGAATACTTCATGGTAAAGGTATGGTAGAAGGTATGAGTAATAGCTCGTTGGATTTTGATTTCTATGAAAATTGTGTATATGGGAAGCAGAATCGGGTGAGTTTCCCCTCTAGTGGTAAGAGGGCGAAACAGATATTAGAACTTGTGCACAGTGATGTGTTTGGACCTATGAATGTTCCATCACTGGATAAGTTTGTGTACTATGTATCATTTATAGATGACTTCTCAAGGAATACATGGATATATTTCCTTAAGAATAAATCTAAAGTATTTGACAGGTTTAAAGAATTTAAGGCTCTGGTGGAAAACCAGATAGAGAAGAAGATAAAGGTGTTGAGAACAGATAACAGTGGATTGTTTTGCAGTAAGGAATTTGAAGAATTCTGTATGAAGTGTGGTATAGCACAGCAGAAGACTACTCCATACACACCTGAGCAAAATGGAGATGCAAAAAGAATGAACAAGACATTTATGTAAAGGGCAAGAAGCATGCTCAGTGGTGCCAGGTTAGGACATGAATTCTAGATAGAGGTGGTGGAGATAGCATGTTACCTGGTCAAGAGATCACCTTCATCAGCGTTGGAGGATAAGACTCCACAAGAGGTATGCACTGGTAAGAAACCCTCTCTTTCACATCTGAGGGTATTTGGATGTCATGCATATGTACATGTTCCAAAGGATAAATGAACCAAGTTGGATAGTAAATATAAAAAGTGCATTTTTATTGGGTATAAGGATGGTTTAAAGGGTTATAAGCTTTGGAACCTAGTAACAAGGAAGGTTGAGTACATCCAAGATGTGGTGTTCAGAGAGGTAAAAGATGTTATTAAACATGAAGTCTAACCAAAGGAACCTAAGAAGATAGAATTTGAGCTTAAGGAGGAAGAATTAAACTCTACAACAGAGGAGTAATCAGAAGATGAAGAGCTACAAACTATGGGTGTGAGAAGATCAGTTCCAGAAAGAAGGCAGCTAGAAAGGTATAGTCCATCTGCTTTTTGTTCAAATTTTTCTTTATCTATTACTGACGATGATCCCAAAACTGTGAAAGAAGTAATAGATTCAGAGGATGGCAAACTCTGGAAAGAGGCCATGGTTGATGAAATGACATCTTTGCACAAAAATGAGGTTTAGGATCTGGTGGAGTTTTCGGATAGAAGGAAACCCATTGTCAGCAAATGGGTGTTCAAGAAGAAGACAAATGTAGAAGGAAAGGTGGAGAAATACAAAGCTCGGTTGGTAGCAAAAGGTTATTCCCAGGTGTCGGGAATTGATTTTGGTAATATTTTTTCTCCTGTTGACAAGGTAACTTCTATTATATTACTTTTATCTGTTGCTGCTGCTTTTGACTTTTAGGTAGAACAGATGGATGTGAAGACAACATTTATTCACGGGGATCTAGAAGAGGAAATCTACATGAAGCAACTTGAAGGCTTTGCAGTGAAGGGTAAGAAAGAAATGGTGTGCAAGTTAAAGAAGTCTCTGTATGGGTTAAAACAGTCACTAAGGATGTGGTATCAGAAATTTGATACATTTATACGGGGACTTCACTTCACCAGAAGAAAATCAGATCACTGTGTGTATTTTAAATTAACTGGTGACCGTGTTATTTATCTGGTCTTGTATGTGGATGATATGTTATTGGTTGGAATGACAAAGAAATTATCCAGGATTTGAAGACCCAATTGTCCTCCAAATTCGACATGAAAGATCTTGGTGCTGCAAACTATATTTTGAGCATGGAAATTAATAGAGATAGGGCAAAGAGGAAGCTTTGGTTAAACCAGAGGAAGTATGTCGAGACAATACTTCAGAGGTTTAATATGCAGGATAGTAAACCGGTGAAGGTTTATATTCCTGTAGGAGTGAATTTATCTACTGAAAAGTGTCCCAAGACACGAGAAGAGGAAGAGGAGATGTCCCGTGTTCCATATGCAAGTGCAGTCGGTAGCCTGATGTATGAAATGGTCTGTACTAGACCAGACATTTCATATGCAGTGGGAGTATTGAGCAGATTTATGTCAAAACTAGGGAAGGAGCACTGAACAACAGTGAAGCAAGTTTTCAGGTATTTGCGTGGCACTAGTGATTATGGTTTGTGCTACGAAGGAAGACTAGGATTGGATAGAGTGTTGGATATTTATGGCTTTGTTGATGCAGACTGGGTTGGAGATATGGATCAGAGAGGATCTACAAGTGGGTATATGTTTAACCTATTTGGAGGTGCAGTCATTTGGATGAGTAAGAAACAATCTGTAGTGGCACTATCAACTACAGAGGCAAAATACATGGTAGCCACTCATGCAAGCAAGGAAGCAATTTGGTTGCAGAGATTGTGTTCAAGTATGGGGTTAGTACAGGGAGCTATACGGATAGACTGTGACAGCCAAAGTGCAATTTTCTTGGCAAAGAACCCTACATATCATTCCAAGACAAAGCACATTTATGTTCAGTATCACTTTGTGAGGGATATGATAGAAGACAAAAAGGTGTTGTTGGTAAAGGTGGACATTTTGAGGAATACTGCAGATGAATTGAAAAAATTTGTGAGCTATGAGAAGTTCTCTTGGTGTAGAGAAACAATGGGCATTGTAGGGCTGGATAAATGACTAAGCTCTCTTGTGACCCCCTTTGGAAAGAAAACAACAAGTGGGAGAATGTTGGGTTGTGTTATATTCTTTCCACGACTAGCCCATGTAGTTAACTGGGGGTCTGCCCCCCCCCCCTTCATTGCGTCGATTTCATAGTGGATAGGTCACAGGGGATTTGAGGGGTGCAGTTAACCCCCTCTATGGGGTTCAGGGCAGCGCCTCGCAAAATTTTGTTTTTTGGACCCTATATTAGGTTAGGCGAACCTACCTATGGTTTTGTGCATGATTTTCGCACATGGTTTTGGACGCGATGGTTTTCGGTCCATGGTTTTGGACGCGATGTTTTTTTTATCCATGGTATTGGATACTTTAGCATGTATAGATATGTATTGTAAAATTGAAAGGAACATAATGAAAAATCAAGCTGGTAGTCCCGGTTTTGGGATCGAGGGGAAAATCTCTGTGTATATGTGTTTTATGTGTTATGCTCTCGCATTGTTTATTTTTTGTGTTTTAGAATTCATATACAGGTAATTTTTATATAGGGTTAAAACCTACAACGCACTTATTGTCCATGAGTTCTCTCAACCCCAGGAGCTCTTCGACTCAATTCATCTCCTTGGGAGATCAGACAGGTGGGAAGAGCATATCTCAATGTCATTGATAAGCTGAGACCCTTACCTAACAGGGTCACATCTGTCAGTCCAAGTCATTCTATGAAGACCAAGAAATTCCTTTTTGGCAAAGCCTTAATAAGAATGTTTGTTATCTACTCATTCGTCAAAATATGAAGGAGTCTCACTACTCCTTTCTACACCATGTCTCAAATGTAGTGATACATGATCTCAATGTTCTTGGAATTGTCGCAGAATACATGATTCTCTGCCAAACATATCCCACTCTTGTTATTGCAATATATAATTGTCGTATCCGGTACCTGCTCAAACAACTCTCTAAAGAGCTTCCTCAACCATACGACTCACAACTCGCCATACTGGAAGTAATGTACTCAGCCTCCACAGTACTATGGGAAATGAACTTATGCTTTATGCTCATCCAAGATATCATGGTAGAACCCAAACTAAAGCAACACCTTGATGTGCTCTTCATGCCAATAACATTTCTAGTGCAGTCAACATCAATGTACCCATTAAGTCTCACATCTCCAATAGTATATCTCAGACTAAGATTAATCATCCCATGCAAATATCTCAACACATGCTTAACAACAACCGAGTGTGCATGGAGACGCTCATTCATGAATTGAATCAATGTCTTAACCGCAAAACATATGTCAGGATGGGTGTTCAGAAGGAACATTAATGCCCTAATCAACTATTGATACTTAGAGGGATTCGCTAATTCAGGTCAAACAACTTCTCCACATAGTTTCTTTAAGTTTGTCTCCGTCGGTGTGGCCAAGGACTTACATTTTAACATTCCAAATATTTCCAATAGTTTCACATTGTATTTTCCTTAAGAAAGGAAAATCTCATCGGGCCTTTGATACATTGTTGATCGACAAAAATGTCCTCCGTCAACATTAGGGGAGACCATTTGGTTGAGAACTTAAAGAAACTCCTTTTCCGTTGGGGATGGTGGTTCCGATGGTTATGGGTCCAATTACCCTGTCATCTAAGACTAACCTAAATCTAATCTAATACTAATATAATATAAACTAAGAGTTATTCTATCCACATCATACTATGTTACATTTGCTTTATATCGATCTTTAAAGATGTAAGTTAAAGAAGTAAATCAACACAAAGGTTTGATCGATTTAAAAAGGTCGATAAAACCACAATTAAATGATTTATTTGCCTCTTTAGGAGAGGACTTGATGCAGACTAATATGCAAATGTAAAATTAATCTAAAACATGAAATTCTAGCTCGAGCTAGAATGGGATAGCCCTCTCCTTATCCGAGAGCAAGTTAACTAAAACAAGGGGAAGGATTGATAATTCATCATGTGATTTTGTATTAGTTAAGGAAGTAGTTCACATTTAACTAATACAAGTGGAAAGAATATAAGCCTGCAAATGAATAATAAATAGCTATTAGTCACCATAGGAACACTTCAATGAATTAATAATGATTTCGATCTCATTCTGCCCTACAAAGATAGCTCTAACAAAGCTTCAACAGTAAAATGTCAACGACACAACAATAGTGCATAATATCAAAGAAAAATAATACTGTTTAGAATAAATATCAGAAGCAAAAATGAAACTTTAACAGTGAGACAATAATCCTGAGTTCTGGTAATAGTACACAAGAACAAGAATTAATTAAATAGTGCCAACGCTTATTATAAAATACGCAGTCCTGGAGTAGCTCAAACTCTTAATAAAACTACTTGCAATAGTGCAAAGTAATTATAACATAGCCAGAAACCCTCTTTCAATCTCTACAATAACTCTCTATGTGCTAAAAAATAGTGTATAAGCACAAATTAAGTCATTATAGAGACCCCCCTGTGGTAGATCGCAACCTCCTCCACTTGCATCGAATTCAGGGGTATTTATACAAGATTTATAGAGCTAATAACCCCTCTTATATCTCTCAACAACTGAATCTGGAGATTTTCTTCAACAGGCTGAAAACATATTGTTTTAGTTGAATACAGTCCAAATTTGGGAAATCGTTACACCAGTCGAATTAATTTCGAACAATATTTGCCACATGGCAGGGGACCTTTAGAAACATGGACCAAGCACGAAATTATTTCCTGTTACACAAATCACAGAGGAGATCAGAGCTTTATTATTAAAATAGCGAAAACATAGATTAAACTATAAAAATGTGTTAAACTATACTTATGCCAAGATACCTTTTTAAATTAATTAAGCGGATTTTACTTATATGTGGCAAGAGCTGAATGGTATCAGAGGTAAGCTCATCAGAACTTTTAAAATGAGGCAAAACAAAGTAGTTGTGATATTGGGCAGCTTCGATATCTTTATTCGACTCCCTTTAATAACTTTATTGGGTCCATTATATCAGAGGTCTTGTATTGGCGATTTGATATCAGAGGTTTTACAATTGTTACCATTTAAAAGTTTTGATATACGCATATCGGGTCCGACTTATTGAAGCCTGGTAGATATCGAATGTCAGAGGGGGAGGCGCATTGGGATATCAATTATCAGAGAGATATGAATAACAGAGACCAGAGATCAGAGGGATATGATTATCGAAGTTTAGAGATCGAAGGGATTGGCATATTAGAAATCAAAGATTAGAGGGACATGATTATCGGAGATCAGAGATCGAAGGGATTGGCGTATCATAATATCAGCAAGGAATCATATCAGAGTTTTTTAAATGTGTCTTGAAAGGAAATCTTTGATATGCATTACCTCCGATATGCGAGAGCGGAAACAATGACGTGGAATGTGGATCCTCCATCAAGGATTATAAATTATAGCACCTTTACATAATGGTCAGACTTTGGTTATATGATATGTTTGTCTTCATAATCCGAAGTCTATAAAAAGGGTTTGCCACATTCATATTTCAAATTTAATATGCCCCCTATGCCACTTATATGGATTGGATATTATATTTTTTTGTTACAAAATAAGCCACTGTATTATGAATCAGGGTTTTGACATCAGGGAATTCTAAAAGGGTTCCTCCAATGTCAAAGCTCTGATGTCTCCTATATATTATAAACACTTGTTTAATTAATACAAAGCCACTTAGTCTTGTTTTTTAACCTAAAGTTACTTCATTAAGATCCAACTTGGTTGGGGGGCTATGATTTATTAAAATATTTCATTAGAATATTTAAAAAATAAAAGTTAATTATATTTACAAAGGTAAATGTTTTATTTACTTTGAAAGCTTAAGTATAAAAACTAAGACTAATTTGTAATCCATAAGGGAAGATGGAACAAGTGATAATTGAAAGCTAACTAAGCCAAAACAAAGCAATTCATGCTCAAAGTCCAAATACATGCAAATAAAAAGGGTCCCCATGCTTATTATAAAAAATAAAATGGGGGTGTTGTGATTTCACTACAACAATGACAACACACTAGGGAGAAGCAATTATCTCTGTCGTAAAGATACAAAAACTAGTTTAAAAATGAAGGAATTATGATTAGATAAATTGAAATGCTCAAATTCAGATATCCTAACCATTTTGTCCAGGCTATTATATGCTGTCAAATAAATAGATATACTATTATCGTTCATGAACTTGTAAAATTTTACCCCATGAATTCAATGTTTTAGTAAATTTATATGTACAACAATCAGCTTAGTTGGGAAATAGTTTTCGAATAAACAATTTAATCAAGAAAACATAGTATTAATTTAACGTCCATACCATAGGCATTGTCATTGCTGCCAGCAGGCATCTATAGCCTCGGTAGGGATGCCTTTTAATCCTCTTAGGTGCCATTGTTCCATCTATTAGGAATAAATGCATAGTTGCAAAATATCATCTTAAACGTATTTGAATGGAAACTGAAGATCATTGTCCTGGCTTTGTAACCAGCTAATGACAATTCCATTCATGAGATCTAACATAGTGAACAAGTCAGCTCGTGATGAGACCTCTTGTCTCTCAACCTTGTGGTCGAAAACCATTACCTTGGCTTGGTGACCAATAATGGTAATGTCACATTGTTACAACTTATGATCATGGTAGGTTGGCTTGTGCATTGGGTCGTGTTATATTCTTTGGACCCTATATTAGGTTGGGCGGACCTACCTATGGTTTTGTGCATGGTTTCTGCACATGGTTTTGGATGCGATCATTTTCGGTCCATGGTTTTGGACGTGATGGTTTTTGGTCCATGGTATTGGATGCTTCGACATGTATAAATATGTATTGTAACATTGAAAGGAATAGAATGAAAAATCAAGCTGGTAGTCTTGGTTTTGGGATCCAAGGTAAAATCTCTGTGTCTATGTTTTTTATGTGTTATGCTCTCGCATTGTTTATTTTCTGTGTTTTAGAATTTGTATGTAGGTAATTTCTGTACGAGGTTAAAACGTACATTTGGTATCAGTCTTGTTTTAGCTTCAAGGGGACGCCTTTGTTGCTGAGGGGTTTCGCTCGGGCCTATAGTAGACCCTATTTAGTGGGAGATCTGCGGGATCGATTATGGTGGTGAAAGAAGATGGCAAACAGTGGAAAGATAAAGATCGAGAAATTTAATGGTCAGAGTTTTGAGTTATGGAAACTCAAGATGGAGGATCTTTTGGTGGATAAAGATCAGTGGATCATGGTAGATCTTGGTACTAAACCAACGGGAGTGTCCAATGAAGAATGGAAGAAGTTGGATAGGAAGGCAAAGAGCACAATACGATTGTGTGTCTTAGATTCAGTATTGCTGAATGTATCAGGGGAAGCTACGGCGAAGGCTTTGTGGGACAAGTTAGGGACTTTGTACCAATCCAAGGCTCTGGTGAATAAACCGTTCCTACGAAAAAAGTTGTATAACCTGAGGATGAAAGATGGAGACTTGGTGACAGAGCATCTAAATGCATTTAATACTATGGTAAGTCAGTTATTGTCTGTTGATATTAAAATTTCATATGAAGATAAGTGCATTAGTTTGTTGTGTTCTCTACCAGATTCATGGGATAGTATGGTTATTACAATAGCTAGCAATGCAACTGCCTTGTAGTTTGATGAAATAGTCTCATCCTTGCTGATGAAGGAGATGAGACGGAAAAATATGTAGAGACAGAATGGTGATGCCTTGTCTGTACGAGGATGGTCCCAGAACAAAAACAAAAATAATTCATCAAGTGGGAGATCTAAATCTCCAGGAAAACCTGTAAAGGTGGTTTGCTGGAAATGTGGAAAGGAAGGGCACTATAAAAGGGACTGTAAATCTAAATCTCCTGACAAAGGAAAGGGATCTGATGATGCTCCTTCTGCAAGGCGAAAACCACCTCAGATGAAGGTGGGGATGTGTACTTGGCTTCTTCAAGTACACATGTAGATCATGAGGCATGGTTGATTGACTCAGGTGCATCCTTTCACTTCACTCCCCATAGAGAGTGGTTCTGCGAGTATGAGAAATATGATGGCGGTGATGTCTTCTTAGGGGATGATAGGAAGGCTAGAATTGTTGGTCACAGAAAAGTAAAGTTGAAGTTGCAAAGTGGAAGGATTAGAACACTTCCGGGTGTTCTGCATATTCCTGCATTAGCCAGAAATCTGATTTTTGTAAGCAAGCTGGATGATGTAGGTGTAAAAATAGTGTTTGAAAAAGATACATGTAAGATGGTTCGGGGAGCACTGGTATTGATGTGGGGAGTTCGGATTGGAACTCTATACAAGCTGCAAGATAGCACTGTTATTGATGGGTGCAACAATTCTATGGTTCGTGAAAGTGAAGCAGAAAATCTAGTAGTCACTGGAGAAATGACCATGCTATGGCATCAAAGGCTTGGACATATTGGAGAGAAGGGCCTTCGAATACTTCATGGTAAATGTATGGTAGAAGGTGTTAGTGTCAGTCTTTCCAGCCTTCCTCCAGTGATCAAATATGCTCTTTCAAAGTGATTTTAAAGTGTCAAGGTCAAATTTTGTCATTTCAAAGAGTTTTCAAGCAAAATTTGGTCACTAGGCATTAGGTCTAGGGTTTGCCCAAATGTCAGTCCATGTCATCATTCAGCTGAGCCTATCATCATTCAGAGGGTTGTCATTATCATGTCAGTGTCTAATGAGTCATTTCACACCTTTTTCATGCTTCAGTTGTGCCTAGGCAAGCTCATTTCCCTCTCCTAGGGTTTTGAAAGCTAATTTCTCTTGGATGGTCAAATTACCGGCAAAACTTGTTTCCTGATGTTCATACACCTTCCCCTATCCTTAAAGTACCTTATCAAACACTTCCCATCCCTTACATCCGCCAAATTCCTCATTTTTGCACAAACCCTAGTTTCTAGCTACAACCTGGCAATTTTCTAGGTTTGGCCTGTGTTTTGTCCTTTTCGACCCCTTCCCCTCACTCAATCTCTGAGATTCCACTTTCCCCTGCTTCCTAACATCCCTCCCCACTCCCAAAAATTTCCCCAAGAATTTAGAAGCCCTCTATCCCCTTCATTTCGCTCTATTTCGACAAAATCCCTTGTTTCACACATCGGGACAAGTCTCACTCAAAAGCTGTTTTTGAGCAATCAAAGATGAATTTTGCAAAACTGAGAGAGGTTTTTGTCCACAACATGCAAAGGAAGAAAAACCTCTTTCACTTTTTACACAGGTGTCATGGTTTGAGAGAAATGTCAAAAATACCGGCGAGAACGAAGGTGCTCCAAGGACGGTTGGCCAAAGCACAAAAACAAAGGAAAACGCCCGATCCACTCCAAACTTTGGCCAAAGCCTCTTTGACTGAGCATGGTACTTGATTGGGGACTCCCAGCCCAAATTTCAAGAAATTTGGAGAAAATTTTGTCATTTGTGAATTTTTTGTGCCAATTACAGGGTTTTCCCAAGAACTGGTCTCACCCCGGGTGAGACCAGTTTGAAGGGCTGCTCGGAATTTTGCAAACTTGGCATTTTTGGAAAGAGCATTCAAAAATAAAAATTACCAATACTTGGGAGAAGCCTGATTTTGAGTTTTGAGCCTCCAAAAGCTCAAAATACACCTAAAAAATGACTTTCTGCCCACTTTTTGAGTTGCAGAAAGTGACCTTGGGAGAAATGGTTTTTGAGGGGTCAAATCAACACCACATTCAGAAATTCCACTTGGGATGGAAAGTAGACAGGCCAAGCTTTCCAATGAGCCATCTTGCACCTGATTTGGACCAGTGGAACCCACTCAAAAACAGCTGTGAAGGGGCGCGACCAGAACTTCCAGGGGCGCGACCAGAACTTCCAGATTTGCCAGAATTCACATTTTTGGTCAAAAAACACTGTTTTGACTATGGTTGACCATTTTTACTTGTAGATGATGGATAAATGTAATATTTTCATGGCACTTTGATAGATTTTATCTCTCTTTACCCTTCTAGAAGCTTCCATGATGTAAAAAGTGAAAAATTAATGCATGGATGAGTTAGCTAAGTAATAGAGGCAAGTTGTTTGGCTGCCTATTTTCTAGTTCTTAGTTTAGAATTAGTTCAAACTGCTCCTAGGAAGCTGAGCTCGACCCCTAGAGGTGGGGAAAGGAGTTAGATGGTCTAGATGGTCTATATTATGCTCTCTCCTTCTCATTTTCATGGTTGGACTCTTGTGGGAGAAAGCTTTATTGTATATTGTGCATCTATTTCTGCAATTTGAGGCAAGGAAAGCCAGGGTTTTACAGACATCTTTGAGGATTCTTGTGGACTGATATGTTGATGGTGTGTTCTCTACATGTTCTTGTAAGTTTGTTTATGTATTTCATATCTCTCTTATGCTTCTAAATTGGACAGATGAAGTGGTAAAGTTGAATTCATGTTTTAGCATGCTCAGCTTTTTAGTTTGTTCAATTTTAATGTTTTCTACTGTCTAGAGAGGATTCAAAATGTGTGTTTTCCCTCTTTAGCTCCTCCTCTATCATCTCTGATCATCCATCATCAGATTAAAGCATCAGCACTCGCTCCTACCTTGCCCCTTAGATTCCCCTGTGAAAACTGTGCTCAATCCCCGCACCTTGAATTGCACTTCCACCAATTGCCACCAAAACCCCCAAAAATCATCAAATCAAACCCCCTATCAATTTACTAGCCTAAAATCTTTATTTCTATTTGGTCAGCCTAATTATATTATAAGATCTATCAAATCTGACCCGAGAGAGCCTTCTCATACCTCGTAGGGCTAGCTACGAGGTGAAATGGTTTGATGTAGCCTTGAAAGTTTGTCTATCTCAGCCTAGGTGAATTCCAAGCGCTAACAGAAGGTAAGACTAGTAGCTCTCTGGACTTTGATTTATGTGAAAATTGTGTACATGGGAAGAAGAATCGGGTGAGTTTCCCCTCTAGTGGTAAGAGGGCGAAAAAGTTATTAGAGCTTGTGCACAGTCATGTGTTTGGACCTGTGAAGGTTCCATCATTGGGTAAGTTTGTGTCCTATGTATCATTTATAGATGACTTCTTAAGGAATACATGGATATATTTCCTTAAGAAGAAATATGAAGTTTTTGACAGGTTTAAAGAATTTAAGGCTCTGGTGGAAAACCAGATAGAGAAGAAGATAAAGGTGTTGAGGACAGATAACGGTGGAGAGTTTTGTAGTAAGGAATTTGAATAATTCTGTAAGAAGTGTGGTATAGCACAACAAAAGACTACTCCATAAACACCTGAGAAAAATGGAGTTGCAGAAAGAATGAACAAGACATTGATGGAAATGGCAAGAAGCATGTTCAGTGGTAGCGGGTTAGGACAGGAATTCTGGGCAGAAGCAATGGAGACAGCATGTTACCTGGTCAACAGATCACATTCATCAGCGTTGGGGGATAAGAAACCCTCTGTTTCACATTTAAGGGTATTTGGATGTGATGCATATATACATGTTCCAAAGGAGAAAAGAACCAAGTTGGATAGTAAATCTGAAAAGTGTATCTTTATTGGGTATAAGGATGGTTTAAAGGGTTATAAGCTTTGGAACCCAGTAACAAGGAAGGTTATGTACATCTGAGATGTGGTGTTTAGAGAGGTGAAAGATGTTATTAAACATGAAGTCCAACCAAAGGAACCTCAGAAGATAGAGTTTGAGCTTAAGGAGGAAGAATCAAACTCTACAGCAGAAGAGGAATCAGAAGATGAAGAGCCACAAACTTCGGGTGTGAGAAGATTAGTTCAAGAAAGAAGGAAACCAAAAAGGTATAGTCCATCTGCTTTCTGTTCAAATTTTTCTTTATCTATTACTAGTGATGATCCCATAACTGTGAAGGAAGTAATAGATTCAGAGGATGGCAAACTCTGGAAGGAGGCCATGGCTAATGAAATGGAATCTTTGCACAAAAATGAGGCCTGGGATCTGGTGGAGTTGCCAGGTGGAAGGAAACCCATTGGCAGCAAATGGGTGTTCAAGAAGAAGACAAATGTAGAAGGAAAGGTGGAGAATTACAAAGCTCGATTGGTGAAAAAAGGTTATCCCCAGGTGCCAGGAATTGATGTTGGTGATATTTTTTCTCTTATTGCTAAGGTAGCTTCTATTAGATTATTGTTATCTGTTGTTGCTGCTTTTGATTTTGAGGTAGAACAGATGGATGTGAAGACAACATTTCTTCACAAGGATCTAGAAGAGGAGATCTACATGAAGCAACCTGAAGGCTTTGCAGTGAAGGGTAAGAAAGAACTAGTATGCAAGTTAAAGAAGTCTCTGTATGGGTTAAAACAGTTGTAGAGCTGTAACTAGGGTCTCTCACACCGCTAATTATCCTACATTAATAAGTCAATCCGGGAACGTTTTGTTATTGCAAGGAGTAACTCAATCCGAGGCTGTTTGTCCGAGTAATGCTTGGTAGTATAGTGTCCTAATGGTCTGAAAGGAAACAGATGCTAAGCTGTAACAAAACTAACCCAAAAGATAAAATCACGCAAGGCAGTTAATCAGTCAAGGGTATGGAAACAATAACCTATCCCTTTAGAAACTGATAAAGAAAGGAAATCAGAGCATGGACTTATAGGTCTGGGGCTAGGCAGCGTCTTGCTGAGGCTCACGACAGCCTTAGGCCTGCTCTCACACTAAAACAACAAAGGCAGGTAAATCAAGCAGCGAAAAGTAAAATGGAACAGCAATCTGGAAATGGAACAGTAGTAAAGAAATGGAACAGCAGTAAGGAAATCGAACAGCAATGATAAATGGAACAGCAATGATAAATGGAACAGCAAATAATGGAACAACAATCCTCAACCATATGTACATGTTCTCTACTACTACAGCAATCTGAGAATAATGGAGGATACGACTATGTTCCTGAACAAGGTAATATTGCTTTCGAGTCTTGCAAATACTATTTCACATGGATCTGATAACAATAATATTCATACCAACATTCCGCTACAGGAATAGCTGAAAGACGCAATTCAAATAGATCCACTATTATAATGCAGAGACATGAGATAAAGGACTCATTCAGATGTCAGTTATAACGAAACATAGCATATCGTATAGAAGATGTATCAGATTACTGAAATAATGGAAATAAACAAACCACACAGTATAATAGTACAAAAGCAAGTGTCCGTCGGAGCTGGGCCCTTGGCTACCAATGGAACACCGCCTGAAGTTACTCCAGATGCAGAGACAAAATGAACACCAAGTCTTTTATATTAATTGCATCAACAAAAGTATAACAAATTCAGGTCTCAGAGAGACTCGGTAATTACAGTTGGTTCTGAAATTGAAAATTACAAAAGACAGTCCTCCCCCGTCCAATGGCATGGTGCCTTTATATAACAGAAATGACGGAAGTATCTAGATAATCAAAAGATAACTTAAAGCAGCGATCCCTCAGGATCAAGGATCCTGAGGGATTCGCTAATCGTTCGATTCTTCTCTTTCCCTTCTTGCGTTCTCCGTCTCAGTATCCCGCCTTCTTTCTTTGGGCTATTCGGCTCTAATTTTACTTGATCTTGTCCGCATCCGGTTCCCTGTTGGCGGGACAGTAGTTATTTTCCTTTTGCTTCTTGCTTTCAATCGCCGATCCTTTGTTTTCACGTCTTCCTGCATAGAAAACGTCAATCATTAGCATTTGAGCTTCCTTTATCGATTGTTGCACATTTTATCAAAACCCTTTATCTTCTTTGAACTCACAATGCAGAAAAGGTTACAACTATTATTGAAAAACCACTAGATTTCTAGTCAAAAGCATACCTTCCAGGTGCTCCACACACCCCCCTGCTTACCCTGTTTCATGGCCTCATGAAAACATTGTAGTTGAGATGCAAGGCGGTGAGAGAATAGGCCGGAGAAGGGATCTTGTGAGGAGGCCGGCAACCGTGATGAGCAACTAGATGGTCAAAGAACTGGTCTATTTGATCTGCAGGCATCTCATATAAGGCCTGATATCCGGGTGCAGGGTGCCAAATAATTGGACTGCGAAATCGATACCCTAACCAGGATGGCCCTGCTTGCAGAATCCGTTCCCCATAAAGGTTCAACCGGCTGGCAGCCAGCTCAAAATTCTCATATTTGAATGGTTCCCTGAGCTGGATGCTTGGACTAGAAGTCCGGTATCGAAATTTTGCAGCATCGAGGGCAAGATCTTTAATAGTCAGGAAATATTCTAGACCGTTTCGGATCAAGTCTTCGTGCATGGGCCCTATTATCTCAATGACTCCTGGGGTCCTTATGAGACTCCTATGCTTTCTCCATAGCATCACTGGGTCTCTAGGTTCAGCTCATATCCACAAGTCTAGGCTATTTTCTTGTCTCTGAAAGGTGTTATAGGCTCTGAGCCATTTCACCTGATTAACCCCAAATGAGATGAAGGCTTGGAATTGTACATCACCAACAAAAGGGCCAGGATTTAAATCAGTTTCCTGGTCTAGCACAAGATTGTGCAGGTAAAACTCGCATAATAACCTCTGAACTCTAACTCCATAGTGCTTGCAACAGTCTATAAAATCATTAACAGTGTTGATGTGGATAGGTGCTCCTGCCCTAACGGCTTTTATTTTTAATCTCAGATATCGTTCAAGCAAAAATAAAGCATAATTTTTAGCAGGGGCCCTACAAGTCAAAACATCATTATATAAGGAACACACGGTGTCCATCTGCTTAATAACACTATCTAATCGACAAGTTACCTTAGCAACCTTTTCCTGCTCCTTCTGCCATCCTTCAAAGGCCTGGCTCTCGGACTGACTGATGTCTCGAAGTTGCTGTTGGAGCTCTTCGTATCTTTCCTTGGGGACTGTCTGTTCTCGCAATTGCTCGGCTTCCTGCTGGGCTTCCTTCATCATTTTATGCAAGGTTCTGGTTTTTGGGTCCTTCTTCCACACAGCCGTAGAGGCTGGGAGTTTAACCTGGACCTTCCTATTACGTTGCTTTGAATTTTGGACCCGAATCACGCCCGAGGGTGGTGCTTCTGTTTGGACTTCTTTGTTTTCTGTTTCCTTCTTAATGCGAACAAAGGGTTGCTGTGGTCTTCCTGCCATCGGAGCCTCTTGCTGTTCCATTGGGATATCCATTCGTTCTTCAAGGCCAGATGGAACAGTAGTCTGTCCCTCCGCGCTATTTGGAACAGCAGTTTGTCCCTCCATGTCATTTGGAATAGCAGTTTGTTCCTCATTATTATTTGGAACAGCAGACTGTTCCTCGGCAGTAGGTCTCCTGATGGGGTTTCATCCATCAAAGCGAATTCTCGTCCTTGGGGTTCTTGCTACCGTGGTCCTCTTCCTTTTCCCTGCAGTCTTTTGTATCCTCAGACTGGCTTTTAGCATTCGAATCTGCTGCCGGAGTCTGGCTATAGTGCCCAGCAACCTCTGCTGCTTCTTTCTTAATTTCGCAATTTCCCTTGTTTCGGCAGAGGGTTTGGTTCTTAGGCTTGCGTCTTCTGTGATATCTTCCGGCATCCTGGGGACAGATTGTCCCAGACTGTTATCTTCCATTTCATTATCATGGCCAGGCAGGTTTTCTCCCCCTGCCTCTTCTGCATGCATTTCCTCGGGTAATTCTCTTTCTGTGGGACCATCGGGGACACCTCCTGTGCTGGAGTCCTGGCCATATTCTCCCATATTGGCCAGAACTGCTGCCAATTCCTCCTCACTTGGAGGGTCTTGCAGCGGGCTACCCCCTGGCTGTGAAATTTCTTCTTCCCGATTCCCCTGTTTAGTGGCCTCTTCTTCCTCCGAGGGTTCATGTCCTTTTTCAATTTCTCCTTCCGGATGGTCAGTCTCGGCCTCCGATTGCTCAGCATTTCCTTCGGAGGGTCTTCCCTCTGATTCTGGAGGTTCATCCGCAATTTCAATTGGCTGGGCCATTGTTCCCTGAATTCTTTCCAACCTTCCTCGTATCCGGGCCAGCCGAGCTGACTTTCTTGGCCTCTCAAGTTGGTCGGGAGTATCAGTAGGTTCTGCGGGTTTCTCTGGTTGCTCTGGCGTATCAGGAGGTTGCTTACGTTTTGAAGCGGCATGTCTCTCTGCTGCTGACTTCTTGCGTTTCTCTAATCGTTCTGGCGTGCCAGAGGATTGTTCCGGTTTTGGGGGTGGTACAGCCGATCCCCCTTCAACTATTGCGACCAATTCCTCCCAAGTGCTCTGCTGTTGAGTGAGACCATGGCTCACTATCAACCGAATCAGCCCATGGTGGCTAACGACTGTGTCTATGTGCTGGGCCTTTTTCAGGCTTTGGGCCGCTCCATGCAGTAACGAATTTAAAAGCGCAGGAAGATTTACAGAACATTTTCCTTTTAAAACAGCTAAGAGTTTCAGGTGACGAGGTCTTACCACGTCTTTTCTCCCTTCGCAGGTGATATAGCTTTGTATTGTCTTTGCTAGCTCGGTCCAGGGTTCCCCTAGTGCTGCCGGCAGAACTCCTTTCCCTTTGACTGTCAAGCTTTGGCCTTCGTCCTGGAAAGTTTCCATAGCTTTTTGTAATCTCTCCTTCTTCGCCCCCCATTTGGGTCCAACAGCTGGCAATCCTGAGACTTCCGCGATGATATCCTCTGTAACCTCTATCCGCTTTCCTCCTACTACGGAGTAGTTTTCCTGCAAATTCTGCAGGAATTCCAATGCTACTGCTTCGTTTGATTCTTGCAGGAGGTTGAAGTAATTCAACCATCCTGCATTTTCCAGGATTTTGCGAGCAGCATCGGAGACTGTCAGCTTGTGAGGTTCGCTCTGGACCGTCCTTCCGCCCATGATTCAACTCATAAATGGACTCAGAAATGGAACAGCAACTGTTTGCGGTATTTACGACGCAAAAAGGATGATCGATGCCAATTTAGGAAAGGACTACACAGGACATGCAACAAAAAGAAGAGATCGTGGACGGCAGTCTCCGTGAGATGGAAGCATCATACCGTTAAATCATGCCATTTCCTTGTACATTATTTTGCCCGAATGGTATGCAGCCACGTAATCCATGGAGTAATGATGTTACTTCCCCCCCCGCGATCTGATAGGCTGCCCACAGCCGTCAAAGAGAGGAGCAGCAGCCAGTCGGGAGTGCAATCATCAAGTACATCATATGAAAGTATGCCATGTTGTAAAAGAACAATGAAATGCCGAAACCGAAGCAAAAAGGTGGATCGCATTTTATATAAGCCTGCGTGATATAATGAGGAACCGGGGGATTGGATGTCTGTCAACTGTACGAAGTCTCCAGTAGTCATTGTCAATTCCGTTGCCATGATTGGTGGTAATGTTCATGCGATAAATATATCGGGGTGTGACATATGATACATGCGAAGGATATAAGAGACAGAAAGATTTAATATCATACCCGGTGATGTAAATATTACGACTTCGATGCCATTAACAGAGCTCTGCTGCCAACAGGTGTCCATAACCTTGGCAGAGTTGTTTGTCTCACCCTCCGGAACCATGATCCTTTGTGTATATTTTGAAGAGTGCTTTGTCAAAATGCAGGCCATTATGCTGGCTTGGTGACCAGATAGTCATAATGCCATTCACAAGGTAGGCGCGAAACGTGGTCAGGCCGGCTCGCGATGAGACCTCCTGTTCCAAGATTTGCTTGTTAATTTATTTTTGGACCATATCCCTGGTGTGGTGGCCATTATGGGAATGCCACTTCGCTTCCACCCTTATGATCATGGTAGGCCGGCTCTGAATGAGACCTCCTATCCTGCATTTGACAACTTTCATATTTTGTTTTTGTTTTCTTTTGCAGAGCATCTCTCTTGTTTATTTTCACATCAGGGTGGTTCCGCACTCCTTAAGAGCAGGGAATGGTGGAAGAAGTCTTACGATCCCAACAGATAGATATAAATCATTCGTTCTTACTCCCAAGTAGTGATCAAAAAAGATTTTAGGGAAATAAAGATCACCAATAACAATGGTACCGGTAAATGACAATGACAGTGAAGATTAAGAGTTCACGTCCCTCCTCCTGTTCTTTTATACATACTGGCTTCATAGTGATAGCGATTTATGATATGCTGATTTCGGTATCTCATGGTTTATGTTCACGGCATAAGTTCATTGTTGTATCTAAAAGATTGAGGAAACCATGGTCACAAAGCATCTTCCATAAGGACGAAAACATGACAATGGCATTCATAGGATACCATTTCTTTGAGAGGAGCTACTGAAAATCGGAAATGTTGTTCCTTTTGAGAAAGGAACAGCAAAGTCACTCAAATGCTGTTCCTTTTGACAAGGAACAATAGACACGCTCAAGTGCTGTTCCTTTTCACAAAGGAACAGCAAAACATCCAAGTGCTGTTCCTTTTCGCAAAGGAACAGCAAAACACACAGGTGCTGTTCCTTTTCGCAAAGGAACAACAAAACACACAAGTGTTGTTCCTTTTTGCAAAGGAACAGCAAAACACGCAAGTGCTGTTCCTTTTCGCAAAGGAACAACAAGACACACAAGTGCTGTTCCTTTTCGCAAAGGAACAGCAAAACACACAAGTGCTGTTCCTTTTTGCAAAGGAACAGCAAAACACGCAAGTGCTGTTCCTTTTCGCAAAGGAACAGAAAGACACGCAAGTGCTGTTCCTTTTCACAAAGGAACAACAAAACACACAAGTGCTGTTTCTTTTCGCAAAGGAACAGCAAAACACGCAAGTGCTGTTCCTTTTCGCAAAGGAACAGCAAAATACGCAAGTGCTGTTCCTTTTCGCAAAGGAACAGCAAGACACACAAGTGCTGTTCCTTTTCGCAAAGGAACAGCAAAACACACAAGTGCTGTTCCTTTTCGCAAAGGAACAGCAAAATACGCAAGTGCTGTTCCTTTTCACAAAGGAACAACAAAACACGCAAGTGTTGTTCCTTTTCGCAAAGGAACAGCAAAACACACAAGTGCTGTTCCTTTTTGCAAAGGAACAGCAAAACACACAAGTGCTGTTCCTTTTCGCAAAGGAACAACAAAATACGCAAGTGCTGTTCCTTTTCGCAAAGGAACAGCAAAACACACAAGTGCTGTTCCTTTTCGCAAAGGAACAGCAAAAACACACCGGTGCTGTTCCTTTTCGCAAGGGAACAGCAAAAACACACCAATGCTGTTCCTTTCCGCAAAGGAACAGCAAAAACACTTGGAAACAAAAAATCAAGGAAACATATATACAAGATGCTATGTACAAGTTATGAATTTCTTAAGCTATAGGTGAGGAAGATTGCGCTTCCTCTCCTAAAATTTTCATATCAGTATCTTGTCGCAGCTGTTGGCAGAAGGATTCCCGAGTGAGTGGCTTTCGATAAAGGCGAACTCGGTGGCCATTTACTTTGAATGCATATCCAGAACCGTCAATTGTGACCAAGGTAAGGGTCCCATTCTCGTGTACCTTCTGGATTTCGTATGGTCCTAGCCATCGAGTCTGGAGTTTCCCCGGGAAATCCTGAAACCGAGAGTCGTATAACAGAGCCCAGTCTCCTTCATGAAAGACTTTATTCTTGATCAGTGCATCATGCCATTTAGCCCGCTGCTGTTGAATCAATGCTGTATTCTGTAATGCAGAGAGCCTGATCTCGTCTAATTCATTAATCTGCTGTAATCGATTGATTTGTGCCTCACTCAGATCTAGGCCGACTTCCTGTGCAGTTCGTAGCGTTCGGATTTCGAATTCTATGGGGAAAATTGGCTGCTTTCCAAACACTAATTGATAGGGTGAATAGCCTGTAGTGCTTCTCCATGTGGTTCTGTAGGCCCACAGCGCCTCAGGTAGTCGAGCGGCCCAATCTCGCCGATGCGATGCAATGGTTTTTGTTAAAATTGATTCTATTACCTTATTACTACTTTCTACTTGCCCATTTGCCTGCGGATGGTATGGGGTAGTAATCTTATGTTGGACATGGTAATTGTTAAGTGTTGCAGCTAATTTATTTCCAACAAATTGTGGTCCACCATCAGTGATTAATTCTCTCGGAAGTCCATAACGTACAAACAAATGGAACAAGAATTGTATCACAGAGTCTTCTGTAGCCCTAGGTAACGATTCGGCCTCGACCCATTTAGTAACATAGTCTGTCGCCACCAGAATGTATGTCCTCTGATTTGATGATGGATTGATGGGCCCAACGAAGTCCAGAGCCCATCGTTCGAATGGCTCAATGACCAATTGTGGTCTCAGAGGCATTTCATCGGCTTGGCCAGGTTTTCCTGCTCGCTGGCAGCTGTCACAGGCTTGTGCAAACTTTTTCGCATCCTTGAAGATTGTAGGCCAATAGTATCCGGTCTGCAATACTTTATGTGCTGTTCTTTTTTCAGCGAAATGTCCCCCGCATGGCCCGTCATGGCAGGCTTTTAGAATGTCGAAGATTTCGTCTTCTCGAATACACCTTCTGATTTGCATGTCTGCCCCTGTATGGAACAAATGGCCTCCAATCCATGAAAAGCGAGTGCTTTTCTGAACAATCTGCTTGCGTTCCTGAGGGGTTAAGTGTTTTGGTAACTTACCGACTGCGAGGTAATTGGCGACGTCGGCATACGAGGGTGTTCGAACAGCAACAACAAAAAGGTGCTCGTCAAGGAATTGATCGTCTACTGCTGCTATTTCGACTGCTTTCGGCATCCGTGAGAGGAAATCAGCTACAGGGTTCTCCTTGCCAGGTCGATCCTTAATTGTGATGTCGAACTCCTGCAATAAGATCAACCACTTGGTTATTCTAGCATTCGTAACAGGTTTATTTGCCAAATATTTGATAGAAGAATGATCTGTATATAACACAACAGGATAGCCTGTAATATAATGTCTAAATTTGTTAACAGCATGTATTACAGCCAGGAATTCCTTTTCAGTAACGGTATAATTAAGTTCGGCAGAGGATAAATTTTTGCTGATATAGTAAATAGCATATGGCTTCTTATCCTCTTCTTGTCCCAGGACTGCACCGATTGCTGTGTCCGAGGCATCAGTTGATATTTGAAATGGCAAATTCCAGTTGGGTCCTCGAAGGACTGGAGCTGTTGATAACAGGTTCTTCAATTCCTTAAAAGCCTGGTCGCATTTTTCTGTCCACAAGAAATCAACATTGCCAGTTAAAGCATATAGAGGTGTAGCAATACGTGAGTAATGTTCTATAAATCGTCTGTAATACCCAGAAAATCCAAGGAAACTGCGTACCTCTGTTTGAGTAGTGGGAGTAGGGATGAGCAAAAGAATCTGAATTTTAGCCGGGTCTACCTGGATGCCAGCTGCTGAGATGTAATGCCCTAGAATGAGCCCTTCTGTCATCATCATGTAACACTTTTCGTGACTCAGGCAAAGTCTGGTAGCGATACAACGTTGTAGGACTTTCTCCAGGGTATCCAGAGCTGGGTCAAAATCATCTCCATATGGTGTTAAGTCATCCATATACACCTCAAGTCCATCATTTATTAGGTCTGCAAAGATGCTGAGAACAGCTCTTTGAAATGTAGCAGGGGCATTGCATAGGCCGAAGGGTAGTACTCGATAGGCAAACGTTCCCCAAGGGCAAGTAAAGGTAGTTTTATCCTGATCTTCAGGGGCGATTTGGATTTGGTTATATCCGCTGAAGCCATCCAGGAAAGAGAAAAATTTCTTCCCTGCTAAAGTGTCCAGTACTTGATCTATAAATGGGAGGGGAAAGTGATCCTTCTGTGTGGCCTTATTTAACTCCCTGTAATCCACGCAAATCCTCCATTTCCCATTTTTCTTGGGTACCACCACTAGGGGAGAGACCCACTTACTGTCGGAGATGGGGTAAATAAAATTAACATCTAAAAGTTTCTGAAGTTCTGCTTTTACTATTTCTTTTAGATGGGGGTTGAGTCTTCTTTGTGGCTGGCGAACAGGTCTTGCATCCTTCTCTATATAGATGTGGTGGGTGCATAATTGAGGATCAATCCCCTTCATGTCAGGGTAATCCCACGCAAATGCTCCCTTATATTTTTGTAACAGACTAACAAGCTTCATTTCTTGATCTGGTGTCAGGTTGGCGTTAATATTTAAAGTCTTACCAGGTTCGATTTCCACTACTTTACTATTGGCAACAACAGTTACTGGTATTGTTTGGTCATGTGGATATTTTAAGGGGTCTTCTTCTAGCTCACTATCAAATGCTGCCTCTATCATAAAACACTGTGTGTGAGAGCTAGATTCGGTTTGACTGATGAAGTTATTGATAGCATCATCTTCTATCTGATCTTTAAAATCTAAATCCTTCTGTACAGTTAATGGGGCTCTGATATTGTTAGTAAGGTATGACACAGGATACTGATTGGTTTTGATCATTGGCAGGCTTGGCTGTGCCGGAGGATATAGAACGAGATTTTTAACATCTGGTCCTTTAGTTATAGTCATGTTTCCCTGCCGGCAACCAATGTAGGCATCCACAGTAGCAAGCCAAGGTCTTCCTAATATTAGCGGATGTCCATCTAGTCGGGTTTTTGGATTAATTACCAGGAAATCGGTTGGATACTCCCAGGAATCTACGGAAACCATGACATCATATAGAGTACCTTCGGGTCGAACTACAAATCAATCTGCCAATTCTAACAAGGTAGAAGTAGGTTCTACCGATGTGATGCCAAGCTTTTGGCAGGTGGAAGTTGTCAAAATATTGATTGCAGCTCCCAAGTCGACTAAAGCATTAGGCAGGGTTTGACCATAGATTTGGACAGTTACAATTGGGTTCCCGGGATCTTCGTATTTGATAGGTGTCTCTTTTCCTGATAACAGGTCGGATAAAGTTCCAACTACTTGGACTCTAGGGTTAGTAGTTATATTCCTCCTTGATTTTTTTATGCACAGTTCTTTTATAGTCTTTGCGTATATGGGAATATCTTGAATGGCCTGGAGGAATGGAATTTTTATATACATATTTTGTAACTCTCCCAGAATGTCAAAGTCTGGATGTTGCACTGGTCGCGGTATGACTAATCGTTCCGGGAAAGGAGGAGAGGATGTATTTGTTTGTTGAGGGGTCTATTCCTTATTTACATCCTTTTGTTGTAGCGGTTGTTCTATTGGTAACTGATCTTCAATGTGACCTATTTTGTCTCCCTCTGTTTCTATGATACGTCTAGATCGTAACTGAAGGTCATTACACTCCCTTAAGTCAAGTCCAGTTTCTGATGTGTCTATGATTTGGATGGATTGGACTGGTCGATTATTAGGATTAGGGTTGGGTTGGGTTGGGAGTTGTGGCCTTAAATTAGACTGGGGGTTTTGTTGTAAGGCTGGCAGAGTTGGTTGAGGGAGTGGAATAGTTCCTGTTGACTGATATGTCGATCTTGGCCAATTGGTCTGCCAGGGTGAACCTTGTGATGTGGGGGGAATCCATTGCGGAGGGTATGAATTGTTCTGCCAATATGGTGGGGTGTAGGGAAAATTTGGCCATCCGAATTGGTTTGGTTGATTCATCCATGGATTTGGAGAAGGAAATGGCTGTGATGACCAATTCGGGACTGGGGGTGTAGGTTGATTTTGCCACATACCATATTGCTGAGCATTGTATTGCGGAGGTTGAAAAGAAGAAGCTGGATCTGAAAACATACCTGATTGCCTCGGTTGCCATTGGCGACGTTGGTTAACAAAGTATGCTGGTTCTGATTCTTCTTCTGCTTCTTTGTATACAGCCTTCAATCCAGGAAGTGAGGGGCAGCTTTCAGTAAGGTGGTCTTTCGTACAGATAGCACAGGCTTGAACTGTATCTAGCGGACATTCTTTGTGGCTGTGTTTTTTTCTGCATCGGGGGCAAAAAATTGCCAGATTTTGCTCTGCCTCCATTTGCTTTTGCTTAGCCTACACAATATCAAGCTGAGTAGTTAATGTCCCTAGGATATCAGTTTTAAAATTTTCTAGTAAATTCCCAAGTTCTACCCGTGTTACCCCTTCTGTTGATATTTTGTTATCTCTAACAAACCTATCATATTCTGTTGGTTTTATCCTTGTGCTACCCCTTGAACTCCTAATACATAAATTAATGATATTGGCAAAATTATCTTGGTAAATATCTCCTTTTCCCATGATATTCAACGTTTCGATCCACTGTTCTTTCATACCTCTAATTAATGCAGTTTTCAACACATTGTCAGGCAGAGGTAATGATGCATAAGGGGATCTCTGTAAGTTATACTGGAAGCGTTCTACATATTCCTCTAGAGTTTCATTTGGTCTGGCTGTCATTTGGAAGATTTCATCTTTCAGTTCCCTTGACCTACAGTAATCCTGATATTTTTTGAGAAAGGACTCTTTCATTTGCTCCCAATTGTTTATGACTCCACCGCCTAGACCCATAAACCATCTCAGAGCTGCTCCCTTCAAGGTAGAGGGAAACAACTTTAATTTCTGAGGATCAGTGGTGTAATCATACCCTCTACATAACACATCGAATTCAAATAAGAACGCATCAGGGTCCTCTGATGTCAGTCCGTGAAACGTTGGGATGTGTTGAAGAGGAATTGCCTTCATGGGGGCATTCGCAGCAGAATCTACTATCGGATATTGCAATGTGGAAGTTTGGGTATTTGGCTGATTCTGCGCCATAGGATCGAAGATGTGCCAGTAACCTTCCATGATTTCTAGGAGGGTGTTCCTAGGTTGAGAAGGGGCGGCCTTGGCAGGGGTTGTCTTGATGACACTTCCCTTATCAGGGATTTCTATCTGAAGGAATGGGGTGCTTTCAGTATTAATTCTGGCTGCGCTTCCCTTATCTGAGCTGTTTAACAGCTGGATTATCCCAGAGGGAGATTTTGGTTCCTCTATTTCCCCTGTTTCCCCCTCTCCTTCACAAAGGTTGCTTAAGTTCCCTTCTTGCAGCCGTTCAGACACAGGATTTTCAATTTCTTGGAAGTCCTGTTCAACAGTCTGACTCTGCACCTCAGCGTAGGCTCCAGATGGTGATGCTGTAGCCTGAAGGGAATTGGTAGGCTGCTTAGAATAAGTCTTTCTGAGGCCTACTGACGGCTGAGATTCAGTTTTCTTGTAGATTTCGTCTATGAAGGTCGTTCGGCCAAGGGTCACCGGTCCTTTGGCTTTCTCAGGTTTGGCTAGGGTTTTGGTATTCTTTTCTAACTTTTTCTGCTTAGTCATGCACTCTAAGAACTACTAAATCCTATCAACCAGCAATTCTACTAAGAGAGCGGACGGTGGAGCAGGGCTTTTACATGCTCCGTACGCAGGTTCTTACCTTCCGTTTTTAAAATCCAACTCCCTCCTAGCAAATTTGCGCACTACTCTGTAAAGGGCAAATGGCTATTACTCCTCCCCGGCAACGGCGCCAAAATGTAGAGCTGTAACTAGGGTCTCTCACACCGCTAATTATCCTACATTAATAAGTCAATCCGGGAACGTTTTGTTATTGCAAGGAGTAACTCAATCCGAGGTTGTTTGTCCGAGTAATGCTCGGTAGTATAGTGTCCTAATGGTCTGAAAGGAAACAGATGCTAAGCTGTAACAAAACTAACCCAAAAGATAAAATCACGCAAGGCAGTTAATCAGTCAAGGGTATGGAAACAATAACCTATCCCTTTAGAAACTGATAAAGAAAGGAAATCAGAGCATGGACTTATAGGTCTGGGGCTAGGCAGCGTCTTGCTGAGGCTCACGACAGCCTTAGGCCTGCTCTCACACTAAAACAACAAAGGCAGGTAAATCAAGCAGCGAAAAGTAAAATGGAACAGCAATCTGGAAATGGAACAACAGTAAAGAAATGGAACAGCAGTAAGGAAATGGAACAGCAATGATAAATGGAATAACAATGATAAATGGAACAGCAAATAATGGAACAACAATCCTCAACCATATGTACACGTTCTCTACTACTACAACAATCTGAGAATAATGGAGGATACGACTATGTTCCTGAACAAGGTAATATTGCTTTCGAGTCTTGCAAATACTATTTCACATGGATCTGATAACAATAATATTCATACCAACATTCCGCTACAGGAATAGCTGAAAGACGCAATTCAAATAGATCCACTATTATAATGCAGAGACATGAGATAAAGGACTCATTCAGATGTCAGTTATAACGAAACATAGCATATCGTATAGAAGATGTATCAGATTACTGAAATAATGGAAATAAACAAACCACACAGTATAATAGTACAAAAGCAAGTGTCCGTCGGAGCTGGGCCCTTGGCTACCAATGGAACACCGCCTGAAGTTACTCCAGATGCAGAGACGAAATGAACACCAAGTCTTTTATATTAATTGCATCAACAAAAGTATAACAAATTCAGGTCTCAGAGAGACTCGGTAATTACAGTTGGTTCTGAAATTGAAAATTACAAAAGACAGTCCTCCCCCGTCCAATGGCGTGGTGCCTTTATATAACAGAAATGACGGAAGTATCTAGATAATCAAAAGATAACTTAAAGCAGCGATCCCTCAGGATCAAGGATCCTGAGGGATTCGCTAATCGTTCGATTCTTCTCTTTCCCTTCTTGCGTTCTCCGTCTCAGTATCCCGCCTTCTTTCTTTGGGCTATTCGGCTCTAATTTTACTTGATCTTGTCCGCATCCGGTTCCCTGTTGGCGGGACAGTAGTTATTTTCCTTTTGCTTCTTGCTTTCAATCGCCGATCCTTTGTTTTCACGTCTTCCTGCATAGAAAAAGTCAAACATTAGCATTTGAGCTTCCTTTATCAATTGTTGCACATTTTATCAAAACCCTTTATCTTCTTTGAACTCACAATGCAGAAAAAGTTACAACTATTATTGAAAAACCACTAGATTGCTAGTCAAAAGCATACCTTCCAGGTGCTCCACAACAGTCACCAAGGATGTGGTATCAGAAATTTGATACATTTATATGGGGACTTGGCTTCACTAGAAGCAAAGCAGATCACTGTGTGTATTTTAAATTAATTGGTGACCATGTTATCTATCTGGTCTTGTATGTGGATGATATTTTGTTGGTTGGAAATGACAAAGAAATTATCCAGGATTTGAAGACCCAATTGTCCTCCAAATTCGACATGAAAGATCTTGGTGCTGCAAACTATATTTTGGGCATGGAAATTAAAAGAGATCGAGAAAAGAGGAAGCTCTGGTTAAACTAGAGGATGTATGTCGAGACAATACTGCAGATGTTTAATATGCAGGATAGTAAACCAGTGAAGATTCCTATTCCTATAGGTGTAAAGTTTTATGATGAACAGTGTCCCAAGACACAGGAAGAGGAAGAGGACATGTCCCGTGTTCCATATGCAAGTGTAGTCGGTAGCCTAATGTATGTGATGGTCTATACTAGACTAGACATTGCACATGCAGTGGGAGTATTGAGCAAGTTTATGTCAAAACCAGGGAAGGAGCATTGGACAACAATGAAGCGGGTCTTCAATTATTTGCATGGCACTAGTGATTATGGTTTGTGCTACCAAGGAAGACCAGGATTAGACAGAGTTTTGGATATTCATGGCTTTGTTGATGGTGACTGGGTTGGAGATCTAGATCAGAGAAGATCTACAAGTGGGTATGTGTTTATCCCATTTGGAGGTGTAGACAGTTGGATGAGTAAGAAATAATCTGTAGTGGTACTATCAACTACAGAGGCAGAATACATGGAAGCCACTCATGCAAGTAAGGAAGCAGTTTGGTTGCATAGATTGTGTTCAAGTATGGGGTTAGTATAGGAGCTCTAAGGATACACTGTGACAACCAGAGTACAATTTTCTTGGCAAAGAAGCTTGCTTATCATTCAAAGACAAAACACATTAATGTTCAGTATCACTTTGTGAGGGATATGATAGAAGACAAAAAGGTGTTGCTGGTAAAGGTGGAAACTTTGAAGAATACTGTAGATGCATTGACAAAATTTGTGAGCTCTGAGAAGTTCTATTGGTGTAGAGAAACAATGGGTGTTGCAGGGTTGAACAAATGACTAAGCTCTCTTGTGGCCCCCTGTGGAAAGAAAACAACAAGTGGTAGAATGTTGGGTTCTGTTATATTCTTTCCATGACTAACCCACGTAGTTAACTAGGGGGTTAGAGGGGTGGCGGAGCCCCCCCTTCGTTGCGCTGATTGCGTAGCGGGGGGGTCATAGGGGGGCGATAGCCCCCCATGTCTGGGGGGTTTGAGTGGGCTGGGTAGCCCCCCTCTACGGTGTCCTAGGCATTGCCCCGGAAAAAAAATAAAAAAAAATAAATAAATAAATTGGACCCTATATTAGGTTGGGTGGACCTACCTATGGTTTTGTGCATGGTTTTTGCACATGGTTTTTGATGCAATTGTTTTCGGTCCATGGTTTTGGACGTGATGGTTTTTGGTCCATGGTATTGGATGCTTAGGCATGTATAAACATGTATTGTAACATTGAAAGGAATAGAATGAAAAATCAAGTTGGTAGTCCCAGTTTTGGGATCCAGGGGAAAATCTCTGTGTATATGTGTTTTATGTGTTATGCTCTCGCATTGTTTATTTTCTGTTTTTTAGAATTCATATGCAGGTAATTTATGTACGGGGTTAAAACCTACATTGTGATGAGACCTCTTATCCTTTGATTGACAATTTTTGTTTTTATTTTTAACTATGTTTATAGTTAATCTCATAGAGATTACTTAATAGATGGGGTGACAGAATTCTCCTTAATAACAAGGGATGGCGTAAAAAGCTTTAAGCTGACTAGTATTCACTTAACTAAACTTGTTTGCTAAAAGAAATAATGACCTTAAGTGACTGCTGCTAAATTTGTTTTACTTTCTTTAAAGATAAGGGTTAAAGATGGTTCATTAACAAATAACGAAAATATTTAAACTCAAAGAACAAAAAACCAGTGACTCTATTGGTTATGAAAATGAACATAAACGAAATCATCTTCATTGAAGTGATCCTTAAAGATTAGGTTCCGTTAATATAAATTAGAGCATAAAAATGACTTGCCCAATGATTATGCCAAGTTTAAAGAGAAAACATTACTCCATTTTATTGTGAAATGAAATGAAAAGACAATCCAACTAAGCCTAAAATTCTTAATAAAGCTCTTTTGTTTCAAAGCATAGTTATTGATTTAGAGTCATTATTGTATGCTTTGACAGGGGTTTTCTTACTTTTGAAAATATTGCTTAAGAATAGTGTGCGAGTCTTTATAGATTCAATTTTAAGAATAAGACTGGCAATTGATTTCAAAATGTAAGCAAAATTAGAAAAGAGAAAAATCCCTAATGTCTTATGATGATTGTTCTTCCGAAATGTTAGTTGCCAAATATATGAATCTACAAATCAAATCCATGGGAACCTGCAAGAAGAACAACAAAATATAAGAAATAAATAATGATTAAAAGAGAAAAGAAAATCTGAAATAAAGCTTAAACCATATGAGGATGAACATATAAATGTGTAGCTGGAAAAATTCAATCATAATTTTATCTGATGAATATTCATCTTCTCCCATATATTAATCAAAGTTCAAAACCATCTTCTTATTCATTTTAAACTAATTTCTAAACTAGTCATAATCCTAATCTAAAAAGTAAACAAAGATTAAATGAAATCATACTTCCAATGTAGCCATTCAAGCATATTATTTTATGCATGAATGTGCACATGAAACATCTGTAATAAAATCATAAATATAATTAAACCCAAATAAATAAAACTAAAAACATTATGTACATATATTGTTAATGTATGTACAAGAAGTAACTTATTTACATCACCCTCTCTTGTAGATTTTCTTCCAAACAGATCTCGATGGGATCATAAAAATATGGATGGATATTAGTTAGAGATTGGAAGTGATCTGAAAAAGAGGATAACATATCAAATTTTGAAAATATTCTTTTAAATGCAATGACCTACAACAAATTGCCAGTTTTGTGTACATATGATGGAAGGTCATCAATTGTGTTAGATGGCTAGTCATGTTGTAAAGGTACACACTCAAGTACAAATTTTCGTTGGCAATGTCTTTGAGAAGGAGAAGAAAATTGATATGAGCTGAACATTGGAAAAAATTGGAAGAGTAATGGTTCTTCATGTTCAGAAATAAAGCTCTAAATTTCAACTTTATCCTTTTCTGTTAATGTAACTCGTGCGTGTGTAATATCAAACAATTTAACATACTAGCATAGAATATCAAAGAGTTGAAAAATAAAAGAAGAAGAAAAATATAACCAATCACCACTTATATTATAATTACAAGGGCAACTCTGGAACCAAAGAGGTTTGCCACTAGAAGAGTGTTCTAACAAAATTTCCTCAAAACAAGTTCCCAAAGAAGAATTAGAATGAATTACGTTGGAAACCTGTAAATCAGTTTCATCAAAATGTTCATAATCTGATTCTTGTTTAGGCAAAGGAGACAAAATTAAAGTGTGGGAATCTTCTTGATTGAAATATGTTTTAAAATTGAAAATATTGAGCCAGGAGACCACAAATATAAAATACAAAATGTACCATGTTGGCTTTGCTACAGTTATATAAAACTTTGATATGAGTGAAGCTTGTGTTCGAATAGAGAAGAAAATGAATTGGACGGGTTTTTTGAGTAATGTTGGAATTGGGATCTGCAATCTGAACTAGGGTTTGAGTTAGGGTTTGGCCGCTAGTAACCATGGCAGGACACGGAGGAGGGAGTTCTCTTCCCTCCTACAGTTAAGTAGCTGCAAACAGAAGCAAGGGAGTTGATCAGCATTGCTTCAAGAAACCAACGGAGGTGACAACTAAGGATATTAACACAGGAAATATCAGACCTCACGGACAGGAAGAGAATCACGAGGAAGATAGCAGGGAGAAGAGGACAGAGGGTAGTAGTCAAAAAGCTGCACCTATGAGTGCGATAGGGGTCTGTAAACCCAAGTCGACCATTATTCCTCGGGTAGTTTTAAGTGACCCAATGATACAGGTGCACAGAGATCACATGGTGGAATACACTGTTATATGCAAATTTATGGGGATTTGGCCAACGGAGAAGGCTTTGCACACATGGATAAGGAATCACTGGAAACCAATGGGAGAAATAAACCTTCACCTTGGGTCCAAGGGCTTCTTTACGGTGGTGTTCACAAGCTTAGAGGATAAAGACAAAGTGTTCGAGGGAGGACCCTATTTTTACGTTGTTGCAGGCCTTTACATGCTACCATGGGTGATGAATTTTGTCCCAGAACAAGAAACATTCACTTCGGTACCGGTATGGATAAGACTTTACTCCCTTCCTTTAGATTATTGGTTGTCGGAGTCTCTAAAGGCTATCGGCAACAAGCTAGGGCATTTTATAAATATATCAGATGTGACTCTAAGAGGCAAATACACTTCCTTCGCCTAGATTTGTGTGGAAATGGACTTATCTGGGGCACTTCCAGACGAGATCATTTTAGAAGTGTATGATGAAGAATGGGTGCAGGTGGTGGACTATGAACATGTACCATTTAGGTGCCGTAAGTGCCATGAACACGGGCACCTATACAAATACTGCCCATCAAACAAACTAGAGAGCAACACGAAAACCGCCATAGGCAGAGATCCCAAGGGTTTCACTAAGGTGGGGGGTAAAGGGAAAGGAGGAAAGCAATATTAAAAGAAAATCAACAAGGATGGGTAATCGAGCCACAATAGTTTCAAGATCTTAGAAGAAGAAGTTGGAAACAACGGGGCAAACCAGGAATCAGAGACTAATCCCACTGAGAAGTAAAGGGATGCTAGCATGGAGGATATAATAGAGAATAGCCAGCAAGAGGATGATATACTAAGAATTATGGAGTTCAGTATGGACCATGAGATGAACCCAAGTGAAGCAGGAATGAAGGACCATGAACTATAGGAGATTCTAGAGAGGGAGAATTTAGATCTAGAAAAGTTTTTGGAGTAGGGAATTACCAAAGGGGTTGACTCCCTGCCAAAAGAGGAGTTTGATAGGGTTCAACAGCTCTTCCTCTAGAGATCCCAATTGAAGGGTTCTAGAGTCAAAAGAAACCATGACAGCCAGGAGAATAGAGGGATGAAAACAATGGAGGAAACACCAGGGCACTCTTCCAAGAACCCGGGTAGGAAAAGAGGAAGGAAAAGACAGAATGAGTTGTTGACCGAATGTGGGAAACTCATGATTAACTCAGGTAAGATGAAAGATCTCAACAGTTACTGCTTTAAAAACCTTTCTTAATGAAGCTTACAACCTGGAACATTAGGGGTCTAGGAAGTAAAAGGAAACAAAGAAATTTTAGCAGTAGAATAAAAGAAGAAAAACCGGATATGGTTTTTATTCAGGAAACAAAGTGTTCGATGGAAAAGATCAGAGAAATACATAGAAAATGGTTAATCAAGTATGAGTATCTAGAGGTTAAGACAGATAACTCGGTGAGGGGGATTATTACGCTTTGGGATCCCTAGAAAATTGGAATCCTGGATGTTGAAGCGTCCATGAACTATCTATCACTGGTGATTCAACCTTTGGGTGATAAAGAGATCTACATGATTAAAAATGTCTATGTTCCACAAAAAATAGAAGAAAAAATCAAGCTTCTCACCTCCCTTGAGGAGCTGAGAGAGAGATATCCTGATATGCCCTAGATTCTGGCAGGAGATTTCAATATGATCAAATCTCTTACAGAGAAAAAAGGTGGCACCAGAATACTAGGCAGAGAGTCCATTTCCTTCCAGGACTTCTTAAATAACATGGGACTAGTGGATACTAAAACAATAAATGGAACTTTCACATGGAACAATGAGAGGGGAGGGGCTTCTCAAGTTTCCTCTAAACTAGATAGATTCATAATCTCTGAGAACCTCCTTCTCACAGGCCTTGACATGTCAGCTTAATCCTTCCCTTTGGAGGCTCAGATCACTGGCCTGTCCAGCTTGAAGCCACTTTTATGGGTACACCGAGGAACAAACCTTTTAGGTTTGAAAATGTCTGGCTCTCTCACCCTGACTTCACCAGCAATATTGACAAATGGTGGATGGAAGATATGTCCGTTCAAGGCACTAAAATGTTCATGCTGCAACAAAGACTTAAACATATCAAATCTAGACTTAAAGATTGGAACAAAAATGAGTTTGGTAATATTTTTAAAGCCAAAAGAGAAGTTGAATAGAAACTCTAGGGGATTAATCGGATCATCATCACAGATGGTTTTATCGAGGAAAGGAAAATCAAGCTGATTCTCTTCAGAAGGAATGGAAGATAGGTGCATGAAAGAGGATAATTTTTGGAGATAGAAATCGAGGGTGCAGTGGATCAGAGAAGGGGAAAGAAACACAAAGTTTTTTCATAAATCAACTTTGGATCACAGGTCACATAAAAGAATTTCAAAACTCAGAGATGTTCAAGGGAAAGAGCTCGTCTCCAACAAAGAAATGGAATCTGTCCTAGTTCAACACTTACTTAGCATAGCAGAGGAGCCTCTCCTCGATAGATCACAGTTCATTAACAATTTCACAAAGTACATTCCCAAGCTTGTAACCAGGGAAGACAATCACAATCTTAACAGGACAGTGTTTGAGGATGAGGTTAGTGAAGTTATAAATGAGATGCAAAATGGGAAAGGTCCTGGCCCGGATGGTTTCAATGTGGACTTCTTCAAAGCATGCTGGAAAATAGTCAAACAAGACATCCTTGATGTTGTGGAAGACTTGAGAAGATCCAAAATGGTTTTGAAGGCTCTCAGTGCCTCTTTCATAGAATTGATTCCAAAGAAGGAAAAAGCTATGACACCAGACAGATTCAGACCCATAGCTTTATGTAATGTGGTGTACAAAATTATTTCCAAAGTGATCGCTAATAGACTCAAGCCCCTTCTTCCAACTCTTGTCTCAAAGGAGAAATCTAGTTATGTGGAAGGGAGACAAATTATCAATAAAATCATACAAGCTCATGAGGTGGTACACTCTATTAAGAGCATTAAGCAAGCTGGTATGATCATATAGTTTGACCTTGCGAAAGCTTATGATAAGCTAAGCTGGTCTTACATCAAGGCAGTGCTAAGAGCTTATGGTTTTGACCACAACTGGATTACATGGGTTATGGCCCTTGTATCCACAACTAGTTTTTCAATACTGCTTAATGACTCGCCCTCTAGAACCTTTATGCCTTCTAGAGGTCTCAGACAAGGAGATCTGCTCTCCCCCTTTCTCTTTGTGATCATGATGGAAGGGCTAGGCAGAGCGATCAAAATGGAAAATGTTGAAGGAAGAATCCAGGGACTAAAACTAACCATAGATGGTGTTGCTTTCGACTCATCAAAAATTTGTGGATGACACTATGCTGCAGGGTATTCCCATGGTCAAGGAAGCCAAAGCTTTCAAGAAAATCTTGAATGACTTTGCTATGGCTGCTGGTACAGAGGTAAGCCTTGACAAATCAAAGGTTTTCCTTTTTAACACTAGCATTGCTATTCAGGGGAACCTCACTAGAATTCTCGGGTTTCAAAGGGATCGGTTACCTTATAAATAACTTGGAATGCCTCATACGGACAGACCTCTGAGCAAGGGAGTGTGGGAGCTAGTAATTAAAAAACTTCAGGACAAGACCAGGAAATGGACTTGTAGGTCTTTGAATTTGGCAGGGCATCTTGTGCTTACAAAGGCTATCCTGTAGGCCATACCCATTTTCATGTTGTCAATTCTTCCTTCTCCTAAAGGAGTTATGCAACAGATCAGAAATATTCAAAGAGATTTTCTATGGGGCAAAGGGGAAGATAAAAAGAAGTGGGATTTGGTAGCTTGGGACAAGCTCTGCAAACCTAAGGCCCATGGTGGTTTGGGGCTTCATGACCCTGAAACCCTCAGTAGAGTTTTGGGGGCAAAACTTTGGTGGAGGTGGCTTAAGGAATCGGCAACCCCTTGGGCCAAACTTTGGAAATAGAAATATGAAAATAATTGGCAGGAGAGGGATCATATCCGAATGTCTGGGCTTATCAAGGGCTCCCACGTTTGGAATATTGCTTGGGAAAATAGAGCCATTGTTCAACAGCATAGCTTCTGGGAGATACAAGCTGGGAACCTGGTAATATTTTGGGAGGATAACTGGCAGTAGGAACCAAACTTGTTTAGGGAATAACTAACCACTATCAATAATGACACTGACAACAAAGGTTTATGCATGGTAAGTGAATTCTGGGATCAGGCAAAGAAAAATGGTAAATGGAGAATATGGAAGGATCTGGGCTATAGTGAAGAGAGCTCTTTGAAGGCCCAGGCAGGCTCTCTTACTCTGGACTTGGAACAGAGGAAGATTTTGGTATCATCCTCGTCTGACCAACTGAGATGGGGAAGAAACACATAAGGTAAATTTAACCTCAAAGAAGCTAAACGATTGGCCCTAGGGGTTGACTATCAAAACCCTGATAAGGTATAGAAGGACCTTTGGCATCACTTGCATTGGATGAAAATAAAATTGTTTATGTGGTTGGTTCAACAAAAGAAAATTCTAACTTGGGAAAATATTCTGAAAAGGGGTTTTGTTGGCCCATCCAAATGCCATCTATGTGGTTTACAAGAGGAGACGATGGAACACTTACTCAACCTCTGCCCATTCACTTCTACCTTGTGGGATTGGGTGGCCTTAGTCTTCAGGAAAACTGATAGGGAAAGACTCAATATCACCAACACTTTGAAGAATTGGAGAAAAGACTTCTCAGGCAATGAAATCATCAACAAAGCTTGGACTCTAGTTCCAGGCTTTATAATTTGGGATGTCTGGAAAGAACACAATGGCAAGATCTTCAAGAACAAAAATGACTCAACCCAGAACATTATTGCACAAATATTATGACAGCTCGAAGACACTATTGGAGCCCTTTTGTGGAGACCTCCTGAGGACCCTACTATGCCCCAGGATGCTCGCATACTACTACAGTTGGGTCTCCATTCGCTAGTTCCCCACAGCATAAACAAGGGTGTGAGCTCGATAATTGTTGGTAAAGACTTATGGCAACCTCCTCCTGATGGTTTCTTGAAAATCAATATAGATGGAGCCTCTAAGGGTAACCCAGGGATGGCTAGATTTGGTGGGGTCATCAGATATGATCAAGGGCGCATAAAGGATATCTTTCATAGTCATTTGGGAACTACCACTAATAACATGGCAGAGCTCATGGCCTTAGAGCAGTGCCTGGTAATACTGATTGAGTCAAATTTACACAATGCCATCATTGAAGCAAACTCTAAATTGGTAATGAATGTGGCCAAGAAGATATGTAATGGAACGCCACCTGGAAAAGTTTCAAAACATTGGTGGCTATTGTAGGTCTTTCAGCGTATTCATTCCCACCTGCGAACCCTAAAAATGGTCAGCTTCATTCATGTGCGAAGAAAATCCAATATGCTAGCTGATCGTCTGGCGAATGAAGGAGTACTTTGCAAGGAAAGTTATAGTAGGTATGCTTGGGATTTGACACCCTTGGGGAAATTGTGTGATGATTTTCAAAGACAGGCAACCAAAGACATGGAGAACTTCTAGACCATGAGGAACAAACAGAAGGAAGACTAGTGGAAGCAGGAGAAAGCGAAAGAAGAAGTCAATCATAACCGTTGATCCCACATAGAATGCTTAAAATAGAGTTAATTACAGGGGAGGGGTACTTGGTAAATAGCGGGCTTGTTGGAAGGTCACCGACCACAGATTTTGATGGCCTTCGTCATCAAATGGCTATCGGGTTGGAAATTGATCGAAGGTTAAATCTTCAAGCGGAACTGAATATTTATAGATTAGCGGTTTATAATCATCATCAGATCCGTAAAGAGGGTAAAGATCGAGCTAGCTTCCGTTCTGATATCTCGGAGGATAGTCAGATCAACACGGGCTTGATCGTATGGATATCAAGTTTTAAAAGTGTTCGAAGGTTAAATCTTAGACTGGACCTGAACTATTATATACCAATGGCTTATAATCCTTATCGGATCCATGAAACGGGTAAAAGGGGCGCATGTTTCCAAGGCAATATCATTAATGACCGTCGGATCTTACGGGATCTTGATCGAAAGGATATCGAGTTTCAACATGGGAGGAGGTTAAGTCTAAGAACAGACCCGAAGTTTTAATCATTAACAGTTTATTTTCTCTGTCAGCTATGTATAGCAGGTAAGGGTCGCGCAAGTCTCCGAAGTGATTTCTTTAAGGACCATTAGATAACTGGGGTCTTATCGAATAGCCATCGGGTTGGATAATGGGCAGAGGTTTTTGTGTAATATTTATGTGTAAGGTTTCAGGTTTCGTTTCGGGTTTTGTTGATGGTTAATCATCAATTGGTTTGCCCCTTACTCATCTTTACACTTGTAAAGACATGTAACATACGTAATCTTTCTTGCAGTTAATAGAAGGCTCCACTCTTACCTAAGCAAAAAAAAAAGAAATATTTTTTAAAATTGAATCACTTTGTAAAAGATGAGAATCCTTGTCATGAAACCTCGGGTAATCATCATATATTATTTCCCTTTCCTGAGAATTATATGACTGATTTGAATTAACAACATCATTAAAAATTTGGGAGGAAAGTTCAGTAACATCGTTAGTGAACAAAGAATTATCATCCGAATGAATGACAATCTCGAGATGTTCAAAACTAGTTACGGATCTAGCTTCAACCGAAGGATTATGAAGGCCATTATTTAATGTAATCTGATGTGAAAAGATATTTGGATACATAAAATAATGATTTCCTGAATATAATGACAACTGAAAATGTTCATCTTGGTAATTCACAACATTATTATCAACATTATAATCTTGGCTAAATGAATCCCTTTCAATTGTGGAGGGTATAAGCTAGTCCTGAATTTACTTTGGGAGAATATAGATTTACGTGTTCATTATTCGATCTTGTTCTTGATTAATTTCGATTGAGCCCTCTTAATGCTTACAATAATTATTTGTTTGAACTTCAACTTCAAATTTTATTGTATAATCGATTTCAAACATGGGAAAGAAACAATTTCTTGAAGAAAAAAGTTGTGATGTATTTTCATGTTTATTTATAGGCTCAATAGTTGCAAATTCAAGATTAACTAATGAACTTGATGTATATTGTTCTTCATTATCAGATTGAGTATCTTCATTATTAAAACAAACAAGATAATTAAAATGGTTAATCAAATCTTCCCTTGAAGGTAAATCACTGAGATGGAATCTATATCAAAGTGCCCAAAATCTATTGTAAAATTCGTTTGAAGATTCATCTTCATACACAGACAAATTTTCCAATTCAAAACAAAAATTGTCATAATTATTATTTTGATGAGCGATTAGAAACACCTTCATGAAATTATTCAACGAATAAATTGATCTTACTGGAAGTACTTTAAACCATTTGTGAATACGTCCTTGAAAATTCAAAGTAAACAACTTGCAGATATCATTGTCATTAATAATATTATAAGGCTCACATTTATCTACAAAATGACAAAGATGATCCAAGGCAGAAATTTTACTCTCACCATCATACTTCAAACTAGACAAGGACTTAATGTGCTTCTTGGACATGCCCCTAGTAGGTTTACATGCACTGAAAGCTTGACCCAATGTAGGAATGCGTAAAGGAGCCATGATTAGTTAAAGGCTTTTTAGAACAAAACTCCAATCAGAAAATGAATCCTTGGCCCTCTTTCTAGCGCCAAAAATGTTGATCGGAAAAAATATCCTTCGTTAACATTAGGGGAGACCACCCAATCGAGAACTTAAAGAAACTCTTTTTTCGTTGAAGATGGTGGTTCTGATTGGTTATGGGTCCAATTACCCTATCATCTAAGACTAACCTAAAACTAATCTAGTACTAATATAATCTAAACTAAGAGTTAACCTATCCACGTCATACTATGTTACATTTCCTTTATATCGATCTTTAAAGATGTAAGTTAAAGAAGTAAATCAACACAAAGGTTTTATCAATTTAAAATGGTTGATAAAACCATAATTAAATGATTTATTTACCTCTTTAAGAGAAGACTTGATGCAGACTAAGATGCAAATGTAAAATTAATCTAAAACATGAAATCCTATATTGAACTAGAATGGGATAGCCCTCCTAATCTGAGAGAAAATTAACTAAAACAGGGGGAAGGACTGGTATAATTCATCATGTAATTTTGTATTAATTAAAAGAAGTAGTTCACATTTAACTAATACAAGTGAAAAGAAAATAGGTCTGCAAATGAATAATAAATAGTTTTCAGTCACCTTAGGAATACTTCAATGAATTAAGATTGATTTCAATCTCATTATGCCCTGCAAAGATAGCTCTAACAAAAATTCAAGAGTAAAATGTCAATGACACAACAATAGTGCATAAAATCTATGAAACATAATATGATTTAGAATAAATCTCATAACCAAAAATGAAACTTTAACAGTGAGACAATAATCCCGAGTTTCGGTAACAGTACACGAGAACAATAACTAATTAAATAATGCCAAAGCTTATTACAAAATATGCAGTCCTGGAGTAGCTCAGACCCATAACAAAACTACCTACAATAGTGTAAAGAAATTATAATAGAGCCAGAAACCCTCTTTCAATATCTACAATAACTCTCTCTAATATGCTAAACAATAGTGTGTAAGCACAAATTAAATCATAGCAGAGACCCCCTGTGGTGGATGGCGACCTCATCCACCTGCATCAAATTTAGGGGTATTTGTACAAGATTGAAAAATCTAACAACCCCCCTTATATCTCTCAACAACTGAATCTGGAGGTTTTCTTCAACAGGCAAAAAACAAATTTTTGTAGTTGAATACAAGCCAAATTTAGGAAATTGTTACGCCAGTCGAATTAATTTCGAACAGTGTTTTCCACATGGCAAGGGGCCTTTAGAAGCATGCAATGAGCACATCGTTATGTTCTGTTACACAAATCACAGAGGAGATTAGAGCTTTATTATTAAAACAGTGAAAACATAGATTAAACTATAAAAATGTGTTAAACTATACTTATGCCAAGAGACCTTTTTAAATTAATTAAGTGGATTTTACTTATACGTGGCAAGAGCTTAGTGGTATCAGAGGTAAGCTCATCAGAAATTTTAAAATAAGGCAAAACAAAAAAGTTGTGATATTGGGCGGCTCCGATATGGAGCAAATGCGATTTCGTTATTCAACTACCTTTAACAATGTTATCAGGTCCATTATATCAGAGGTCTTGTATCAGCGATTTGATATCGGGGGTTTTACAATTGTTACCATTTAAAACTTCTAATATACAAGCAGATGCGATATCCCGATTATGCCATCGTTAATATGAATATCAGCTCCAACTTATGAGAGTCTGGTAGATATTGGAAGTCGGAGGGGGAGGCACATTGGGATATCGACGATTAGAGAGATATGAATATCAGAGATCGGAGATTAGAGGGATATGATTATCGGAGATCAGAGATCGAAGGGATTGGAATATCAAAATATTAGCGAGGAATCATATCAGAGTTTTTTAAATGTGTCTTGAAAGGAAATCTCTGATATGCATTACATCTGTTATGTGAGAGCAGAAACAATGATGTGGAATGTGGATCCTCTGACATGGCTTATAAATTATAACACCTTTATATAATGGTCAGAATTTGGTTATATGATATGTTTGTTTTAATACTCCTAAGTCTATAAAAATGGTTTTTCACCAAATGGGTTGAAGCAGAGGCATTGCCGAGAGCTACAGAGGATTCCGTCATACAGTTACTGTTCCATATATTTGTGCAAAATGGCCTCCCAAGAGATATAATTACAGATGGTGGACCATAGTTTTCTGGTAACAAAATTGCTGCAACACTAAAAAACTATCATATCCAGCATAAAATTACTACTCCATACCACCCACAGGCAAATGGCCAAGTAGAAAGCAGCAATAAAATAATAGAAACAATCCTAATAAAAACCATTGCGTCACATAGACATGATTAGGCTACAAGATTGTCGGAAGCCTTGTGGGCTTATAGAACAACATGGAGAAGCATTACCGGCTATTCACCATACCAACTAGTATTTGGAAGGAACCCATCTTTTCGATAGAATTCGAGATACAGACACTGCAAACAGCACAAGAAGTCGGTCTAGATCTAAACAAGGCATAGATTAATAGATTATAGCGGATCAATGAGCTAGATGAAATCAGGCTCTCTGCCCTTCAACACACTGCATTGATCCAACAACAGCAAGCTAAATGGCATGATGCCCTCATTAAAAAGAAAGTCTTCCGCGAAGGAGATTGGGCGCTCCTATATGATTCCAGGTTTTAGGATTTTCCAGGGAAACTTCAGACTTGTTGGCTGGGGCCATATGAAATCTAGAAGGCACATGATAATGGCACCATTACTCTAACCATCATTGATGGATCCGTACATACCTTTAAGGCAAACGGCCACCGAGTTTGACTACACCACAAACCACTTACTCGGGAATCCTTCTACCAGCAACTCCGCGAAGACTCCGACATGCAGATTTTGGTGGAGGAAGAGAAATCTTCCTCACCTCTGGTTCATTAAGTGATTCAACTGTTCTTACATTCTGTACATAATTCTTTTGTTTTGTTAGCGTAAATTATTCTCTGTACATATTTTTTTTTTTTATTTGCACTTTGCTGTTCCTTTTAGGAAGAAACAACATTCTCACAAATTTGCTATTCCTTTTTCAAGGAACAACACTTCTGCATTTTGCTATTCCTTTTTGAAAGAACAATAGCTCCATCGTTTTTGTTGTTTCTTTTCAAAGGAACAACACTTTTGCATTCTGTTGTTCCTTTCAGAAGGAACAACATTTTCACTGTTTCGCTGTTCCTTTTTTCCAAAGGAACAACACTTGCATTTTTCTTCTGTTCCTTTTTCTGAAGGAACAACACTTTCCATTTTGCTGTTCCTTTTCCGAAGGAACAACACTTTTGCTTTTTGTTGTTCCTTTTTCCGAAGGAACAACACTTTCGTTTTTGTTGTTCCTTTTCCGAAGGAACAACACTTTTTGTTTTCTGTTGTTCCTTTTTCCGAAGGAACAACACTTTCATTTTTGTTGTTCCTTTTCCGAAGGAACAACACTTTTGTTTTCTATTGTTCCTTTTTCTGAAGGAACAACACGATTTTTTTTGTTGTTCCTTTTTCGAAGGAATAGCACTTTTGTTTTCTGTTGTTCCTTTTTCCGAAGGAACAACACTTTCGTTTTTTTTGTTCCTTTTCCAAATGAACAACACTTTTGTTTTTTGTTGTTCCTTTTTCCGAAGGAACAGCCTGATTGTTTTTGTTGTTCCTTTGTCGAAGGAACAACACTTTTGTTTTTTGCTATTCCTTTTTCCAAAGGAACAACACGATTGTTTTTTCTATTCCTTTTTTGAAGGAACGACACTTTTGTTTTCTGCTGTTCCTTTTTCCGAAGGAACAACACTTGCATTTTTTGCTGTTCCTTTGGAAGGACAACATTTTCACATTTCTTTTACTTACACTTGTTCTCCTTGCTGTTCCAATTAAAGGACAGCTGCTGTTCCTCTCAATGTACAATATTTTTGAGTATTTTTCTTGTGATTTGGAGCACAGCTATACACTTATGCAATGGATACAAAACTAGAGCATACTGAAATCAACAAATTACATAAAATTGCTATTTTTTTACAAGAAATTTCTTTGAATTGATAGGAGAAAAGAGGAAAGGACACAACTATTGATCACTTTGCTGTCATTATTCTACTAATACTGATATGATTGGTTATTTTTATCATGGTGGTTCTTTTTAAAGTCCCATAATCTTCTTTGATCATTATTAAGGAATAAGAACAAAGGGTATATTTTTCTATTGAGATGTTAAGACTTCTTCCACCATTCCTACTCTTAAGGAGTGCTGAACCACCCTTTGTGTATAAATAGGAAAGTACTTTATAAAAGAGAAAAATAGAGAAAAATGTTTATATGATTTGCTAATATGGTTTGTCAAATGAAGGATAGGGGGTCTCATCAAGAGCCAGCCTACCATGATCATAAGGAAGAAAGTGAAGTGGCATTCCCACTATGGCCACCACACCAGGGATATGATCCAAGAGGCACATCATAAAAATATAAAGAGTCCTTGGAACAAGAGGTCTCATCACAAGCCGGCCTGCCCACCTTTCACTCCTTCTTGGTGAATGGCATTATGGTTTTTTTGGTTACCAAGCCAGCATAATGGCCTCCATTTTGACACTGCACAGCACTTCCTAAGCATACACAAAGGATCATGGTTCCATGGATGAAAGAAACAACTCTGTCAAGGTTATGGACACCTGTGGGCAACAGAGCTCTGTTAATGGTATTGAAGTCACATTCCTTATACACCAATAGCAATTATCAAGACCCTTCTTCGTCTTATACCTTTGTAATAGGTCAAATGAGATTATGTATATAACTTCCCCGAACCTTTAAACACATGAAAATATATTACAACCAATTATGACGGAAAAAGTTGATAATGACTGCATCAGACTTTTTGTGCACGTCAGCTGTCCTATCCTCCCAACCTCGCATCATATCACGACATTCTCTTATTTATTAAGCGATTCTATTATACACCTCGATTTCGATAATCTGCTCATTTTCTAAACATGGCATCTCGGTATACGTTGTTCCTTTATGACACTGTACCATGGCAATTCGGCATGCCGCTCCCTCTTTTGACGGTTGAGGACGGCCTATCACATTGCAGGGGGGGAGCAAGTGACCTCATAATTTGTTGGCATACGTGTCAGATTATTATTCGGAGAATTTTCACTTGGGAATAGCAAGGCTTAACGGTATATTGTTTTTCAATTTGCATGGCTTACTGTTCCTAAGCTATTTCCGTATTATTCTCTACAACAATTAGTAAGTGACTCGGGATTTGAACAAGCTTGTTGTTTCGTTATTTTCTCTATGTTTCCTAATAGCTTGAATAACCTGTTGTTCCATTGCCGTCTCTGCATTTTTACAATGTTCTAAGCATGGGAGGAAGAACAATTCGAAGAGAACCACAGGTATTGACAGTCTCTGATGCTACACGAGAAATCCTAACAAGGGCAGGATGGATAGTTTATCTCAATCATTTACAACAATCCAACGAGACCGTAGCAATTGAATTCTTGCAGAACTTGCAAGAACATCACTCCATGGTAAGAGGGAGACACATAGCAGTCACCGATGACATAATTGCAGAGGTCTCGGGACTGCCAGCCACTGGACCTGTGTGGACTCTGAAGAAGGAGAGACTGTGAAACATCATAAAAATCTTCCAAGATGAAGGCCAGAACCTGACTGTAAGAGGAAAGGGAGTTCTACCAGCAGCATTGGGAGAGCCGTGGGCAGAATTGGCAAGAATCATCTAGAGTTACATCACCTGTGAAGGCAGGAAAGACGTGGTAAGACCACGCCACCTTAAACTTTTAGCCATATTAAAACAGAAATGCTCTGTGAATTTTCCTGCATTTTTAAATTCTTTATTACATGATGTTGCCCAAAGCATGAAAAAATCACGCCACGTAGAATCGGTAGTAAGTCACCATGGGTTGATATGACTAATAGTTAGCTACAGTCTTGCTCAACAACAGAGCAGTTGGGAGGAACTGATCGTTACAATAGACGGGGGACTGGCTCTGCCAGCCCTAAAACGAAAACATGCTACCAGTACATCGAATGGACCATTGAAATGGAGGAAATCCGTTAGATTGGCATGGATCAGAGGGAGGCTGTAAAATTCCTAAGGGAATACCAGTCAACTGGTGGAGATAGATGATTTAAGGGATGAGCAACCCCCGCAATTGGAAGGAGAGGAGAATGAGAAAGAGTTGGAGGAAAATGATGAAGGAGAAACAGAGGAAGAGACTGAGCAGTCTGGGCAAGCAGAGGAAGAGATAAAGCAATGCGAAGAAAGCCCATTGCAAAATCCATTGCAAGAGGATGAATTTGCCCAAATTCTAGCCAATATGGGTGAATATTCTCAACCTCTCAGCTCACTAAACCTCCACATCGAAGAAGAACCAAAGGAGCATTCTGCTCATGACAAAAATGCATATGAAGAATTGTGCGACGAGGAAGAAGAAGAAGAGAATCACCCCGTTCAGGATGAAAGTATATCTGGAGAGAAAAGTGATGAAGATAAAGAAGAGGAACAATTTGTTCCCAGTCAGACTACACCAGAATAATTTCATGAAGGAGAAGGAGTGGAAGAAGAAGTCACCCAGGAAATAACAAAACAAGCTAGGGTTTTTACTCCTGAACAACCCAATCAAAACAATGAGGAAGCACCCCAAGAAGAGAACCAGGAAATTGGCCAAGGCGAAAGTCCAGGCCCAAGTAAACAGACAGTTGTTCCTTCCAAGAAAACAGAAGAAATTAAAAGATTATGAAAAGAATAACAAAGACTGCTTAATGTGATAACACGACTTCGACAACAAATCAGGGTTTTGAAAATGGGAAAGAGAGCAAAAAGGACCTCGAGGGTAAAACATGCAACCATTCCGGCGAAACCCCTCAAGAAAAAGATTAGGAGGACTCAAGTCCAACCTGCCGTTCAAAACTAAAAGGAACAGCATTCAGCTGTTGCCCATGTCGAAGTACAAACAAATAATATATTGGCCTGTGACAAAGAAGTTCAGACAGAGACACAGTCCTCTGAGGAAATGCGAGCCATAAACACGGGACGATGCAATAAGAAGATTCAAGTAAACCTTACACTTACAACTACTATGTGGGACAGTGATCCAAGGACAGTAACTCTACGAAAGGACTTGGTGCAAGCCCAGCAAACAGTAGAGAAACTTACAGAATAGACTGTCTCTCGAGAAAAGTATGAAAAATTACAACAGCAGCTGAGGAATGTCAACTTATTTGAAAGCCAAGCCTTTGAAGGATGGCGAAAGGAAGAAGAAAGGGTCAAAAAGGTAACTCATAGACTAGATGTAGTCATCAAACAAATGGATACCTTATGCTCTTTGTATACTGACATCCTAGCGTGTAGAGCACCTGCTAGGAACTATGCCTTGTTTTTAATGGAACGATATTTGCAATTGAAAATTAAAGTTGTCAAAGCAGGAGCCCTGATAGAAATAAACACTATTGACAATTTCATAAATTGTTGTAAGCACTATGGGGTGAAGGTTCAAAGATTATTATGTGAATTCTATCTGCATAACCTTGTGTTAGCTCAAGAAACAGAGCAGAATCCCAGCCCTTTCGTTGGGGATATCCAACTGTAGGCATTCATTTCTTTTGGTGTTAATCAAATAAAATGGCTTAAAGACTATAATGCCTTTCAAAGACAAGAAAATGGATTAGACTTATGGGTGCGAGCTAAGCCTAGAGACCCATTACAGTTGTGGAATAAACATAGGAATCTCATGAGGACTTCGGGCGTGATTGAGGAATTAGGACCTATTCATACAGCAATTAATCGGCAAGGGATAGAATATTTCTTTACCATCAAGGACTTTGCCATTACAACTGCCAAATTCCGATATCAGACTTCTAATCCAAACATCCAACTTAGGGAATCGTTTAACTATGAGAACTTTAAGCTAGCTGCTGATCGCTTGGGTCGCTATGGTGACCTTATTTTGAGAGAAGGCCCATCTTGGTTAGGCTGTAGGTTTCGCAGTCCAGTTATTTGTCACCCTGCACCAGAATACCAAGCCTTGTATGAAATGCCTGAGGGTCAGATAGGACATCTTTTTGAACACCTAGCTAGGCATCATGGTTGTAGACCACCTCATGAGATCCCGTCTCCGGCCTACTCTCTCACTGCCTTACATGTCAACTACAATGTTTTCATGAGGGCATGAAAAAGGGTAAGCAAGGGGGTGTGTTGAGTACTGGAGAAGGTATGTTATTATCATTTATTTTTTCATCTTTTCTTTAAAAATCATAACCTCTTTGCATCATGAACTAGGTAGATAATAAGGAATTATGATAAAACCTATAGGATTTGTATGTAACGCAAAATAACTAATAATTGCCCTTTTCTTATGCAGGAAAAGGAGAAAATGGAAGCTTGCCATCCCAAAGGAAAAGACAGGACAAAGCTAACTGTTGTCCCTTTGATAGGGAACCGCATGCAAACAAGGCGATCCAAATTGGAGCGTATCAACCAAGAAAGGGAAAAGGAGATACCAAATTGGCGCAAGAGAACAAGAGGTTAACTAAGAATTAACAGTCTGGCGAATCCCTCAGGATACTTTGATCCTGAGGGATCACTATCTTAACGATTTTTTGTATCGTTGATATCTCCGCTCGACTATTATAAGAAGGGGCAGCACTACTAGCCCGAGGGACGAACTGTTGTTGTTTTTGTGTAATTCTCCTTTGTATCTGGAACTTTGATCAAGACTCTCGTTGAAGAGAGATCCACTGTAACTCTGTTTTGATGTTTTAATATAAATCTGGTTGCCGTTCCATCTTTCATTCTGGAGTAATCTCAAGCACTGTGTCCCTGGAGGCTAAGGGCCCGGCCCTGGTGGAACACTTGCTCCTGTACCATTATTTCTAATTCGTGTGTGGTTTTCATTATTAGCTTTGTTCAGTAATCTGATGTGTTCTGCTATTTTACATAACGGTTCTGTTATATTTTGTTTATGCTCAATTGAGTAACATTGTTCTCTGTAACAGGAATGCTGTGTTGATCATTCTAACTTTATAACGCATTGTTGTTCCTTTAACCATTGATATAACATTGTTGTTCCTTACAGATTTCCATTGCTGCTCGATTACAGAGTACCCGTGTTGTACATTCATAAATCGGTATTTTTGTATTTATCTATGGTTTACACTTAACTACGATTATTATTCAATTGGCATTGCTGTTCCATTACGAATCACAATCGCTATTCTTTATAACTGTGATTTATACTTGTTATATTGAAGTCAGATTACTGTTCCTTTCAATATTAAGCGTGTTGTGTGTGATATTCGTTTTGGTTTATTGTACATTTATATTTGATTCAAGTTGTTGTTCTATATTTCATCTCTGTTGGTTGTTGTTCTATTTCTGTTCGCTGTCTGATTTATCTTTAGAGTAAATATTGTTACCTAATTCCTGTAGGATATAATTGCTGCATTCATTTCCGTAGATTAAGTTTTTGTTATTCAATCTTGTTCATAAGAATAGTTTTTGTTCCATTTCCTATCATTTGTATTATCATTGCTTTGGTGTGCAGAACGATCTGAGACTGTAGTGAGCATTGACATATGGTGTCTAGTTCCCAGATTGATGATCTCTTCCTTGATTGTCTTTTAATTACATCAGTTCACAAAGGGATGAGATACCATTACTGTGCCCTTGAATGATAAATTGCTATAGCTTTTTGAGTGCATGATTTGAATTTAAGGTTCTTTTCTGTAAGAAGATCTTATTTCAAGCATCCATTTACTCTTGTATTTAGAGCACTATACTACTAGCATTACTATGATAAATGACCGCCTCAAACTGAGTACACTCTTTGAGATAACAAATCATTCCTGGATTGATAAGTTAATGTAGGGTAAATAGAGGTGAAAAAGACCCTTTTTACTGCTTGACACACTGAAAGACAACAGTAAAATAGCAGCAACAAAAATAATCAGTGATACTAATCTGATAGATCAGTTATCTCTAAACATCAAGCCTTTCTCTTGTATATGATACTTGAAAGAACAGAACTTGCATGTATACGCTCTTTTGAAGAGAAAAACCTGCGTACGGATCTGCAAATATTGACTCAGAACTTTGCTACAATTCCAGACTTCAGAAATACCCAGATCGTGATAGATAACAAATAAAACAGACGATGTTATACATTACTGTTACTCTATTTATTTATTGTGCACACTTGATGAATACTCCTATGAATGCTTATATGTGAATTTAATCTAAGTAATTAGCTAACGGAGACTAATTAAGGAAGACTTGGGTAAATAACAAGGGTCGCGCTGCGGCTAGAACTGCACGAAGATAGTAGCACGGGGCGTGGGGTGCCCACAGGTGTGCGTAGCGCAGCAAGTGCGAAGGGTGGACCGCATACAATTCATCACATATCAGACATCCCCAGGGTGCGAAAACCTGGTTCTAGCACCCTCCCATACTACTTTGGGTGAGACCTTAGTCCGCGCTCCACGGACTGTTGCCGAAAGGGACAGTAGTACTGAGATTTGCTTGGCTAAATCACTTCCGAACCTGGGTCAGGCCCCCACTAAGCCAACAAATGGTTTTGTTGCTGGGACTGGGATCTTCATAAGGGATGTTTGATGTCGTTCCACTGGAACCCAACAAAGAAGGAAATTGAAGAGTGGTTGGACAAGAAGATTCATGAGTTCGCAACATAGGAAAATAGAACTTCGCAAGTATATGGGAAAAAGTGGTTGGAGCTATTAGCACCTAAATCTACCCTAGGCTGAAGGAAGGCAAAATTCAAGGTAACCACAAACCACGCTCAGTCTGGTAGCTAGCCCTACCAAAATAGGAGAGGGCTCTCTCCGAGTCACACTTAGTGAATAAATAATCAAAAAATGGTCTGAGATGACTTACAATGAAATATTGATCTTAGGCTAGTAAGTGAATATGGATACAAGAAACAATTTTTATGAATGACCGAGCTTCTGGGATGGTATGGGACCAACGGTCAGCAAAGAACAGAGAATTTAATACAAAGGCACAGATTACTTCGTGAGGCAAGGTAGGCGGAAAGTGTATCAATTTAGTTTGGGATAACGTGGAACGGAGAGATTGCTGAGGAGTGTGAAAAGGGCATAGGAACATGAATCCTTTTCAACAAAAGAAGAACATTGAACATGAAATTTTCCCACAGGTAGAGCAATAAAATTGAATTCTACCTAATCTCACTCAGAAAATTTCACTGGAAATGAACATGAATTGAATTATGAAACATAACGAAATACATATGAAAACATAAGAGACACATTTTATACACTCACAACCACAAGAGTCTCATGAAATAGAGCCGCTGCCTTTCATTAATTCTCTGTCAAAAATACACAGTGAAGAAACAGAGTTTCTTTCCCACAGTCTCCCAGAAGTTACAAACTAACCAACCCTTTGCAAATAGCTTACATACAATATATAGAATGTGCCATGAAGAGATATAACGCCCAAGGGTTGGGGAGTTACTTGAATCATTACAAAATGGAGATGAAGAGCCAACCATCAGCTACATTTGCAGTGCTACAAACATGACATTTGGCTTGGGTGACTGTTTGTCTTCCTTCGCCACTTGGATAGAAGTCCATCTGAAAAAAATGCTTTAAATGCCACCTTTAGTGCCAAAAAACCGAAGTGTAGAGGAGCCGGCCCACTTGGAGAAGTCACGAATCGAAAATTCACAAAACGGAAGCAAATTTGGCAATTTTTCCTCTGTGCGCCGCGCCATTTTCTCTGTGCGCCGTGCTACTTTGGGGCCTGTTTTGTGGCACGTTTAGGTGTCCAAAATGTTCCCAAGTGGGCTTGTTGGAAAGCCTGTCCTATCTACTTTCTAACCCCACTAGAATTTTTTAATTTGGTGCTCATTTGCCCCTCCAAATCTCCATTCTCCCAAGACTGCTTCCTGTGTGTCAAAAAAGGGGCAAAGAGGCCATTGTTTGGGTGTTTTTGACCTTTTGGAGACTCATATCTTGCCCAAATTTCTTGTCTGGGCACTAGTAGTCATGATTTTCTATGCTGAATCCAAAAATTCAAACCATTCCTCATTTGGAGCTCTCGATTTTTAGCGTCGCGCCAGTGGCACGGCGCACAGGGAGAAAAACCCTGTATTTTGCCCAAAAATTTGTCATGTGACCAAAAATTCCCCAAATTTCTTGAAATTTGGGCTGGAGGTTCTCTATGGGGTGTTATGATGGGCCAAGGAAGCCTTAGCCAAGATTCGAAGCCAATATTTCTCTTTTGCCTCTTTTTCTTTTCTTGTTACTTTCCTCAATTTCGCCTTCAAGCTCCTTATCTGGGCCCTTGCACTCATATTTCGTGTCCTGTAATGATAAGCCATGTGTCTTAGCAAGGCAAGGTCCTGATCGGCCTTGTCCAGCAGCCTCTCCAAGTGCATGTTCACGCTCTTGAGATGGGCCTCCCGATCCTCATTGATCTCTTGCTCCAATGATGAGAGCTCAACTCTTCTCCTTTGAGCAACTTGGCGATGCTCACGAATGTTTTGTAGCTCCATAATTGCCTGCCGATCCTCTAGCTGTTTGTTTCTCTGCTCCAGGTACTTCATGTTCCACTTGGCCCTCTCCAAGTCAAGGGATAAGGCCTCAATCACTGATTGCTGCTCCTGGATGATCTCTATAAGCTCTGCATTTGTTGGTTATGTATCTGTCTCATCATCATGGAGGAGAAAAAATTTGGTCTCTCGTTCACCTGATGGCCCTTCCTCCTGCACTGGCTCCTTACCCTTGCCCTGATCCTATGATGCTGATGTCGGAAGCGAGGCCCCTTCCACCCCGGGTGGAGATACAACTCTCTTTGCCGCTGCAAACAAATGTCTACTGCCTCTCTAATAGGTGATGAATACTGGCATAGTAGCGGTATCGTGGCGCTCATACTGATGTGAAGGACCACCTATCTCATGCTCTGCCTCTGATACTACCTGTGGAGTGTTGAAGAAGTAACGGGAGATGAAGTCCTCCCAAGCAATGCCCTGCAATCCTAACTGATGATCCACCAAAATCCGGATAAGAGCAAAGTGATAAACACTGTTGAGCTGCTGTCGAGGGGTCTTATGCTGCATGAAATTTTTCATCCTCTCTATGTTCCCGCAAATGAAAAATGGGAGGTTCATCATCTTCACCTTGGTAAAGTGCATGAGCAACCTAATGTGATAGGTATAAAGGTGAGAAAACCTCCCCTCACAACTGAAGTACTTCATGATCAATTTCATGAGCGGAGCATACTCATCTCTCAAAAATCTGAATGGGAAAACTCTCATGAGCTGACTCAAACAACTGGCCTTAATGTAAGGCTCATAATGATGCCTCTCCACCTTCTTCTTCTTATGCCACTGTTCTCCAACATTTGGTATGCCTGTTGCCACTGATATGGCTTCGGGTGTCAATGTGAAAGTGACCTCAGCCAAGATAGACTGACCTCCATGTAGGTGAAGTGCAAAAAGACGGGCCAACTCATGAAGAACTCTGACATCTGCCACCCTTTGACAAAATTCAAGACATGCTAGGTGATGGAAACATGACATAGCAAGAGGGCATGCCTGCAACTCAGTGAGGCTGTTTAGCTCATCTCTAACATGTTTGCCACTCCGGTGATGTCTCCTGGGGGCCTGTTCTCCTGAAGCTGTATCACTGTGGGTCTCCACCTCATACTCTGATGAAACCTCGGATGCCATGGTTGTTGTTTATAAACTGTATTTAGGCTGCCCCTTTGATGATGGTGAAGCTGGGTGTTGTTTTGATATCTTGCAATTAGAGGGGCTTCACCAAAGATTTGAGGGAGTTTTGGCACGTTTTGGGTGCTTTGTCTCTGTGCACCGCGTGCAAAGCCCAGTGCACCGTGCTCCGGGTGTGCGCCGCGCTGGTTATAAGTTTGAACTGTGGGTGGGTTTTGTGTGCACCGCGCCCCTGTAATCACCTCCAAACTGCTCCAAACCACGCAATTGCTCGCTCCTCGACCTTGCAACGTCTTTCCTATGCCTTGATTGCACAATGAGTTTGATTTGTGATGGAAACTTGTGTATAAGACTTGGAGGTCATGATTAAATTTAATTTTTCAAAAAACCCACCTTTCTAATGTCATGTTTGGCACTTTTTTCACTGACTTTAAAACAACCCTGATTTTCACTTTTCCTCTGAAATTTTGGCTCAAGTGATGAAATTTTTGACACTTTTTGCAGGGATTGCATGACAGAGCATTTGGTCACGGAAATCATGATTTCACCTGAAGAAATCAACTGTCGACCCTTTTTGAAAATATTGTGACAAATGACACTGTTTGACTTTTCTTCAAAACAGAGTTTTGAAGAATAGTCCAAGTTTATCAATATGATGATGAAACTCTGCGGATCATTACTTTGTAAGAGCATCACTCTGGCCTGCATGGCTTTACTAGACGTATTAAAGACCAAATTGTTTAATTCCTAGACCAAATGACCAAAAATGACCTTTGTCCATTGAAGGACCAGACCTTGACTGTCATGGACTTTGGTGATTATTGACACAAGACCTAAGCCAGCAGGAGCCAGACATGAGGGGAGATGACTAGCATGACTTTCTCCGTCAGATCATGGCATGCCCCTAGCAGAATGCAGCTGAATGAATGGAGCGGGACACCTAAAAATGAAATGCATAAAGAGTTTTGATCTCTGACAGAGGACTGACCAGACCGACTCTAACATTGGCTCCAATGGGGGATGGTAGCTCCTTGGAGGTGCCAAGAACAACAGATCTCTGGAGGAGCTAGATAGTGCCTTTTGTCCATTGAGCTATGGAGTCATCATTTTGACTACAACATAGGACTCTAACTTATTTATGAAACTGAAATGACCAAGAAATTGACTCAAACTTGACATTGAAATGACTTTAAAAACTAACTTGACAGACTGAAACCAAACTGAAATAAAAATGGTATTTACAATGATAGTGGAAGCAGCATTAATAACTCAGCAGTGGTACCGCTTGAGCAGCCGACCATTGATTGACCCTCCTGGACAATCTTCCTCATTCATTTCCTTCAGAAGAAAGGCATTCTGACCCCTACATGCTGCAACCTTGAAAGGGCCTTTCCAAAGATTCTAGAATTTTCTGTCCTTACCTTTCTCTTCATTCCTTGCATCCCACTTCAGCACCACATCATCCAATTGAAATTTATTTGCTTTTGCTTTTCTGTCATAAATTTTCTTTATTTTCTCCTGCAATTTGGATGTGTTCTTGAAAACTTCTTCTCTTGTTTGCTGCAAGTGGACCATTTGATTCAACCTTCTCTGCATGGGATCTTCTTCACTGCCGGCCTCCTAAAGAAGTCTGACTACCGGGGCAGCGAGAGAGGTGGGAAATACTGTGTCAACTCCATAAACAAGCTCAAACGGTGACATACCAATGGATTTTTTCTGACTGATCCAATCTGCCCAAAGCACATGGACCAACCTCTTATTCCAGCTCTTTTTATTTATTTCCAGCAACTTCTTGATGATGTTGACCAATGATTTATTCGAAGATTCCACCAATCCATTGCCTTGCGGATGATAGGCAGTTGAGTGACCCAAAATGATGTGATATTTATGACAAAATTCTACCATCCTCTTTGATTTGAAAGCTGTTGCATTATCGGTGATTAACTTATTCGAACAACCAAAGCGAGACAAGATGTTATTTCCAAGAAATGAAATGATTACCATATCTGTAGCTTGTCTGGTGGGAGTTGCCTCAATCCATTTTGTGAAATAGTCTGTCGCTGTGAGGATCCATCTATGCTGACTGGAAGAAGCGGGATGAATTTCACCAATGAAATCCAACCCCCACTACTGGAAAGGAGCGCTCACCTCAATAGGCTTAAGTGGTAAAGGCTGTAATTTCTGTTTTCCTTCAAAAATATGACATTTATGACAGCGCTTGACCATCTTGTACACATCAGCAAACAATGTGGGCCAATAGTACCCTGCTCTCAAAATTTTATTTGCTATTGACTTCCAAAAAAGGTGACCACCACACTCTCCTCCGTGGAAATCCTCCATGACTTTCTTTTTGTCCTCTTCCACCAAACAATTTAACAAAACACCAACGGGATCTTTCAATACAGCGCAGAATTTAAAATGCAAAACTTGGCGGTCCTCAACTTGAGTGTTCTCACTTTATTTCTAGTCATGCCTGGCGGTGGTGATAGATTTTTAGCACATATATTATATATAAATACCATGGGGACAGAACAAACATTTCAGATACCTGAATGGATGATATTTCCTCATTCTCATCGAACATAGCAACGATCAGATTTATGTCCAAGGCATGCAAGTTTGATTCGGCCATTAACTTCGCCAACCCCTGTCCTTTGACCAACTTTGTGGGCTTTATTTCCACATCATATTCCAACAGGGTTGCAATCCATTTTCCTCTTCTTCCTTCCGGATCGGTCTGCACTAAAACATCTTTTACAACAGCGTTAGGAACATAGGCCAAAATATGAGAATGTAGAATATATACCCGGAAATCCTTCAATGCCTTCACTAGTGCCAGGGCTTGCTTCTCAATGATGTTGTACTTTAAAGCTGCATCTCTTATAGCTCTGCTGAAGAATGCAATGGGTCTTTCATGATCATCTCTTTTCTGCAATAATACTGATGCCATAGTGTCCTTCGAAGCAAATGAAAACAATATGAAATCCTGAGTGTAGTCCAGCTTGACTAGAACTGGAGCTGAAGAAAGGGCCAATTTGACCAAATTGAAAGATTTTACAGCCTCCTCTGTCCATTTCACTTGGCTGTCCTTCTTGAGCATGTTGGTCATCTCTCTTAAGTGTTCAGCAAGATTAGGCACAAAACGACGCAGAAAATTCATCTCACCATTGAACGATTGTATCTCTTTTTTATTCCGAGGCAGATCGATTTACTGAATTGCTTGCACACGTGCTAGGTCAGTACGAATGCCATCCTTTGAAATAATGTGCCCGAGCAATTTTCCTTCCTCCATGGCAGACAAGATTTTCTTAGGATTCAGCGATAAACCATATTTTCTGCACTTTTGAAAGATAGTTTTTAGATGGTGCATGTGTTCTTCATCAGATTTGGAAAACACTGTCAAATCATCCAAGTACACCACCAAAAACACATCCTTCTCATTTGCAAAAGCCAAGTCCATTGCATGCTAAAATGTGGCACCTGCATTCTTTAAACCGAAAGGAATTTTGGCGTAATGAAAGGTTCCCCATGGAGTGGTGAATGCTGTCTTGTCTCGGTCATCCTCATGGACAGAAATTTGGTTATATCCGGAATAACCATCAAGTAGTGACATACGAGATGCCCCCACTACTCGCTGAAGTATATGGTCCATCTTGGGCAGTGGATAGTTGTCCTTCAATGAAACTTTATTGAGATTTCTGAAATCAATGCATAAGCGGATCTCACCTGTCTTCTTTCGTACGGGCACCAAGTTAGAGATCCAATCTGAAAATCTGATGGGCACAATGATACCTGACTTGTACAACTTGTTTACCTCCTTTTCAATAGATGGTAGCAACTTTGGATTTATCCTTCTCAGCTTCTGTCTGAATGGTTTTTGATTGGGCTTGATGGGTATAGTGTGTTGAATTATATTGGTATCATAGGTCTTTAAGTCAAAATAATCCCAAGCAAACACATCTACAAATGAAGCCATCAAACTGATATATTTGTCCTTGATCTTTGGCGGCAATGCTTTGGACAATTTTACCAACTTAGGATTGGCAGTTGTTCCTATGTTGACCTCTTCTACACCCTTCTCTGTTGGCTGCAATGTTGGCTTGCGGGCTACATCATCTTGATCAAAAAGTTCTTCTAGAGGTATCAGGCCTTTAGGAATAATGTTATTCTTCAGCTGTAACACGTCCATTTCATTGATCTGCGCTTCATCTGTACCATTCCCTTTACCATCGTCATTTTCTACATCAATTGAGGTTTCTTTGAACTTGCCTTTGTTTTGCAGAAAATCATTAATCTCCTCATCATCTTGAAACACTTGCCAATATCTTTGATTGTCTGGAATGGTTGGATGATGCTTGACATGGATTTCAAATTTATTGCTAGAATTCATTGGGATTTTCAAACTACTTGCTGCCTTGGCAAGAGCGTCAGCAATACTATTTTGTATACGAGGTACACATGTCAAGGTGTATTCTGAAAATAATTTTAAGATGTCTAAAACTGCACTACGATAGGCCTGCATCCTAGGATGCTTTGCTTGATACTCACATATGACCTGCTTTATTACCAATTCGGAGTCACCATATACCGAAATCCTTTTAGCATTCAGCTTTCTTAAAATCTTCAGGCCAGCAATCAGAGCTTCATATTCAGCTTCATTGTTTGAACACTCAAAAGCCAACTTGTAAGAGCATACCCGCACATTGCTAGGCACTTTGTTCGGGGCAGAGAAAGGACTGCGTACCCAAATTCCAATTCCAGCACCATCATTTCCCACTACTCCATCAAAATCCATGGTCCACAAACCTTCTTCATCCTCTTGCAAGTGCTGGAAATCTGTTTGTTGTGCCTTGTCTGCTTGCTGTCCATTACTTTCAGCTGATTGCCCAACATTGTTCTGCTGTTCTTGTCCTTCTTTCTTTAAAATTTCTCTGAAATTTTCTGTTATTTCTGGAATATCATCTGCTTCTACTAATTGACTATCGATATCATTTAAACTATATGAAAACAAAACAAAAGACTCTAAATCTGTATGTACATAGTTAATTGGATGATTTATTGGTTTCTCCTTGCTGGTGATCATATATTTTATTTTTTGTTCCCGATATAATCTCCTCATTTGTCAAAACACCGGAATCGTTGCATAGGAGAAATCTAGTTGTAGTGTCCCTTTCAATTTCGCTACCCAAGACCTGGAAAGAAGCATGCCAAACCTTGGAGGAATATCTGCTACCACCACATCCATCAAAACATTTTTCATTGGGAGCTAATCCAGACTCACAACCAAGTCTCTGATGAGTCCTATACATCTCACTCTGCTGGAATAAAATGAATAGAGATCGTGGTACTATCGGGTGATGTCCAGACCATGCTTATCCATGATAGCCTTGGGCATGAGATTGTGAGAGGCTCCGGATTTGAACATGGAATTATGTAACACAAAATCATGCACTCTTAAACTAATGTAAAAGGGTGGCACATCACTATCAGGAGACTCACCATTCGATGCTGGTCCAAAAATCATTTCAGGTTGATCGTCTTCAACATTCACCATGTCGGACATTGGGTCCAAATTTAACATCTTAGATATTTGTCCTCTATAACTGTTGTTCTTCATTATTTCAGTGAAGGGGATGGATACTTTTAATTTGGAAATCTCATTCTCTAAATTAAAAGCGGGAATCTTTTCTACCTCTTTGACTGGGATTTCTTTCTTTTCCTTTTCCTTTGATGCAGCTTGTTGCTGTGATTGTTCTGCTGATTTTGATTTGCTGTTCTTCGGACCAACCGCCTCCTTTCCTTTTCTTTGTGTAGCTGATGAATCATTCTTTGCTGTTTCAACCTCCTTCTTTTTCTGAATTGGTTTGGCTGGCACAGAGCATTCATATACCCCCTTTGATATTCCTCTGACTCTTCTTCTAAAACAGTGTCACTAGCCAGAATGAAATCCATGTCTTTGTGTGCAGCTGAACTCACCGTGTTAGGTTCCTATACCAATAGGTTTCATTTTTCATGATTGACCTGGGAAGTGCCAAATATGTTCATCTTTTCATGTTGCAAAGGTTCCATATTTTTTAAAAAGCATTAGAGGAAAGTTAAAGAATGTAAAGAGGGTATGCCCTAAAAGAAAAATCAAAGGGCAAAAAGAGTAAATTGGTCAGAAAAAATAATAAAAATGAACCCCAAAGAAAGACCAGGAAAGTGGCTAGCCAAAATACCACTGCTAGCTTGATGGATGGCCCAACAGTTCAATCTGGACCATACCATGTTTTAAATTGCTTGTTATAGACTAGAGAATGAATATCTGTCCAAACAGTTCAAGCTTGGCAGATGAGTAGATAGGCAGAGAAGTGAAGGAGCCCAACTGCTTAATTTGGGCCCTTTGAAGAAATAAGAGTAGATTTAGATAGGAGGATAGTCCAAAGAAAAGAGGATAATCAGGGTTTGCAAGTCCAAGTGCACCCATTCAAGAGGAAGAAAAAATGTTAGGTGTATTACGCTGAGTAAGTAGTTTGAGGTTGCAGAAGCAAGGTTTTTGATCTTCTTTTGTATGGTTAAACAAAACTTGTCTCATCAATGACAGAAGTGTCAAAGCAGTTGTTTGATCGCAGAACTATGGAAGCATGTCTAACTCCCATTCACACCCCCCCCCCAAGTTTCTTACTAACACCCCCTTGAGGACCTTGGGATCTGCCCAACAAGTCCTGCTTTCAGTCCATTTTTGTAAAACATCAAGTCAAGTTTTGACTTTCTTCAAATGGAAAGAAGCCACATTTCTTGTGTAAATTCACTCCTCCACATTCCATTCACTTCTTATGTCTAAGGTTTCAGTTCATAACTTAGCCTCTCCCCTACTTTTTCACCTCACAGACTCATATTAACTTCTAATTCTATTATATAGCTCCCTAACTACTTTCCCATTCCTATTGCTACAAAAAACTATATAAAATTCCAAAAAATATTACATAACCCACCCCATGGCACTATAGCCACATAATGTAGTCTTGGGAGATATTAGTCCATTTGGGACTAATATAAACCCTTCCACGTCTTAACCTGGAGTTAATGTAACCTCTGGTTAAATTAACAACCGCTACCCACCTCTCCGCTCATTAAACTTTGTTACTGCACCCTCCGCGTTCATTTTTTAAAGTTTGGTGTTTAAAAGTTTATTAAACATTAAACTCCTCCAACGCGTATAACACATATAACCCGCTTTCCAAAGGTTTGAACCCCCGCCACATAAATAAATCAATATAATATGCAGCGGGCCCCCGTACGTTAACCTGCCGCTAGCTTCGCGCTCCATTGGCCCTCCGATCCGCCCTCCCAGATCCGACGGTCCAGGTTGATTTCGGAGCGCCCCCGATGTACAGGAGTTAGCGTCCGATAGCACGGCGATTTTGCTGTCGTACAAAAGACGCATGTCCTTTTTTCATTGCGTCGGGCCTCCTCTGACACTTACCGCTCCCGTACAAAAGGCAGTCCGATAAAACCATTTACCGCCTTTTGCCTTGGTGCCACGTCCCCGTGACGTCACCTCCACGTCAACCCGTCGTTGCTCCGTGTCATCGCCACCTCATCTGTCTGCGCCCCCATCTTGCCACCGTGTCCTGTGCCATGTCATCGCCCCAGTCAACTGCCACGTCACCTGGCCGTACCCGGGACCTGACAATGATGTCATGCTGACGTCATCGCAAAAAAGCGCCAAAATGCTGCAAAAACCCAAATTGCGTTAAAACTCGCGAAAGTGTCGTTTTTGTTTGTTTTTTATGCAACTAAACGGTGCAAGTTCTTGCATGAAACTTACGTCTAGTTCGCATTCGACGTTCCCGTCAGCCACCCAGGCCTACTCGACCTGCAACCCGACCTCTTCGGCCTCTGCCTGCAACTCTTCACCACAGTAATCTCTCGAAAGAACAGGTATTTACCCGAAAAAACGCCCGTAACCCTGTTTTTCATAATTTCTCTGCAAAATTTGCCAATACACCTAAAAATTCACCTGGAAGACGTTGGCACCCACGAGCTTCTCTTCTCTGCCCCACTGTATAACCTGATTTGCGACCAAAAGACCGGCAACTCTGTTATCCCCTGCAAAATTTCCATTAAACTCGAAATTCAGCTCCACTTCTCCCGCAAAACCACTGAAGACTGTCTGCAAAAATCCTTTATTTTTTTCCCTTTTAGGTGAACTTAGTGCAAAGCCCTGCACAGTCTTCATTTCATTGAGTTTTAATCATCAATAACATCTCTACACAGAACTTAAAACTGTGAGTTCCTTGCCCAGAAAACCATTATCAGAACTTTGTTCCTTGTTGAAATACAGGCCTAATCCAATTGTAATTACAGTCAAAACATGGAGGCCCCAGTTGCCCTCAATATTTCACCACTAAATGCACCCCATAGACAGTTAGAATGGATTCCACTGGCAGATAGAGACTATCAAATTGCTGATATGGAAGGAGACAAGCCTCATCTTCAGGCTTTCTGTGAGATAAGGAATAAATTCAGAAACAAAGATGACCCATTCAGAATATGGGAATCCAACATGCCCATGTACTACTTGCCCTCAGTAAATGTCTTTCCTGACCTCGTCCATCAATGTTGTTCCAATTATGAGCCTTCTCAAAGGGCAGTGATGGGCCCTGCTGGTAAAGTCCTCTTCTACATTACTCCTCAGTCTATCAATGAGATGTTGCAATTCAAACCAACTCAGCCATTGGTCCCCCTTTCCATGAAGAATCTGCTAGATCAAGCCTCAAAGTTGCCCTCTGCAGAGATTGACCGAATTGCTAAGTTGTTTATGCCACCAGACTGTTACTCCAAATTCACAATCCCCTATCTCCATGTTGCATTTATTGAGGAGGGAAAAATGCTCATAGATATGATCTCCTACATCCTAGCATTCAGAACAAGTGAAATTGTGGACAGTACTGTCTTTGCCTTGATGTCTATCTTCACTCCAGGACAACTGTTATAGACATTTTTGTGCCTTGCAGCATGAAGCATGAAATGTCCATAATCTAAGGGATCCAAAGTCCCTAAACATGTTGTTCCTACCCCTAGAGGAACAAAGTCAGCAAACCACAGCACTGAAAATCAGTTCTCCACCTGAAAACATTCAAAAACAAGCAATTTCTGGATCATGTCAACTGCTCCACTGAGCATCTGCGCTGAATGTCAACTGCCCCTCTCTGTACCTGCGTTGAATGTCAAATCCAATAAAGGCTACCTGCGCTGAGCGAGATTGGACAAGTGGCACAGTCATTCCTCAAGGTGTCAATACCCAGGAAGCTTCCAAAATGACACTTGGATCAGGGAATTCGCCTAGTGATGAGTAAGAGGTTCTTAAACTCCAAGTGGAAGCAAGGATCTCCAATTGGACTCAAGAACTGAAGTATAACTAAAGTGAGAGAGGACACTAGTCAGCTTGAAGCCAGCCTCAAGCTGACTCATCCTTTCTCCAAAACTCCTATATATAGAGCTCTCTCATGAGGTCTATGGAGGTTGGAATTTTGTGAATGTAAGGAAGTGCTGTTGGTTTGAGTTTAGAGCTATTGGGTGATTGCTTTGAAGGAGGTGAAGAGGAGATTTCTTTCTGCTGGGAGGTGTTGCTGGATTGGGCCTCTTATGGTTGTAACACTCCTTGAACTTTACTTCTTCCATTAATAAAGCATTTGAGGTTCTTCTATATGCATGTGTCTCAATGGTGTATTGTTATACTTGTGTATTTGATTTATTCTAATCCTTGAATCAATTATGAATATATGCTTCTTGTAGTTTCCCTCTCTTGCCTTTTTGCAGGATCTTTTGTAGCTGGGCCAGTGAAAGAGCAAGGAGCTGGGAGCAAGCAGCAAGGAGAGAAGATTGGATCAATCATTAGCGGAAGACATCGGTTAGTGGATCCCTTTCTCCCCTATTTTACTTTCATAAAGAAGAAATCTTAGATAGCTTTGCTTCGGTTGTTGCTGAGGTACTATCACCCTTAGAGTGGGATAGGGTCATTCCGTATTGGATACTTTTCCCTACAACAAATTGGCGACTCCACTGGGGATCGTATCTTGTTGGTTGTTTGTGTTTTTTGCTATTCATTTCATAAACACAGGGAGTACCGAATCGAACTGCATTTGGATCTTTCAAATGCAAAGTAGAGGGCAGCTACTCTAGCTCAGTTTCTGGGCATGTTTATGATTTGAAGAGCTGATCCACAAGGACTCTGAATAGCTCTTAGTGATAGCTTTTCATCCTCCTAATTACCCTTTAGTGTGTACTTGATTGATAGCTTCTGATTTGGCCAAAAACTGTGAATTTTTGAGCAATCTGTGACCCGGAAACCAAGAGAAACGAAAGTTTCGTTCTTCAGTGCAGGCACTGTGAAGACAGTCTGCATTTCAGCGCAGTTCCCGAAGGGGCTACCTGCGCTGAATGTCAAACTGACAGTGTACTACCTGCGTTGAACCAGTCTTGCCTTGTGCTACTGGGGTTCCCTGCTGTTTCTTGCCCTGTTTTCATCCTTGTTTTTGTAGCCTGTTATCAGTCAATGTACCTATCTAAAACCAACTTTCCTTGCCACTATTCCGCCTCGGTTGTATAAAGAAACTGTGATTGTTCTTTGTGTATTTCTTACATCATTTACAGTTTCCCATAACGAAAAGTGAACTAGTCTTGATGTGGCCTCTTAGATCTAGACCTGTGATAAGTGTCGTATTGATCTTAAGAGTTAGTTTGTTTGCTGTTCATAGCTGATTGAGATTTTGCTTTCGTCATATGGTTTGAATTTATATATTTCTAAGTGTCGAAACAAGTAAATCTTAAGGTGTCTTTTGATTTTGGACAAGCTTGTTTGCTTTCACTTGAAATTGAATTCAAAATTATACAACAGCTTTCTTTTTGTAATACATCAACATTAAGAAAGAGAAAAGAAATACCTGCATTGTGCATGTGCATTTTGACAGCTTGCATGTTGATTTAGGGAAAAGTGCATTAGTGTGTGCTCTATGATCTGTGTGAAAAGATGATGTCTTTCTTTTCCCTCAGTAGTTAAGATTTTCAAAGTTGAAAGATTGAAAAGCTTGCTTATCATGAATCTTAGACTGCATTTAGGAAGTTGTATATACATCTCGTGGTGATCCATAAAGGCAAACTGCTAAACAAGATCAACTTAAAATGAATTGAATTTACATAACAACGCTTTGAAACATAACGCAAACACATAGAGGTCTAAGCTAGAGACGTGTTCCGGCGTCGTTAAACGTGATATCTTAGCGTTGAGTGGTTGGGTGATTCCTCCACGGTGAAGCGATAAGTATCAATACGGACTTGTGCTCCCACGTACCGTCGCGTATATATTGGGAGACCCCTATAGGAACAAAGCCTTTATCCTTAGGAAGCCATGTCGACCGCCCTACTGATCGCGATGCAGTGAACACAACATTCACGAAGATCGACCACCTGTACCGTAAAACGTATTCTATGGTTTCGCGAAAGGTTTGGCACACCCTCTGCCTAGATCTCCAGAGCAGTTTCTTTTGGCCTTTTTCAAACTCTATAACTGAAAAAGTCCAACCGAGCATTTGTCACTTCGAGCTCGTTAAAACATCGAAGGAGACTAGAGTCATCTTTAGCTTTTTCTCGACTCTTAAAAAGTGAAAAAGCAAGTTGTGTCTAAAGCGTCGTTATAAAATTTATTTTAAACGGAACATAATCACCTCCTATTCCTGCGTTGATCTGTAGGTTGAGAACATGGAACGCCCCAACCAAGGAATTCCCCATGATGGAAATCCTAGTCCTTTCTCCTCTTGGGGAGAAGTTGGTGCGCCCCACATGGCCACATTGTCGCTTCCAGGACTGACAATTGGCCTGCCAATTTGGCTATTCTCAACCAATGTAGTTCAGAACACCATGGTTCCTGAACAGTCGAGTCAACAGTTAGATCAGTCTAGAGCTGCCCACCAGCCTTCTACTTCCTATAACTCTTCCTCCAATCCTTCATCTTCGCAAGGTAGAGCCGGCAAAAGCCAAGCTCCCATGGAGAAGAAGGAAAAGAAGAAGAGAGAGAAGAAGAAGAAGGAGCCTAAGGCGACTGGGGGCAAGCAAAAGACATCTGACAAAAATCCACACACAGCACAGACCGGGCCTAAATCGCCATGTGTCATATGTAGAGGAGACCACTTCCATAGAGATTGTCCCTGTATTCCATGGATACTAAGGGACTGGTCCCCTCGTTTGCACAATTCGGGAGCGTCAACCTCTGATAGCCATGTTGAATGCTTACCGTCAACCAGCGAAAGTGAAGGTTCAAGACAAATAAGGGGAGTAAGATCTCCCCGCAGACTGTGTGAAGGCGATCACGCCATCCACCGTTGTCCCTTCTTAGATGAAGCGAAAAGAGTTTTGGAAGATCGTCCGGTTTCACCGTTGAAACTTCCTCCTGGATACAAAAAACTCGTGCCAAGTCCTTCGTTGGTTGAAAATACAGCTGGCCCGCTCAAGTGGTCGGCTGAAGCGTCAGTCACTGAAAATGAACCTACTGAATCCAGACCGGACGAAAGTCCAAAGGTCGAAACGGCAGTTGACCTGGTTCTCCCTTCAGAAGTTTCATCTTCAGATGACACCGTCATTGAAGATTCATCTTTAAATGACACCCTCACTGAAGAGAATAAGGATGACACCATCCAGATTCTTTTCATCAACACAGACTCTGATGAGCATCAGGGCAATGCGCCCATTCCTTTATCGCAGGAAGGAACATCGTCAGGGTCATATCCGGCCGTATATTCGGTCCCACCACCAAGCAACCTGGTTGTATCCTTTGATTGGAACCAACTAGGCAGACCCCGGTTGCCAGCCGGTATACCATTCAGAATCATTGTCCAAATATACAGAATGATAATGGCTGGCACTATCATTGATGAAGGGGCATCTGTGAGTATCCTTTCCTCTATTGCTTGGAAAGCACTGGGTTCCCCGGCGCTTTTGCCTGAGATAAGAAATCTCTCGGGTTTTGATAAAGGAACCAGTCGACCATTAGGGATCCTCCCCAACGTGCCTATTACATTGAAAGGGAAGACCGTTCAAATGAACGTGATGGTCGTTCAAGGACCCTTGGATTATAACCTACTCCTTGGACGAGACTATATATATTGCATGGGGGCAATAGTCTCCTCACTCTTTAGAGTAATGTGTTTTCCACACGAAGGAAGAGTGGTCAAGCTCGTAGACCAACTTTCATTTCCAGGATCACACATCGCAAATAGTCAAATACCAACCCTGAATGGTCTATTCAATCAAGAAATGTCTCCACCCCCAGTCCTCCTTCCCGATGAATGCGAGTGATTCGGAAAGATGGGACTGGAACCCAGGGGGCATGCATCCTGGTCTGCTTCAGGCAGAAGAAACCCTGGGTATAAGGTAGAATTTCCGCGAAAGAATATGACTAGTCCGTACCCCGTCCGTATTTGGAAGAGGGGTTGTTCTAGAATAGGATTCTTTTGTCAAAGTTACGTGTTTGACAACAGTCATTCACCCTTGTCTATTTCGATAGACATTGCCGAGGAAGTGTTTTGTTTGAAAGATTAACGAGACAATCTTTGGGTAACCAGAAAGAGGCAAGCCTCCCTCAATAACACAAATGTTTTGTCTTTGAGTAGTGTTCTTCTCTTGTCGTAAGTAGATATTCTCTTGTCGCAAGTAGCTGTTCTCTTGCGATCTTGCAAAGATCTGTTAAAAGTTGGGCCGACAGGAAGACAAGTATCGCGTAAGACCCCTTAAAAATAATGAGAAGACAAGTATCGTTAACATTAGACTGGCAAGACGACAAGTAGCTGTGAACACCCAAAGAAAAGCAGAGGTGGGGGAGAGGAGGGGCAGCCTTGAAATTGTATTTTATACCTGGGGGCATGCAAACCTTTTGGAGTGCAAGCAAAGAGCGGTTATTTATCTGTTTTTAGGATTAGCCGTTTCCGAACTTGCATAAAGAAAGGATATGGAGTAGAGCTCAGTGAGATGAAACTCCTTAAAAAATAGAGATCTCACAGGGGACATTTCTTATCTTATGACTGGTATATCGAGCAGTTTTAGCACACAGTTCATGGTCGTTAAAAAATAAACGCAAGATCCGAGCAATTTTAGCACATAGTTCATGCTCGTTAAAAAATAAACATAAGATTTTGAGCAGGCTTTCCCTTAGAGTTCAAGCTCATCCAGAAAAAATGAACCGGTAAATAACCATTGTGATCATAAATTCATCAGCCATAAAAAGCCTTGGTCATGTTTGCACCTGTCACCTCCACCGTCATTTGGTCCGATCGTTCACTTCCATATGATTGTTTACCCATTTTTGAGGAACAGCTGTGAAGAGTGATTTCACCTAGCCATCCTTGTGACACTGCCGTGATTGGAAAATTCCAACCTGTACCTGGAATCTGCTGCTATCCCTGTTTATCACTCGTTCCTCAAAAGACGAGTCTTCTTTGAGCTCTTTTCATCTGACTCGTAAAATATGAAAAGTTTGCCGAGTTTTGGCCTTCCAGCTCGTTAAACGACCGGAAGAGCTATCCCTCCTCTAGATTTTAATCTTTTTTGGACCTGAGGGATTATTGCACAAAAAGATCGAGCGCTTGTTTTGTTCGGCTCGTTAAAAGTACCGAAAACTCATCCCTTCTGTATTGTTTTATACTTTTTCGGACTTAAGGGATTAGATGACGAAAAAGGAATTTTGGAGTTAACTTTCTGTACCTTTTCAGACTCTCTAAAAATGAAAAGGACCGAGTTTTCCTTGTCGTTAGACTCGTTAAAATGATTAAATAGAGAACGAGTTTCCCTATCGCTAGGCTCGTTAAAATATAGCGATGGGCTTGCCCGAAGGGCAGGTTATAGAACAAGCATATGTTATCCTCCTTAAGCTTGACAAAAATAAAGAGGTACTGGTCAGAAATGACTGGGGAAAAATTGGGAGAACCTCAAAGCTTTAATGGTAGCAAGTCGCTCTTGAACATGACACTTTTCCTCCGTACCACATCGGGTTGGGTTGTTTCATTCACCGGTCTCATCACCATGGTCTTTGCCAAACCATCCACATTTGGGGTAATGCTACCGATCCATCGCATCAGTGTCGTTATATGTTCAAGAGATGTCGTTCAGAAAGAGTCAACCGTGTCCCATCCATTGCCATACATTATCCTTCATCCATCCATGATCGCCACCCTGAATCATATGTCACAGATTGTATTCACCTCCACTAAAATCATTAGCTCTGTTCCGTGTCACTGATGTGGGATTCATTAAGGCCCTCCTTTGACGGATTGCTTCTTGTCGACTTCAGCTCATTATCCAAGAAGTTGATCTAGGAACAACCCCCTCAGTACTTTGAAGCTTGCATGCCTCAATGGCAAGTTTCTCACTTCTGGCGACAGGTATACATCAATGACCTTCGACCAGAAGATTTTGCGTGGTGTTCGACGCCAAGTCCTTTATTCACACCACGTGAATTGTACTGCAGTACCTTGAGGATCATTATCATTATCGGTGATTCCTCTCGCGCTTGTTAACGGTTTACATCATTGACCGGTAATCAAGCGATGTCTTTCCATGTTCGACTTCAGCGCAATTCTCACATGGATCGACTTGTACTTAGAGTGAAGATCGAACGAGTTTGAAGACCCCGGATCTAGTTTCATCCATCCGGGCTGCGATATATATTCAGGAAATATAAAGACATTTGTCATGTACATCATTGCAGCAGATGATCATCCTACTCAAAGGATGATAATTTCAACAGAGAATTATCAGTCTACCATCAGACGATCATCTGTTCTATGTACCAAAATGAATTTATAAAGCTGAGCATGGGAATGCCCGCCTCAGTTAGATCATGAAAGCAGAATGAAAAATAATGTATTGTATTGTATCTTATTACAGGTCACCTCTCAGCGATTGAATGAACTTCGGATCCTCCTGATAAAGCATTTCACCCGATAAACGACTTCATACTTTAGGGGGCAACTGTTATAGACATTTTTGTGCCTTGCAGCATGAAGCATGAAATGTCCATAATCTAAGGGATCCAAAGTCCCTAAACATGTTGTTCCTACCCCTAGAGGAACAAGGTCAGCAAACCACAGCACTGAAAATCAGTTCTCCACCTGAAAACACTCAAAAACAAGCAATTTCTGGATCATGTCAACTGCTCCACTGAGCATCTGCGCTGAATGTCAACTGCCCCTCTCTGTACCTGCGTTGAATGTCAAATCCAACAAAGGCTACCTGCGCTGAGCGAGATTGGACAAGTGGCACAGTCATTCCTCAAGGTGTCAATACCCAGGAAGCTTCCAAAATGACACTTGGATCAGGGAATTCGCCTAGTGATGAGTAAGAGGTTCTTAAACTCCAAGTGGAAGCAAGGATCTCCAAGTGGACTCAAGAACTGAAGTATAACTAAAGTGAGAGAGGACACTAGTCAGCTTGAAGCCAGCCTCAAGCTGACTCATCCTTTCTCCAAAACTCCTATATATAGAGCTCTCTCATGAGGTCTATGGAGGCTGGAATTTTGTGAATGTAAGGAAGTGCTGTTGGTTTGAATTTAGAGCTATTGGGTGATTGCTTTGAAGGAGGTGAAGAGGAGATTTCTTTCTGCTGGGAGATGTTGCTGGATTGGGCCTCTTATGGTTGTAACACTCCTTGAACTTTACTTCTTCCATTAATAAAGCATTTGAGGTTCTTCTATATGCATGTGTCTCAATGGTGTATTGTTATACTTATGTATTTGATTTATTCTAATCCTTGAATCAATTATGAATATATGCTTCTTGTAGTTTCCCTCTCTTGCCTTTTTGCAGGATCTTTTGTAGCTGGGAGCAAGCAGCAAGGAGAGAAGATTGGATCAATCATTAGCGGAAGACATCGGTTAGTGGATCCCTTTCTCCCCTGTTTTACTTTCATAAAGAAGAAATCTTAGATAGCTTTGCTTCGGTTGTTGCTGAGGTACTATCACCCTTAGAGTGGGATAGGGTCATTCCGTATTGGATACTTTTCCCTACAACAACAACCCCCTGTTGTCCAGTATGATTATGCCACCTACATAGCTGATAAGATTCATGAGCAATTCATGAACCTAGAAAGGGAAAGGGTATTCAAATACACCTCATATATCTATCATTTGCTGCTATATTATCAGTCTGAAAGTTTCCCAGTCTTCCTCAAAAAATTGGATGCTAGGGGGGAGAGGAGGTCAGTGATATTTTGGTCATTAGTATTCCATCACGTTAGTTACTCCCCATACACATATTGTGAGTTCATTGACCTTTTTGTCTATCCAGCTACCTGCATATTATCAACAGATCCTCCTCCTAGACTCACTAATGAGATGCAAAAGATTCTATAGATTTCCAAAAGCTACAGCATTGGTGACTGGTATTTTTACCAAAACCACATGGTAATCAGGGTTTATGGCTATGAATTAGCCCCCTACCAACTGCCAAAATATGTCCCTATGAGACTCTTTGCCTTAGAATACTTTCAGCAATTTGATAATGCAGATATGATTCATTTCCATGGCAAAAGCAAAAAGACACAGCTGAAAATAAGACATCAATTGGACCCCTTTATTTTCAATAAGAGAGAAGAAGCATGGAAGGATGCTGACCAGATGCTGGGAGAGAAACTTAAGCTCAAACTAAGTTTCATTTGGTCACCATATGATCCCAATCACTTTATAAGCCTTAGAAGAATCAAATATAAGCTTGCAGGATATGTACATTACAATATCCCTCAAATTGAACAATATGCCAATCAAGAAGAATGGGTAGAGGGCACATTAGTGGAAGAGCCTACTAAAGAAGAGATAACAGAAAAATCAATAAAGAACTTGGAAAAATCAGTTGACTTGGAATCTTTTGGATAGATCTTTTTTACAGCTCCTCGGCACCTTGGAGAAGGCACCTCATCTGCCACAGCCCCCCAGCAACCAGCTCAAGAAAGTGCTCCACTACCAGGGACATCTAAAGGAAAAGTGGTGCAGCATTCAGAAGAGCAAGTGCACAATTTGGAGCAGCAAGAAACAATGGCAGACCGGCCGGTTTCTACAGATGAACAGGGTCAAGGGCAAGACCCTTTAACTCAAGCAAAAGTGACTGAAATTCCTGTGTTGCAGACTCCTGCCAATGAAGAAAGAGAAAAGAAGAGGGATAGACAGGAAGAGACCCCTCCAGGGACATCCACAAAGCAGCAAGGAGAAAAGAGACAAAGGTTAAATCCTTTTTCGGAGGAAGAAATGCCAGAGGGGCCCACTGAACAGCAAGTTCCCCCAAGCATGGAAACATCGGCCAGCTCCTTTCACCAGGAGCAAGAGAGACAACAGGGGATAGAGGTAACATCCACCAGGCAATAGGGCCGACAGGGCTCTAACATTAAAAAAGCATTCACGTATATCAAAGCTAGGAATGAGCCAGTAAGATTGCAGCTGTACAACCAGCTAATAAGGATGGCCCCCACCAATCAGCAAAGGCTAATGGCAACCTATGACATCCAGGAAGGGAAAATGACCCTCGGTCACTTCAGACCTACAACTCAGCAACCCTAATCAGCTGCTGACTATATTAGAACCAATATGGAAGTGTTCACCAAAGATATCCATCTGATGGACGAGATTGAATTGCACAAGCAGACGAGGGAGATGGTATATTCTACTTTAGCAGATAAAACATTGTTAGCCCATAGATTGCAAAACTCTTTGCACAATACTATTGCCCAACTAGAGTTGGAGAAAGCTTTATCACAGGCCAAGGACAATAGAATCAAGTCCTTGGAGGAGATCATCATAGAGCTGGGACATGATCCCACTAATCCCAAGGGTGTGCAAGCTTTGATAAAAAAGAAAGCTGAAGACATAGCCGCCCTTAGAAGACAAATCAAGCTGCCAGCTACACTGCATCCTCAAAATATAGAGGTAGCACAACAAAAAGAGGAGCAGGATGTCGTAGCTTTGCTTACGACCTTACATAAAAGGTTGGTAGAGACAGAGACTGCCTTGGAGGCATCATTACAGGGAAGACAGGGAGAGTTGGCCTCTCAGCCAATTCAAACAGCTCAGATTCTTACAGTTGCTCCTCCTACGGCCCCCACAACAGTCCCTCTCACTACCCAGCATCTGAAGCAGGTACCTAAAGCTCAACACCAATTTCAGCAACTACTACAGCACCTGCAGAGCAAGGCACCAGCTTGATAATGGACAATATGATGAAAGAAATAGAAGCCCTGGAATTGCAAATGGCGGAGTTGAAAGAAACCAAGGAAAAGCTGGCTATAATTGAGGAACAATATGACAAGTCAAAGCAGGATGTAGCTGAGAAGACAAGGGAAGTGAAAGCCCTGGAAAAAATAATAAAGGAGCTGGAGAAAGAGCTTACTTTTGATAAGACTCTAGCAGATATCAAGAAAATTCGGTGGGCCAAGTTTGGCCAATCTATTACAGACCAATGGCAATCCATTGAAACCATGCATGAGCAAATGGATTTGATAGGCATAGCTCAGTTTGAAAATCAAAAGGCTAGAGCATATTTGGGTAATATGCCTGAGCAAGCTAATAGGATGATCCAATTTCTGAACACTCACACCAAGGAGCTGTTGGCAGCATTAGGAATCAGAAATAGGACTGTCATGCGGAAAGAATCAATTTTGCGGACAAAACCGACCTCCCTAGAAACTAAGGCGTTTCTAGTGACAAACAAAACAATCAAGCACTATCTTTCCCTAAATATGCATTTAAAATAAAAGCAACCAGGTGTTTAAGGCTTACCTTTAGTCCAACGCTGTTTGTAGCAGCCAAGCCTTTTCGATCCAGATGAGCTCCTCTCCTTGAAGCTTGCATACACAAACAAGCAAACGATTACATAGCACCTGAATAACTCATATAATAAAACATATTCATCATAAAGACCAAGGAGTTTATGAAACAAATTATATATAACAACTTGTTGAGAAAAATGAACTTAATTGTATTAATTGGAAACAAAAGAAACCTTACAACCAGTGCCTTGGTGTTGTGCAGGTCCCTCCCAGGGTCCAGCAAGAGTTCTCCTCTACTTTGATCAGCTCACCCACTTCCAAATGAAGCTAAGAAAGGAATGTGATCTCTCCTCTCAAGCTCTATAAGGGAGTCCTAATTTCAGCAGCATCTACCCTTAGGAATGTTTAGCTTTCAACCTCCCTTACCTCTAGCCCAATGCCTATATTTATAATGCTTTGGAGGAAGTTAAACAGGTCCACCATCAATGGGATAAGCCCCTCTTTCAAAGGGATAGCTCCCCTCTTCATGGGATAATTTCCTCTTTCATTGGGATGCATGAACCATCTAGACGCGCTCAATCCACGTCAAACCATCTTCTAGAATGCTCTAGAATCGACCGCAAGTAAGTTTTTTGAAGTAAAACTTGTGCCTTTTGACTTTTACAGGGGTACGCACCCACCCCTTTACAGACAGAGCGTACAAGTACGCAGGTATTATGTACTTGAGGTGCAGGCATGCAGGTAAAAGTAAGAGAAAGTGCGGAACCAGAGTTATATTGATTTTTAAAGGCTTTCTCTCTTTTTTGGAGTTTGACATGAGGAGCAGAGGTATAAGACTTGCCAAGGAGGACAGTACGGTTATTGATGGAGCCATACTGACTGCAAATAGTCATGGTGACAAATTTTAGTGTAACAGATTGCCCCCTAAAGTGCGAAGCCTGTAGTAGATTAGGGTTTTATATCATCTAGGAAGGGTGAAGCACTTTATCATTTCGAGGATTATCTTATGGAGAGCCCAGTCGGAACCTGCAAATATTCAACACAAAATACATATATGAGATCATATCATCGCTGAGGTAGGCATTCCCATATTCAGATCAAAAACTTAACTAACAAACTAACTACTTCTCTGATATAGGAATGATTTCGCAATACATCATAGTCATAGACACATGTAGACACAGTATGGACACAACCATCTGTTTATAATTAGTCTACTATATGATGAATACAAAACTCCTCGCAGCCTGGATGGCGGAAACTAGATCCAGGGTCTTCATTTCTGCTTCCCGAAATAGTACAATTCTATCCATGCGAATAAATGAGTTGATGTCGAACATGGTAGAAACCACTTGATTACCAGTCAATGATGTAAACTGTTAACAAGTGTGAGAGAAACCACCAGTGATGTCAATGGCTCTCAAAGTACTCAGTACAATCCATGAGATGTGAGTAGATGTGTTGATGTCGAACATATCACGGAATCCTTCGATCGAAAGTCAATGATGTAAACTGTCGTCAAAGGCGAGAAACCTGCCATTGAGGCATGCAGATTCCAAGGTACTGATGATTTCTAGATCATCTTTCTAGATAATGTGCTGATGTCGATAGAAAGCGATCCGTCGTAGGCAAGCCCACAACACGAAATCATAGATCAAGTTGAAGAAATTTAGTTGCAAGGACTGACTCAGGGATGGTCAAGATGGATGACAGATATTTTGCAGATGAATGGTTTATTTGCAGTGACCTCTTGAACACATAACGACACAACAGATGGCTTGGTGACAATTGACCCAAAGTTAATATCCAGAAACCGGCTGAAGACTTTCAATGTGGTTTGATCAACTATTAGGCAAAGGATTTCCTAACCCAGGTGAATGAAAAGTGTCGTGTTCAAGAGTGGTGATAAGGTTTTTCCGAGACAGAGTATAACAAATAGGCTCATTTTCCTCTCTTTTCCCCCACCATTTCTGGCAAGTACCTCTTTATTTTTTACAAGCTTGAGGAGGATAACATTTGCTTGATTATAAGCTCATCCTTCGAATGAGTCCAACTTAGTTTAGATTCGAACCCTAAGAAGGAGTGGTCCGTTCCTGTTTGTAATCGAACAGGTCCTTTACTGTGAAATTTTAACGAGTACAGTATAGGAGAAACTCGATGTTTTTCAATTTTAGAGAGTCTGAAAAACTTAAGAAGACTCCAGGGTTGACCTTTTTCGTAAATTAGTGTCTCCCAAGCCCGAAAAAGTATAAAATAATACTTTAGAGAACCGCTTGATCTTTACGACCAAGGAGTACTTTCATGATTAGTGTCTCTGATCTGAAAAGTAAAAAGTGATCAAGGACACGTCGTTTTATTTCCAATATCGAATTTGAAACGACAAAAATCCGGCTATCTTTTCATTTTTTTACGGTCAGAAAAGGGCTGTAAGAGGACTGTCTTTTTAATTCCGTTTTAACAAGCTAAAAAGAAAACTCGGCAATCTTTTCACATTTTAGGAGTCAGAAAAGAGCTTAAAGATGACTCTGATGTTTTTGTTTGTAAAAAAATGACAATTTTCCTTGAAAATCCTTTATCCTGCACAAAAACCAACACATTACTCATACCTGTTGAAGATAGATAAAAATACTTTGAAAAATACCTTTTCATGGTGAAAAATAAACAAATTTACCATTTATTTACCCAAAAAACCTATAAAAAGGGCTTTTACCAATTCATTTTTACCATTTTACTATTTGAGGAGAGAAAAAGGGCTTTTGGCAAGAAACTTCCCGTGGACATTGCAGAGAATCCGACCGTCGAAATCGAACGCCGTCTCTTCCAGGTAATCTACAACATCCTCCTCTTCAATTTCATCCATTTAGAATTCTTTTTTAGGCCCCAGATTTCATTTTTGGGAGGTTTTGTGGTTTCAAAAACCGCCTCTCGGGGTACGCAGGCACCACACTAGGGACCCGCGTACCCCAACATTTTCTCAGTTGGGAAAATGTCGAGGGCACGCACCTTGCCTTCAGGAACTCTGCGTACCCACGCTCTATTCCTAAAGGCGGGGTGCGTACCCCACGCAACGAGTTTTTAAACCCTAAATTCTCCAAAATGGACCAAATTTTTTTGATTTCATGGAATCTAATGGATGTTTTATGGTATGTAGATTGTTCACCATGCTTGATTGGCGCGAGAGAGAGCACGAAGATGTTGATTTGGCCGCCATTAATCATCAATCGTCAATTGATGCTTTGAAGGCATGCGACCTTTATAAATACTGGGCCATACCTGGCATGAGGGCCCAAGTGAGCTTTCTAGAGTGGCTGGTAGAAAGATGGAATGTTCAGGACCAGTGTTTTTATATTGGAGGGCACCAGCTTGAGATGGAGCCGGCAGATATCTACTTTCTCACTGGTTTGCCCAAGAGAGGCGAACATTTGACTCTGTTCGGGACTAGGGCAGGTGGCCAGTCTATCGCTAGTCTCCGACTAGAGTAGTGTAACACTCAGACTCAAGAGAAGGGGATAGAGATCAAAACTATATCCCATCCTGAACTTATGGTGATTGCCTTTACAGTTACCAAACTCTGCGGGGCTGCCGCTTTACACATTGCCACTGGATCCCAGATGCGGATGGAAATTGATTGCTATCGAGCTACCATTTTCAACTAGTGTGATGCTGTGTTGGCCAATGTAAAAGGCCAACTGACTAGAGCCAAAAACTGACAACTAAAGACCTTTGGTTATGGGGCTTTAGTTGTGAGTTTTGGCTTAGAGAGGGTTCCGATGTTGATCCCACAGCAGCTCACTGTTGAGGCTGGGCTTCCCGAGAGCCCAAATTGATGCGATGGGTTGCGGTTATGGCCCGTCATCCTGATGAGGGGACGGAGGTTGTCCGATTTACTCCGGAGTACTTTCGCTGGTTAGAAGACCAGGTCTTTTCTATACAGGATTTTCCTTATGCCGGAGTTGATTTTCGTGGAGATCCGGACATGGTTCTTCCACCGGGAGAACAATGGGATGATACAGGTAACTTCATTTTCACAAGTTTTTTAAACTATCTATTATTTTTGTTTGTTTTCTATCATCTCAAAACTAATAGTAATAATTTTCAAAATGCAGATGTAGGCCCACGACGTCCAGCCAATCTCCGGCCTTACGAGAGGAGACTACCAGTTGCAGCGGCACCGGCCCCACAGGACGAGGCCACAGAGACTTTGGCTGAGTTGGAAAGTGACTTGGAGCGTCTTACAGCAGATATACCGGAGACTACCATAGACGACATTCCAATCAGGCTTCAGCGCTATGTAGTCGGGGTCCCAGGACCTTTTAGGAGGTTCTTGTGTAGGGTGGCCCGTGCAGTGGTGTCATATAGAGATCATCACCAGTGATTGGATGGTCGTTTTGTAGACACATGTGACATTTTGGTTTTTTGTACTTATCATTTTTGCCGATCATAAGGTGTTTTTCAACCTATGATCGAAGACGATGTATTTTTTGACACACTCCTATATATATATATCATTATTACCGGCTTATCTTGTAAATCATGTTATGGAATGATTTTAAATTTACATGTATGATTATTGCAAATGTCTATTTAACATTCGAGAAGCAATTGCATCTGCTAATGTATTTAAAGACCTTGGAATATGCTGATATTCAATGTAATCAAACTCATGTTACAAGAGACGCACTCTCAAAAATAACCTTAATAACACTGGATTTCTAATGGCATACACTCTATTAAGCTGTAATACAACGAGTTCAGAATCTAACCTCACTATCAAACTCTGAATCCCAAATGAAATAGATTCAGATAATAACTCAATCACTGCACTATACTCGGCAATGTTGTTTGTTGTTTGACCGAGGCTTACCCCATGCATAGAAACTAACTCGTCAGAGGGCGAATAGATAACCCAAGCTGTGGAAGAGATATTCCATGTACTACGACAAGCACCATCAGTGAAACCAATATATGTTTGGAGAGGCATCAACATCTGCAAATATCAAGAGAAAAACCAAGATAAGCAGAAATAACGACGAAAACACACTCTCTAAGCTAAGCACACTGTCTAAACTAACAAACACACCAGCTAGAAAGAAGAACTATCCTAACTAAAAATTCTCCATACCCATCTTTTAGGCATAATACCTCTTCAAGTAAAGACCATTTCTGGGTTTACCTAAAGAGTCCCCGTCAAAGTCTACCAACTCATAGGCCCCTTTTGCTAGCTTTCGCTTGACAATATAGGGCCCATGCCACATAGGAACGAATTTTCCAGCACCTAATTTATCATTAGCTTGATCATACAATAACACTAGGTCTCCTTCCGAAAAATTTCGAGGGGTCACATTTCGATCATACTGAGCTTTCATACGTTTTGCGTGAGTCTCGATCGCCAATGCAGCATCACGTCGATTCTCATCTAATTGAGCTAAGTATAATAAACGCTTTTCCTCTTCGGAAGTAGCCGGAAGTAACTCGATGGCCATTTGCAGTGACGGGATTTCACATTCAATGGGTAGCACAGCTTCCAAACCATAAACTAGTTGGAAAGGAGTGAACCCTGTTGATGTTTTCACTGAGGTTCGGTACGCCCAAAGCGCTGAAAATAAAATGTTGTGCCAATTCGACCGATGAATACCAATGATTCGTCGGATCATGATAACTAAAACTTTGTCGATGGATTCAACCAGACCATTCGCTTGTGGATAATAAGGAGTTGAACTATCGTGACGCAAACCAAGCTGGCCTGTAAGTTCTGTCATCATAACGTTTCGAAAATGGCGCCCATGGTCAGTGATTATCGCTTGTGGGACACCAAACCTAGCAATTATATGATTGAACACGAAAATTGCAGCTGTCTTGCCGTCTGCCTCGAATGTAGGCATCGCCTCGGCCCACTTAGTAAAATAATCTACCGCAAGGATGATATACGCATGCCCCCCGGCCGAGTGAGGGTTACATGTAATAAAATCGATACCCCATTTGGCAAAAGGACCAACAGCAATTATAGGGTGGAGAGGAGCAGGTGGAGCGCGCATCTTTCAATCAAACACTTGACAGTTGTGGCATTTTCGGACCGCAGTAATACAATCTTTAAACAAGGACGGCCAGAAGTAGCCAGCGTGCAATATCTTTTGGGCTGTGGCATACCCAGACATATGACTGCCACATGCTCCAGAGTGACAGTCATTTAGAACCCTTTCAACCTCTTCGTGAGTTAAGCAACGTCGAAAAATAGAGTCCGCCCCACGGCGATAAAGAGTATCTCCAATAATTTTGTATTGTTGGGACTGGAATCGAATTTTTCGACGTTCCGACTTTGAAACTTCGGGCCGAAAGGATTGGGTCTGGAGATAGATGATGATATCCCCATACCACAGATCTAAAATGCTGATTAGAAACAAAGATTCGTCCACAATGGGCTCCTCTGCCACAGTTTCCGTGTCAGCACGCGGGAAGTCACACATTAACTCTGCAAAAACTAAAGATTTCTTAGACTTAGATTGTTCAAACTCCAAGTCGAACTCCTGCAGGATAACAATCCATTTAGAGTACTTGCCCCCTAGCAGTTGTTTGGTCAAAATGTAGATCATAGGGTTGCAATCCGAAATGACTGTAGTTTTACGTAGTAAAATGTAGTGACAAAAACGTTGGACAGCTTGAACGGCTGCCAATGCCAATTTCTCCACATGTGAGTATTTTAGCTCAGTTGGATTTAACGTTCGACTAAGGTAATATATCACATGTTCCGTTCCGAATTCATCTTCCTGAACTAAGACCATTCCAATGGTGGAATGGGAGGCGGCGAGATACAAAAAGTAATCCTGGTTGTAGTTGGGAGAATGCAACAACGATGCATGGGTCAACGCGTGTTTGAGTGCATCAAAATATTTCTGAGCTATCTCATCCCAAGAGAATTGAGCGTTCTGTTTCAACAACCGTGTAAAACCCTTTGTAACCTCGGCGTAGTTAGGAATGAATCGTCGTAAAAAGTTTGCTTTCCCCTGCAAACTTTGGAGTTGGCGAAGACTCAAAGGAGGAGGCAATTTGATGATAGCTTCGACCTTCGAAGGATCGACGCGAATGCCGGCTTTCGAAACTACAAATCCTAGCAATCGACCCGTTTCTATACAGAAGACACATTTGTGTGGGTTCAACCGAATACGATAATGCCTACACCTCATGAAGATTGCACGTAAGTGGACGAGGTGATCAGCTCGATGTAATGAATGAGCGAGCAAATCATCGAGATATGGTTGCACAATGTGTGTGATGTCATGAAACGCATAAGACATCGCCCTTTGAAAAGTTGCTCCGGCATTCTTGAGCCCAAAAGGTTATTTACAATAAGCAAATGTTCCCCATGGACAAATGAAAGCCGTTTTTGGTTGATCGGCAGGTAGAATATTGATTTGATTGTATCCGGAAAAACCGTCCATAAAGGAAAATATTTCGCTGCCGGCACAATCATCAATTATTTGATCGATATAGGGAGTTGGGTAGTTGTCTTTTGGACAAGCTCGATTAATGTCCCTATAATCGATGCATATTCTTATTGTTCCCTGTTTTTTGTTAACCGGAACAATATTCGATACCCAATCCGTTAACGGGATCGGATAAATGAAACCTGCTTTCAACAGTTTCTCAACTTCCGCTTTAATTGCCGCAGCTTTTCGTGGGTGAATCTGACGCAAACGTTGCCTGACGGGTTTAGCATCCGGGTAAGTCTTAATCTCATGAACAACAATCGCGGGATCAATTCTGGGCATTTCCTCATAGGACCAGGCAAACACGTCGCGGAATTCTTGAAATAGGGCCTTGTATGTCTGAATTTCGTCATCTGTACACGAGGCACCTATATGAATGTTCTCAACAATTCCAGGCTTAACCGAAATGTCAATGGGAATAGTTCGAGAGATGTTTCCCAAATTTAACTCTGAATCGGGATGTTTCATGGGATTCTGAGCTTCCTTGACATATTCAGCTGTAAAGATTGATGAGAAATCATTTTCAAAACGATCATCCTCAGGTAAAAACGAAGATCTGTGATGGAGATCTTCCCATGGTAAATCATCTACACATAGGATTTCACGAATTTGCTCATCAGAGTGAACAAGTTCAGAAAACATAGTTAAATCCGAGGTTGATGTGAAAAGTGATTCCTCACAGACCACATTCATTAAGTCTTTTTTGGTTGAACACGGGTCGGCAAAAGACTACATGGCTTCATAGGCAATTTCATATGGACTCAACGGCATAAAATTACCAAATGAGTCTATATCAGATTCAGAAGGAACGATCCAAGGATCGTCATAAAAAATAGTGTCTGATGTAATCATATGAATGGTTGCAAATGAAGATGATGTGTTGATTGGAGGAAAAGGAAAAGTTCCCAGTAAACCAGCATCTTTAACTAATCCTACTCCAACATCCTTATATGGGATAGTCGTTTTACCGACATGATGAATACTCTCTGAAGAGGCTGGGTCGGATGAAAAGTAAGCCAGCTGGTCTATTGTTACGATCTTTCCATTATGTGGGAACTTTATTACTCAGAAGACCGATGAAACGACCGCTGTCATAGCGTAAGACCAACTTCGACCCAAAAGAAGGTTGTAGTCTAGAGGGGCATCAACCACCTCCACATCTAGACTAACGGTTTTTCCTTCAACCCCTATAGGCAAATCCTGTAGAATGCCAAAAGGATGAAACCCACGGCCATCAAAGGCCTTAAGAATTGTCGGGGATTGATTTAGTGAAGGAGAACTAGGCGATCTCCAACACTGTATCGACATAATACACGTTGAAGCTCCCTCATCAATTACAGTCCGATGAATAGGTCTGTTTTTTACTATCACTGGGATTTGGAAAGCCATTTGATGAGGCAAACACGGTGTACTATTTTCTAGATCAAAGATTATTAGGTTCGGGTCCTGAACATCAACAGCTCCGATAGCCGACAAAAGTAATTTACGTTGTGCTGGGCATGATTGCAGCACTTCCAAAGCCGACATTGCTGAGGGTGAAACAGCTAAATCCTCAACAATGTTATAATTCTGGGCCGCTCTTGCATGTGGATTGAAAGCAGACTTTCGAAGTATACCCTTGGCGGGCGGTTTGATTACTAAGTCTGGGTTAGGCTTCTCGATCTGTAGTGGATCGGAACCGGGAGCTGAGGTTGATGGATTAGAATGAGAAGATTCTGCTTCTTTGCCATCAACAGGACTTTTACTACCATAATCTTGCGATCGAGTCGCAATCCTTACATGAGACATCATCAATATGGGTTCTTCATTGGCACTCGAGGAAGAACCTATCATCTTGCTATCTTGTTTTGGAAATGGATCCTTCAAAATAGCAGGAGTTTGGGAACCTTTGACAATCTTCGCAACCTCTGCTCGATGAGGGCAGTCTCTTGTAAAGTGTTCCTCTTCACAAATAAGACATGGATAACGAGGTTTGCGCTTTTCATCATTGGATTCCGCCTTTTCGGATTTCTCTTTTGAACTCTTGTCCGTTTTATTCTTCTTCTTTCCTTTCTTCTTTCCACCGGATTTTGATTTAGTCGTAGATGACTCTACAGCGTGAATATCGGCGGAAACCTCTGCAGAAGAATCTCCTGTCGGGGAATCAGGCAAGGTTATGATAGGAGAAGAATTCTTGGAGGATTTCTTCTTGCTTTTAGTGTTAACCGTACCAATCATACCATCAGCGGCATGAGATCCTGAAGGAGCTGCAGCGATTTGATTTGACTTGGGAAGATCGGGGATCTTTTCGTGTAACGTACCTGACTGAGTATAAACTAAGTCAAGGTACTGTGCTTGAGCAATCACTTGCTCCTCAGTAACTACTCCGGCCTTAGCTACGTCTTTAGTAATCTTCGGTAACAATGATTTAACAAACCATTTAGCTAAGATTTGGTCCGGGATAAAAACTTTCACTAACCGCCTTCGACGTCTCCATTCATGAATATGATCGGAAATATAAGTGGACGTCGATTGCTTTAATGAAGTTAGTAACTCCGTGCCATTATCATATCTGAGTGGCAACTGAAAATGAGTTAAAAACGAGGTAGCTAACTGGCTAAAGTTATAAAAAGAGGCCCGTGGTAACTCAATATACCACTTGGCCGCAAGACCAATGAGAGTACGCTGGAAAAGACGTAAGCGGATCGAATCATCCGAGATGGAATTAGAGGCACACCAGAGGTGGTAAGTCATCACATGATTCGACGGGTCCTCTCCAGATTTACCTTCAAACTTGGGAATGTCACTGGGCAACTTATTCGGCATTGGCGGCCAAAACGGAAGATAATTAATTGGATCGTTCATTAGGCGCGACAAGTCTGGTAAGTCCAAAGTTGCGATAAACGGTAGCTGCCGATTAGGATCCCTAAAACTCTGGGTCATGAGACCAGCCCCAGGAGGAGGATATCTAGGATAACTAGGAATAGGAATCGCGTTCGGGATATTGTATCCTCTTGGAAAACCAGGATTAATCGGACCGTACTGGGGTTGTTGTGGTTGTTGATAAGTGTACCCAGGATACGGTTGATACTGATAAACTGGCTGCTGGACAGCAGGACCGAATTGGTACTGTCCCTGGTACGGTTGATAAGTGAATTGTGGTTGACTTGTGACAACCGTACTTAAACCAGGTTGTCCTACAGGCATCTGAACCGTAGTTTGAATTGTGGATCCAGACGATGGTAAAGATGTCTGAGGAGTAGATACAGGAACAGTAGAAACCGGAGCTGTCGATACTCCAGAAGTAAGTGGGGTAGATTGAACAGATGTTGCGGCAGTTGCAGCAGTCGTTTGAGATGGAGTACGAGGCGAAATAGGCCCAGACTGAGAAACTACCGAAGGTACAAAAGTTTGAATATTAGACTGGACTGGTTGCTGGGGTGAACCAGAAACTAAGGGTTGTCCAGTTTGAGATGACAACTGTACATTTGGCTGCAACACCTGTTGAATTTGCGATGGATCCCACACTATGTTTATTCCGGGGTACTGACCCATAACAGGTTGAGAATATTGAGATCCAAAACCGGGTTGAGGGTAGGATTGATAATTGAAAGGTACATTTCCCGTTCCTTGAACATAAGATTGACCTTGGGGTGGTTGGAAACCTTGGTTCGAGTACTGACCTTGGGGTAGATACCCTTGAGGCATGTACTGGTACTGGAGTTGACCTTGAGGTATAAATTGATACTGGGGTTGACCTTGGGGTACATATTGAGTCTGGGGTTGACCTTGAGGAATGTATTGGACCGTAGGCACGTACTGTCCTTGAGGTTGCCCCCCAGATGCAAATTGTGTACCCTGAGGTTGCCCCCCAGGCGTTAATTGAGGCTGCCCCCCAGGCAGTAACTGGCCACCTTGAGGTTGAGAATTGGGGATAGAACCTGACATCATAAAAATGTCTTCTATGCTCAACGGCTTTGCACCATTGCTTCCAGTGAATAACCTTTGTTCAATGGGTTGAAGAGATGCTCCCGAAAAAGTACCAGCAAGTGACTGATACCTAGAGGGAACAGAAGGACTGCCATACAAAAAAGATTCAGGAGATTGAGTAAACATGGACGACTGACCTGACATATTTACGGAAGTATAAAAACCCCTAGGTGGATAAGGAGCACGAGGTGGTGAAAAACTTAACCCTGAGTTGTCCAAATAATTAGTTAAAGAAAGATACCAAGTAGTACTTCTAGGTGGACTGTAAAAAATTGATTCACGCTCCCTTAAATCAATAGTAGGTTGATTTTCAGGGATAGGGATGCCTATTTCTTCTTCCGAAGCAAGTTCTTCAATAGCTATCAAACCAGAAGGAATATTTTCGGTGATTACTCTTTCTACCCTAGGTGAATTAGGAGCACTAGAAGTTGGAGAGACAAACCCCGATGTTGGAGTAACAGGTTTAGATATCTCAGGTTCTTCGCCTATATCACTAGTAGATGAAAAGCTACCAGCAAGTTCGGAAACCGAAATAGCTTCAGGATTATAACCTGTTTCTAGAGTTTGGTAATCAGGATGAACAACCAACGAAGACTCTCCTTCTTCAGGTGACCCTACTTTACTACCACTAGGAGTTACGAGGACTTTCAAACCTTCGTAATGGACCGGGACGTCTTCAGGAGGTTGGCCCCGAAGTCTACGGGACTTCCTCAACAAATCAACCACGGTTACAACCTCAGGAGACTGGCCCCGAAGTCTACGGGACTGTCTTGGTAATTCAGCCACAGCTAAAACCTTTTAACTACTGCACACGCAAACAAAGTAAAATCTCAAAGCAAACCGCCTAAAGTCTCCAAAGAACCAAACAAATTCGAATCACACGCCTAAAGAATCTAGGGCGTCAAACCACACACAAACAGTAACTTTCCGGACCGAAAACACTAGTTGGTGATGAAATCCAACATCGCAGAATTCAGTACAGAAATGGCGGGTGGAACAGTTACCCTGGCAACCTGCTTAATGAATAGACTGAACCAAGTTCCTCCACTTTAACCGTCTCGAGTGAAGTGAACCCCCCAGAAAATCCAAGTGAGTCTAGCCGACGTCTGCTCCAAGTACAGTGGGATCTTCCCTCCACCGTCACCTTAGGAAGAATCCTAAAGATAATAGTCACTAAGGTCACCAACAGCAACAAATATATCTGGGGGAACAGTCTACGATCCGACACGCACGCAAGGGCAGAGTAACAAGCTCAATCCCCTTGCCGGCTCCTTGACAATAATCCAAGGTTTACCGACAAGTGACCCCAGGCTCCTCGATAATGGTTAATCCGAGGTTTACCGTTTGTAGTACGTGCATATCTGGCGTCGTTCCCAATGAAGGAGGATTGATCCCCTCACTGGTTCGGACACGATTTCGTGCTTCTCCTTTAAGAGGAGCTTTCCCAGAGCATAAATGTAATAATTGGATTTATCCTACCGCAAGATAAGTTACTTGTTTGTTTTTACTGTCTTGGAGAGTTAATTACTCTCCTACTCCAAGACACTAGCCTGATCTATATTGGTGTATCAGAGCCCTAGTAAATAAAAAGTTACTAAGTGAATTTTACTTTAAGCGTTAATTTTTATGGCTTTTCTTTAGGACAAAAGGTAGCGGAGATGAAACTTATGATGTGTAGACTCGACTCAAATCCACTAAAAAGATGCACCTAGGATGAAAAAACAATCTTTCCTTTTCAATGAATTCCCTAGCTAAGAGAGTTGGAGAATGCAAAATTTATAAAGACAACTTTCTTAGTAATGAAAATCAAAGAAAAAATCTCTTTATCTTTTCCAAAGCACACAACACATGACCACTAATTATTTCACGAAAACTTCCTTTCTCTTTTCAAAGACTTCAAACGCTACTAAAACAAATTTTCTTCAAAAGAGATTTTGTATTTTTCCTATTTCAACAAAGCATGTAAAACTTCTTAACAAAAATCAATTTTAAGATCTATGAAAATCTAAGAGAAATTTACCTAAAAGCAAATCTAATGAGGTAAAAGCCTACAAAATATAATTCCAGGTTGTTTTACTCAGTTACAATTCAACCAAGGACTAATTCATGCAGAATCATAAATCAGTCAAAAACAAAAATAAAAAGCTCTTGTTTTTTTCTTAAGAATGAAATTCACAGCTTAACAAACAAGCCTTCTCGAAATTCCGCAAAGAGACAACATAACGGTAGGTTTCTCAAACAAAGGTGGATTTTACGAATGGTCTGACTCCTAAGAAGACTGAAAAGACCAGGGATATCCAAGGTTTTTACAACTTCTAAATCCAGAGCCACTACAAGACCAATACAAAAATCAAACCTAGGGCTAGAATTTCTATGAACTTCACTAAAACCCTTGATGCTAATGAAACAAGCTTAGATGAAAACTTCTGACAGGTAACCAGTGGATCTGGGTAGCAATAAATAAGCTATAACAAAATCTAATAGGTAAAAAAGGAAAAAATTGAAATTTTCTAAACTTTTGACAGGGTACGCAGGCAGCCTGTTTGCACAGGCACGGCCCCGCTCTGTGCACAAAGCAAGAAGTGCGTACAGGTACGCACTGTGCTTAACTCAGAGGGTGCGTGCTTCTCTCAAAAACAAGAAAAATAAAAAACTAACTCAATCCTAAGCTATTCTACCCAAATTCACAGTCAATTAGTCAAAAACTAGAAAGAAATCAACGTTTCTCAAATCAAAGTATCAATCAAAAGAGAAATCAATCAAATCCATGGATTCCCCAACGGAGTCGCCATTTTGTCATGCGGAAAGAGTCAATTTTGCGGACAAAACTGACCTCCCTAGAAGCTAAGGCGTTTCTAGTGAAAAACAAAACAATCAAGCACTATCTTTCCCTAAATATGCATTTAAAATAAAAGCAACCAGGTGTTTAAGGCTTACCTTTAGTCCAATGCTGTTTGTAGCAGCCAAGCCTCTTCGATCCAAATGAGCTCCTCTCCTTGAAGCCTGCATACACAAACAAGCAAACGATTACATAGCACCTGAATAACTCATATAATAAAACATATTCATCATAAAGACCAAGGAGTTTATGAAACAAATTATATATAACAACTTGTTGAGAAAAATGATTTTAATTGTATTAATTGGAAACAAAAGAAACCTTACAACCAGTGCCTTGGTGTAGTGCAGGTCCCTCCCAGGGTCCAGCAAGAGTTCTCCTCTACTTTGATCAGCTCACCCACTTCCAAATGAAGCTAAGAAAGGAATGTGATCTCTCCTCTCAAGCTCTATAAGGGAGTCCTAATTTCAGCAGCATCTACCCTTAGGAATGTTCAGCTTTCAACCTCCCTTGCCTCTAGCCCAATGCTTGTATTTATAATTCTTTGGAGGAAGTTAAACAGGTCCACCATCAATGGGATAAGCCCCTCTTTCAAAGGGATAGCTCCCCTCTTCATGGGATAATTTCCTCTTTCATTGGGATGCATGAACCATTTGGAGGCGCTCAATCCACATCAAACCATCTTCTAGAATGCTCTAGAATCGACCGCAAGTAAGTTTTTTGAAGTAAAACTTGCGCCTTTTGACTTTTACAGGGGTAGGCACCCACCCCTTTACAGACAGAGCGTACAAGTACACAGGTATTATGTACTTGAGGTGCGGGCACGCAGGTAAAAGTAAGAGAAAGTGCGGAACCAGAGTTATATTGATTTTTAAAGGCTTTCTCTCTTTTTTGGAGTTTGACATGAGGAATAGAGGTATAAGACTTGCCAAGGAGGACAGTATGGTTATTGATGGAGCCATACTGACTGCAAATAGTCATGGTGACAAATTTTAGTGTAACAAGGACTGATATTATCTTATTAGTAAAAGGTGTTGACCCTAAGGAATTTTGTGCAGACCTTGGAAAGAAAGTGCCAAGAGATGCAAGTAGAGGTGGATGAGTTCATAATAAAGATCACAACATTACAAAGCAGAGGGCTACCTAGTCTAGTAGCCAATGCTGGAAGACTGCTGTCACATGAGCATTATGCCAACAGGGTGAACAATTATGCTTCCAATCAAATCACAGCTTCGTCAAGCACATCATAAGAAACAGGGCCTCCATCTGGACAGAGTGTCTTTGATAAATTAGAAAATCTATTCTACATTGCACACGAGATAAATCATCTCTTTGAAACCCAGCCAAACTTTTATAGGTACACTGAAGCTGATGAGACACTGATCAAAATACAAAGGCATCAGCTACCTACAGAAGATTGGTGGAGAGGGATGATGGAGACATTGCTCTGGTGATTTCGGTTATTAATTCTTTTTTGTAAACAACAGTTCAGCATATACAAATCGCATGATCCACCTGTCAAAAGGGAAGAAAAGGCAGTGCAAGGCAGAAACAGAATGACCACTACAGCTCAATAAATGCAAAGAAGCCGAGCACCCATGATGAAGACAAAGACAAAGTCAGCAATGTACCAGCAACAGGACAACACACATAGAATAAATGCGCAGAAGGCAGCCAACTCATTTAGCCCAGAAAGTCAAAACTCCTCTGACAAATTGGATAGCTAGAGCATTCATATTTACTACAGCATTTATCCCTTCACTTACTGCTCCTTAATTAGTTGGTAAAGAAAGTTATGAGTTGAAAGCTTATCCTCATGATATTTTGTATCTTCCTTTTGTATAAATACCCCCCCACGACATGTATTTGGGGTTGGTAATTTCATTTCTGAACTGCGCTGTAAGTTATCAAAGCTATATAATACAAAGGTTGCTGGAATTTCACTGTGCTGAACCATCTGAATGTAGAAGTGAAGCTCTGGGAGCGCTACAGAATTCTTGCGTCTTTTATGGATCAATAAGTCTCTCTTCTCTGTGTTTTTATGTTTTCTATATGTGCAATTTCATGTTTGTTCCATAAACTTGGTAGCAGAGAAGAGGAATATCATAGAATTTTCTTAAAGGTACTCTGTGTTCAATCTCAGTTACTATATATGTTTTCTTCAGAATTAATCATAAATAGGAATTCTTAATTGCTCCTATTTACATTAGTTCTTTCATTCTGAATATTGCTTAGGAATTCTTTATTGCTCCCTAGTAATCTTCATGAACTTTCTCCTTGCCAGCATAATGAAAGATTCTTGAGTGCCTTTCATTCTCTGACTTAAATGTCACCATTTCAGATATCAAAATTGCTCCTGAATTGATTACCTTACTCTGTAGCAAAATCCTTTTACCAAATGAACACTTCAGCATTTTACCAGTTCACCCACTCTGATTCCATCTACCCAATGGAAGAAACTGTTTTTTACTTACATTCCTGTTCCACCTGAAATTACCCTCCAACAAATTCAAAACAAAACTTGTGCATAATAGCTAGCCTAAAATACTCCAAGAACAAAGCTAAAACTACAAAGGGAGAGCCCTCTCTGGTTGCAGGTAGGCTAGGACCTGCAGCTAAAAGATTGGTTAGTGGTTACCTCGGTCGTATTCCCTTAGGAGCCAGGGAACAACCTGAGTGATAACATCATTGGTGACTCCACTGGGGACGAACGAATTTTTTCCAAAAATTTCACCATTTTCCTTCTAATCTGAAATATTCCCAGAAAAATACCAAAAACAGATTTGGAAGCTGGCTCCAAAGAAGAAAACTCGTTATACCAGGTCAAATCCTGACCCAGATCCTCCAGCTGTTTTCGACAATCCCAATTTAATCCCTAAGATCCTTAGGAAACAAGAGGAATAAGAAGATCTTGCTGATTCTAGCCCTGAAGCAGTTCAGCAAAGTTATATTCCAACCCCTGCTAAACCTTCAGTCCATCCTCACATTGCTCCTACTTCTCCTTCTTCTTCATCCACCTCTCAAAGCACCTTCTCTACACCACCATCTACTACCCATATTTCTACCACCGTTACTGTTGTTCCAGCTGTCCCATTTCTTCCTGTTGTCCCATTTGTTCCTGTAAATATGGCAAATAGATATGCCCCTTTACAGTTACCTAGAAATCCTGGGGCTATGCCTCAGGATTATCAAATTAAGATAGCTTATTTTGATGGTACAGGTACATATACAACCCTACAGCATACAAAGAAAATGCATGACTATTTTGAGAATTATGAGATAGACGATAATGATGTGAGAATGAAAATTTTTGTCCAAAGTTTAACAGGAGAAGTAAGAACTTGGTGTAGAGCACTTGCTGCAAATTCCATAGCCAATCCAGATGCTCTTTACCATACATTTCTCAACAGATGGGAAAAGAAAAAAAATCCACTACATATTTTATCTGAGTATGACACTATAAAAAGAGGCCCACAAGAAACTGTCCTAGATTATTGTGCAAGATTCAACAATGTTTACAATGCTATTCCTCAAAACCTTAGACCTCCACCTGACTTAGCCTTAATCAAATTCCCAGATGGATTTGATTCTGACATGGCATATCAACTGAGGGAAAGAGCCCCCCCAACCTTAGCAGATATGCAGAATATAGCTGTTAGTGTAGAGGCAAACCTAATTGCTAAAAGAAATCGGGCAAGAGCTGAAAAAAGAACAACTTTCAAGGAAGAACCTTCAGCGTTTGAACAAAAGCTTGATGCAATCATCAAAGGCATGGACAGACTTGGGGATAGGGTGGAAAACATTGAAAGAAAGTCATCATGGGAAGGGAAACCAAATACTACAAAAAACCCAAACTTTAGAAAGAATCAAAATCCAAATGTTGGAAGGGCTAGTCCCGACCAGAACATCAGACCTCCTTTTCAAGAAAACTATGCTGAAGCCTCAACATCTAGTGAACCAACAGAGGACCCTCATATCAACTTGATGGGTCTGGACAGCCAACACCAAGTCTTTCTAACACAAGAAGATCAAGAAGCCCATAACATCAATCAATTTCAAACCAAATCAGGGGAGTCATTTGATTTTAGAGAAGGCTATGATGCAGCAGTCTATGAGGTTCATAAACAATACAAATTAATAAGTAGAACCATAGATGTGCCTGAACCTACCAAGCTCAAGGATACTAAGCAGCCAAAGAAAGTAAAAGATAAAGCTGCGCTCACAGAATCCTTTGATAAAACAGATCCTAACCCAAGAGAAGTTACTGTGGAAGATATATCAGATGTACAACCCACAAAAAATCAGACATTTACAAGCCCGCCCACAAAAGCAAAACCAAAGAGTGTTCCTAAAATTATTTCTAGAAAAGAGGTATTTCAAAACAACATTCAAAATCAAGAGAAGATCATTGAAGATCCAGCTGAAAAAGAAAAGTTTGTTGTCCACAACACAAAGCTGCAGACAGAAAAACCCTTCAATTTAGAAACAGAAATTGGCAAGCTGAAAATAGCTATTCCTCTTTCTGAATTGGCCAAACATGAAGTATATAGACAGCAAATCAATAGGTCACTCCAAATACCAGACAATAGGGATGCTGTAAATGTTTTAGATGATCAACCTGAATTACTTTTTGGTCCTGAAGTTAATGGAAAGACAACAAATGGAGGAGTTCCACCTTTTTATGTCAGTTTAAACATTCATGACAAGGTGTTACACAATGCAATGTTTGATTCAGGAGCCTCCCATAACCTAATGCCTAAATCCGTGATGGAAAAACTAGACCTAGACATCACAAGACCCTACAAAGATTTATTCTCATTTTATTCCAGCCAGGTCAGGTGTCTAGGACTGATCAAAGACCTTTGTGTATCCTTAGTCCAATACCCAACCAAAACAATTCTGATGGATGTGATGGTAGCTGATATTCCACCCAAGTATGGTATGCTTTTATCAAGATCATGAGGGGCCAAACTCCAAGGATCCTTGCAATTGGACATGTCCTATGCCACTATTTGAGTCTTTGGACAACCAAAGAGATTGTATCGTGAAACACTAATGAAATATGTGGTGAGTAGTCAAGAAAAGCCCCAAAACTTCCCCATCTATTCAATACATTCCTATATGGACTCATTCATTCTATATAATGCTGACATGTGCCCCAAAACTGATGCCAAACTCCTGATAACAGCACAACTAGAAAGCTTGAATGAACAAGCTACTGATCCAGATCAGAAAATTGTCAATATGACTAATGCAATAAAGAAAAATGACATATCATATGATTCACAGGAACCCAATTTGCCCACTAAACAAATTTCCAAAACTCTCAATGCGAGTCATAACCAAGAAATCTTATGGTACTTAGAGTTTGATGGCTCAGTAAACAAATTAGGAGCAGGGGCAGGGGTCTGGATGCACAACATGCAAAATGACCATGCTGAAGGTCATGCATATAGATTAAACTTCAGATGCACAAACAATATGGCCGAGTATGAAGCCCTTTTGCTAGGACTCAAGCTCATCAAAAACTTGGGTGCAACCAAAGTCTCAATTTTAGGGGATTCAGATCTAATCATACAGCAGATGAAGGGAAATTTTGTAACAAATGATCCTAGGTTGAGGGCTTACAGAGGTGCAGCTATTGAAATACTTAACACTTTCTTAGAATTTAACCTCACCAAAATCTCAAGAAAGCACAATTTACATGCACATAGCTTGGCAACCTTTGCTAGCACATGCAAGCTACCATTTGAACCCAACCACAATTTCATTGCTGAAATCAAACATAGGCCTGCAGTCCCAGATAATGTCAAAAATTGGCAAGTCTTTGAAAATGATACACAGATAAATAACTTCCTGACTTTGAAGGAAGAATTCTCCAGCATGAACATTGATACAAGCACCGTGGATGATCAACAACAGACAGACATAATTGAGCAGAATATATCAGCTGAAACAACAAGTCTGATTTTGCAACCAACTACTTTTAATGACAAGAATGTACAACAGCTGAAGCAAACAGATTTTGATGAAATAGCTGAGGGAGAAGCTGAAGTAATTGATCTAAAAGACAATTTTCTACCCACAGGTTTAACCCCTTTGGAGGATTTATTCGATTCAAATGACATTTCAAGGAAGCCAAAAATACAACCACTGAATGCTGAAATTGAGGACTGTAACATTGGAACCTCACAAAATCCCAAAATGATAAAACTCTCCAAAGCCTTGCCTGCTGATCAGAAATTGAAATACATTGACTTGTTTAAGGAATTTCAAGATGTGTTTGCCTGGACTTATGAGGACCTCAAGTCCTATGATATTTCAGTCATCCAACATACTATACCTTTGAAAGAAAATCAAAAACCGTTTAAACAAAAGCTTAGAAGGGTGAACCCATTCCTTCTTCCTTTAATTGAAAAGGAAGTTAAACGAATGTATGAGGTAGGAATCATAGCTCCAGTTAGGTTCTCAGAGTGGATTTCAAATCTAGTGCCTACTAGGAAGAAAATGAGAGAGATAAGACCATGTGTTGACTTAAGAAATTTGAACAAAGTCTCTCTCAAAGACCATTACCCCTTACCAAAAATGGACCATATCCTACAAAGGGTAGTAGGAGCCTCTAGGATTTCATTGTTGGATGGATTCTCAGGATTCAATCAGATCTTAGTGCACTCGGATGATCAAGACAAAACTGTCTTTACAACACCTTGGGGAACCTTCAAATATGTGAAAATTCCTTTTGGGCTTAAAAATGCAAGGGCCACTTTTCAAAGAGCAATGGACATAGCCTTTGCCAAAGAAATCCATGATTTCCTAGTTATATACCTGGATGATCTTACTGACTTTTCAAAATCAGACCAAGAACACTTAGAACATTTAAGGCAAGTGTTCCTAATTTGCAGAAAATATGGCATATCATTGAATCCAAAGAAATCACTGTTTGGCCTAGAGGAAGGCAAGCTCTTAGGTCACATCATTTCAAAGGATGGCATTAGGATCGACCCGGACAGAATTCAAGCTATCCTTCAAGTGCCTTATCCAAGAAACATCAAAGAATTACAAGCTTTTCTAGGGAAGATTAACTTCTTGAGAAGATTCATTCCTAATTTGGCCGAGTTCATAAGACTATTAAACAATATGCTGAAGAAAGATTCTAAAGTCAAGTGGACCATGGAAGCCAAACACGCCTTTGAGGACATCAAAATAGCTTTGAAAAATACACCAGTCCTCACAAGTCCCAGGTTTGATAGAGATTTCGTCATTTTTTCCTTTGCCTCTGAGCATACAGTTGTTGTTGTCCTGTTGCAAAAAGATGACCAAGGGTGTGAGAAGCCCATTGCCTTTTTCAGCAAAGCTCTTAGAGATGCTCCCTTAAAATATCAGATCATGGAAAAGCAAGCCTATGCCTTGGTAAAGGCCATCAAGGATTCCAGAATTTACATTCTATACTCTCATGTGATTGCCTATGTCCCAAGTGCTGTGGTTAAAGACATTTTAACTCAAGAAGGAATTGAAGGCAAAAGGGGCAAATGGATTGCCAATATCTTAGAATATGACATTGAAATCAAGCCTACAAAACTGATAAAAGGACAAGGGCTAGCCAAACTGATGACTGAAACCAATTTCCAAGCCCTTGATATCAATGAACTGGACAACGAACAGGAGATCGCGACTCCACAGATCAAACAAGCCTTTTTACAATCCCCTTGGTATGCTGATATATGTTTTGTATTGCCAAACCTGCAAGCTCCTCCAGGGTTATCCAGAACTAAAAAAAGATTCCTAAAAATGAAAGCATCAAAGTTTTGTATCATAGACAATGTTTTGTTTTGGAAAAATCATGAAGGAATTTTACTCAATTGCCTAACATTGGATGAAACTGACAATGTCCTCAAGGAATTTCATGCAGGTGACTATGGAGGACACTTATATTGGAAATCAACAACTGATAAAATTCTAAGGGCTGGATTTTATTGGCCCTCCCTGTTTGTTGATGTGAAAAAATTTGTAATGTGTTGCCATAAATGCCAAATCTTTGAAGGCAAGGGAAAACTATTACCTTTACCACTCAAACCTATTTCAACTGAAAGACCATTTTAGCAATGGGGTTTAGACTTCATAGGTGAAATCCACCCTTCATCCTCTGGCCAACACAGGTGGATCTTGACTGCCACAGACTATTTTACCAAGTGGATAGAAGCCATCCCTTGTAGGCAAACCAATGAATCTATTATCATGCAATTCTTAGAAACCAACATCTTGTCTAGATTTGGCTGTCCAGATAAAATTATTACAGACAATGCTGTTGCTTTCAAATCCAAAAAAATGATCAACTTTTTCCACAAATACCACATGACCTTGGGCCATTCCACAGCCTATTACCCTCAAGGAAATGGCCTAGCTGAGTCCTCCAACAAAAGCCTCATCAACATCATCAAAAAGGTCTTGGAGGAGAACAAAAAGAATTGGCATAAGAAGCTGGTAAATGCACTATGGGCAGACAGATTGACCACTAAAAGATCTATTGGTACAAGTCCCTATGAATTGGTTTATGGAATGGAGGCAAGATTTCCTTCATCTTTGGGAATCCCTGTGATCAAGTTACTACAAGAAATACAAGCAGAGCCTAATGATATCCAAAGAAGGATCAATCAGACTATTCACTTGCAACAGACAAGAGAAGAAGTATATCACAGAACCCAGATCCTACAAGATAAACTCAAAAAGATCTTTGATAAAAGAACAAAAGCTGAAGATTTCTTCATAGGAAACAAAGTACTGAGATGGGACTCTAGGAGGGAAGATAAAGGGAAACATGGCAAGTTTGATTTCCTATGGAAGGGGCCGTATATTATTCAAGTTGTACAAGGTATTAACACTTATTTTCTGAAAAGTTTGGATGGCACAAATACTGAAGAAGGCCCAGTGAATGGAAGAATGCTCAAACATTATTTTGATCCCCTTTGATGAACACAACACAGCTATATATTGTACATAAACATTTATACTTCAAGCATTTTTATTTACAGCAGTTAGGTAAGGAACCAAATGCAACAAATTTTGAAGAGAAATCAGGGAACTGCATCACTTTTTGATGTGCATTTTGAGTCCACCATAAGAAATCAAGAAAAGGATTTGGGAAGGTTAAAGATGTTGATAAGCACTCAGAGAAACCAGCAAGAAGCAGAGCTGTAATTTTGCACAGAGTAGCTCAAAAAGGTACTACATGTAGGTTACAAAGATTCAGATCATTGGTCTCCAAGACAAGGAAGTTTCAGACCACACCAAAGGTTGAAAAATAAGGCAATCTGACCTGCTGTTCTTGGCCTTTCACAAGGAAAGACCATCCTCAAGTGGAGCCACTGTTAGGTTCTGTTGATGCCTCAAAAATCGCTGCAACAATAATGGGGGATAACCACCCAGTCTGGACCTTAAAGCAGCTCCTTTTCCGTTTGGTGTGGTGGCTCCGACTGATTTAACTAGGTCCAGCTACCTTCTCCTTATTGCTATTGGTTTATGACATATCTTTACCTACCAATAGACAAGGATATCAGATCACTTCTTCTTGTTGATCAGGCAAGAGAATGACCCTTAAGCTGATTTGGGTCAGCCAAGCCACAACTAAAGCTTTGCCTCCTTGAGGAGAGGACTTAAAAGAATGTAGAATTTACTCTAAATGCAAGCTTATTCTATAATGCAAGCAAAAGAAACTAATCTAAATCATATCTTAATTAGGCAGATATAGATCTAACCCAACTAAGAGCATGATAATTAAAGTATTGCGATTTAAATATGTCTTGTTTATGATGAATATCAAGTTAATGAAGTAGTTCAATTAACTGATATTATGGTTACCAAAACACATCCTATTAAGACCTTATAACTTGAAACAATAAACCAACAACATTCCAGGAAGTAGTTCACAAAAATGATATTGATTATCAAATCAATAAATCCAATAATTGAATAATGATATGTGGAAATAGTTCACAACACATTACTATTCAACAAATCAGTTTTATAAGATAGATTTATGAGTAAATAGTTACTCAAAAATCAGATTTTAATTCATAAGAACAGAGATACCTAATAACAATATTGAGACAAATTACCCATGTTGACAATAGTGCACAAACATGAATAAAATGAGACATTCATGTTACCATAAAAATGAAACTGATATTTAAAACAGTAGTATTAAAAAATACCAATTTATTGCATCCATTTCTCTGATCTTGGTCTTCAACAGTCCTTTACATTGCTTGAACTTCTGCCTTCAAAACTAGAGCCACAATAGTGCAAACTCTGCCCCTCATACATAATTCAAGATACAAAGGAAAAATCCTCAATAATCCCCAGATCTGAGATTTTCTCTCCTCTCTCCTACAACTCTAAATTCCTATTATAGTAGTGCTTTTAGAAGTCTAGAATTGCAGAGGAGAGCAGCCCTGATTCCATTTTGCAATCTATTACTTATACTATTTGTGAAGGAATTCTTGAGAGAAGAGTTTGTTGAAGAGAAATCTGCTAAATCCAATTTTACTTGCTCAAAATTCTGATCTTCAATTGCTGGAGCATTCTCATTGATTGAGATCTTTTTCTCCATATTTCTTCCATTGTTTTCCTGCAAAAAGAAATCAAAATAAATTAAAATGCAACAATAAAATCAACATGGCATTGCTGGCATTTAAATCAAATCCAATCAAATTCTATTTAAATAAATAATTGAAAATAAAATATAAAGTTTCTCTTGATGCTTGGGATGGTTTAATTGGCCAGAGATATGATTAACCAATGGATCTGGAATTAGAAGAGGTTTTGGACAAATGAAAATGAAGAAAATAACTCAGAAAATTGATTTTGTTTTCAAAATTCGGAGCTTGATCTTCTGTCTGATTTTTGATCCAATAAATGATTAAATCTGTTAGTGAAACCTCTTCAAAACTGTTCTCCTTGATTTTCTCTTTCCAATGAGCCATCATGGACCTCATTTGGCCAAGTAAAACTCATTCTATGAGCTTCCAAAGTTGATGAGTCAAATCTGGCATGAATCTGGAAATTCTGTTGCTGGACTAAAAATTAAAATTTTAATTAAAAATCTAATCTTAAATTAGAATTCTAATTATCTAATAATTAATTCTAGTTTAATTCTTAATAATAAATTAAACTAATTATTTAATAAACTATTATTAATTAATCTAACTAATTAATATAATTAACTATTTATAAATTAATTAATTTAAATAATATTTAAATTTTAATTTAATTAACTTAATTAAATTTTATATATTAATTAAATTAATTAATATAAAATTTATTATTATAATATATTAATTTTAATATTAAATATTAAATATTAATTTTATATTAATACTACCCTATCTATTTCATAATTACTCTACTTCACTTATTACACTCACGTATGAGTGACTTTGGATGAAACTAAAAAAACAAAACATGAAAACCTTAGTTAATGCCTCGTTGCACCTTATCTTATTGACAAATCGCATCGGGGATGGCTTATGGGGTATATCGGGGGTTTGTAAAATATGTTGCGAACAAAACTTCCGACCTGATATCGCATTGGGGGTATGGTGTAATGTCGTAGCTTTTTAAAACATGTTCCGAATAAAACCTCCGATGCGATTATATATTATTTATTTTTTTATTTTTTATTTTTTTATATTAAATTTTAATTTAATTAAATTAATTAAATTTAATTAAATTAATATTTAATATTATTTTTTGGTTTTGATTTTATTTTAATGAATTTTAGTTAAGTTGTGAAATTATCTAAACTACAGCCACTTGAAAAATAACTAAAAATAATAAAAATAAACTACAGCCACTTGAATGTTTGGGTTTTCGAGATTAGGATTTGATTTGGAAATTAGAGTGAATTTCTTAAAATCTCGATAATTAATAATTTGGCTGCATAACTAAAAATGAAAAATGTTAGTAATAACTCGCTACGGGGTAATATTTAAAATGAATGCCTTATTGAACTAATTTATTTACAAAATGCAATATTGTACATTTTATGCATTTTTAACCCAGGCTAGATAAATGATGAGGCTTCAAAGGAGTGCCATTTTCAAACCAGTTGACCAAATGAGGCGAAACAAGCGTCAATGGGAAGCTTATAAAAAATCGATTCTAATAAAGCAATCAAAACAAGAATCCAAAGAAAATGTAAAATTAACAAAAGCGTAGGGCAATCAACTAAATAAAAATCCAAAAAGGTGTTTAGCCAAGATTTTTATAGAAAGGGTCCCCATTATTTGAGTCGAGCAAGTCAAAAATGAGGGGGTTGTGTTTTTTCCACAACAATGGCGACACACGGGAGAAGAACCAGTTATCTCTCTTTGATATGAATTAGATTTAAAGTAAAAATAATTAAAGAAGAGAGAATTATTTTTTGGAATGCTTGACTAGGTTCATTAATCTTAATAAAAACAAGAATCATCTAACTGTAATTTTCCTCAAAATTTCTCATAAATTAAAATATTTCAAAACTCTATATCAGTCCTTAATTAGTTGTAGAGATAAAGCAGGGGTCACTTTACAGCTTAGCTTTTAAAATATACTCCTTTGTCATAGGTAGAGCCATTGCTGCCAGCAAACATCTATAGTTTCGACAGGGTTACCTTTTAATCATAAATGATTCAGAATCCCATCTGTTTAAGAATTATTGATCCAGAGATAAATCCATTTATATATGTTTTTTTTTTTTTTTTTGAAATTTTATTTTTTTATAAATCTTAAAAGCCATTGCGCTGATTTGGTGGCCAGATAGTTGACAATGCCATTCACTGGCTATAATCGGACTGAACAAGCTGGCTCGTGATGAGACCCCTTGCCTTATAATTGTTTGCAATCATAAGCCATTACCCTGGTTTGTTTAGCAGTGTTGGTAATGTCAGCCTATTTTTCCCCTATGATCATGGTAAACTGGCTCATGATGAGACCTCTTATCTTTTAAGTTTAAATATATTTCTGGATTATACTCTAGAAAAATAAGACTCTTGGGGACAGGGAGAATCATTGACTCCTTAAGAGTTAAGAATGGCAATTTCAAAGTTGAAAGTGTTTTGCTGTAAAGTGTCTTTACTTGGTTATAAATAACTTTTCTTGACTGATAATAGAACTCTGAAAGATCCTAATGAAATTTTGAAATCTCAAAATGATTACAATTTGATGAAAAAGAAATTTTTCAGATTTTATGATACTTTGCCAACTTTTCTTGATTGGTAATCTCTTCCTTAAGTATGTCTACCTTTATAATAAGAAAATCAAACTTCACTAAGAGATTCAAGCTAATAGGTGACTATTAACAATTTTTTCCATGTATGCTGACCATTGTTGGGTAACAAGTAGGATTTCCATATAAATCATGGCAAAGTCACCAAAATCAAAACTGAAAACCAAAAGAAAAGAAGTCTTATGCTAAAGTGAGAAAAGAAATCAGCAATCAAAACAAAAATGAAAAAAATTTAAAAGTGAAAAGGAAAATCCAAGTTTCAAAAGATAAATTCAAACAAGAACGTTTATACCAATGTCTCAATAAGATGAAGAAAAAGAAAATAATCACGTAATCATTTCTTCTTATGTTGAGATTTAGAAAAATCATACCTTGGAGGGTTGTAAATGCTTTAGGCTTTTTGGATAGCAGTGACGATTAAAATTCAGCCACAATGAAAACTTTCTGTCTGATATTATTCTTCTTGTTTCAAAGCATTATTTTAATCATTTTCTAATAAAAGGAATGCTTAAAGAAACAAACTAAAGGTTCAGAAACTTCCTGGTATAGCTGTTTTGACGAAGATTATCGCTGCTTCTTGAAATAAAGCCAGGAAAAGAGTATAAGACTTTGAAAATCTGATTCGGCAGAGGATTGAAAGTTTCAAATGGAGAACTACAAAACAGATTTTTTATATCAGAAAAAACAAAACTGAACTTAAAGTAACGAAATGGAAATTAATGAAAGTGGGTACATGAATCTTACCATTGGATAATTTCTTTTGCTCTTATCTTCTAAGGTATTAGTTTCTCCAAACTGGCTGACTTCTTATTTTAATTAACATTAAAAACATAAAGAAGTCAAACTAACCAAAATCCTGTAACCCAAAATCATTATTTATTTTATTTACATTAAAGCAAGCAGTAAAATGTAAAAATAGAATGCTTAGTGCTCAGGGGAATTGAAATTAAAAAAAATGCATCAGAAATAAAAATGAGAATGTGCAGCAATGATTGTTTCTCAAAATATTATTAGTTTTATATAAACTCCATGATTTTATAAAATCCAAAATCAAGACCAAATCGAAGATAATAGAATTCAAATATGAAGATAGAGAGGTCTTGAATTCCATTTTTAATTATGGAATTATATATTTAAAACTAAAATGTATGAGAAATTGAAATGATTTTTGTATACTGCAATTTTGTCAACAATTGCTTTTTTCCCATAGTGGTTACCCAAGCTCGCTTTAACACATCGCCTCATCGGATGATCCGCACAACATGTTTCTTCACCATGCTTGAAGTTTAATTTGCAAGACTTCAATTTTATTGCTATGCCATATATTGATTAAATGTTAACAGCTTAGAGGCATGCATTGGAAGTTCTCGCATCAAATGTTGCAATGGCGAATCACCGATATGAAAATATGCGATGAGAAGTTGTGCTATGAGATGGAGTGATCGCATCTTTAAAGAAATATTATATCGGGGATTGGGGAATATTGACACTGTGCTTCCCACATCGCGCATCGCACATCGCAGAATCAGAGATTTGATGTAAGCATAAATAACAATGCGACGAAGCGATTGCGATATCGGCGATTGGCAAACTTTTGGTACCCGATATAACACGATATGATTCTTGCGATGCCGATATGCGATAAATGACGTGGCTAGTCGGCGATCGGCAATTTTAAGCACATGGTGTAACAATATTTGATATGCCGATATGCGATGAAGAGTGGACCCGATAACTTTATGATGAAAATTTGATAACATATCGGATCCGAGACATCGACCCTTTAAAATTATGTTCCTACCATTATTGCGATTAAACGGACGCGATATTTTTTAAACTTGATTTGAATTTCATATCGGGTCCAGAATTATGTGTTTATCGCAATATCGGTAAAGTTGATTATCAGAGATCGGCGATTCATGATAATGGAAGTATATGTCAACTGCAAAGCTCCGATATGCGAAATGCGATATGGCATATGAGTAAGATAATACATCGGAGGTATTTTATGAACAATTTGTTATCAAAAGAAATGCTAAGAACTACTTCCGATGAAATCTTATGATGCGAATGGTCTTACGATATTCCTTGAAATTTCAATTGGGTTTTCTAAGTAAATAAAAGCAAAGTTAAAGAATGTTCAAATTCTAATGAAACAAAAGTAAAATTTCCCTGAACCTGTTGCAAATTTGAAATGAGTTTACTTCTTACTTCAAGTTTTTGAAAACAAATGAAAACATGTAAATAAAACATAACACGAATCAAAAATAAACTAAGGAAAAGAGAAACTAATAAGAGATGAGAACGAACTTGTAAATGCGTACCTGGAAGGAAATTGTCTGCAAATTTTACCTTATGAATCTTCAAATTCTTCCTTTGATTTATCAAAATTTTGACTTTGTTCAAAATCATCTCATCATTTATTCTAAATCTAAGTGTGCAATCAGCCTAAATAAAATATGTTTATTCATGTTCAGGAAATATAAAATTTACCAGAAATAAATATAAAAATAGGCTTCCTTTTTGAATTGAAACAACAATTTATTACCTCTGCTTATCTTGAAAAGAATCCCTATTGTTATAGCGACTGTTCAATAATGTCTTTAGTGAATGAATATGATGCGTATTGCAGCGTCAAATAATAAACTAAAGATTAGAATGGGATAAAGCCACTGATTATAGAAAAAATATCAAAACAGATTTGAATGCGTGCACTTAGCAAAATGGACATCCTTAAGGTCAGCTTTTAGCAAATTTCGAGGAAAATAATATGAACTTCATATGATTACCATGAAAGGTTAAACTGACTACTAATGATTGAGTCAGAATTAAGCTTATCATAGACAGTCATACATTTCATGGGATAATGAGATCATGAAGCTCTTATATCCTTAACCTTTATCATATAAATTCCAAAAGAAAATCTTAGAAGGAAATTCTGAAATGAAGAAAAGTGGCTTTGAGGTGATTGATGCCAAGTGCAACCTCAATTGAATTTAATCAAGACATTATTCAAAATAAGCAGAGTAGAGGTATTGCTGCAAGAAATTTTTTGAAAGGAAAGCAACAACTAAAACTTTCTAATAAGGAGAAAAATGTTTTCACTGAACATGTATGAGAATGGCAGATTGCTTTGTTTTATTTTTGATCTACAGAACTGTTAAAAATAAATTATCTATACAAAACAAACTAACTAAATTAATTCTACTCCTATTCTAACCATATACATGAAAATGACTAGGTATAGTCATATTTCCAGTGTAGCCATTTTCTCATTTTAATTGCTGCATGTATGTACAGTTCAAATGTTAGTAATAAAAATACAAATATAATTAAACTAAGAAAATTAAATATGAAATCAGAATGTACAGTTAGTGTTAGCAAGTTGATCAAAATCTCCTTATCTTGAAATTTGCTTTCCAGTTCAATACCAATTGGATCAAAAAAATCTGGATGGATTTCCATTAATGATTGGGAAACGTTTAAAAGAGGAGATGAGAGGCCGAATTGTGGATATGAGTTTTCAAATTCAAAGGCCTGGAAAAAATTGTTAGTGTTATGTACAAATGTTAAGCTATTAACCATTTCCTTTGAGAGAAAAATTTCCAAATATTTTTCAAATGAATTAATGAAAAATGGATGGAAATCTTTCAAATGAAATGGAAAATTATTAATTGAATTGAATTGCTGGCCAGATTGCAAAAATACATTCTCTTGTTGACATTGCCTTTGAAAAAATAGAAGCTTTTGATGAAACATTAACATTGATTGAAATTGAAATATTGATATCTTTTGATGCTCATGATTATAATATGAAACTTCAATTTCCCAATCAGGCAATGCATCAATTGAGTGTTTGATAGTAAGGTGTTCAATATGCCAGCGAAAAGTGTGAAAATTTTGCAAAATAAAATCAAAAAATAAATCTAAGTTTAAACAAAATAACTGTGAAAGAAAAACTAAAATGAAATCACTATTTGTACAACTAATGTTACAACACAATTGGGATTGTTTTGAAATAATTTCTCTTTCACAAGGATTGGCTAGAATTATGAAATTTGGGTAATTTCGAATTCCAACTTGTGAAATAGAAAGCGAATTATGATTATGAATAGGAATGGGAGTTTGATCCTGATATGAATCATAAATTTGAATGTTTTCTTGAATGGTGAAATCATGAAGATAATTTGCTGCTTTAAAATGATGACTACTTGGGATAACTCCTAAATTGAAGCGTTCCTCATTCTCATATGTTATTTGAATTTTATCATGAGGATTTTCTTTAGAAAAATTGAAATCAACATCCTCAATATGAAAGTAATTATCATAAATGACCTCACAAGATTCTCTAGAATTCCCTTCGATCTTATCCAATATATCAAAACAAGGAGGAACAAGAATTTCATGTTCATTAGTGGCAAAAGAATGATCAACAATTGTTTCTTTATCTTGATAAAAATATATTGGTAATTCATTTAAATCATCCTCTTTAATTTCTGAAATATCATTAATACCAAGAGGGGAAAAATTACCATCATTAAAAATATCAGGATAAAGGGAAAAATGTGAATCTGAAACAATGCATTTAAAACTATCTCTGTTCGAGAACTCTTGTGCGTTATGCTCATTGTAAATTTCAGATTCTAAATCATTCCTTTGCGTGCTCATGCTTTCTTGAAGGAGGCTGCTTTGCTGCTCTGATTTCGGCATTTGTTCATCATAGAAAAATTCAGAAATTTGTACAGCAGTTTGCATTTTATTATTTACTTTGATTGCTGGTTGTACTTGCTGATTTGCGATTTGATTTTCCGAATTTACTTCAAAGTAGCTTTCAGATTTCAAGGCGGCTTTTTCTCCAAAATTGTTGTTGTTGTCTTCTTGCATTTGAATAGAAATATTTTTTAAGCTTTGTGAAACCACTTCATCACAATTTATTTGCACATCCATATTGGGATTCTCATTTATATTAGAAGAGGATGAAACAAAACTTGAATTAATTTCATATGGATTGGGAATGGGTGGAAGAGAACAAATATATTCAAACCAATCTAATGATTCTTCTTCTGTAGATTAATCTTCATCTTTAAATCTTAAGCAATTCAAATGAAATTGGATATTAAAATCATTAACAGACTCATTTTCAAACCTACGTAGATATTCAATTTCTTCACATACCTGTTCATAATCATAGCTGTCGAATTTACAAATGAAAATTGTAATAAATTGATCCCAGCTGTGAATTGAAGCAACTGAAAGAGTTCTACACCAGCTTCTGGCTTTTGCCGCAAATGTAAGAGTAAAAATTCTGCATAAAATGCCTTCATCAATTCCTTGAAAATTGTAATTTGAAACATTTTGAATAAATTGAAAGACATGGTTAAAAGCAGAAGAATTTCTCTTACCATTGAATTTTACCTGAGACAAGAGTCTTACCACTTCGGGTGGAGTATTGGAGGATGCACGTCCATGGATACAACTCCAAATTAGAAGTTTAAGAGGAGTCATCACAATAAATAAAATATTAAAATTGAAAAGACTCCAATAGACAAAAAATCTCAGGCCCTCCTTCTAGCGCCAAAAATATTGATGCCTCAAAAATCGCTGCAACAACAATGGGGGATAACCACCCGGTCCGGACCTTAAAGCAGCTCCTTTTCCGTTTGGTGTGGTGGCTCCGACTGGTTTAACTAGGTCCAGTTACCTTCTCCTTATTGCTATTGGTTTATGACGTATCTTTACCTACCAATAGACAAGGATATCAGATCACTTCTTCTTGCTGATCAGGCAAGAGAATGACCCTTAAGCTGATTTGGGTTCAGCCAAGCCACAACTAAAGTTTTGCCTCCTTGAGGAGAGGACTTAAAAGAATGTAGAATTTACTCTAAATGCAAGCTTATTCTATAATGCAAGCAAAAGAAACTAATCTAAATCCTATCTTAATTAGGCAGATATAGATCTAACCCAACTAAGAGCATGATAATTAAAGTATTGGGATTTAAATATGTCTTATTTATGATGAATATCAAGTTAATGAAGTAGTTCAATTAACTGATATTATGGTTACCAAAACACATCCTATTAAGACCTTATAACTTGAAACAATAAACCAACAACATTCCAGGAAGTAGTTCACAAAAATGATATTGATTATCAAATCAATAAATCCAATAATTGAATAATGATATGTGGAAATAGTTCACAACACATTACCATTCAACGAATCAGTTTTATAAGACAGATTTATGAGTAAATAGTTACTCAAAAATCAGATTTTAATTCATAAGAATAGAGATACCTAATAATAATATTGAGACAAATTACCCATGTTGACAATAGTGCACAAACATGAATAAAATGAGACATTCATGTTACCATAAAAATGAAACTGATATTTAAAACAGTAGTATTAAAAAATACCAATTTATTGCATCCATTTCTCTGATCTTGGTCTTCAACAGTCCTTTACATTGCTTGAACTTTTGCCTTCAAAACTAGAGCCATAATAGTGCAAACTCTGCCTCTCATACATAATTCAAGATACAAAGGAAAAATCCTCAATAATCCCCAGATCTGAGATTTTCTTTCCTCTCTCCTACAACTCTAAATTCCTATTATAGTAGTGCTTTTAGAAGTCTAGAATTGCAGAGGAGAGCAGCCCTGATTCCATTTTGCAATCTATTACTTATACTCTTTGTGAAGGAATTCTTGAGAGAAGAGTTTGTTGAAGAGAAATCTGCTAAATCCAATTTTACTTGCTCAAAATTCTAATCTTCAATTGCTGGAGCATTCTCATTGATTGAAATCTTTTTCTCCATATTTCTTCCATTGTTTTCCTGCAAAAAGAAATCAAAATAAATTAAAATGCAACAATAAAATCAACATGGCATTGCTGGCATTTAAATCAACTCCAATCAAATTCTATTTAAATAAATAATTGAAAATAAAATATAAAGTTTCTCTTGATGCTTGGGATGGTTTAATTGGCCAGAGATATGATTAACCAATGGATCTGCAATTAGAAGAGGTTTTGGACAAATGAAAATGAAGAAAATAACTCAGAAAATTGATTTTGTTTTCAAAATTCGGAGCTTGATCTTCTGCCTGATTTTTGACCCAATAAATGATTAAATCTGTTAGTGAAACCTCTTCAAAACTGTTCTCCTTGATTTTCTCTTTCCAATGAGCCATCCTGGGCCTCATTTGGCCAAGTAAAACTCATTCTATGAGCTTCCAAAGTTGATGAGTCAAATCTGGGATGAATCTGGAAATTCTGTTGCTGGGCTAAAAATTAAAATTTTAATTAAAAATCTAATCTTAAATTAGAATTCTAATTATCTAATAATTAATTCTAGTTTAATTTTTAATAATAAATTAAACTAATTATTTAATAAACTATTATTATTGTCTAGATATCTTCGGCAAAATCACATAATCAATCTTTTGTCGACGCGTTTCGAACCAACCAGTGTGGTTCATCGTCAGGACAAGTTGAAGAACTGATCAAGCTTAGCTTGATCAGTTCTTCAACTTGTCCTGACGATGAACCACACTGGTTGGTTCGAAACGCGTCGACAAAAGATTGATTATGTGATTTTGCCGAAGATATCTAGACAATGTTATGGATCACAGAAGTCTAAATTCCTTAATAAACTATTATTAATTAATCTAACTAATTAATATAATTAACTATTTATAAATTAATTAATTTTAATAATATTTAAATTTTAATTTAATTAACTTAATTAAATTTTATATATTAATTAAATTAATTAATATAAAATTTATTATTATAAAATATTAATTTTAATATTAAATATTAAATATTAATTTTATATTAATACTACCCTATCTATTTCATAATTATTTTACTTCACCTATTACACTCACGTATGAGTGACTTTGGATGAAACTAAAAAAACAAAACATGAAAACCTTAGTTAATGCCTCGTTGCACCTTACCTTATCGGCAAATCGCATCGGGGATGGCTTATGGGGTATATCGGGGGTTTGTAAAATATGTTGCGAACAAAACTTCCGACCCGATATCGCATCGGGGGTATGGTGTAATGTCGGGGCTTTTTAAAATATGTTCCGAATAAAACCTCCGATGCGATTATATATTATTTATTTTTTTATTTTTTTTTTCTTATATTAAATTTTAATTTAATTAAATTAATTATATTAATTTAATTTAATTAAATTAATATTTAATATTATTTTTTGGTTTTGATTTTATTTTAATGAATTTTAGTTAAGTTGTGAAATTATCTAAACTACAGCCACTTGAAAAATAATTAAAAATAATAAAAATAAACTACAGCCACTTGAATGTTTGGGTTTTCGAGATTAGGATTTGATTTGGAAATTAGAGTGAATTTCTTAAAATCCCGATAATTAATAATTTGGCTGCATAACTAAAAATGAAAAATGTTAGTAAAAACTCGCTACGGGTTAATATTTAAAATGAATGCCTTATTGAACTAATTTATTTACAAAATGCAATATTGTACATTTTATGCATTTTTAACCCAAGCTAGATAAATGATGAGGCTTCAAAGGAGTGTCATTTTCAAACCAGTTGACCAAATGAGGCGAAACAAGCGTCAATGGGAAGCTTATAAAAAATCGATTCTAATAAAGCAATCAAAACAAGAATCCAAATAAAATGTAAATTTAACAAAAGCGTAGGGCAATCAACTAAATAAAAATCCAAAAAGGTGTTTAGCCAAGATTTTTATAGAAAGGGTCCCCATTATTTGAGTTGAGCAAGTAAAAAATGGGGGGGTTGTGTTTTTTCCACAACAGGTTCCTATACCAATAGGTTTCATTTTTCATGATTGACCTGGGAAGTGCCAAATATGTTCATCTTTTCATGCTGCAAAGGTTCCATATTTTGTAAAAATCATTAGAGGAAAGTTAAAGAATGTAAAGAGGGTATGCCCTAAAAGAAAAATCAAAGGGCAAAAAGAGTAAATTGGTCAGAAAAAATAATAAAAATGAACTCCAAAGAAAGACCAGGAAAGTAACTAGCCAAAATGCCACTGCTAGCTTGATGGATGGCCCAACAGTTCAATCTGGACCATGCCATGTTTTAAATTGCTTGTTATAGACTAGAGAATGAATATCTGTCCAAACAGTTCAAGCTTGGCAGATGAGTAGATAGGCAGAGAAGTGAAGGAGCCCAACTGCTTAATTTGGGCCCTTGGAAGAAATAAGGGTAGATTTAGATAGGAGGACAGTCCAAAGAAAAGAGGATAATCAGGGTTTGCAAGTCCAAGTGCACCCATTCAAGAGGAAGAAAAAATGTTAGGTGTATTAGGCTGAGTAAGTAGTTTGAGGTTGCAGAAGCAAGGTTTTTGATCTCCTTTTGTATGGTTAAACAAAACTTGTCTCATCAATGACAGAAGTGTCAAAGCAGTTGTTTGATGGCAGAACTATGGAAGCATGTCTAACTCCCTTTCACACCCCCCCCCCCAAAGTTTCTTACTAACACCCCCTTGAGGACCTTGGGATCTGCCCAACACGTCCTGCTTTCAGTTCATTTTTGTAAAACATCAGGTCAAGTTTTGACTTTCTTCAAATGGAAAGAAGCCACATTTCTTGTGTAAATTCACTCCTCCACATTCCATTCACTTCTTATGTCTAAGGTTTCAGTTCATAACTTAGCCTCTCCCCTACTTTTTCACCTCACAAACTCATATTAACTTCTAATTCTATTATATAGCTCCCTAACTACTTTCCCATTCCTATTGCTACAAAAAACTATATAAAATTCCAAAAAATATTACATAACCCACCCCATGGCACTATAGCCATATAATGTAGTCTTGGGAGATATTAGTCCATTTGGGACTAATATAAACCCTTTCGCGTCTTAACCTGGAGTTAATGTAACCTCTGGTTAAATTAGCAATCGCTGCCCACCTCTCCGCTCATTAAACTTTGTTACTGCACCCTCCGCATTCATTTTTTAAAGTTTGGTGTTTAAAAGTTTATTAAACATTAAACTCCTCCGGCGCGTATAACACATATAACCCGCTTTCCAAAGGTTTGAACCCCCGCCACATAAATAAATCAATATAATATGCAGCGGGCCCCCGTACATTAACCTGCCGCCAGCTTCGCGCTCCGTCGGCCCTCCGATCCGCCCTCCCAGAGTCGATGGTCCAGGTTGATTTTGGAGCGCCCCCGATGTACGGGAGTTAGCATCCGATAGCACGGCGGTTTTGTCCGTCGTACAAAAGATGCATGTCCTGTTTTCATTGCGTTGGGCCTCCTTTGACACTTACCGCCCCTGTACAGAAGGCGGTCCGATAAAACCATTTACCGCCTTCTGCCTTGGCGCCACGTCCCCGTGATGTCACCTCCGTGTCAACCCGCCGTTGCTCCGTGTCACCGCCACCTCATCTATCTGCGCCCCCATCCTGCCACCGTGTCCTGTGCCACGTCATTGCCCCAGTCAACTGCCACATCACTTGGCCGTACCCGGGACCCGCCGATGACGTCATGCTAACGTCATCGCAAAAAAGCGCCAAAATGCCACAAAAAACCAAAATTGCGTTAAAACTCGCGAAAGTGTCGTTTTTGTTTGTTTTTTATGCAACTAAACGGTGCAAGTTCTTGCATGAAACTTATGTCCAGTTCGCATTTGACGTTCCCGTTAGCCACCCAGGCCTACTCGACTTGCAACCTGACCTCTTCGGCCTCTGCCTGCAACTCTTCACCACAGCAATCTCTCAAACGAACAGGTATTTACCTGAAAAAACACTCGTAACCCTGTTTTTCATAATTTCTCTGCAAAATTTGCCAATACACCTAAAAATTCACCTGGAAGACGTTGGCACCTGCAAGCTTCTCTTCTCTGCCCACTGTATAACCTGATTTGCGACCAAAACCCCGGCAACTCTGTTATCCCCTGCAAAATTTCCATTAAACTCGAAATTCAGCTCCACTTCTCCTGCAAAACCACTGAAGACTGTCTGCAAAAATCCTTTATTTTTCTCCCGTTCAGGTGAACTTAGTGCAGAGCCCTGCACAGTGTTCATTTCATTGAGTTTTACTCATCAATAACATCTCTGCACAGAACTTAAAACTGTGAGTTCCTTGCCTAGAAAACCATTATCAGAACTCTGTTCCTTGCTGAAATACAGGCCTAATCCAACTGTAATCACAGTCAAAACATGGAGGCTCCAGTTGCCCTCAATATTGCACCACTAAATGCACCCCATAGACAGTTAGAATGGATTCCACTGGCAGATAGAGACTATCAAATTGCTGATATGGAAGGAGACAAGCCTCATCTTCAGGCTTTCTGTGAGATAAGGAATAAATTCAGAAACAAAGATGACCCATTGGGAATATGGGAATCCAACATGCCCATGTACTACTTGCCCTCAGTAAATGTCTTTCCTGACCTCATCCATCAATGTTGTTCCAATTATGAGCCTTCTCAAAGGGCAGTGATGGGCCCTGCTGGTAAAGTCCTCTTCTACATTACTCCTCAGTCTATCAATGAGATGTTGCAATTCAAACCAACTCAGCCTTTGGTCCCCCTTTCCATGAAGAATCTGCTAGATCAAGCCTCAAAGTTGCCCTCTGCAGAGATTGACCGAATTGCTAAGTTGTTTATGCCACCAGACTGTTACTCCAGATTCACAATCCCCTATCTCCATGTTGCATTTACTGAGGAGGGAAAAATGCTCATAGATATGATCTCCTACATCCTGGGATTTAGAACAAGTGAAATTGTGGACAGTACTGTCTTTGCCTTGATGTCTATCTTCACTCCAGGACAGCCCCTTGTTGTCTAGTATGATTATGCCACCTACATAGCTGATAAGATTCATGAGCAATTCATGAACCTAGAAAGGGAAAAGGTATTCAAATACACCTCATATATCTATCATTTGCTGCTATATTATCAGTCTGAAAGTTTCCCAGTCTTCCTCAAAAAATTGGATGCTAGGGGGGAGAGGAGGTCAGTCACATTTTGGTCATCAGTATTCCATCACGTTAGTTTCTCCCCATACACATATTGTGAGTTCATTGACCTTTTTGTCTATCCAGCTACCTGCTTATTATCAACAGATCCTCCTTCCAGACTCACTGATGAGATGCAAAAGATTCTACAGCTTTCCAAAAGCTACAGCATTGGTGACTGGTATTTTTACCAAAACCACATGGTAATCAGGGTTTATGGCTGTGAATTAGCCCCCTACCAACTGCCAAAATATGTCCCTATGAGACTCTTTGCCTTAGAATACTTTCGGAAATTTGGTAATGCAGATATGATTCATTTCCATGGCAAAAGCAAAAAAGCACAGCTGAAAATCAGACATCAATTGGGCCCCTTTATTTTCAATAAGAGAGAAGAAGCATGGAAGGATGCTGACCAGATGCTGGGAGAGAAACTTAAGCTCAAACTAAGCTTCATTTGGTCACCATATGATCCCAATCACTTTATAAGCCTTAGAAGAATCAAATATAAGCTTGCAGGATATGTACATTACAATATCCCTCAAATTGAACAATATGCCAATCAACAAGAATGGGTAGAGGGCACATTAGTGGAAGAGCTTACTGAAGAAGAGATAACATAAAAAGCAATAAAGAACCTGGAAAAATCAGTTGACTTGGAATCTTTTGGACAGGTCTTTTTTACATCTCCTCGGCACCTTGGAGAAGGCACCTCATCTGCCACGGCCCCCCAGCAACCAGCTCAAGAAAGTGCTCCACTACCAGGGACATCTAAAGGAAAAGCGGTGCAGCATTCAGAAGAGCAAGTGCACAATTTAGAGCAACAAGAAACAATGGCAGACCAGCTGGTTTCTACAGATGAATAGGGTCAAGGGCAAGACCCTTTAACTCAAGCAAAAGTGACTGAAATTCCTGTGTTGCAGACTCCTGCCAATGAAGAAAGAGCAAAGAAGAGGGATAGACAGGAAGAGACCCCTCCAGGGACATCCACAGAGCAGCAAGGAGAAAAGAGACAAAGGTTAAATCCTTTTTCGGAGGAAGAAATGCCAGAGGGGCCCACTGAACAGCAAGTTCCCCCAAGCATGGAAACATCGGCCAGCTCCTTTCACCAGGAGCAAGAGAGACAACAGGGGATAGAGGTAACATCCACTAGGCAACAGGGCCGACAGGGCTCTGACATTAAAAAAGCATTCACTGATATCAAAGCTAGGAATGAGCCAGTAAGATTACAGCTGTACAACCAGCTAATAAGGATGGCCCCCACCAATCAGCAAAGGCTAATGGCAGCCTATGACATCCAGGAAGGGAAAATGACCCTCGGTCACTTCAGACCTACAACTCAGCAACCCCAATCAGCTGCTGACTATATTAGAACCAATCTGGAAGTGTTCGCCAAAGATATCCATCCGATGGACCAGATTGAATTGCACAAGCAGACCGGGGAGATGGTATATTCTACTTTAGCAGATAAAACATTGTTAGCCCATAGATTGCAAAACTCTTTGCACAATACTGCTGCCCAACTAGAGTTGGAGAAAGCTTCATCACAGGCCAAGGACAATAGAATCAAGTCCTTGGAGGAGATCATCATAGAGCTGGGACATGATCCCACTGATCCCAAGGGTGTGCAAGCTTTGATAAAAAAGAAAGATGAAGACATAGCCGCCCTTAGAAGACAAATCAAGCTGCCAGCTACACTGCATCCTCAAACTACAGAGGTAGCACAACAAAAAGAGGAGCAGGATGTCGTAGCTTTGCTTACGACCTTACATAAAAGGTTGGTAGAGACAGAGAGTGCCTTGGAGGCATCATTACAAGGAAGACAGGGAGAGTTGGCCTCTCAGCCAATTCAAACAACTGAGATTCTTACAGCTGCTCCTCCTACGGCCCCCACAACAGTCCCTCTCACTACCCCAGCATCTGAAGTAGGTACCTCAAGCTCAACACCAATTTCAGAAACTACTACAGCACCTGCAGAGCAAGGCACCAGCTTGAGAATGGACAATATGATGAAAGAAATAGAAGCCCTGGAATTGCAAATGGCGGAGTTGAAAGAAACCAAGGAAAAGCTGGCTAGAATTGAGGAAAAATATGACAAGTCAAAGCAGGATGTAGCTGAGAAGACAAGGGAAGTGAAAGCCCTGGAAAAAAGAATAAAGGAGCTGGAGAAAGAGCTTACTTTTGATAAGACTCTAGCAGATATCAAGAAAATTCTGTGGGCCAAGATTGGCCAATCCATTACAGACCAATGGAAATCCATTGAAACCATGCATGAGCAAATGGATTTGATAGGCATAGCTCAGTTTGAAAATCAAAAGGCTAGAGCATCTTTGGGTAATATGCCTGAGCAAGCTAATAGGATGATCCAATTTCTGAACACTCACACCAAGGAGCAGTTGGCAGCATTAGGAATCAGAAATAGGACTGATACTATCTTATTAGTAAAAAGGGTGTTGACCCTAAGGAATTTTGTGCAGACCTTGGAAAGAAAGTGCCAAGAGATGCAAGCAGAGGTGGATGAGTTCAGAATAAAGATCACAACATTACAGAGCAGAGGGCTACCTAGTCTAGTAACCAGTGCTGGAAGACTGCTGTCACATGAGCATTATGCCAACAGGGTGAACAATTATGCTTCTAATCAAATCACAGCTTCCTCAAGCACATCAGAAGAAATGGGGCCTCCATCTGGACAGAGTGTCTTTGATAAATTATAAAATCTATTCTACATTGCACACGAGATAAATCATCTCTTTGAAACCCAGCCAAACTTTTATAGGTACATTGAAGCTGATGAGACACTGATCAAAATACAAAGGCATCATCTACCTACAGAAGATTGGTGGAGACATTGCTCAGGTGATTTCGATTATTAATTCTTTTTTGTAAATAACAGTTCAGCATATACAGATGGCATGCTCCACCTGTCAAAAGGGAAGAAAAGACAGTGAAAGGCAGAAACAGAATGACCACTATAGCTCAATAAATGCAAAGAAGCCGAGCACCCATGATGAAGACAAAGACAAAATCAGCAACGTACCAGCAACAGGACAGCACACGCAGAATAAATGCGCAGAAGGTAGCTGACTCATTCAGCCCAGAAAGTCAAAACTCCTCTGACAAATTGGACAGCTAGAGCATTCATATTTACTACAGCATTTATCCCTTCACTTACTGCTCCTTAATTAGTTGGTAAAGAAAGTTATGAGTTGAAAGCTTATCCTCATGATATTTTTTATCTTCCTTTCGTATAAATACCCCCCCACGACATGTATTTGGGGTTGGTAATTTCATTTCTGAACTGTGCTGTAAGTTATCAAAGCTATATAATACAAAGGTTGCTGGAATTTCACTATGCTGAACCATCTGAATGTAGAAGTGAAGCTCTGGGAGCGCTACAGAATTCTTGCGTCTTTTATGGATCAATAAGTCTCTCGTCTCTGTGTTTTTATGTTTTCTATATGTGCAATTTCATGTTTGTTCCATAAACTTGGTAGCAGAGAAGAGGAATAGCACAGAATTTGCTTAAAGGTACTCTGTGTTCAATCTCAGTTACTATATATGTTTTCTTCAGAATTAATCATAAATAGGAATTCTTAATTGCTCCTATTTACATTAGTTCTTTCATTCTGAATATTGCTTAGGAATTCTTTATTGCTCCTTAGTAATCTTCATGCACTTTCTCCTTGCCAGCATAATGAAAGATTCTTGAGTGCCTTTCATTCTCTGACTTAAATGTCACCATTTCAGATATCAAAATTGCTCCTGAATTGATTACCTTGCTCTGTAGCAAACTCCTTTTACCAAATGAACACTTCAGCATTTTACCAGTTCACTCACTCTGACTCCATCTATCCAATGGAAGAAACTATTTTTTACTTGCATTCCTGTTCCACCTGAAATTACCCTCCAACAAATTCAAAAAAAAACTTGTGCATAATAGCTAGCCTAAAATACTCCAAGAACAAAGCTAAAACTACAAAGAGAGAGCCCTCTCTGGTTGCAGGTAGGCTAGGACCTGCAGCTAAAAGATTGGTTAGTGGTTACCTCGGCTGTATTCCCTTAGGAGCCAGGGAACAACCTGAGTGATAACACACCGCACACTCCTCTTCTTCGGTAATGTAAGTAGGCAGCTCATCTGGAGTAAAGAGGTGGTTCTCTTCAACTATTACATTCCCGTCCTCATTTGACTCCGGTCCATGCACAAAATTTTGTTGCAAAGGTGCCTGTACTAGCTGTTGTGCTGCCTGCTCTTGGGTTCGTTGATCTCTCTGTCTTATTCTATATTGTGGCTGCGACTGGCCATGGAAGTTAGGATTCCTAACTTGTGTCTCAGGCTTGTCAAGCTTCACCCTTTCAAGCATCTGCTCTACCTTTTTGAGTAGTTGATCCATTGAAGAAGACTCTTCCTTAACCGTGACTTTCTTTTCTGCTTTCACTCTAGCTCTCTTGGACAGCAGATTTGCTTCAACGCTGACCGCGATTTTCTGCATGTCTTCCATTGTGGCCGGTTCTCTCTCTCTTAATTTGTAGGCCATATCTGCGTCAAAACCATCTAGAAATTTCATCATAGCTAGTCCCACGGGTGGCTTTAGATGATCTGGAATTTCGTTGTAAACTGCATTGAATCTAACACAATAATCTTGGACCGACTCACCAGCGTTTCGTATGATTTGTTCATATTCAGCCAAAATTTGAAGGCGATTCTTGTTTACTTCCCATCGATTTAAAAATTGTCTTTGTAGTTCAGCCAAGGTAGCGATACGTGCTATCGGCAAACCTCTTAACCATTTCCTCACTTCACCTACAAATGTCTATACGAAAAGTCTCATTGCCACATTCTCCGCATCGATCTCATGAAGTTCATAGAACTCTGCCATTTTGTCCACATGTTGCTGGGCAGTAATGCTGTTAGGAGTGCCATCGAAAAATGGGATTTTTCTTTGATAATCTGTGGGCATGTCATCTAGAACATGAGGCAGAACCAGGGGTGCAAAACGGGCAGCCATCACTCTTGGTGGATTTGGCCTTGGAGGTGTTGGAGGAGTTTGCACAGTTTGTAAGGGGCTAGCAATTGGAGTTTGAGGCTGTGTCGCAATATAATTATCAATTAACCGATTAGCTCTTTCGGTTTCTAAGTCTACAAGAAATTGCGGATTGGGGACAGTATAGTCAATAGCCCTTTCGGATTTAGACTCAAACAATGATATTTCAAACTGCTCGTCAAACTCAAGCTCTTCAAGATACTCAAAAATGTCAGGACATGAATGGGATTTGAACACGGGAGTTATGGTGCTCTCTTGACGAAGGAGTCTCGGAATCAAATTGGGGTTTTCGTAAATATGAGGAGGATCCGAGTATGGATTGGCTCTAGTATATCGTCTCGAAGCCAACATGCTATTGAGAAAAATCACAGGACACAACCAACTTACTCAGCCTATCCAATCCTAAACTCATCATCCAAAAGCTTAGAATTATTAAGAAATAAGGGGATTTGATTTCAGTTGATCCCCAGTGGAGTCGCCACTATGTTAGCACCTAAATCTGCCCTAGGCTGAAGGAAGGCAAAATTCAGGGTAACCACAAACCACGCTCAGTCTGGTAGCTAGCCCTACCAGAACAGGAGAGGGCTCTCTCCGAGTCACGCTTAGTGAATAGATAAGCAAAAAACAGTCTGAGATGACTTACAATGAAATATTGATCTTAGGCTAGTAAGTGAATATGGATACAAGAAACAATTTTTATGAATGACCGAGCTTCTGGGATGGTATGGGACCAACGGTCAGCAAAGAACAAAGAATTTAATACAAAGGCACAGATTACTTCGTGAGGCAAGGCAGGCGGAAAGTGTAGCAATTTAGTTTGGGATAACGCAGAATGGAGAGATTGTTGAGGAGTGTGAAAATGGCATAGGAACATGAATCCTTTTCAACAGAAGAAAAACACTGAACATGAAATTTTCCCACAGGCAGAGCAATAAAATTGAATTCTACCTAATCTCACTCAGAAAATTTCACTGGAAATGAACATGAATTGAATTATGAAACATAACGAAATACATATGAAAACATAAGAGACACATTTGCTACACTCACAACCACAAGAATCTCATGAAACAGAGCCGCTGCCTTTCATTAATTCTCTGTCAAAAATACACAGTGAAGAAACAAAGTTTCTTTCCCACAGTCTCCCAGAAGTTACAAACTAACCAACCCTTTGCAAATAGCTTACATACAATATATAGAATGTTCCATGAAGAGATAGAATGCCCAAGGGTTGGGGAGTTACTCGAATCATTACAAAATGGAGATGAAGAGCCAACCATCAGCTACAGGTGTAGCGCTACAAACATGACATTTGGCTTGGGTGACCATTTGTCTTCCTTCGCCACTTGGATAGAAGTCCATCTGAAAAAAAAAATGCTTTAAATGCCGCCTTTGGTGCCAAAATACCGAAGTGTAGATGAGCGGGCCCACTTGGAGAAGTCGCGAATCGAAAATTCGCGAAACGAAAGCAAATTTGGCAATTTTTCCTCTATGCGCCGCGCCATTTTCTCTGTGCACCGCGCTACTTTGGGCCCTGTTTTGTGGCACTTGCAGGTGTCCAAAATGTGCCCAAGTGGGCCTGTTGGAAAGCCTGTCCTGTCTACTTTCTAACCCCACTAGAATTTTTGAATTTGGTCCTCATTTTCCCCTCCAAATCTCCATTCTCCCAAGACTGCTTCCTATGTGTCAAAAAAGGGGCAGAGTGGCCATTTTTTGGGTGTTTTTGACCTTTTGGAGACTCATATCTTGCCCAAATTTCTTTTCTGAGCACCAGTAGTCATGATTTTCCATGATGAATCCAAAAATGCAAACCATTCCTCATTTGGAGCTCCCAATTTTTAGCGTCGTGCCACTGGGAGAAAAACCCTGTATTTTGCCCAAAAATTTGTCATGTGACAAAAAATTCCCCAAATTTCTTGAAATTTTGGCTGGAGGTTCTCTATGGGGTGTTATGATGGGCCAAGGAAGCCTTAGCCAAGATTCGAAGCCGATCTTTCTCTTTTTCCTCTTTTTCTTTTCTTGTTGCTTTCCTCAATTTCGCCTTCAAGCTCCTTATCTGGGCCCTTGCACTCATATTTCGTGTCCTGTAATGATAAGCCATGTGTCTCAGCAAGGCAAGGTCCTGATCGGCCTTGTCCAGCAGCCTCTCCAAGTGCATGTTCACGCTCTCGAGATGGGCCTCCCAATCCTCATTGATCTCTTGCTCCAATGATGTGAGCTCAACTCTTCTCCTTTGAGCAACTTGGCGATGCTCACGAATGTTTTGCAGCTCCATAATCGCCTGCCGATCCTCTAGATGTTTGTTTCTCTGCTCCAGGTACTTCATGTTCCACTTGGCCCTCTCAAAGTCAAGGGATAAGGCCTCAATCACTGATTGCCGCTCCTGGATGATCTCTGTAAGCTCTGCATTTGTTGGTTCTATATCTGTCTCATCATCATGGAGGAGAACAAATTCAGTCTATCGTTCACCTGATGGCCCTTCCTCCTGCACTGGCTCCTTACCCTTGCCCTGCTCCTGTGATGCTGATGTTGGAAGCGAGGCCCCTTCCATCCTAGGTGGAAATAACACTCGCTTTGCCATTGCAAACAAATGTCTACTGCCTCTCTGATAGGTGATGAATACTGGAATAGTAGCGGTCTCGTGGCGCTCATACTGATGTGAAGGACCACCTATCTCATGCTCTACCTCTGATACTACCTGTGGAGTGCTGAAGAAGTGACGGGAGATAAAGTCCTCCCAAGCAATGCCCTGCAATCCCAACTGATGATCCACCAAAATCGGAATAAGAGCAAAGTGATAAACACTATTGAGCTGCTGCCAAGGGGTCTTATGCTGCATGAAATTTTTCATCTTCTCTATGCTCCCGCAAATGAAAAATGGGAGGTTCATCATCCGCACCCTGGTAAAGTGCATGAGCAACCTAATGTGATAGGCATAAAGGCGAGAAAACCTCCCCTCACAACTGAAGTACTTCATGATCAATTTCATGAGCGGAGCATACTCATCTCTCAAAAATCTGAATGGGAAAACTCTCGTGAGCTGACTTAAACAACTGGCCTTAATGTAAGGCTCATAATGATGCCTCTCCACCTTCTTCTTCTTATGCCACTGTTCTCCAACATTTGGTATGCTTGTTGCCACTGATATGGCTTCCGGTGTCAATGTGAAAGTGACCTCAGCCAAGATAGACTGACCTCCATGTAGGTGAAGCGCAAAAAGACAGGCCAACTCATGATGAACTCTGACATTTGCCACCCTTTGACAAAATTCAAAACATGCTAGGTGCTGGAAACATGACATAGCAAGAGGGCATGCCTGCAACTCAGTGAGGGTGTTTGGCTCATCTCTAACATGTTTGCCACTCCGGTGATGTCTCCTGGGGGCCTGTTCTCCTGAAGCTGTATCACTGTGGGTCTCCACCTCATACTCTGATGAAACCTCGGATGCCATGACTGCTGTTTATAAACTGTATTTAGGTTGCCCCTTTGATGATGGTGAAGCTGGGTGTTGTTTTGATATCTTGCAATTAAAGGGGCTTCACCAAAGATTTGAGGGAGTTTTGGCACGTTCTAGGCACTTTGTCTCTGTGCGCTGCGCGCAAAGCCCAGTGCGCCGCACTGGTTATAAGTTTGAACTGTGGGCGGGTTCTGTGTGCGTCGCGCCCTGTGTGTGCGCCGCGCCCCTGCCTGTGTGCGCCACGCCCCTGTAATCACCTCCAAACTGCTCCAAACCACGCAATTGCTCGCTCCTCGACCTTGCAATGTTTTTCCTATGCCTTGATTGCACAATGAGTTTGATTTGTGATGGAAACTTGTGTATAATACTTGGAGGTCATGATTAAATTTATTTTTTCAAAAAACCCACCTTTCTAATGTCATGTTTGGCACTTTTTTCACTGACTTTAAAATAACCCTGATTTTCACTTTTCCTCTAAAATTTTGGCTCAAATGATGAAATTTTCGACACTTTTTGCAGGGATTGCATGACAGAGCATCTGGTCATGGAAACCATGATTGCACCTGAAGAAATCAACAGTCAACCCTTTTTGAAAATTTTGTCACAAATGAGACTGTTTGACTTTTCTTCAAAACAGAGTTTTGAAGAACAGTCGAAGTCTATCAATATGATGATGAAACTCTGCGGATCATTACTTTGCAAGAGCATCACTCTAGCCTGCATGGCTTTACTGGACATATTAAAGACCAAATTGTTTAATTCCTAGACCAAATGACCAAAAATGACCTTTGTCTGTTGAAGGACCAGACCTTGACTGTCATGGACTTTGGTGATTATTGACACAAGACCTAAGCCAGCAGGAGCCAGACATGAGGGGAGATGACTAGCATGACTTTCTCCGTCAGATCATGGCATGCCCCTAGCGGAATGCAGCTGAATGAATGGAGCGGGACACCTAAAAATAAAATGCATAAAGAGTTTTGATCTCTGATGAAGGACTGACCAGACCGACTCTAACAGGAGCACTACGTGTATACAAAAATCCATGAGATTTTCTTTGCATATTTTCCGACAGAGTTGTATGAGTGGATCACGAGGTTGGTAGACAACCAAGGAAGGTGTAGGCTTGACAAACCAATAGGGTGGACTCCGGAACTAGTGCGCAGACTAGAAGCCTTAGAAGATAAGATAGCGTGAGCTATGGACCATTGTATTGACAGAATAATAGGAGGATTTACCATTGGATTTGCGGTGGACACGACCGTCAGTTATAGTGAGGCAGAGCGATGCTTCCTCAAGGAACCGTGAGGTAATTATATTAAATCTTTGAACACCTCGATTAAGATGATGTTATGTGAAAAGAGGGTTTTGCGAATAAATTAATGTTTGGGACTACGCAGAGCGGAAAGATCTACCAACGCAGAAGTAGCGAAGAATTAGAAAACAATCCCTTAATTTCACCCTCGTGGGAGAGCGAGGACGAGATCGCAAAGGTTTCTCCAAGAAGCACAGTCAGTTTGATAAGGCAGTGGATTCCGTGGATACCACTTCCACCCACTTCACCTCCCTCACCTCCATCTCCACCCACTCCACCTCCACCACATCCACAGTTCAGTATGGCGAGCGTGATCAAACTACCAGTATTCAGAGGAGTAGGGAATGAGGATCCAGACCAATTATGGTTCGTGGTAAGAGCAGTATGGGAAGCACAAGGTGTCACAGACGACAATATTAAGAAGGCTACATTGGTGAGTGGACTGCAGGATCGCGCATTAACATGGTATATCAAACATTCTAACAACCACCCAAACGCAGGGATAGCAGAGATCCAGAATGCGTTGAATAGGGAATTTAGCATACCAAAGTCAAAAACACAATTAATCATCGAGTTTAAAGAGATCGTGATGCTCCCGGGTGAGACTCCATAGGATCTGGATCAACCATTGAAGAGTACGATCTGCGAAGCCAATATGACGTTGATAGATGCACATCATTGTGCATGGTTTGTAGCATCTTTGGCACTTCACTTGAGGACAACACTATCACAATAGAAACTTTCTACCCAGGCCGAAGCATTGGAAATGGCGATGAGATTACATGAGACCCCGATATAAGACCCTGGGTTGGGAGTTCAACAAATCCACGCACAACTACAAAAAAAATTTTTGGAAATGCAAAGCTTGAAGCAGGATAGGGCACCACAGCCAGAGGTGCACGAGGAAGTATGGCGCATAAAATGCAAAGGCCAGGTCCATGACAAGGATCATTGTCCAGTGTTCGCAAACTACTTGGTAGGAGGAGGGCCAATGCCGTTGAGACCAGAGGCGCAAGCAGGGCCGAGTGCGGCACCTGCTTTATGGTGCATGATCTGTCAGATAGGAGGGAAACACACGACGGACAATTGTCATTTGCTGCAGAAATATACACAGACAACCCAGCAATTGTTTTGTAATTTTTGCAGGTCGGTAGGCCACGATGAGCGCACTTGCTACAGTTACGAGCTAATGATGGATTAGACCCCATCCTATAGGATGCAGACTGAAATGCGAGCCCTCGACCCAGATGTGGGGATGGTGCGTGCTGGATTTCAGGGGCGAGGTCGGGGACGAGGTGGAATGGGACCAGGAAGGGGCCGCAGACAGTTAATTTGTTACAATTGTGGAGGACCAGGGCATTATTCCCGTGATTGTACCAACTCGACAAGGATATCCTGTTTGTATTATGCTCAGTTTGATCATGAAACAATAGATTGTCCTACATTGATCACAAAGATGCGTGGAAAAGGGGTATTCTAGCCTCCCCCGACTTAGAATATACAAATTATGAGGTTTGAGCCGCGCGAAGAAGACCCGAATGTAAACATGATGCTAAGAAGCAGTACGGCCATGGGAGAAGATACGTGGAAACAACTAGAGGAAAGTACATGGGTTCGCAAGGCTCCTACAAAGGAACCCGAGTTTGACTTAGAACGCGTAAAGGAGACATTCATGGAAGCTAAGAAGAACTTTGCGAAGGCCTCCACTTCAGGTAGTAAGGATCAACCAGAGCTAGAAATGGATCCTTCGATGCTCACTACCTTTCTGGAGACATGCATGAAACTACTCCGTGACAACAAGGCAGTTAAAGGACTACAGGAACTGATCAACAGGTGCGCAGGGTCAGCGAACTGCGTGTCGTCCAGAAATTGGGGAAGCATGCATTGTGCACTGGAAGGGAAATGAGGTTAAATACACAGATTGGGGAATATGAATTGGATCAGGTGATCCTAGATTTGGGTTCGGATGCGAATGTATTACCAAAGAAAACATGGGAATGCATGGTTAGGCCCACCTTACAATGGTCCCCTATTCAATTACAAATGGCAAACCAACAAAATATTTTACCCATGGGAAGGTTACAAGGGGTAACAGTTGATATTGAAGGCGCGAGCACGCAGGCGGATTTTGAAGTAATAGAGATTGTCAATGATAGCAATCTCTATCCCGCATTGTTAGGAATAGACTGGGCCACCGATATGAACAGAGTCATCAACCTGAAGAAGCGCAAAATGATCTTCGAGAAAAAGTCACTACGCGTAGTAGCCCCATTGGACCCAGCCGAAGGAGTGTGCTACACTAAACCAGTGTGCAACGATGATCTTGATTGTATTTACAAGATAACTGCATGAGACTAGGATTGGGTGAATCCGATTGCAGATGGGAGGATCTCGTGGGAGTGCGAAATCTCCTACACTTTGAATTCAGACAAAGAAGTAGAGCGATGGCAGAATCAGTTACACGAAGTGACAACGCTGAATTGCAACACGATGGTTAGATCACTGCGTTGCGTGACAACGGAAGCAAGAGAGCTGCCGACATATGATGGATTTACAACGGTGGATGAATTCCTAAGAAAATTTGAAAGCGCAGTACCGGAACAGCAGCAATTCGATGCGTTGAAGTGGGCGCTATGCGCAACACCCGCACGATGGTGGGGTACACATCAAGGAAATTTTTAGGACTAGCACGGATGCAGAAGGATGATGTGCATACTATTTGGGACACCACAACTATGGCTAGAAGACAAGTATGATAGATGAGATGACCCATGCATGCACCTCGAGAAATGGACCAAGGTCTACGGGGAAGAACCACAACCCGAATGGGTACACTTATTCTACCATACCTTGGATGTAATACCCATGAACTGGTATACGGAGACAGAACTCTGACATGGTACTGGCGAATGGGATGTCTTGCGTGAGGGATTTTTATTAACATTCACATTTTAAGAACGATGGTCGGATACTATTGACAATGCGCTGCAAGTAGTAAAGGCCGCCATCTTCAAAATACCACAGGAGCCATTGGAAATGCTGCAACCAGTATGGGAAACCCAGTTAAGCAATGCTATAGAATGTTATAATGTGCAGGTGGAGGAGGATGATGATGACCCCCAAAATATTGATATTCCAGAAACTGAAGGCTATTGCGAGGTTCAAGGACCATCAATTGAGGATCCCAACATCACCGCACCACTAAAAACGAAGCAGCTAAACATTAGCACAGAAGAGGAGCCGAAATATGTGACACTTGAGGACTATTGGGATGATGATATGGTAGATAAGGTCATTGAGTTACTCCGCGAATACCAAGACTTGTTCTCGATCAAAATCATGAACTTAAAAGGGACCATTGGCGACTTAGGGATGATGACTATCACTCTGAAATCAGACGCGAAGCCAGTTAAGCAGCGGCCTTATCGCTTGAACCCAAAGTATAAAGAAAAGGTTTGCAATGAATTAGATAAAATGCTCGCAACCAGAATTATTGAACCAGTGGAAGAATCTGATTGGGTGAGTCCTATGGTAGTGCAGGAGAAAAAATAGAAAGGCGAAATAAGAATATGCGTGGACCTCAGGAAGCTCAATGACGCCTGTGTTCACGATCCATTCCCGACACCATTCACAGATGAAGTATTGGAGAATGTTGGTGGTCAAGAAGCTTACTCATTTACAGATGGCTTCTCAGGGTACCATCAGATTAAGATCGCACTGGAAGATAGGAGAAAAACAACCTTCGCAACAGAATGGGGTTGCTTTCAGTACACCGTTATGCCTTTTGGACTGAAGAACGCGCCAACGATATTGTTGCGCTTAGTGGTGGTGACGTTCAAAGAATACATCCACAACTTCTTGGAGATCTATTTGGATGATTAGACTGTCTTTGGATTAGTTAAGCACCATGTAGTGACCTTGCGGTTCATTCTGGATACTTGCCGCCAACACCAGATTGCGCTGAACCTTGAAAAGTGCACCTTCCTCGTTCCCTTTGGCAACCTGCTAGGCCATGTGGTCTACAAACAAGGCCTGATGGTGGACCCTGTGAAGATTGTTGTTATTCTGAATCTGGAAGCACCACGCAGTTGTTGGCATTATGAGACAAGTGTTGTCCTTGATGGCAAATCACACATATGAAAAATTAGAGTGCAGCAGGTCAGTAGCAAAGAATTGATGATCAGACTACAAAGAATGAAGAAAGAAGAGTATATATGCAGGTTCACTATATACCAAGTAGGGTATACACGCAGGTTCACTATATACCAAGTCGCGTATACGCAGGTTCACTATATACCAAGTCGCGTATACGCAGGTTCACTATATACCAAGTAGGGTATACACGTAGTTTCATGCATGGAAAAGCGCGTACCTGTCGGAAAGCTTTAAAGCGCGTACATGTCGGAAAGCTTACTTTTGGTCTGTGGTAGTTGGTCCTCGATATTTGAACCTATGGTTTTGGACCGTGGTATCTCGACAAGTTTGTTGATCCCAAGTATTGGGCCCTTGGTATTGATATATTATGGTTTTGGACCGTGGTATTGAGCAAGGCCTAAGACTATAAAAGGAGAAGAAGATCATTAGGCAAGTGCATCTGAAAAGACTAGAATATCTGATGAAGTATGAGATCCAGTATGCAGGTTATGGGTTGATGATGCATTTCTTGATCTTAGCTAAGGAGGGATCTCACCGGTTGATGGAGAACAAGAACTAAGGAGAGATCGGCATCAAATGATTTGAAATGAACTATCTTTATATAGTTGACTATGCTTATTCTAGATCTGCATACTGACACATGTATTGTTCTCTAAGTGTTATGAATATGATTGATGTCTGGTACAGCTGCAAGTTATGAGAAAATATTTTCAGATCTGTACACGGCTTGTCTTTGGCAAAAGCGCATATGTATGCGGGTTTGATTCATCATAGTAGCGTATACCATTTGAGCTATGATGTCTGAAGTTACAGGTGGTTCTAACTGTTGCTGAGTTCTGATGACTATTTAATGGTGTCAGTATTCTGCATATCTTGGTTGGATGATTGTGTATTGATGGATAAGAACTAATATGGATCAAGATCATAATGACTCATATTTATGTGATCCGATGGACTAGATCTGGGTGCTAACACATATATTATCCTTGTATATGTAATGATCTGGTTATGTCTGATGTCAGGGAGTGCAGCAAAGTTATGAATAAGTGATTAATGACATATACGCTGGTTCATCTTGATGAAGTTGCATATACATGCAGGTTCGGCACTTCCAAGTAGCGTATGCACTCTTATGCATGATTTTGATGGTACAGTTGGTTTTGATTGTTATTGCAGAGTTCTACTCTGTGTTCTGGTGACTGTGTTGTTGACAGGTCTTCAATGTTTCAGTGATTCAGAGATTGATGATGCGAGTATTGATTGTTTTGTGCTTCAATGATATTTATGGGTCCAGTATGAAAATTTGATGAAACATGGCCTTCAGATTATGTGTTGTGCTTCAGGTGTATCCAGTCTGAAAATTTATGAAACGTGGTACCCGGAGGAGAGAAGATTTTAGGCCGGCGCCTACATACTAGTATCTTAGCTAGTACAAGAGAAAAAGGGGGTTGGAGCTCCCTTCCAGGAGAGTCTGGAGAACGAGAGAAGGTTGTAGCCTGCGTGCTGGTAAAGGACTGCAACAGTACATTGTAAAAGAAGTTTCTTAATAAAGGAAGATAGAAACGAATTGCAGCAGGTGGTTTTCACCCACATTGGGTTTCCACCTTATATCATGGTGTTCATGTGTGCTTCTTGTGTGTGATGATCTGTTCTGTTTTTACTGCTCATATGGTTAATGAAGTTCTGATGCACTAACTAAAGATCAACATTTAATGGATTAACTGAATCATAAGTATTTTGGATATATGATAGTTGCTTTAGACACAGCTGCGTATAAACGCGGGTTCCCTTGAATGAAGTAGCGTATATGTATCTAAGTATGGAAATGTAAAAGTTTTATTGATCTGATAATACTGATTCACACCCCCCCCCCCCCTCTCAGTATTATTTCCAACAATTGGTATCAAAGCAGGTCCTTTGGTAGAAGCTTGATCGCTTGAAGGAGATCCGTGGAACTATGGGAAAGAAGCTTAAGAAGAAAGCACCTAAGAAGAAGAAGACATCTCAGAAGAACTATGACAGTGGGAGAATCGATTGGGGATTAGGTATAAGAAGCTCTTCAAATTCAGAATCATTTTAGAATGAAGATGAACTATCAGGTATGAATTTGCTATCCTCTGATGTTCCAGCTATCTATCCATTTGGAAAGGATGGAAGTGATAACGAAACAACTGAATGTGCTCTTATGGGTGAGGAAGAAGGATATCAAATAGAGGCAGAATTTAACAGGTTGACAAACAAAATTAGTGAACAAGAAAGACTTCTGAACATAAAGAGTGGTGCCCTCAAGGAAGCTATTACTAGACTAAAGGCTCAACGAGAGTTATTCAAGGACAAATATCAAAAGTTGCAGGAAGAAGTAACATCTCTAAGAGATGAAGTCAATGAAAGAAGCACAACCATCAAGAAACTCAGAGATAGATCCAGTTACTATGAAAGTCTTGAAGCCACGATCTGCTCGCTAAAGGAAGATCTTGAAGAATCAAAGAAGCAGAATAAATATCTACTCCAAGCTAATGAAAAACAGGTAAATGAAGTTATCAGCTTAAAATCTCAGCTAGAATGTGCCTTCAGAATTCGTCAAATGCAGCAGGATCTGAATGAAGAACAAGAAAAGGAGATTCTCAAACTAAGGCATCAGTTGGAAGAAGGAAGGAAAGCTGAAGAAGACATGAAGAAGCAATATCTTGAAAAGGAAGAACAACTTCAAGTTGAGGTAAATATCTTGAAAGGTAAATTAGAAGAAAAGGATAAACTGTTGCGATTTCAAGATAGTACTAAAGCCTTGGATGATATTCTTAATAGTCAAAGGTCTCCTGCTATCAAGACTGGTCTTGGTTTTCATGAATCTATTGAAGGTGAATCTAGTTCACAAGGTGAGGCAAGGAACTCTAAAGAGAAATCTAAAATGATCAACAAGGAGATAAGAGAGATGAAAGGTCAACCCCATCAACAATCAAGGAAAGAGATTCTTCAAAGAAAATCTTTTACTCCTAACTATGGAAGTAATAGTCGACCATTTACTCAGATGAATAATATTGAATGTTATGAATGTCATAATCTTGGACATGTTGCAGCTAGATGTAGAAGAAGAATGGTTCAAAATCATCACACGGAAAAATCATCTCATTCCAGGTACTTTAATGGATATTGTTTTTCTTGCAATATGTTTGGTCACAAAGCTGCTGATTGCTACAGGAGGAATATGAAACATGTAAGATGTTATGCATGCAACAAGCTTGGACATACAGCAAAGGAATGTAGAAACAATGTACGGGCACCATATCAAAAGAAGAAAACATCATCACACTTGAAGATATGGAAGAAATAGGAAGTACAGTCAGAAAGATATGGCACAACACAATATAATCAGACGCAGCACAGCACAGACATAACAGAATCAGGGGGAGCTGAAAGTGTAAAACTTCAGTGTCCTGAATCTCATACGCAAGTTTCTTAAAGGGAAGTCGCGTATATACGCGAGTTAGACACTGCAAAGTCGCGTATATGTCAGTCTGAAGAAAATGCAGTAGGGACAGGTTCAGGAAAAGGATTTGTTATGTTTCAGTCCATTATTTTCTCTGTTTGATAATGTTTACAGTCTGCTGAGGATGTGTGGAAATGTCTTGATACTTGTAAGATGTTTAGAAGGGTTTGATCCTAACTTGATGATGATGATGTCTTGATGCTTATTGCTGATATATGCATGATCAGATCTAACAGTAAACAGATGGCTCAGGTTGAGAGGGAACATATGCCTTTGATAATGCATTGTTGGCATTTATGCTTATATGGCTAAATGATATATCTTGCTATGATGTGGTTGTGAGTTGTCTATGATAAAATCTCATATGATGCTTGGGGTTACATAGTAGATATTCAGATCAGATTTATGGTTGATTCTTTGATGATGCATATATGGTGTTTACATGGTGATCTTCATAAGGATAAGGAGAAGTACAAAGCTTGAATACACATCTTCCTCACTTGATGATGAGTCACTCATATACTGCTGTTGTCATATGCATAAAGATCATACAGTTATGATGCAGGCACTCATGTGGATAAGGATTGTTGCTGTTGATGATATCAAGAAGTTTTGTCAAAAGAGCTTGAGCTCAAGATACATAGCGTTGATACATGGATGACTACTCAAAGTCACTTTGTTGGAGACATGATGATGAGTTCGTATCTATATGATGATAGGTTGATACTTACATATGTTGATTGATGCAGATGTTCCCAAGTAATGATACTTGGATCATGTAGAGCTTGATATTGATGAAATGGCTATGGTGGTTTCACATATGATATAATGTGAATGATTTCATGATGATGTTTTAAAAGGATGAGTTGACAGGACATTTACAGGTTGTTGATATGGAAATTGGTGTACGCGAGTTGGATGAGGGGTATCCGCGTACATACGCCGATTTATGCAGGTACAGACGCGTATATGGAGTTTTTGAAGGAAATCAGCAGGGACAGACTCTGGTTGCAGAGAGTCTGATATGGGTCTGTCAGAGTCCATCTGGCACAGGTTCAGGGGGAGCAGATAATCTTCTAATAATGCATTGTTGGCATTACCTTAGAAGCTCTTGGTTCTAGTACTCAAGCTGTTTTTGATTCAGGTGGATCAGCTGCAGAAAGAAGATCAGAAGGAGAACATGATTGCTGATATATACAGTGATTGACAGATGTTGCTGATAGTAGTTATTGATGATTTGCATAATCTTGATATTTCATCTCTATGTCATATATCTCTTTTGTGGTATCTCTTTCATGGTGTCAAGGTCATGTAACGGCCTATATTGGTTTCCCCACTATGACTGGGATGAAGATCAAATGTAATTGGTTGTCATATGTAAACTTTTGATGTATCCCCACTTGGTTGGGAGGTTGATCCCCACTTGGTTGGGTGAAGGATGTATGTATGAGTCTTTGGTGCTAGGAAGGTCACTTATGATGTATAGAGTCATGTTCTTTCTTGTAGAACATCTTTTTGCAGACCTTGCTTATAGTCAGGAAGAGCATGAACAACTCACTTCAGTAGAGCAGAGACTTCAGCATGTACTCAAGGGGAGCATGGACAGATTGGTACACTTTGGCATATACAAAGGGGGAGCACATTTGGAGATTTCAGCAGGTACTCAGGGGGAGTATGGACAGCAGAATGTTTATCAAGGAAAGAGAACATCTTGGTCCACCCTTTGCCCTTGATGTCAAAGGGGGAGAGTGATTTGGTGTTGTTGCCATCAAGTCCAAAGGGGGAGATTGTTGGCATTATGATGCATGTGTTGTACTTGATGGCAACCCTCTCATAGAAGAACATCTCACTTATGTATAACTGGATGAATCTTCAGAAGAGATATCAGATGTGACTGATGGAGGACAGCTCAAAGGAATCAGATGATAGTTCTAAGTGTGACAAGTTAGCTTTGCCATCAAGTCTAAAGGGGGAGATTGTTGGCATTATGAGACAAGTGTTGTCCTTGATGGCAAATCACACAGATGACAAATTAGAGTGCAGCAGGTCAGTAGCAAAGAATTGATGATCAGACTACAAAGAATGAAGAAAGAAGAGTATATACGCAGGTTCACTATATACCAAGTAGGGTATACACACAGGTTCACTATATACCAATTCGCGTATACGCAGGTTCGCTATATACCAAGTAGGGTATACACGCAGTTTCGTGCACGGAAAAGCACGTACATGTCGGAAAGCTTACTTTTGGTCTGTGGTAGTTGGTCCTCGGTATTTGAACCTATGGTTTTGGACCATGGTATCTCGACAAGTGTGTTGATCCCAAGTATTGGGCCCTTGGTATTGATATATTATGGTTTTGGACCGTGGTATTAAGCAAGGCCTAAGACTATAAAAGGAGAAGAAGATCATTAGGCAAGTGCATCTGAAAAGACTAGAATATCTAATGAAGTATGAGATCCAGTATGCAGGTTATGGGTTGATGATGCATTGCTTGATCTTAGCTAAGGAGGGATCTCACCGGTTGATGGAGAACAAGAACTAAGGAGAGATCAGGATCAAATGGTTTGAAATGAACTATATTTATATAGTTGACTATGCTTATTGTAGATCTGCATACTGACGCATGTATTGTTCTATAAGTGTTATGAATATGACTGATGTCTGGTACAGCTGCAAGTTATGAGAAAATATTTTTAGATCTGTACACGGCTTGTCTTTGGCAAAAGCGCGTATGTACACGGGTTTGATTCATCATAGTAGCGTATACCATTTGAGCTATGATGTCTGAAGTTACAGGTGGTTCTAACTGTTGATGAATTCTGATGACTGTTTAATGGTGTCAGTATTCTACATATCTTGGTTGGATGATTGTGTATTGATGGATGAGAACTAATATGGATCAAGATCATAATGACTCATATTTATGTGATCTGATGGACTAGATCTGGGTGCTAACACATATATTATCCTTGTATATGTAATGATTTGGTTATGTCTGATGTCAGGGAGTGCAGCAAAGTTATGAATAAGTGATTAATGACATATACGCTGGTACATCTTGATGAAGTTGCGTATACACATAGGTTCGGCACTTCCAAGTAGCGTATGCACTCTGATGCATGATTTTGATGGTACAATTGGTTCTGATTGTTATTGCAAAGTTCTGCTCTGTGTTCTGGTGATTGTGTTGTTGACAGGGCTTCAGTGTTTCAGTGATTCAGAGATTGATGATGCGAGTATTGATTATTTTGTGCTTCAATGATATTTATGGGTCCAGTATGAAAATTTGATGAAACGTGGCCTTCAGATTATGTGTTGTGCTTCAGGTGTATCCAGTCTGAAAATTTATGAAACGTGGTACCCGGAGGAGAGAAGATTGTAGGTCGGCGCCTACGTACTAGTATCTTAGCTAGTACAAGAGAAAAAGGGGGTTGGAGCTCCCTTCCAAGAGAGTTTGGAGAACGAGAGAAGGTTGTAGCCTTCTGCAGGTTGTAGCCTGCGTGCTGGTAAAGGACTGCACCAGTACATTGTAAAAGAAGTTTCTTAATAAAGGAAGATAGAAACGAATTGCAGCAGGTGGTTTTCACCCACATTGGGTTTCCACCTTATATCATGGTGTTCATGTGTGCTTCTTGTGTGTGATGATCTGTTCTGTTTTTACTGCTCATATGGTTAATGAAGTTCTGATGCACTAACTAAAGATCAACATTTAATGGATTAACTGAATCATAAGTATTTTGGATATACGCTAGTTGCTTTAGACACAGCTGCGTATACACGCGAGTTCCCTTGAATGAAGTAGCGTATATGTATCTAAGTATGGAAATGTAAAAGTTTTATTGATCTGATAATACTGATTCACCCCCCCCGTCTCAGTATTATTTCCAACAGCAATGTCAAACAATTATACGATGCTCTGGGGCACACTGGCTACTATAGGAAGTTTATCAAGAGTTATGCCCAAATAACCACCCCGATGGAAAAGCTATTGAAAAAGGATGTGACATATTGCTGGAATGATGATTGCATGAAGATTTTGGATGTCCTAAAGGGGAAACTGGCCTCTACGCCAATTTTGGTCTTCCTGAAATGGGACGTGGAATTTCATGTACATGTTGATGCGTCGTGTATCACATTGGGAGCCATACTCACACAGGAGGGCGCGGAGGGTGTGGATCACTCGATCACGTTTGCGAGTTGAAGATTGTCCAAAGCAGAAAAGAACTACTCTACCACCGAACGCGAGGGGTTGGCAATGGTGTACGCGCTCCAGAAATATTAACACTATTTACTTGGAGGACATTTCAAGATGTATACCGACCATTCCGCATTGAAATACTTAGTGAACAACACTGTGTTTGGGGGGCGCATATGCAGATGGCTCTTACTGTTTCAAGAATATGATTTTGAGGTCATAGTCAAGCCAGGATGCTTAAACGCAGGACCAGACCACTTATCACGAATTGAGACAGGCGAGGAACCAAAAAATTTGGAGGAGGGACTACCTGATGCACAGCTCTTTGCAATACGCGTTGCGGACGAACACTTCGAAGATATAATCCATTTTCTAACAACCGGGACTGCGCCGAAGGAGTACTCAATCCAACAGAAGAAGGAATTGGTGGTACATGCGGCGGACTTTTCTATTATCGCGTGACACCTCTACAAGATGGGAAATGATGAGATATTGTGAAGATACGTACTTGAATTCGAATGAGGTTAGATCCTTGCGGAAGCACATGGGGGTGTTGCAAGGAGGACACTATGTAGGATGCACGACTGCACAAAATATTCTTCGCGTAGGATTATGGTGGCTGACCCTGCACCAGGATCCGAAAGTGCATTGTAAGGCTTGTGATATATGTCAAAGGATGGGCAAACCATCACGAAGGGATGAGATGACGTTAAATCCCCAAATGACATTACAGCCATTTGAGAAATGGGAAATTGACTTTGTGGGCCCAATAAAACCTCACGAAAAGATGGGTGCATGCTACATCATCACCGCGACGGAGTACTTGACACGATGGGCAGAAGCACAACCGGCCAAGGACTGCACGGTTGCCACGACTGCAAAGTTTTTGTTCGAAAATGTGTTGACACAATTTGGCTGCCCGAAAATCTTAATGAGTGATCACGGAACACATTTCTTGAATGAAACCATCAGCGTGCTCACAGAAGAGTTCCAAGTTTATCACCAGAAAAGTACACCATACCACCCACAGGCTAATGGAATAGTAGAAGTATTCAATAAAATACTGGAGACTGTGTTGACCAAAATATGTAACGCGTAGCAGGACGACTGGGACCTACATGTACCCGCTGTGTTATGGGCGTACAGGACAATGTATAAGAAATTAACAGGACAGACACCATTCTGGTTGGTCTATGATACGAAAGCATTCATGCCGATGGAATACATCATGCCTAGTCTGTGAATAGCAGCGCTCACAGGCATGACGGACCGCGAAGCTCTGGAATAAGGGCTCGTGCAATTAGAAGAACTCGAGGAAGAATGATTTCTAGCCGGATTTCACCAACAGTCACAAAAGCAGCGTGAGAAAACCTGGCACAACTTCCATATCAAGTTGTGCACCTTCAAGGTAAACAATTTAGTGTTGTTGTATGATAGAAAGTTAGAAAAATTTCCCAGAAAATTCAGAATGCACTGGTTGGGACCATATGTGGTAAAAGAGGTCACAAATGGAGGCATGGTCTAGATAGTAAAACTTAATGGAGAACCATTCCTAGGAAAAGTAAACGGTAGTCACCTAAAGCCCTACACGGGTGGGCTGGCTATCTGACTAACCGACCGAAGCACAATCTTCGCGACCCGAGGAGCTGGACAGGGGCGCTGGACTATAAACACAAGCACTAGAAGCCGGTAGCAAAGAAGAAACTTGAGTTAGACATAGATGATTCAAAAGCAAAAATGGAGCAGATCCAGCAGATGGCAGAACAGTGCACTGCGGACCTTCGCGCAACACAGGCACAGTTGGAGGGGCTCCATGCCAAGATTGTCACACCAACGAAGTGACTTGGGACGAGTCGCAATGATTGTGTTAGGGGCCTGTTGGGCATGGGATCCCCTGCAGCAAGTTTTGGGGCTCAAAGCCCGAGTTTTGGTCAACTGTATTTAAGATTCCACAAAGTACGTGCGTGGAGCGCGAAGTCTAAGATGAGTCATAGGGCTGTCTGCCCTAAAATATTGTAATTTAATGTAAAGTTGTGTCAGCCTACCCATGGTCCGCAGACCATGGGATTGTATAAATAGAGCAAGGCTCTAAGTGTAAACATATCTAAGCTTAGCGGAGAATAGATAGAATAACGAAGGCATGGTTAGAGGTTAGAGGGAAATTTGAAGTGTATTTGGTCGTAGTGGTAGGAAGAGGCTTTGCAGCTGAGTGCGTAGATGCCTAGTAGAGTCCGCAGCTGAGTGCAGGGACCCCTGTAGCTGAGTGCACAGGGCGGAGTCGAGTTTGTACTTGCAAATGAAAGTTAATAAAGAGAAGTTCATTCTGTGCACCTGTTCTCGAATCCTTATTTTGATGTTATACATTACTGTTACTCTATTTATTTACTGCGCGCACTTGATGAATAATCGTATGAATTCTTATATGTGAATTTGATCTAAGTAATCAACTAGCGAAGACTAATTAAGGAAGACTTGGGTAAATAACACGAATCGCGCTGCAGCTAGAACTGCATGAAGATAGTAGCGCAGGGCGCGGTGTGCCCGTAGGTGCGCATAGCGTAGCAAGTGCGAAGGGTGGACCGCGTACCAATCATCACATATCAGACATCCCCAGGGTGCAGAAACCTGTTTCTAGCACCCTCCCATACTACTTCGGGTGAGACCTCAGTCTGCGCTCTGCGTACTATTGTCGAAAGGGCCAGTAGTACTGGGATTTGCTTGGCTAAATCACTTCTGAACCTGGGTCAAGCCCCCACTAAGCCAACAGACACAAAAAATCATATCTAGCCTCAACCAATATCAGATCATTCAAGAATAAGTCATTTCAGGTCTCATGATCCTGATCCAATATTGAACTCAAGGTGCACATAAGTATTTCAGATTTAATTCCAAACATAACCTTGCAACATAAAATGTACTTTAGATAGAAGTATTCCTTAGAATCTTATTCACTTGCACATCTGGCCTTATGATCCTCTCTTCTTTATAGAGTTTTTGGCCTTTCTCAATACCATGGACTGAATCCACTTAAGACCAATACTTTGGATCAAATACCACCGACCAAATACCTCGGACTAAATACCTAGGGTCAATATCATGGTCCAAAGATACCTTAGACCAAATACCTCAGACCAAAACCATGGTTTTGAACATGTACATGCTTTGCCTTCTGTGGGAGTGCGTGTGTACGTTATACACTATTTCTGTTCTGAGTACCTACGTGTATACGCTGCTTAGACTAAGTGATCCTGCATGTATCTCTTAAACTACTCTTACATCATCTTCTTCCTTCAACTTATATATTATGATCAATAGACCTTAGTTCCATCTTCCTGATCCTCTATACCATTGCCCTGTAACCTATGAATATACCTATTGTACTATGATTGCCTTTTACAAAACTAAATTGACCTGTGAGTGAGTTTCCATCAAGGACAACACTTGTATCATAATGCCAATACTTCTTTGCATCCTTGAAGTATGAGGTAGACATATCAATCATGTAGCTTCTTCCAAATAAATTTCTCCAAAGGTGATTGCTTTTTCTCTTATCTCCTTGGGCTCGTCTTCACCTCAGCTTTGATTCCATGTTAATTTTACAGTGTTCTATGTTTAGCACATTCACTTATTCCATTTTTTCTTCAATTAGCAATTAATTATCCAATAATTTCAATCTTCTATTAACAATAAACAATTCTAGATAAAACAGTAAATCCAATGCACAATAGAATACAACTAAGAGTAATAACAAGAGACACAAGATTTGGTCAAAGACCAAGGAAAAACCCCACAAGGGGGAAAACACTTTCAAATTATTCTTCTATTATATTCTCATAAAATTTTCAGTAGAGAGATACCATGTTCCAATTCATCAACAATGAGTTAAAGTCAAATATTTGACTATCCAAAAATTTAACAAACCAATATCCAAGAGATGATCCCAAAAGTCAAATTGGTCAACAAGGCAAATCTACATTTTTTGTTCAAAGTCAATAATAGTGAATAGTAGTCAAATATGCCTAACCAGTAAATGTTCAACAATCAAAGTGTCTCAAAAAAATTCGATCTTGGAAACAAAAAACTCAGCCTATTTATCTCAGTCAAAGATGGTTAAAACAATCCCCAAAAAGTGCCTCAGAAATTGGTCAACCTTAAGGTCAACCCAATGGTCAAATGGTAGCTTCAAATCTGCAATCAATCAAAGTCAAAGTGCCCAAAAATATTCGCTTTCCTTGCCTCTGAATTCAGCCTCCAAATTTGAACCAAAACCTAAGTCAAAAACAAGGGTCAACACTAGTCAAAGGTGTCCTCATCAAAAAAGTCAACACAACCCTAAAATTCCTTCTTCCCCTTCGCATGTGTGAGATCAAACCCTTGCAATTTCATATCATATTAAACCAATCAAGAGAAGAGAGCTGCTTGATGTGATGCTCAAAAGTGATGTGATAAATGGTGTATTTATATGCTTCTTAGGAGGTCGAACTATCTTGATCAGGCCGACCTGTACTTTTGTGCACATGTGGGTTTCACTTTAAAAATTAAACTTTTCTTTGACCAAATTAAATTCTTCCAAGGGCTAGGAGGGATCTTCCTTGATTGGGAAGTTCGTCCAAAGGAGGCAATTTGTCCTTGAGCTACTAAATTGACAGAAAAGGCATTGGGAAAGATACTAAAACATAAAGAGAAAATGATTTGTGTCATGGTAAGTTGTATTTGTTGGACAATTAGCATTGTCTGGATGGCTAGTGGCTGCAAGTGTGCTGGCATTGATGTCAAAAATCATGCTAGGGGATGTGTTGGGAAGTTGGCATTGTCCAACTATTTGAAAGAGTGTTGGCATTGATGCTAACTAGATACCATAGATGTTTGTGGCAACAAATGTTGGCTTTGATGTTCCCTAGCCTAGATGTGATGGTAATTTTGCTAGTTTGATGTGCTTGATGTGTCAAGCTCGGGGGCAAAGCCGTGGTTTCTGCAGTGCTTTGTATAGAATCATCACAATATCAGACTTATTGGAGAATCCATAAAAATATTACTATGATGGTTGTGAGTCCCAGAATTTGGAGGAGGTTATGTCTTAAGAGATCAGCTTAGATACTCTTAGATTTGTCGTAGTTGGTTAGTGCTTTGAAAGATCTCTCCAATAGTATGTGGAACCTTGAAAAATTCCTTTGAAGAGTAGGTTTTAGGAAGAATAAGAAGAAGCAAGGTTATCAAAGCCTACATTGGACCTTCTCCAGTGGAAACTGATAAATAAATTTCCATTAGTATGTGGAAGTCCATGAACGGGTCTCATAATCAAAATATATTGATTCCCAAAGTAAGGACCTTGAAAGTCCTTAGGAGGAGGCCAAACTTTGGACCCCAAATTTCGGGACATCAGAACCAAGGAAGTAGGTGAAATTGGGACCCGATATGGGAAGGATTGAGCAAGTCATATCAGAATATCAGAGCTTCGGGAGGCTGAAATATCAGAGGTCAAAATTTTGGCAGGTTGGAGCAAGCTAGAACCTCGAAAGGACAGAGCATCGAGCTAAATATCAGAACCAAGTTTTGATAGATTTGGCACGTTGGAACGTTGTCAAGGTAGGACACATGGCAACATTTTAGAACCTCAGGGCCTTGGGACCTTGACGATTTATTTAAAAGAGGACTCAAAATGGCCTGAGGGAAGAAGAACCTCAGAGGTTCGAAACTTTAGGTTTTTGGAACGTCGTAAGTTATTATGAATGCAGTTCTTTAAAAAGAAATGAGGATGCATAGAGTAATAATTAAAAAGGAAATTGCTGCAAAACCAAAGGTTTGAGGGACCCTTTCTCTCTCCTCAAGACATGACACATGGTGGCATTTGAATGGCCCTCAGAAGCTGATGAGGAAGATGACGTCAGCATCACGTGGTTGTATTATCGACACGTGGAAGTCATATTCAGAAAAAATGAGTGGCCTAGTAGGGTAAATCCAGGTGACACGTGTCACCACTGAGGAGATACCACGTGGAGTTGATGACATCATCATGACATCATCTGAGAGGTAGGAACTTCAGAGATTGGATTTTTTGTAACTCCATGTAATTGCATTTAAAGAAAAGTTCTGATACCAAGGGCGCTGATGTCGTATTTGCACTTGGTCGTGGAGTTCAAAGAACCGAGGGCACAGATCATGTCTAACACCCAAGTGCTATGAAGTATTTCAAATGTTGGAATTTCAAATCTCCTTCGAAATTAAAATATGAAGGAAGTTCCGATACAGGGAATTCCAATATGGTGGCTCTTGGTCATAGGAGACCCAAAGGACCAAGGGCACAGTGCGGGGTTAGCACCTAATTGCTATGAAGAATTTTGGAGCTTGGAGTTTCGTAATTCCTATGCAAATTCTCTATGAAAATGTTTCGATGAAAGGGGCTCCGATGTATGTTGGCATCTGGAAGTAGAAATTCAAAAGAACCGAGTGTGATAGAACTCAACAAAGGAATATAGGTCCTTGATGGGATTTGAATGCCTCAGCACCATAGTGCTAAGTGTTACGCTCTTGACCTATAAGAAGATACCAGAATACCAAATATGTGAAAAAATATACCCAGAACACAGAATAATAAGAAATAACAGCAAGTATTTTATTATTCAGAAAGGAAAGAAATGTTCACTTTCCTATTTGAGGGGGCAACCTCTAATAGAGTTGGGCTCAAATACAAAATAAGACACGATGCTCCTCGAGGGGAGTCTCTATCCTTTATATAGGATTCATACATGCAATACCATGGGTCAATACCATGGTTATTATTAATACCATCAATCTAATACCATGGCCCATTTGCAACTAACTGTGGTCCCTTCTTTAAATGCGGGTCAACCACTTACAATTATTAATATGGGCTTTATTGACTCTTTACTTAACTATAACTATGACTCGATCCTATTACATAAATAAGGGGGTTAGGGTTGGACCCTAACATTCCCTCCCCCATAAGAATAGCCTTGTCCTCAAGGCTGAAGCTATGGAAACTATTGAAGGATGGTGGATGGTTCCCAGGTTGCATCTTCCAGAGAGGTGTCCTTCCACTTGACGAGGACTTCCTTGATCGTGCGACCGCACAGGTGCTGTTCTCGCGTGTCAAGAACCTGTTCAGGTTGGAGCCAGATTGACCCTCCTTCATCCAATTTAGGTAGACCGGTTTGAATTCGGAAATGGTTCCCAATCACTTTCTTGAGGCATGAGACATGGAAGACTAGATGGATTTTTGCAGTGGGTGGCAAATCTAGCTTGTCGGCAACTTCTCCGATGCGCTGAAGTACTTGATACAGTCCGTAGAATTTTGGACATAATTTCTGACAACCCTTGTATTTGAGTGATGTTTGCAATATATGGTTGCAGCCTCAAAAATACCTAATGCCCTTCTTGAAATTGGCATTCTGAATGATGTTGATCTGCGTGTTGCTTCATGCAGTTTTGAGCTTGATAGAGATTCTCTTTGAGGTGGGCCAGCATGGTTGTGTGGTTCTGTAGGAGTTGATCCACTGCTTGTACCTTCGAGCATCCCTTGATATAAGAAGTAGGTGAAGGAGGGAGTTGACCATAAACTACTTCACATGGAGTCATTTTGATGGTGGCATGATAGTTGGTGTTATACCACCATTCGGCTAGAGGTAACCATTGTACCCATAGATGTTGCTTTTCTTAAGTGAAAAACCTAAGGTAGGTCTCCAGACATTTGTTGACTGCTTCAGTTTGACCATTAGTTTGGGGATGATAGGAAGTACTGTGTTGTAGTTGGGTACCTTGTAGCCTGAAGAGTTCCTGCCAAAACTTATTGGTGAATATCCGGTCATGATCAGACACAATGGAAGTGGGCATGCCATGCAATTTGAAGATCTGGTCCATGAAAGATTGAGCTACCAAAGTCGGTGTAAAAGAGTGGGGTAGGGTTCAAAAATGAGCATACTTAGAAAGTTTGTCCACAACCACCATGATGACTGACTTGTTGCCTGACTTCGGAAGACCCGTAATGAAGTCCATAGAAACCTCCATCCAGATTGAGGCCGGGATGGGCAATGGCTGTAATGTGCCTGGGGATTTGACTGTTTCTCCTTTATGGCACTGACATACGTCGCACTCAGCTACAAAAGTCAGAATGTCCTTTTTCATGCCTGTCCAAAAGAATGAACGTCGAGTGTGAGCATAAGTCTTCTGAAAGCCTGAATGGCCTGCAGTGGGAGATGAGTGCAACTCTGCCAAAATGCGATTTTTGAGGGTGGATGTTGGTGATATCACAACTTTGTCCTTGTAGCGAAGAATCTCATCCTACCAAGAGTAGCCCACTGTGGAATTTGGATCTGCCTACAATTTATTAATGAGTTGGGAGAGCAAAGGATGTGAAAACCATTCCTTGCGAGCCTCTTCAATCCATTCTGGAATGGGAAGGGAGATTGTGAGCAGGGTGCTTTCCTCCTCAAATTGGCATGATAACGCATCTGCTACGACATTTTCACGCCCTTTCTTGTAAATTATCTCATAATCATATTCCAGCAATTTGGCAAGCCATTTTTTTTTTTTTGGTGAGGATAGGCGTTGCTCCAAAAAATATTTAAGGCTTTGATGGTTTGTGCGGATTTGGAAACACCGCCCCAATAAGTAAGGTCGCCAAGTATCTATTACATGTAAGATGGCCATCATTTCTTTCTCATAGGTAGATTGTCCCAGATTTGTCCCACTTAGTTGTTGGCTAGTGAAGGCCAAGGGTCGACCTTCCTGCATTAAGATTGCCCCAATACCCGTACCTGAAGCATCACGTTCAATCACAAAAGATTTGGTGAAGTCGGGTAGTGCTAATATGGGGGTGGAACACATGGCATGTTTGAGAGCTATAAATGCCTGTTGCACTTCATCATTCCACAAAATTAATTTTTCTTGAGGAGGTGAGTGAGGGGTCTAGCAATGCGACCATAATTGCAAACAAATTTGCGATAGTAGCCCATGAGATCCAAAAATCCTCTCAAGCTCTTCAAGGTCTTTGGTTGAGGCCAATCTTGCATTTCCTGGATCTTTTTGGGGTCCACCCTGACACCTTCACGCCCCACAATGTGGCCCAAATAATCAACTTCTTCCATGCCAAAAGAGCACTTTGACATCTTGACAAATAATTTATGCTTCCGGAGTAGTTGCAAGAGCAGATCTACATGCTGAAGATGTGTGGCCCAGGTGCGGCTGTAGATGAGGATGTCATCAAAGAAAACAAGGAAAAATTTTCGGAGATATGGTTTGAGCAAGTGGTTCATGAAGCTCTGAAAAGTGGATGGAGCATTAAAAATACCAAATGGCATGACCAGGAACTCATAATGGCCTTCATGAGTTCGGAAAGCAGTCTTTGGAATGTCTACTTCTTTCATGCGAATTTGGTGATAGCTCGAGCGAAGGTCAAGCTTAGTAAAGAATTGAGCCCCATTTAGTTCATCCAACAAATCATGCGACCATCAACTTGTTGAGGGCCCTGAATTTTGGACAAATACGCCATTCCCCATCTTTCTTGATCACCATGACCACAAGCGATGGATAAGGACTAATGCTAGGACGAATGACGCCTGCTTCCAAGAGTTCCTTGATGATTTTTTCAATTTCACTCTTTTGGGCGAACGGATATCTATATGGGCACACATTTGGTGGTTAGGCCCCTGGGACCAAAGTAATGCTATGATCATGTTCCCCTCTTGAGGGTGGAAGCTCATGAGGCTTGTCAAAGATTGGCAGATGGTTGTTTAAGATTTGTTGCATCTCAGGATGAATATGAAGAGAAGTGGGTTCGAAGGCCTGGATGGCATTAAATTGGGCTATAACTCCATGGTGGCCCTTTTTTAACAAATTTTCCATCCTATGCGAGCTGATGATAAAGGGATCACCGCCTAAAGTCCGCGGAGGGTATGTGTGTGGTTGTTCTGCTTAAAGCTCATATATAACTCTTGGAAATCCATTGTGATTGGGTCGAGTGTGTGGAGCCATTCAGCACCCAAGACAATGTCACACCCTCCCATGTGTATGGCAAACATGTGGGTCTTTAACTGATAATCCCCCATTTGAAGTTTGACATTTTCACAGCGGCCTTCACATTTCATTGTCCCCCCATCAGCAATTTGGACCTGGAAGTTAGAGACTGCTCTGACAAAACAATGCACTACTTCCGTGACTCTTTGATGGATAAAGTTATGTGTACTGCCACTGTCAATCAAGACTACTACAGGGCGATGCTTAATAAAACCTCTAATTTTGAGAGTTTGGGGAGAAGAAATCCCTGCCAAAGCATGAAGCAAGATAACTAGTTCTTCAAGTACATTGTCCGGCTGGTTGTCCTCATCTTCCTCCTCTAGTTCCTCAAGTGGTGGGGTTTCCTGTGATGAACTATGATCAGTAGCATCAATTTGAAAGAATTTGGGCTCCTTGCATTTATGCCCGGGGGAGTATTTCTCATCACAGTAGTAACACAATCCTTGCTTTCGTCTTTCCGCCATTTCCACTGGTGACACCTGTTGAACCTTGAGTGTTTGGGTAGTGCTTTGAGCCTGGATGGGGTGACCCTTGGCTATGAAATTTGGGCGATTGGACTGGGCCGCTAACACACATTCTACTTCCCGAGCTATCTTGCAAGCATCCAGCCATGAGGTTGGGTGTTGCAGTCAGACGTTGGCTTGTATGGCTTCTTTGAGACCACTGACAAAACATTCCAAGTAGAATTGATTGTGGAGACCTCCTGTATGGAAGGCTAAGGCTTCAAAGGTTGTAATATATTCGTTCACTATTCATGTCTGTCGGAGGTTAGTGAGATGACCCAAAAAATTAGATTTATGGTCAAAGCGATCCGTAAGAGCTTTTGAGAATTTCTGCCAAGTCACAGACCTTCCATAGCAACATTGATGCCACTGCCACCATTGCCATCTTTCATTGTCCAAGTACATGCTACCCACACTAAGCTGAGTTGCATCATCTCTGATGTGATTCAGTGTGAAATATTGCTCCATTTGTGCTAGCCATGTGGCCGGATGAGAGCCATCAAATTTATACATGTCCAGCTTGGGTGGTCGCGTCTGGGATTGTTGGTGGTTGCCAAATAGGTGAAGAGAATGGCTAGACTCTCCCTCAATGTTTTCATTGAAAGAATATGCCTCCGAGTGTTCCTCCGACTTGCCCTTTGTGAGTGTGTCAGCTAAGGTCTCGAGCGACGACAGTACTGCGTCCAACTTTAGTTCAAGGGTGTCGATCTTCTCATTGGCCATAGCTTGAGATCTGGTTTGTACGATGCACCGATCCGGTGCACTTAAAATTTGGGACCACCCGAAATTTTTGACGCTAACAAGTGAATGGTACCACATTGCTCAAATCATCGACCTGATTCTTATGGTCTAAGTCTCCTATAAGCATCCCAGGAGGGTCTTAGAGAGAGACAAGGGAACTATGGTCCGAAGGAGTGTCAGGTGCTACATATCACAATATACATAAGGGTCTAACAGTAGTACTCGGCCCAATCTTTTAGGGCACTAATCAAGGAGGATCAACCGTACCCTTAGCCATACAACCCGACTATCCTATCGTACGCGCGAGTAATCTCCCCGAGTGCTGTTCTTGGTGTACTGTAGCAGCAAGACAGCCGATGGTTTATCTATGGTGAGGTTTCAAGAGAGACTAGGGGGCTTCCGATATACCCAAAGGGTACTTGGAAGATAGTCCATGCATGGTTTTGTCTAATGCACTACTACTCGAAGGGGTACCCACAGGGATTACAAGGGAGTCCAACAAGCGTGACCACATCTTGTATTTCCTGCATGAATTCCTCCCCAAATCCGCAGGTTTATGCGCTCAAAGACAGATCACGTGGTTTAAAGATGCTGGAATATGTCTCTAGCCAATCTTTTTTTTTTTCTAAAAATGGAGATCCCACTGGCCTTGGAAAGTGCTCTGATACCACTTGTTATGCTCTTGACCTGCAAGAAGATACCAGAATACCAAATATGCAAGAAATATACTCAAAACACAAAACAATAAGAAATAACAGCAAGTATTTTATTATTCAGAAAGGAAAGCAATGTTCACTTGCCTCTTTGGGGGGGCAACCTCCAATAGAGCTGGGCTCAAATACAAAATAAGACATGATGCTCCTTGAGGGGAGTCTCTATCCTTTATATAGGATTCATACATGCAATACCATGGGTCAATACTATGGTTCTTATTAATACCATCTATCTATTAATACCATGGCCCATTTGCAACTAACTATGGTCCCTTCTTTAAATGTGGGTCAACCACTTACAATTATTAATATGGGCTTTATTGACTCTTTACTTAACTATAACTATGACTCGATCCTATTACATAAATAAGGGGGTTAGGGTTGGACCCTAACACTAAGCCACTGGCCACAGTTCCCAGTCCCATGGAGGAAAATCAAGAAAGGCCCAAGTGAAAGGACCTTAGAACCTCGTAACATCACTTGAATAAAAGTTATGAGATATGAGGACTTTGATATTGCATAACCTAAGGGCTATACCAGTAGTCATAGGCAACAGTCATATGAGAAAGAAAACGATAAGGAGGCTAAGCACTAAGGGGTTAAAGGCATCAAAATTGTGATATTTCGTAAGATCTTTTTAATAATAAGTTACGGTATGAAAAGAATATGATATTGTTGTACAAAGGTATATGAATGCATATGAGGATGAATGCATCGACATCTAAGTAAATGTTTGTGAAAGGTTGGTGTCGCAGGAGTAATGGCGACTGTAGAGATCATTTGGCCAAGATAGAAAGGACCATGATTTTGTAGGGAGGAATGTTGGGCCTACCTTAAGGTGAGAAAGTTACCTATGATCTGCCTGTGCACGTGTCATAAATTAAATAAAGTGAATAGAATCCATCCTGAGGTACATTCAAGCTCAGATATCCTTCAATAATCATGGAGAGCCTCCTTCAGTGTGCAGGTGCACTGAGGATTTATTTCTCATTATGGAGAAGTATTCAGATACCCATTCTCATTAGTTATTACAACAACAGTGGCCTAGTCTACAACAACAGAAAGAAGAGCCATGCAGGAGTACACTCTTAGGTAGTGTGAATGGTAGAGTCATGGATAGCAGAGGAGACATCGACCTGTGTGTAGTAGAGGGACAAAACATAGGAGTGCAGTTGAGCACACTGGGAAAGCATCACTGTGTAGAGATAAGCTGTGTGGAGAGTTATGTGCTGACAGTGCACTACTGCGTGTGAGGCTAGGCAAGTCTACTCTATTGTGAAAGGATGATATTCCTAATCAAAAGAAAGATACCTTGAGAGATAGACATTGTTGTTGTGTGAAAGCCCAAAGGTGCCTATGGATTGGAAGAAGGCCGAGAAGAGTGTAATTCTATGTGCAGTGGACAAAGGACTATGAGAAGTATGATGTTGTGGTGGTGATAGTAGGTTGCTATAGAGTGAGAAGAGACAAAGTGCTGCGTGGGAAAAGGGATGAAGAGAACAAGGTTGATATCAGCTAGAGTGGCTACCAATAATAATGAACATTGAGTTCCTATTTGAGTGTGAGTTGGAGCTTGCATACAGGAATTTGGTGCTTCCATCTCTAGTGGGTGCTTGAGAAAGCTTGGGGGTTGGTTCCCAATGAAATTTTGTGTTTGCATAAATACAAGGAGTTGCAAGTTGGTGCTTGCAACAAATCCATGAAGTTGGTGCTTCACATGATGCTTCTGGTAAGCTAGACAGGTGTCTACAAATGGAGGGAGTTGGTGCTTCCTACTAGTGGGTACTAGTAAACAATCAAAGGGAGTTTATGCTTCCTGTGAGTAGTGGCTTACAAACATATTGATGTAATAAAGTAGGTTATCTTATTTTTACATCAATAAAAACAACACACTTTGATGGTTTTTCCCCGAAAGGGTTTCCACATAAAACCTTCGTGTCTCATATGTATACTGTTGATGGTGTTAGTGTCAGTCTTTGCAGCCTTCCTCCGGTGATCAAACATGCTCTTACAAAGTGATTTTAAGGTGTCAAGGTCAAATTTTGTCATTTCAGTGAGTCTTCAAGCAAAATTTGGTCACTAGGAATTAAGTCGAGGGTTTGATTTTACCCTTGTCAAAGTTGTCCAAATGTCGCTCTATGTCACTATTAAGCTGAGTCTATCATCATTCAGAGGGTTGTCATCATCATGTCAAGTTCCACTGGGTCATTTTGCACCTTGTTCATGCTTCAATTGCACCTAGGCAAGGTTCATTTCCCTCTCCTAGGGTTTTGAAGCTAATTTCTCTTGGACGGCCAAATCATTGGCAAAAATTGTATCTTGATGTTCATACACCTTCCCCTATCCTTAAAGTACCTTATCAAACAATTCCCATCACTGAGATCCCCAAAATTCCTCATTTTCGCACAAACCCTAGTTTCTTGCTATAACCTGGCAATTTTCTAGGATGGACATGTGTTTTGCCTTTTTGGACCCCTTCCCCTCACTCAATATCTGTGATTACACTTTCCCCTACTTCCTAACATCCCTCCCTACTTCTCAAAATTTCCTCAAGAATTTAGAAACTCCATATCCCCTTCATTTCGCTTCATTTCTACAAATCCCTTGTTCCACACATCGGGATAGGTTTCACTCAAATGAGGTTTTTGAGAAATAAAATATGAATTTGGGAAAATAGAGAGAGGATTTGTCCACAACATGCCAAGGAAGAAAAACCTCCTTCACTTTTTACACAGGTGTCATGGTTTTGGAGAAATCTCAAAAATATAGTTGCCTCGGGAGAATTGATGCACCTCTGAAGTGACCTTGGAAAAATCAAATTTTCTCCTAGGTTAGTTGGCCAAATGACTTTCTTGATGAGTCAAATGATAAATAAACACAAATATCTTTCCAATGAGCTATCATGAGCTCAATTTGGAGTTGAGGAAGGCATTCAAAAGTTGACTGTAACAGCACTCTGCCTTTAGGCAGCCTCATTTGGCACATTTTGACCAGTCTTTGGAGATTTGATCTTTGATAGGGAAAATGAACTCAAAATTGAAAAATTCTAGTTGGGTTGGAAAGTAGACTCAACGATCTTTCCAATGAGCTATCCTGCTCCCAATTTGGACACCGAGAAGGCCTCCAAACATCACATGCAAAAAGGTGCGACGCACATAGAGAGCGCAGCGCACTGGGAGAAAATTTCCAGTGTAAATTTACACTGGCGCGGCGCACATGGAAGGCGTGGCGCACAGAGCTGCCAAGGCTGATTTTTCTCAGAATTTGCAACCAATTGCCTTCAATCCCTTGAATTTTCCAGGTGGGGTCAATCTCTCAGTGTTTCATCCATTTTTGTGCTCAGTGACGGTGGTGTAATGGCGATAAAGGTTGAAACAAAGATTCATACCCAACACAAACAAATTTGCTGCCAGGGTTTCCGAGCTCACAGTTTTTTCACCAAGGACTCTCCTCCTTCCCCATTCTCCCTTGTTGTTCCATTTCCTACCCCCCACCAAATTGATCAATCCTACATTACATTCAATCCCAAACCCTAGCCCTTATTAAAATCCCCTCAACCCTATATAACTAATCCCAAACCCTAGACCTTATTCCCATATACAAAATCCCCCTCCTCTGCCTCAACACCACAGGTACAGGACAGAGGTAAGGATCCCATATAGGATGAGGGGCCTTCAGATGAGCATCAAGAGCAAGTGACAAGGAAGAGTCCAAATACTAGAGGACTCAAAAGGGAACTTCAGCAACAAAGGGAGAAAATGTCTTCAGTTGACCTAATTGCAGGAGAAATCAATGAAAATAGGGAGTTTTGGCTTGACAAAGTAAATTTCCATTTAAACAATCTTCTTGAGAGGGCCAAAAGAGGCAACAAATTTCAAAGACACATGGCTACTCATTGCTACACAAGGAATCAGGTCTCCAAAGTCAAAATCAAGCAGTTGAATAAAATACTCCAGGAAACCCTAATCAGGCAAAAGAGAAGGTTCAGTTTGATTTGCTTGCTTATGTTTCCCTCAGAGAAATACAAGAAAAGGACAAGAAAGCCTATGCATGAAGAGAGGCCATCAGGTGAAACAGGAAGCCGATTTCATCCTCATTCAGGATGATGATGCAGATGTGGAGAGCGCCTGACTTAGGATGACTATCCAGGAGCAACAATCAATGATTGAGTCCTTATCCCTTGACTTGGAGAGGGCCAAGTGGAACATGAAGTACCTGGAGCAGAGAAACAAGCAGCTTGAGGATCAACAGGCGATTATGGAGCTACAAAACATTCGTGAGCATCGCCAAACTGCTCAAAGGAGAAGAGTTGAGCTCACATCATTGGAGCAAGAGATCAATAAGGATTGGGAGGCCCATCTCAAGAGCGTGAACATGCACTTGGAGAGGCTACTGGACAAGGCCGATCAGGACCTTGCCTTACTGAGACACATGGCTTATCATTACAGGACACGAAACATGAGTGCAAGGGCCCGGATAAGGAGCTTGAAGGCAATATTGAGGAAAGCAACAAGAAAGGCAAAAGAGGCAAAATAGAAAGATCGGCTTCGAATCTTGGTTGAGGCTTCTTTGGCCCATCATAACACCCCATAGAGAACCTCTAGCCCAAATTTCAAGAAATTTGGGGAATTTTTGGTCACTTCACAATTTTTTGGGCTAAAAACAGGGATTTACTCCCTGTGCGCGGCGCCACTGGCGCGACGCTAAAATTCTAGAGCTCCAAATGAGGAATGGCTTGCATTTTTGGATTTAGCATGGAAAATCACGACTACTGGTGTCCGGGAAAGAAATTTTGACAAGATCTGAGTCTCCTAAAGGTCAAAAAACACCCAAAAATGGCCTCTCTGCCACTTTTTTGACACACAGAAAGCAGTCTTGGGAGAATGGAGATTTGGAGGGGAAAATGAGCACCAAATTTGAAAATTCCAGTTGGGTTAGAAAGTAGACAGGACAGGATTTCTAGCAAGCCCACTTGGGCACATTTTGGACACCTACAAGTGCCCCAAAATAGGCCCCAAAGTAGCATGACGCACAGAGAAAATGGCGCGGCGCACAGAGGAAAAATTGCCAATTTGCTTCCGTTTCGCGAAATTTCAGTTCGCGACTTCTCCAAGTGGGCCCACTCATCTACACTTCAGTTTTTTGGCACCAAAGGCGGCATTTAAAGTGTTTTTTCTCCAGATTGGCTTCCATCCATGTGGCGAAGGAAGGCAAACGGTCACCCAAAGCCAAATGTCATGTTTGTAGCGCTGCACCTGTAGCTGATGGTTGGCTCTCCATCTCCATTTTGTAATGATTCGAGTAACTCCCCAACCCTTGGGAATTCCATCTCTTTCTCACACATTCTATATATTGTATGCAAGTTATTTGCAAAGGTTTGGTTGGCTTGTAACTTCTGGGAGACTGTGGGAAAGAAACTTCGTTTCTTCATTGTGTATTTTTTACGGAGAATTAATGAAAGGCAGCGGCTCTGTTTCATGAGATTCTTGTGGTTGTGAGTGTAGCAAATGTGTCTCTTATGTTTTCATATGTATTTTGTTATGTTTCATAATTCAATTCATGTTCATCTCCAGTGAAATTTTCTAAGTGAGAATAGGTAGAATTCAATTTTATTGCTCTGCCTGTGGGAAAATTTCATGTTCAGTGTTATTCTTCAGTTGAAAAGGATCCATGCCACTATGCCCTTTTCACTTTCTTCAGCAATCTATTCATGCCACGTACTTCAAACTAAATTGTTACATTTTCCGCCTACCTTGCCTCACGGAATAATCTGTGCCTTTGTATTAAATTCTCTGTTCTTTGCTGAGCATCGATCCCATAACATCCCAGAAGCTCGGTCATTCATGAAAATTGTTTCCAGAATCCCTATTCACTTACTGGCCTAAGGTCAAATATTTCATTGTAAGTCATCTCAGACCGTTTTTTGCTTATCTATTCACTGAATGTGATTCGGAGAGAGCCCTCTCCTGTTCTAGTAGGGCTAGCTACCAGACTGAGCGTGGTTTGTGGTTACCCTAAATTTTGCCTTCCTTCAGCCTAGGGTAGATTTAGGTGCTAACATAGTGGCGACTCCATTAGGGAGAAAATGGTTTGCTTGAAGATTGGTTTGCCCCAGTACATCTATCAAGCTCAGATCTGATGGTTGATGGTGAACAACGATCAGACATAAGAAGACGGTTGAAATCATTCACCTAGCGACTCCATTCACTGAAGAATCCAACAATCGGTGCTTCATGGTGACTCCACTGCAGAGAGGTCAGTAGCTTTGAGATTTTCGAGATGGATCGGGTTGCAAGAAGATACGCTCCCATGAGCCGAGATCACATTCCAAGCTTTCCAAATAATATTCCAAAAGCAGATTGGTCAAGGAATTTGCCTACGTTTAAAGATGATGGTAAGAAGGACGTTGCTTTACATCTAGTTCGATTTCACATGCATATTCACAAGTTGAAGGTTGATTTTCCTGAAGATTGCTTAATGAAGATATTCATGGCCACTCTAGAAGGTGAAGCCCAATCTTGGTATGAAAGTTTGCCGTCTGCTTTTATTTACTGTTTAAAGGATTTTCATGCCATGTTCATTGAAAGATATAAAGACTCTTATCCATCATTAAATCTAGTTCATGACTTTTGCAAACATGCTTCTACTTTTATTGAAAGCCTTGAAAAATACTATGAGGATGATAATTTTATGGATGATGAGATCATGGAAGCCCTGGACGAAAATCCCTTTCAGCAGCGTAAAGACGATCATGAAAATTTGCAGCATGATCAAGATTGTAGTACGGTGGAATAGGAAAGAATTTTGCATCTTGACAGTCAACAGGAATTACATGAAATGGATCAGTAGTATGAGGAATATTTATTTACACCTTCACTTGAAATTAATGAAGACAATCACTGTTTGAGCGAAAGGAAACAAAAGGTATCATCTCCTTTGTCTGAAGACGAGATAGGTAAACTCTTGCATGGTTATGTTCCAGCTCAAGCTAAAGCGGATTTGCAGTGCACACATGGTCAAGAAAGTGTTGGTGAAACTTCTTCCTCTTTTGAAAGGGTGACAATCCGATGAACAGCTTTATAGATCAGCAGGTTAAAGAATTCCATATGGCTGAAAGTGATGAAAGAAAAAGTGTCATTTCGGATCTGTTCATAGAAGAAGACAGAGTTTTGGATCCAAATGTTCTCATGTCATCAGAACACAGTTTTCATGAAGAGGTAATCCAGTCAGCTCATGAACAGCAAGATGAGAATTTTGTTCAAGTAAGTGAAAAAGGTTCCTTGGATGAATCGTTGGTAGATGATAGAAATGTCATGCTTGGGTTTCAAGAATCATTCGAAGTTTCTTTTCTCATGATTGATGAATGCAAAGAAAATCTGGCTATCATATCATATGAAGGTGACCTACAATACATTCAGGCTACCGAAGAGCAGAACATTTAGGATTGTCTTTCAGACTCTTCCTCATATGTTTCATGTTTTGAAGTTTTCTTTGAAGAGGAAATCCACTCATCTGCTTGTTCAAAATTTTTTGAGGACCAGGAACATACTTTTTCTAAAGTACATTATGAAGGAAGATCAGAATCAAAAGAAAAAGACATCTTGTTTCCTCAGCAGGAGGTAAATCTTCATGTTTTTCATGATCCAATGGCAAATCTGTTACAGTCAGTAGTGAAGGTCATTATTGCAGTATTCAGTGATGAAGGAGATCATGGTCAATTATGTTTTTGGAGGCCCAGTTACCAGAATCTGTTGTTAACCAGAAGATCTAATCCGGAGAATCAATCAAGGAGGCATCTACTTGATTGGTTACATTGGAAGACACATTACACATGATTGTACATATTGCATTAGTACGTAGGTGGCTGTCATCATGATTTGAAACCCTCGAATCTTGATGGACTGCTGCCATTGAATAAGTTTTGTCAGTTCTTGTTTTAGTTAAGTCAGTCATGAGTCATTTCATTTTGCATAGAGTCAAGTTTTTCAGTCATTTCAGTTCGCATTGAGTCAGTTTGAGTCAAGTTTCAGTCAATAAATTGAGTCATGTTGGTTTGTCAGAATAATGGACTCCATAGCCCAATGGACGAAGGCACTGTCTGCTCACCCAAAGATCTGCAGTTCTTGGCACCTCCAAGGAGCTACCATCCCTATTGGAGCCAATGTTAGTGTCAGTCTTTGCAGCCTTCCTCCAGTGATCAAACATGCTCTTACAAAGTGATTTTAAGGTGTCAAGGTCAAATTTTGTCATTTCAGTGAGTCTTCAAGCAAAATTTGGTCACTAGGCATTAGGTCTAGGGTTTGATTTTACCCTTGTCAAAGTTGTCCAAATGTCGGTCTATGTCACTATTCAGCTGAGTCTACCATCATTCATAGGGTTTTCATCATCATGTCAAGTTCCACTGGGTCATTTTTCACCTTGTTCATGCTTCAGTTGCGCTTAGGTAAGGTTCATTTCCCTCTCTTAGGGTTTTGAAGCTAATTTCTCTTGGACGGCCAAATCATCGGCAAAACTTGTATCCTGATGTTCATACACCTTCCCCCATCCTTAAAGTACCTTATCAAACACTTCCCATCATTGAGATCCCCAAAATTCCTCATTTTCGCACAAACCTTAGTTTCTTGCTACAACCTGGCAATTTTCTAGGATGGACCTGTGTTTTGCCTTTTTGGACCCCTTACCCTCACTCAATCTCTAATATTACACTTTCCCCTACTTCCTAACATCCCTCCCTACTTCCCAAAATTTCCTCAAGAATTTAGAAACTCCCTATCCCCCTCATTTCGCTTCATTTCTACAAATCCCTTGTTCCACACATCGGGATAGGTTTCACTCAAATGAGGTTTCTGAGCAATTAAATATGAATTTGGAAAAATGAGAGCGGTTTTTTTCCACAACAAGCCAAGGAAGAAAAACCTCCTTCACTTTTTACACAGGTGTCATGGTTTTGGAGAAATCTCAAAAATATAGTTGCCTCGGGAAAATTGATGCACCTCTGAAGTGACCTTGGAAAAATCAAATTTTCTCCTAGCACAGTTGGCCAAATGACTTGCTTGATGCATCAAATGATAACTAGACACAAAGATATTTCCAATGAGCTATCATGAGCTCAATTTGGAGTTGAGGAAGGCATTCAAAAGTTGACTGTAACAGCACTCTGGCTTTAGGCATCCTCATTTGGCACATTTTGACCAGTCTTGGGAGATTTGATTTTTGATAGGGAAAATGAACTCCAAATTGAAAAATTCTAGTTGATTTGGAAAGTAGACTCAAATACCTTTCCAAAGAGCTATCCTGCGCCCAATTTGACATCGGGAAGGCCTCCAAAATCCACCTGAAAAAAGGTCCGACGCACATAGAGAGCGCGGCACACTGGGAGAAAATTTCCAGTGTAAATTTACATTGGCGCGGTGCACAGAGCTGCCAAGGCTGATTTTTCTCAGAATTTGCAACCAATTTCCTTCAATCCCTTGAATTTTCCAGGTGGGGTCAATCTCTTAGTGTTTCATCCATTTTTGTGCTCAGTGACAGTGGTGTAATGGCGATAAAGGTTGAAACAAAGATTCATACCCAACACAAACAAATTTGCTGCCAGGGTTTCCGAGCTCATAGTTTTGTCACCAAGGACTCTCTCCTCCTTCCCCATTCTCCCTTGTTGCTTCATTTCCTACCCCCCCACCAAATTGATCAATCCTACATTACATTCAATCCCAAACCCTAGCCCTTATTACAATCTCCTCGACCTTATATAACTATTCCCAAACCCTAGACCTTATTCCCATATACAAAATCCCTCTCCTCTCTCTCAGCACCACAGGTACAGGACAGAGGAAAGGAGCCCATACAGGATGAGGGGCCTTCAGATGAGCATCAAGAGCAAGTGACAAGGAAGAGTCCAAAGACTAGAGGACTCAAAAGGGAACTTCAGCAACAAAGGGAGCAGATGACTTCAATTGAACTAATTGCAGGAGAAATCAATGAAAATAGGGAGTTTTGGCTTGACAAAGTAAATTTCCATTTAAACAATCTTCTTGAGAAGGCCAAAAGAGGCAACAAATTTCAAAGACACATGGCTACTCATTGCTACACAAGGAATCAGGTCTCCAAAGTCAAAGTCAAGCAGTTGATGAAAATACTCCAGGAAACCCTAATCAGGCAAAAAGAGAAGGTTAAGTTGGATTTTCTTGCTGATGTTTCCCTCAGAGAAATACAGGACAAGGAAAAGAAAGCCTATGCATGACGATAGGCCATCAGGTCAAATAGGAGGCCGATTTCATCCTCATTCAGGATGATGATGCAGATGTGGAGAGCGCCCGACTTAGGATGACTATCCAGGAGCAGCAATCAGTGATTGAGTCCTTATCCCTTGACTTGGAGAGGGCCAAGTGCAACATGAAGTACCTGGAACAGAGAAACAAGCAGCTTGAGGATCAGTAGGCGATTATGGAGCTGCAAAACATTCGTGAGCATCTCCAAGCTGCTCAAAGGAGAAGAGTTGAGCTCACATCATTGGAGCAAGAGATCAATGAGGATCGGGAGGCCCATCTCGAAAGCGTGAACATGCACTTGGAGAGGCTGCTAGACAAGGCCGATTAGGACCTTGCCTTACTGACACACATGGCTTATCGTTACAAGACACGAAACATGAGTGCAAGGGCCCGGATAAGGAGCTTGAAGGCAAAATTGAGGAAAGCAACAAGAAAGGTAAAAGAGGAAAAAGAGCAAGATCAGCTTCGAATCTTGGCTGAGGCTTCCTTGGTCCATCATAACACCCCATAGGGAACCTCCAGCCCAAATTTCAAGAAATTTGGGGAAGTTTTGGTCACTTCACAAATTTTTGGGCAAAAAACAGGGATTTTCTCCCTGTGCGCGGCACCACTGGCGCGACGCTAAAATTATAGAGCTCCAAATGAGGAATGGCTTGCATTTTTAGATTTAGCATGGAAAATCACGACTACTGGTGTCTGGGCAAGAAATTTTGACAAGATCTGAGTCTCCTAAAGGTCAAAAAACACCCAAAAATGGCCTCTCTGCCAATTTTTTGACACACAGAAAGCAGTCTTGGGAGAATGGAGATTTGGAGGGGAAAATGAGCACCAAATTTGAAAATTCCAGTTGGGTTAGAAAGTAGACAGGACAGGATTTCTAGCAAGCCCACTTGGACACATTTTGGACACCTGAAAGTGCCCCAAAATAGGCCCCAAAGTAGCACGACGCACAGAGAAAATGGCGCGGCGCACAAAGGAAAAATTGCCAATTTGCTTCCGTTTCGCAAAATTTCGATTCGCGACTTCTCCAAGTGGGCCCGCTCATCTACACTTCGGTTTTTTAGCACCAAAGGCAGAATTTAAAGTGTTTTTTCTCCAAATTGGCTTCTATCCAAGTGGCGAAGGAAGGCAAACGGTCACCCAAAGCCAAATGTCATGTTTGTAGCGCTGCACCTGTAGCTGATGGTTGGCTCTCCATCTCCATTTTGTAATGATTCGAGTAACTCCCCAACCCTTGGGCGTTCCATCTCTTCCTCACACATTCTATATATTGTATGCAAGTTATTTGCAAAGGGTTGGCTGGCTTGTAACTTCTGGGAGATTGTGGGAAAGAAACTTTGTTTCTTCACTGTGTATTTTTTACGGAGAATTAATGAAAGGCAGCGGCTCTGTTTCATGAGATTCTTGTGGTTGTGAGTGTAGCAAATGTGTCTCTTATGTTTTCATATGTATTTCGTTATGTTTCATAATTCAATTCATGTTCATCTCCAGTGAAATTTTCTAAGTGAGAATAGGTAGAATTCAATTTTATTGCTCTGCCTGTGGGAAAATTTCATGTTTAGTGTTATTCTTCAGTTGAAAATGATCCATGCCACTATGCCCTTTTCACTTTCTTCAGCAATCTATTCATGCCACGGTACTTCAAACTAAATTGTTACATTTTCCACCTACCTTGCCTCATGGAATAATCTATGCCTTTGTATTAAATTCTCTGTTCTTTGCTGAGCATCGGTCCCATAACATCCCAGAAGCTTGGTCATTCATGAAAATTGTTTCCAGAATCCCTATTCACTTACTAGCCTAAGGTCAATATTTCATTGTAAGTCATCTCAGACCATTTTTTGCTTATCTATTCACTGAGCGTGACTCGGAGAGAGCCCTCTCCTATTCTGGTAGGGCTAGCTACCAGACTGAGCGTGGTTTGTGGTTACCCTGAATTTTGCCTTCCTTCAGCGTAGGGCAGATTTAGGTGCTAACAAATGGTGTGTGCTTATATGTTGATTTCATATCGTTTCCACTTGATATGTTGCTTATGGTTATATGGATGGTTGCCAAGTTTGAATAAGAAATATAAATTGGCATAAAAAGTTAGAATTAGCCTTAATATTGATTCAACCCCCCTCTCAGTATTAACATTGTTTCCAACAATTGGTATCAGAGCCTGTTTCATTCAAGAATAACTTAATCTCTAGAAGGTAGATCAAAGGGAAACAATGGCTAATCAAACTTAGCTAAGAACAAAATGAGTTTCATTCTTAAATGGATCAAAGTATGTATTCTAGAGGTTAGAATGGAAGCCTATTTAATGGCTTTGGATGTTGAAGTATGGCGCTCTGTGTTGAATGGAGAAAAGAGTGAGAAGAATGTAGAAGCCAAAAATATTATCATGAAAGGGATATCTAAGCCAGATGTTGATAAAGTGAGGCATTGTGACTCAGAAAAGAAAGTATTGGACAAACTGCAATTCTTGTATGGAGGAGATATCCATGTAGCTCAAGAAGAGGTTGAGGAGCCCTGCTACTCTAGCAATGAACCAAAACATGAAGAAGTGGCTACTCATCACACTCATGTTGATGATGAAGAAGTATCAAAAGGGAGACCATGTTGCTAAGAAGGTAAGATATTGTTATGTGATAAATGCAAAGAGATATGTCATTCATTATCTAGATTTTCATGTGAATCACTTGAAGATAGACATAATTTGCATCTAGTAGTAGTAATGAAGATAGAGCCATGTTAGTAGTAATAACAAATGAGGGATCCTCAAAGGAAGAAGAGAGATTCCCGGTTTGCTCATCCATAGGAGAAAATGAGAGTATATCCTGTGAAGAGAATAGGGGTATCACCAAAAGTGATGAAGATGGAATACCCCTTATACTTGTGGAAGACTCCATGGACATAAAGATGGGTTAAGATCTCTGTGGTGACTCAGCTAGCACCTCTAATAGTTAAGAGAAGAATTTGAATGAAAGGATCTACTTTAGAAAGAAGTCGATCTCTTCTCTAAAAGAGATCAAGGACCTATCAGAGGAAAATCTCAAGCAAAAAGAGAAATTGAAAATGTATGAGCTTGAGAATGAAAAGTTGAGCAAAACAATAGTTGATCTAAATGCTCAACAAGAAGAGGCTAACAGATTGCATGGGATGTTAACCATTCAACAAGGAGAAAGATAAGCTCACTATGAGATACTGCAAAATGAAGTAGTATCATTGAGACATGAATTAGAAAAATCAAATAAAGATTTGTCTTAGTATCAAAAGCTTGAGAGGAGCACAAAGGACTTGGATGAGATGCTTGTTAAGCAGAGCTCCCTGCTTATCAAGGTTGGTTCAGGTTTCAAAGAAGAAACTAGCTCCAAGAAGGGAAATACTGAAGGATCGACTTCCTAGGTAAAGGAAAATTTAGGTTCTAACAACAAAAAAATAAAATAAGTTGTTGAACTTCAGTAGTAAAGAGGAGAGCAGAAGAAGAGAGCTAAGCAACAACAAGATAGAATGCAAGGAAGTAATACAAAATCCCATGGAAGGCACATGAAGAACCAGCAGAGGCCCTTTCCTCCTCAAGGACAAATCCCTCAAATAAAAGGTATCTTCAGTCCTCAAAATAGTTTTTATGGCTATTTTTTTTCTTGCAATAATTTTTGACATAAATCCATAGACTATAAATGGCATGCAAGAAAATAAGATATGTTGGGTAGTACCAACCCAAGAATGCATAAAGTGGCTAGGAGAAGGCATGTTGGCGGGAGTAATGGCTTTGAAAATATTATTGTCAATGATAGCAATTCCTTTTCCCTGTTCTTAAGCCAAATCAAATGCTACATCTGTGGCAATTTTGGGCAGAAGGAAGTGAAATGTGAACATAACAGAACAAAGCCCACTTCACAGATGATGCAACAAAACCAAGCAAGTTAGACAGTGATATTGAGAATAGATAAAAGAGCAAAGGGAGCCAAGTTTGTATTCAACGCTCTATATGAAAAGGACTTGTTGAATAAAGGAAGGAGACAGCTCTCTGTGGTATCTAGCTGCAATGAGTGCAAGCTTCAGGTAATAAAAGGAGGAAACAACAACCTAGTAAATATATCCTTTCTAGCAACGAAAAAAGGGAGCAAGAGAATTTTGGTTAAGAAAGAGGACTTGAAGGAGAAGTTCCCTCTAGTCGTGTGCAGCGAAGAGAAAACCCAAACATGGGAAAAGAAAAGCTAGATGGTAATGCTTCTGTCAGGACTCAACCTTTGAAAGTTTGGAAGAAAAAGTAGGATGATCTCGTCAGGGGTAGTAGATCCTCTATTTCTCTTCTGTAAAAGAAGAGAATGGACTCAAGGGATGCCGAATAGGTCAGATGCTAGAAGCTAGAAGGCAATGACATAGAGGTGCATCTGATTGTTAAAGGTATGGTCGAGTCCCCTTGCTGATTATAGTAATGTATTTGTTTATTCTAAATGTATCAACATTAAAAGAGAGAGGAGAAGTGCAACCAACATGAATTCATAGGGAGTACACAACAATATCTTATGTTGTGGGAAGAAGAAGATGGGTTGCAACAGAAAGGTGGAATGACAGAAATCCCATAGTCAAGTCAAATCCACAAGATCAATCCCCACGTAGAAGAAAGGAAGTGGTTGTAGGAGATCAAAGAGGATTGGCTCAGGGGGAGCTTGTTTGGTAAGTAGTAGAATGCAATGATCATTAACCTCAAGAAGAAATATTGTTGAGTAAATGAAAGATTTGCACCTTCAGTGAAATACCCTTATTTCATTTAAGTTGTGAGTTTTATTATGCCTAGCAATATTTTGTTCATTAAACACAATTGGTTCAAGCTTTGCATGCCCCTTAACCTTCAAATGGTATCACTACGTCAATTCGTAGTCTTGGGTTCAAGTGGGGAAAACATGTTTGTGCAAATGATAATTTATTTCCTTATTATAGAAGTATGATCTCAGGTGGAGAAGTGATTAAAATGATCAGGAGAAGTGAGCATAGAGGATGAATAAAAAACATAAGGAATTTAGAATTGTAGAGAGTAAAAAAAGAGGCAGTATATGTTCAAGGTAAGCATACCACATATGTCCAGTTTATAGAGCAGCAACTAGACCCTCAGTGATTGCATGGGGAAGAAAAAGGCATCTTTTATCCCTTTTCCATTAATGTCAAAGGGGAAGAGAATTTGTGGAGAATTTGTGATGGCCCATGCAGAGGAGAGAAAGCCATTGGTGGATCATGCTTGGAGAAGTGTGGAAGAAACATGATGATTGGCCATCTTAGTGAAGTGATGAGGTTGAGGTGTTGCCATCAATGCCAAAGGGGGAGATTATTGGAAAGTTGGCATTGTCTGGATGGATAAAGGTTGCAAGTGTGTTGGAATTGATGTCAACAATCATGTTGGTAGATTTGTTGGGCAATTGACATTATCCAACTATTGGGAAGAGTGTTGGCATTAATGCCAACTCGATAGAATGGATTCTTGTGGCAACAGATGTTGGCTTTGATGTTCCCTAGCCTAGTTTTGATGGTAATTGGGATAGTTTGATGTGCTTGATGTTTCAAGCTAGAGGGGAGAGCCATGGTTGCTACAATGCTTTATAGAGAATCACATAGTAGTAATCTTATTGGAGAAGCCATAAAAAGACGCCTATGATTGTTGGGAGCGCCAGAATTTCGAGGAGGTTATGTCTCAAGAGATTAACTCAGATACTCTTGCAGTTGAAACAATTGGTTAGTGATGTGAAATATCTCTCTAATAGTGTGTGGAACCTTGCAAAATGCCTCTAAAGAGGATGTTCTAGGCAGAAGAAGGAGAGATAAGGTGGAAATAAAGACAAAAAGTTTGCAACCAATTTTCACGAAGCATATGGGCTACCAACCTACAGCAGACCTTCTCCGGTGGAAATTTCACTGAAAGAGATTTCCAATGGTATGTGGAAGTCCATGAACGGGTGCTAGAATAAAAAAATATTGATTCCAGAAGTAAGGACCTTGAAAGTCCTTAGGAGGAGGTTGTATTTTTGACCCCGAATTTCGAGACTTCGAAACTAGGTTAGCAAGTGAAATAAGGACCTAATATCGAAAGAAATGAGTGGGTCATATCAGAATCTCAGAGCTTCAAGAGGACAAAATATCAAAGGTCAGAATTTCAATGAGTCGAAGCAGGCTGGAACCTCAGAAGGACATAACATCGGGCTAAATATCGAAGCCAAGTTTCGATAGCTTGGGAACATCGGAACCTGACGAAACAAGACACATGACAACATTTTGGAACCTCAAATTGTTGGGACCTCGGTGATTTATTTAAAAAAGGACCTGAAATGGCATGAGGGAAGCATAACCTTAGAGTTTCGAAACATAAGGTTTTCAGAACCTCGTAAGTTCTTATGAATGAAATTATTTAAAAAGTGTCGAGGATGTGGAGAATAAAAGTTACAAAGGAAATTACTACAAAACCAAAGGTTCGAGTGACCCTTTCTCTCTCCTCAAGACAAGACACATTGTAGAAGTTGATTGGCCCTCAAAAGCTGACAAGGCAGATGACGTCAACATGACATGGTTGTACTATGGACATGTGGTAGTCAAATTCGACAAAATTGGGTTTCTTAGTAGGTTAAATCTGGGTGACATTTTTCACCACTAAGGAGATGCCATGTGGAGTTGATGAAATAAACATGATGTCATCTCATAGTTCAGAACTTCAGAGGTTGGAGTTTTTGTAACTCCTTCATAATTGCATTTGAAGAAAAAATTTGATACCAGGGACTTCGATTTTATGTTGGCACTTGGTCATGGAGTTCAAAGAACTAAGGACGCGAAGAAGTTCTAGCACCCAAGTGCTATGAAGTATTTCAGAGGTTGGAATTTCAAAATTCCTTTGAAACTCAAATATGAAGGAAGTTCTTATACAAGGAGCTCTGATGTGGAGGTGCTTGGTCATGGGAGACCCAAAGTACCGAAGGTGCAATGTGTGGTTATCACCTAAGTGCTATGAAGAATTTTGAAGATCAGAGTTTCATAACTCCTATGAAAATGCTTTATGAAAAATTTATGATGAAAGTGGCTCTGATGTATGTAGGCATATGGACGTAGAAACCCAAAAGAACCAAGGGCGAGATCAGTCAACAAAGGAAGATATGCCCCTAACAGGATCTGAAGGCTTTAGCATCATAGCACTAAGTCGCTGGTCACAACGCCTAGTCTCATGGAGGATAAATTGGAAAGGGCAAAAAGAAAGGATCTCGGAACCTCGTGAGCTCATAACATCACTTAAATACAATTTATGAGATATGAGGACTATGATATTGCAACACCTAAGGGATATATTGGTGGTCACAGGTAGCAGTCATATGATAAAGAAAACGATAAGGAGGCTAACGCTAAGGGGTCAAAGGCATCATAATTGTAATATTTTTTAAGATCTTAATAATAATAATTTAGAAAATGAAAAAACTACGGTATTGTTTTACAGAGGTATATGAAGGCGTATGAGGATGAATGCATCAACAACTAAGTAAATGCGTGCAGAATGTTGGTGTCATAGGAGTAATGGTGACTATAGAGATCATTTGGTCAAGAAAAAAACGACAACAATTTTGCAAGGAAGAGTGTTGGGCATGCCTTAAGCTGAGAAAGATACCTTTGATCTGCCTGTGCATGTCTCAGAAATTAAATAAAGTGCAAAGAAGCCATCCTGAGGTACAGTTAAGCTCAACGAGCCATGAATAAGAATTGAGAGACTCCTTGAGTGTGCAGGTACACTAAGTATTTATTTCTTAATATGGAGAAGTATTTAGATACCCACTCTCAGCGGTTATTGCAGCAACAGTGGCCTACTCAGACGCAACAATGAAATGGAGAGCCATGGAGGAGTGTACTTGGGATATGATGTGACACCACTTGTATTTTTGAAAAATGAAATGATAAGCTAGTGTATTGCACCTTTAAAACTTTAGTATGCATAGTTACATAGTCATAAGGATCAAAATGTACTTTAGGAATCATTTTGGAACATTTTACCTAATTACTACTCCCATACTGATGAACTAGGTGATGAAATGGATCTTTTTGATGACTTGACCTAGTAAAGGCGCCTAATGAATTTACAAATTGATGATTTTGACCTTTGTACCTTGTAGTATGAATGACCATGAGATGATGACTGAAATGGTGATCAAGACACTTTACTCATGACCTAACACAAGGAGTGATGACATGATCAAGATGGAATTTTGTGACCATGAAATGATGGGAGCAGTAATATACCTAGACATACTAACCCATGATCAAATTTTTATTTGAAAACTCATTTGAAACTATAACAATTTGACCTAGGACCCTACCAACCATATTGAAAGATTACATTTGATCACTAGTGACTCATAGACACTAACAACACATACTAGATAATTTAACTTTACTAGGGTTTAGCGACAACACCCTAGATTTCCAGATACCATCATTCTAGAATCTCAGACAAGGACTTCCGTAAAATCCTAAAAACTCATGACCATCAATGACTAGGTCAACACACATATCTAGGAATTCATAACCATACATAAGCATATCATATGTCCATAAATACATTTGACCTAGACCAACCTAGGACTTCAATCAAAAGGACATATCTATATATATGCTTAGATTTCATTATCATGAAAAATACATTTCATATCATGTGTTAGTCAAACCCAACTTCACAACAATATCAAATAAGAGTTAGACACACAATCAATTTGATTATACTAGGGTTTGATCAGTCAACACACACATACCAAGTAAATCAATTCTAAGACAATGTAAGGGTCTTGCTCACACATTCCACCAAACCCCAATGAGCTAGGGTTCCAATGTAGAATCACATATTCCACCAAACCCTAATGTGCTAGGGTTCCAATGTAGAGACATAGCAAACCCAACATTACCAAAACTTCAAAGGTTTGAGATTTTAGACCTCATCATTCAATCCTAACAAGTTAGGATTTCCCGATCATACCAAAATCCCAAACATGACTTCATCAATAAAACTTCAACTAACATTTCACAATATCCCTAAGAAACTTAGGATTTCATACATTCACATTACAATACTCTTTTATTAGGGTTTTCCAGAGCCTGTCTAGGGTTCTACATAGTCAATCAAGAATATGAGTGGGGTGGGTAGATTTATCAAGAGATGAATCACCCAAACAAGGATCACTAGGATTCAATACTGTTATTAATAACAAGGTTAGTAATATATCATCAAATGAATAATCCTTTCAATCAATGTATTCAAAGCATACCTTTGTTTCTTGACTAACCTTGTCTTGAGAGATCCTACTTCTTGCATATTTTTTCCCTTTGTTTCTCGACTACCCTTGTCTTGATAGATCCTCCTTCTTATGGATGTTTTCCCTAATCAAGACAATAGAGGGATAATAGTAATTAGTATTAACATAATCAAAACTAAATGAATACATGAACCCAAAACTAAAAAGGCATGAGATACTTACCTTTTTCTGGAACAATCTCATCAATGGCCAAGAGATCATCCCTGAGTCTAGCTATCTTCACAAAGAGTGTTTCCATAGTATTTTTTTTAGTCATCTTCGTAGTCCTCAGCTCATTCTTCAAACTTGCTACTTGACCAATGTTCTTAACATTGAATAGCTTTGACAAGGCTTCATGCATCTCCTGAGCATGATCAATGTTACCTATGAATGGGACAATATTGTCTTTTATCCCTTTTACCATCAGAGTCATAGCCACCAATTATGTAGGAATTTACAGGGTAAGTTCTTTAGATAGAACACTAAAGGACACCGCTCACAAACAAATCACAGGTCAGTACACCAGTATTCTTAACGTGGTTAAAACCCTCAAAGTAGGAAATAGTCCACGACCTGAGCCAAGCAACCACTTCAAGGAAATTATTAATGTAAAAGAAAGAAAATTTACATAAGCTTCTCTCATGAACGGTCACCTTACAAATGACCCTCCATTCTCTTTAAATAGAGATCATGGACCAACCGAGTGTTAAGCCTTGGATCAAGTGTTGGTAATACCGAGGAGATAATGAACCTTGGATCACTTCATGTCTACAACATATCAAACATATCATGACCATCAGATGGTAAGTTACAAAAAGTACATAGTAAAGAAACAAACTTTACCTAACTATACACTGGACCAAGTCATACTTAACTATTTCCTATGTGTCGGAATATCCTAACATCGCCCCTTAAGAAAAACTTGGGATAGGATTGAAGGATGTACAAAGATGACACAATAGGAGAAGGAAGGAGGCATTAGATCCAATCCCCCCTTAGTGACAACTTCCTAAACTCCAACCATAAATTGAAGTTTAGTAAACTTCGCCTCTATGAGAGCCTTTGTAAAGATGTCTGCAACTTGATCATCGGTTGAACAATATTGCACTTCAAGAACGTGGTCATGAATGAGCTGTCTGATGAAGTGCATGTGTAGTTCAATGTGTTTCTTGAATTGATGCTGGACTGGATCTTTGCATAGTTTAATTGAACTTTGATTATCACACCAAAGTGTAGTCGGATGCTGCTACTGAAAACCAAACTCTGACAGGATCTAATGAAGCCACAGGGCTTTCTTACTAGCTTCCATGGCACCACGATACTCTGCTTCTACTGAAGAAAGAGAAATGGAACTTTGTTTCTTGGAAGACCATGTAATAGGTCCAGAACCAAGAGTGAATACATAACCTGCGGTAGACTTTCAATCATCAGGGTCACCATCCCAATCAGAATCAATGAAACCAACCAATAGAGGAGATGCTTTTGCACTGTAATGAATCCCAAACTGAAATGTACCTCGAACATAATGAAGTATTCTTTTAGCTTCTTTCCAATTACTTTCATGTGGGTTTTGTATAAACCAAGCAATAAGGCCAATAACAAAGGAAAGGTCAGGATGGCTATGGATCAGATACAAAAGTTTTCCAACAAGCTAACGATATAAGGTAGCATCAACTTCAGGGGAAGTACAAGTGACCGAAAGTTTGGCTCCAAACTAAAAGGGAGAAGGGGTTGCCTTATAGTCTTCCATGTGAAGTAGAATATCACAGGCATACTTGGACTAGGAAAGGGAAATACCTTCTTTGGATTGCAAGACTTGAAGACCAAGAAAATAATAAAAGTGTCCTCAATCTTTCATTTCAAACTTCTTTTTAAGGCTAGACTTCACATGGTTTATAAGGTTGGGATCACTTCCAGTAAGGATAAGATCATCAACATAAAGAACAAGAATGATAAGAGACTTACCCACTTTATTGGTGTAGACAGTATTGTCATTTGACACCTAGAAAAGCCAGTATCTAAAAGAAAGCTATCCATTTTGGCATACCAAGCTCGAGGGGATTTCTTGAGACCATAAAGGGATTTCTTAAGCCGACATACAAGGCTGGAGTCTGTTTGTATAAAGCCAAGAGGTTGTTCCTTATAGATTTCTTCATGCAAGTCCCCATGCAAGAAGGCAGATTTAACATCCATCTGATGGACTTCCCATTTGAAAGAGGCAACAAGGGAAAGAACAAGGTGGATAGAGTTCATTTTGTATGTCCTTCATTCCTATCCCAAGTTGTTCATAAGGGGGGATTTTAGGATATTAAGACAAAATGTACATAGTAAAGAAACACACTTTACCTAACTATACACTAGACCAAGTTATACTTAACTATTTCCTATGTGTCAGAATATCCTAACATCCCCCCTTAAGAACAACTTGGGATGGGATTGAAGGATGTACAAAGATGACATAATAGGAGAAGGAAGGAGGCATTAGTGCCTAATCAACTGGAATATGGGCCCATGCTTAACTTACAAAAGCACGAAAGTTACTTACATCTAGTTTAATTGAGCTCCATGCTTCTTCTAGAGTGATATTCTTTAAAACCTTAGTAGGAGTGCGATTTACTATGTAATTTTCATAGTTAATTGCTTCTGCCCAAAAATCAAGACTAAGTCCTTTATATTGAAGCATACAATTAGCCATTTCCTTTAAGGTGTGATTCTTCCTTTTAGCTACACCATTTTGTTGTGGAGTATATGGAACAGTATGTTGCAATTGAATTCCATGCTCAGTGCAAAAGTTGATGAATTTTGTAGGTTTTAACCTCGTATAGAAATTACCTGCATATGAATTCTAAAACACATAAAATAAAAAATGTGAGAGCATAACACATAAAACACATATACACAAATATTTTCCCTTGGATACAAAATCGGGACTACCTGCTTGATTTTTCATTATATTCCTTTCAATGTTATAATACATATTTATACATGCCAAAGCATCCAATACCATGGACCGAAAACCATCGCGTCCAAAACCATGGACCGAAAACCATCGCGTCCAAAAACATGTGTGAAAATCATGCACAAAACCATAGGTGGGTCCACCCAACCTAACATAGGTTCCAAAACCAAAATTTTCATAGAGTGGGGTTACCTACACCCCTCAAACCCCATGTGACTCCCCCCACTATGCAATTGGCACAACGAAGGGGGGGCTTTGCCCCCCCTCTAACCCTTTGGTTAACTACGTGGGCTAGTCGTGGAAATAATATAACACAACCCAACATTCTCCCACTTGTTGATTTCTTTCCACAAGGGGCCAGAAGAGAGCTTAGTAATTGTTTCTCTACACCAAGAGAACTTCTCAGAGCTCACATATTTTGTCAATGCATTTGCAGTATTCTTCAAAGTTTCCATCTTTACCAGCAACACCTTTTTGTCTTCTATCATATCCCTCACAAAGTGATACTGAACATCAATGTGCTTTGTCTTTGAATGATATGCAGGGTTCTTTGCCAAGAAAATTGCACTTTGGCTGTCACAGTCTATCCTTATAGCTCCCTGTACTAACCCCATACTTGAACACAATCTATGAAACCAAACTGCTTCCTTGCTTGCATGAGTGGCTGCCATGTATTCTACCTCTGTAGTTGATAGTGCCACTACAGATTATTTCTTACTCATCCAACTAACTACACCTCCAAATAGGTTAAACACATACCCACTTGTAGATCTTCTCTGATCCAAATCTCCATCCCAGTCTACATCAACAAAGCCACGAATATCTAACACTATGTCCAATCCTGGTCTTCCTTGGTAGCAAAACATAATCACTAGTGCCACACAAATACCTGAAAACCCGCTTCACTGTTGTCCAATGCTCCTTTCCTAGTTTTGACATAAACCTGCTCAATACTCCCATTTCATGTGCAATGTCTGGTCTAGTACAAACCATTGCATACATCAGGCTACCAACTACACTTTCATATGGAACACGAGACATGTCCTCTTCCTCTTCTTGTGTCTTGGGACACTGTTCAGCAGATAACTTTACACCTACAGGAATAGGAACCTTCACCGGTTTACTATCCTGCATATTAAATCTCTACAATATTGTCTCGACATACTTCCTCTGGTTTAACTAGAGCTTCCTCTTTGCCCAATCTCTTTTAATTTCCATGCCCAAAATATAGTTTGCAGCACCAAGATCTTTCATGTCAAATTTGGAGGACAATTGGGTCTTCAAATCCTGGATAGTTTCTTTGTCATTTCCAACTAGAAACATATCATCCACATACAAGACCAAATAAATAACATGGTCACCAATTAATCTAAAATATACACAGAGATCTGCTTTGCTTCTGGTGAAGCCAAGTCCCCATATAAATGTATCAAATTTCTGTTACCACATCCTTGGTGACTGTTTTAACCAATACAGAGACTTCTTTAACTTGCATACTAGTTCTTTCTTACCCTTCACCGCAAAGCCTTCAGGTTGCTTCATGTAGATTTTCTCTTCCAGATCCCCGTGAAGAAATGTTGTCTTCACATCCATCTGTTCTACCTCAAAATCAAAAGCAACGACAATAGATAAAAGTAATATAATAGAAGTTACCTTGGCAACAAGAGAAAAAATATCACCAAAATCAATTCCCAACACCTGGGAATAACCTTTTGCTACCAACCGAGCTTTATATTTCTCCACCTTTCCTTCTGCATTTGTCTTCTTCTTGAACACCCATTTTCTGCCATTGGGTTTCCTTCCAGCCGGCAACTCCACCAGATCCCAAGCCTCATTTTTTTGCAAAGATGTCATTTCATCAACCATGGCCTCTTTCCAGAGTTCTCCATTCTCTGAATCTACTGCTTCCTTCACAGTTCTAGGATCATCATCAGTAATAGATAAAGAAAAATTTGAACAGAAAGTAGATGGACTATACCTTTCTAGCGGCCTTCTTTCTCGAACTGACCTTCTCACACTCGGGGTTTGTGGCTCTTCATCTTCTGATTTCTCCTCTACTGTAGAGTCTGATTCTTCCTCTTTTAGCTCAAACTTTATTTTCTAAGGTTCCTTTGGTTGGACTTCATGTTTAATCACATCTTTCACCTCTCTGAACACCACATCTCGGCTGTACACAACCTTCCTTGTTACTGGGTTCCAAAGCTTATAACCCTTTAAACCATCCTTATACCCAATAAAGATGCACTTTTTAGATTTATTATCCAAATTGGTTCGTTTCTCCTTTGGAACATGTACATATGCATCACATCCAAATACCCTCAGATGTGAAAGAGAGGGTTTCTTACCAGTCCATACCTCTTGTGGAGTTTTATCCTCCAATGCTAATGAAGGTGATCTGTTGACCAGGTAACATGCTGTCACCATCGTGTCTGCCCAGAATTCCTGTCCTAACCCAGCACCACTAAGCATGCTTCTTTCCCTTTCCATCAACATCTTGTTCATTCTTTTTGAAATTTGCTGAGGTGTATATGGAGTAGTCTTCTTCCGTGCTATACCACAGTTCTTACAAAATTCTTCAAATTCCTTACTGTAGAACTCTCCACCGTTATCTGTCCTCAGCACCTTTATCTTCTTCTTTGTCTAGTTTTCCACTAGAGCCTTCAATTCTTTAACCCTGTCAAAGACTTTAGATTTCTTCTTAAGGAAATATATCCATGTATTCCTTGAGAATTCATCTATAAATGATACATAGTACACAGACTTACCTAGTGATGGAACCTTCACAGGTCCAAACACATCATTGTGCACAAGTTCTAATATCTGTTTCACCCTCTTACCACCATAGGGGAAACTCACCCGATTCTTCTTCCCATACACACAATTTTCACAGAAATCAAAATGCAGAGAGCTATTACTCATACCTTCTACCATACCTTTACCATGAAGTATTTGAAGGCCCTTCTCTCCAATATGTCCAAGCCTTTGATGCCACAGCATGGTCTTCTCTCTAGAGACCACTAGATTTTCTGCTCCATTTTCAGGAACCACAGAACTGTTGCACCCATCAACAACAGTGCTACCTTGCAGCTTGTATAGAGTTCCAATTTTAACTCCCCACATCAATACCAGTGCCCCCCGAACCATCTTGCATGTATCCTTCTCGAACACTGTTTTTACACCTACATCATCCAGCTTGCTTACAGAAATCAGATTTCTGGACAATGTAGGAATATGCAGAACACTCGGAAGTGTTCTAACCCTTCCATCTTTCAACTTCAACTTTACTTTTCTGTGACCAATGATTCTAGCCTTCCTATCATCCCCTAAGAAGATATCACCACCATCGTATTTCTCATGCTCGCAAAACCACTCTCTATGGGGAGTGAAGTGATAGGATGCACCTGAGTCAATCAACCATGCCTCATGATCTACATGTGTACTTGAAGAAGCCAAGTACACATCCCCACCCTCATCTGAGGTGGTTTTCGCCTCTGCAGAAGGAGCATAATCAGATATCTTTCCTTTTTCAGGAGCTTTAGATGTATAGTCCCTTTTGTAGTGCCCTTCCTTTACGCATTTCCAACACACCACCTTTACAGGTTTTCCTGGAGATTTAGATTTCCCTCTAGATTTAGATCTCCCACTCGATGACTTATTTTTGTTTCTATTCTGGGACCATCCTTGTACAAACAAGGCATCGCCATTCTGGCTCTCCATATTTTTTCTTCTCATCTCCTCCATCAGCAAGGATGAGACTATTTCATCAAACTGCAAGGCAGTTGCATTGCTACCTATTGCAATAACCAGACTATCCCACGAATCTGGTAGAGAACACAACAAACTAATGCACTTATCTTCATCTGAAATTTTAATATCAACAAACGATAACTGACTTACCACAATATTAAACGCATTCAGATACTTTATCATTGAGTCTCCATCTTTCATCCTCAGGTTATACAGCTTTTTCTGTAGGAACAATTTATTCACCAGAGACTTAGATTGGTACAAAGTCCCTAACTTGTCCAACAAAGCCTTAGCCGTAGCTTCCCATGATACATTCAACAATACTGAATCTAAGACACACAATCGTATTGTGCTCTTTGCCTTCCGATCTAACTTTTTCCATTCTTCATCGGACACTCCCGTTGATTTAGTACCCGGATCTACTGCGATCCACTAATATTTATCCACCAACAGGTCCTCCATCTTGAGTTTCCACAACTCAAAACTCTAACCATTAAATTTCTCGATCTCTATCTTTCCACTGCTCGCCATCTTCTTTCACCACCAAAATTGATCTCACAGATCTCCCACTGAACAGGGTTTACCACAAACCCGAGCGAAACCCCTCAACAACAAAGGCGTTCCCTTGAAGCCAAAACATCTCTGATACCAAATGTAGTTTTTAACCCCATAAAAAAATTACTTGCATACGAATTCTAAAACACATAAAATAAAAAATGTGAGAGCATAACACATAAACACACATATACACAAATATTTTCCCCTGGATCCCAAAACCGGGACTACCAGCTTGATTTTTCATTATATTCCTTTCAATGTTATAATACATATTTATACATGCCGAAGCATCCAATACCATGGACTAAAAACCATCGCGTCCAAAACCATGGACCGAAAACCATCGCGTCCAAAAACATGTGCGAAAATCATGCACAAAACCATAGGTGGGTCCGCCCAACCTAACATAGGTTCCAAAACCAAAATTTTCCAGGGCGCTACCCCGGACCCCATAGAGTAGGGTTACTTGCACCCCTCAAACCCCCTGTGACCTCCCGCTATGCAATCGGAGCAACGAAGGGGGGGTATCTGCCCCCCCTCTAACCCCCCGGTTAACTACGTGGGCTAGTCGTGGAAAGAATATAACACAACCCAACAAATTTGTTGTTAACATATTCTCCACCATTATCAAATCTTAGATTAAGAATTTGATGTCCAGATTGTTTCTCAAAAAACGCCTTAAAGGCCAAGAACATGTTAAAGACTTCACCCTTGAGTTTTAAGATGTATACCCAAGTGCATCTAGACAAATCATCAATGAAAATTAAGAAATACTTGTAGCCAGAGAATGAAACAACTGGAATTGGACCACATAAATCACTATGCACAAGTTGTAAAGGGGTTGAGGCATGCCAAGAGGAACGTTTTTGAAAACTATCCCGATGATGTTTTCCGAGTACACATCCGGAACAAACACCATCTCTTCAAGATACCATAGGAAGACCTGTCACCATATTTTCTTTACATAGATTTTGAAGGGAGCGATAGTTTAAGTGACCAAATTGCTCATGCCAAAGTTTGCTCACTTCATCATTATGAGAAACAAATACCGAGGGAAGATTTGATGACCCAAATTTGTTAAACTTATACAACCTTGTAGAATCATCATTAATGCCAGTAGCTAAAATCTGTCTAGGATCTCTTAGGTCCTTAATTACAACATCATGAGGTGAAAATTCAATAGTTTTACCTTCACTTGAATGAGTTATCTAATACACAGATAGAAGGTTGCAGGATAAGGTAGGAACACATAATACATCTTTAAATTGACCATTGTCTAGATGAATAGTTCCAGTCCCTACAACACTAAGAGAACTATCATCACCAACATATATATTTTTGGTGTTACAATCATTTAAAGAAGAAAAAATATCTTTGTTTGTGGCCATGTGATAAGAAGCCCCAGAATCAATGAGCCACTCAAGAGGATGAGAAGAATAATATGCATTTATTGAATTGAGGCTTCTGTGATCCATATCAAGTTTAAGAGAAGATCTTCAGCGAATATCACAAGATAAATCATTTGTCGACGCGTTTCGAACCAACCAGTGTGGTTCATCGTCAGGACAAGTTGAAGAAACAGATCCATCTTAGCATGTTAAATAGTCTGAGCAGAGACTCCAACGGCTAACATGCTAAGCTGGATCTGTTTCTTCAACTTGTCCTGACTATGAACCACACTGGTTGGTTCGAAACGCGTCGACAAATGATTTATCTTGTGATATTCGCCGAAGATCTTCTCTTAAACTTAATATACATTTAGTGCATAACCAGATCGATATGCTAGACAACCACATGCAGAAAGTGTTATTCCTGAAGATGAAGTTGAAGTTGAAGAATGCTCCAAATGGGTGTTATGCCTCTTCATTGCTGCTTCCAAGGCATCCATCTTCTTAAAGCATTTGGATTCTAAGTGGCCATCACGATTACAAAAGTTGCAATTTCTATCAGTCTTCTTCCCTTTGTTTTTATTTGCCTTACCATTTTGCTGAATTGATTTTTCATTTTGAGACTGAAATTGCTTAAGACCCTTGTTTAGTTTAGGAGCATTCTTTTTAGGATGCTACTTCTTAGGATTCTTTGAATTTGGTTGTTGTTGGGCTGCTAAGGCTTTATTAGAAGAGTTTTTAGTATTAAGAAGACCAAGATATAAGATTTTTTCTTGTTCTCTTATTAAAGAATCACAAAAGACATCAAAGGGGGGATAATTTTTTTTTCTTTTTTTTTTTTGGCTCACTGAAGCTTTAGAGTGCGTGCTTACTTGAAAAAACTTTTTTTGCCTACAAAACAAAAATAAACCACACAACCCAAAATGAACATGCAAAACAAATCCAAGCCTTACGACTCAAAGTTAGGTTTGGTCAGAAACTAAATATTTTCCTCAATGTTTCTGATTTTCCGAGATCACACTTAGGCGTAGCGGAAAAGAGCATACGCATGAGAAAAATCCTTTCTTTTTGTTTTTGGTTTGCCCAAATCGCATAGAGTCACAGGGAAAAGAGCATACATAGAAATGAAAGGTATAGATCCAGTAAATAAAAAATTTATAGAGGACTATAAACCGAAATAAACAGAGAGATAAATAACTAAAACTGCAAATAAAGATTGTATACCTCCAAATCTTAAAAATAACGTAATTAGGGCTACCGAAAACTTTTTCACGTGAAACGAAAGCGGTTCCTCAATGGAACAGATGCTCCTAACACAATAAAGCAACCCTCTCAGCCTGAAAGCAGTCAAAAACAGTAGATCTAGGAAATGACAATCGGACGTAGTTGTACCGGCTTCAGATTTGGATCACCAATGGATGCGGCCCTCGAATAGCTCTGATACCCTGTAGGAATTTACAAGGTAAGTTCCTTAGATAGAACACCAAAGGACACCGCTCACAAATAGATCACATATCATTCTTGACATGGTTAAAACCCTCAAAGAGGGAAACAGTCCACGGCCTGAGCCAACACGGCCACTTCAGGCAATTTTTTAATGTAAAAGAAAATTTACATAAGCTTCTCTCATGAACGATCACCTTACAAATGACCCTCCATGCTCTTTAAATAGATATCATGGACCAATTGGGTGTTAAGCCACAGATCAAGTGTCGGTAATACCGAGGAGAGAATGACCATTAGATTGTAAGTTACAAAAAGTACATAGTAAAGAAACACACTTTACCTAATTACACACTAGACTTGTAGGTTTTAACCCCGTACAGAAATTACGCGCATACGAATTCTAAAACACAAAAAATAAAAAATGCGAGAGCATAACACATAAAACACGTATACACAGAGATTTTCCCCTCGATCCCAAAACCGGGACTACCAGCGTGATTTTTCATTCTATTCCTTTCAATGTTACAATACATATTTATACATGCTGAAGCATCCAATACCATGAATGAAAACCATCGCGTCCAAAACCATGGACTGAAAACCATCACGTCCAAAACCATGTGGAAAAAATCATGCACAAAACCATAGGTAGATCTGCCCAACCTAATATAGGGTCCAAAAACAAAATTTTCCGGGGCGTTGCCCCAAACCCCATAGAGTGGGGTTACTTGCACCCCTCAAACCCCCTGTGACTCCCCCCGCTATGCAATCAGTGCAACAAAGGGGGGGCTCCGCCCCCCTTCTAACCCCCCGGTTAACTACGTGGGCTAGTTGTGGAAAGAATATAACACAACCCAACATTCTTCCACTTGTTGTTTTCTTTCCATAGGGGGGCACAAGAGCTTAGTCATTTATCTAGACCTGCAACACCCATTGTTTCTCTACACCAAGAGAACTTCTCAGAGCTCACAGATTTTGTCAATGCATCTATAGTATTCTTCAAAGTGTCCACCTTTACCAGCAACACCTTTTTGTCTTCTATCATATCCCTCACAAAGTGATACTGAACATCAATGTGCTTTGTCTTTGAATGATATGCAGGGTTCTTTGCCAAGAAAATTTCCCTTTGGCTTTCACAATATATCCTTATAGCTCCCTGTACTAACCCCGTACTTGAACACAATCTTTGCAACCAAACTGCTTCCTTTCTTGCATGAGTGGCTACCATGTATTTTGCTTCTATAGTTGATAGTGCCACTACAGATTGTTTCTTACTCATCCAACTGACTACACCTCCAAATAGATTAAACACATACCCACTTGTAGATCTTCTCTGATCTAGATCTCCAACCCAGTCTACATCAACAAAGCCATTAATATCCAACACTCTGTCCAATCTTGGTCTTCCTTGGTAACACAAACCATAATCACTAGTGCCACGCAAATACCTAAAAACCCGCTTCACTATTGTTCAGTGCTCCTTCCCTGGTTTTGACATAAGCCTGCTCAATACTCCCACTACATGTGCAATGTCTGGTCTAGTACAGACCATCGTATACATCAGGCTACCAACTACACTTGTATATGGAACACGGGACATGTCCTCTTCCTCTTCTTGTGTCTTGGGACACTGTTCAACAGATAACTTTACACCTACAGGAATAGGAACCTTCAACGATTTACTATCCTGCATATTAAACCTTAGCAATATTGTCTCGACATACTTCCTCTGGTTTAACCAAATCTTCCTCTTCATCCGATCTCTTTTAATTTCCATGCCCAAAATATAGTTTTCAACACCAAGATCTTTCATGTCGAATTTGGAGGACAAATGGGTCTTCAAATCCTGGATAATTTCTTTGTCATTTCCAACTAGCAACATATCATCCACATACAAGACTAGATAAATAACATGGTCACCAATTAATTTAAAATACACACAGTGATCTGCTTTGCTTTTGGTGAAGCCAAGTCCTTGTATAAATCTATCAAATTTTTGATACCACATCCTTGGTGACTGTTTTAACCCATACAGAGACTTCCTTAACTTGCATACCAGTTCTTTCTTACCCTTCACCACAAAGCCTTTAGGTTGCTTCATGTAGATCTCCTATTCTAGATCCCCGTGAAGAAATGTTGTCTTCACATCCATCTGTTCTACCTCAAAATCAAAAGCAGCAGCAATAGATAAAAGTAATCTAATAGAACTTACCTTGACAACAGGAGAAAAAATATCACCAAAATCAGTTCCCGACACCTGGGAATAACCTTTTTCTACCAACCGAGCTTTGTATTTCTCCACCTTTCCTTCTGCATTTGTCTTCTTCTTGAACACCCATTTACTGCCAATGGGTTTCCTTCCAGCCGGAAACTCCACCAGATCCCAAGCCTCATTTTTGTGCAAAGATGCCATTTCATCAACCATGGCCTCTTTCTAGAGTTTTCCATCCTCTGAATCTTCTGCATCCTTCACAGTTCTGGGATCATCATTAGTAAAAGATAAAGAAAAATTTGAACAAAAAGCAGATGGACTATACCTTTCTGGTTGCCTTCTTTCTCGAACTGATCTTCTCACACTTGGAGTTTGTGGCTCTTCATTTTTTAATTCCTCCTCTGCTGTAGAGTCTAATTCTTCCTCCTTAACTGAAAGTCTATCTTGTTAGGTTCCTTTGGTTGGAATTCATGTTTAATAACATCTTTCACCTCTCTAAACACCACATCTCGGCTATACACAACCTTCCTTGTTACTGGGTTCCAAATCTTATAACCCTTTAAACCATCCTTATACCCAATAAAGATGCACTTTTCAGATTTACTATCCAACTTGGTTTGTTCCTCCTTTGGAACATGTACATATGCATCACATCCAAATACCCTCATATGTGAAAGAGAGGGTTTCTTACCAGTCCATACCTCTTGCAGAGTCTTATCCTCCAACGCTAATGAAGGTGATCTATTGACCAAGTAACATGTTGTCTCCACCACCTCTACCGAGAATTCATGTCCTAACCCGGCACCACTAAGCATGCTTCTTGTCATTTCCATCAATGTCTTGTTCATTCTTTCTGCAACTCCATTTTGATAAGGTGTATATGGAGTAGTCTTCTGTTGTGCTCTACCACAATTCTTACAGAATTCTTCAAATTCCTTACTGTAAAACTCTCCACTGTTATCTGTTCTCAACACCTTTATCTTCTTCTCTGCCTGGTTTTCTACCAAAGCCTTAAATTCTTTAAACCTATCAAAGACTTGAGATTTCTTCTTAAGGAAATATATCCATGTATTCCTTGAGAAGTCATCTATAAATGATACATAGTACACAGAATTGCCCAGTTATGGAACCTTCACAGGTCCAAACACATCACTGTGCACAAGATCTAATATCTGTTTCGCCCTCTTACCACCAGAGGAGAAACTCACCCGATTCTGCTTCCCATATACACAATTTTCACAGAAATCAAAATCCAGAGAGCTATTACTCATACCTTATACCATACCTTTACCATGAAGCATTCGAAGGCCCTTCTCTCCAATATGTCCAAGCCTTTGATGCCACAACATGGTCTTCTCTCCAAAGACCACTAGATTTTCTTCTCCACTTTCAGGAACCACAGAACTGTTTCACCCATCAACAATAGTGCTACCTTGTAGCTTGTACAGAGTTCCAATCTGAACTCCCCGCATCAATACCAGTGCTCCCCAAACCATCTTGCAGGTATCCTTCTCGAACACTGTTTTTACACCTGCATCATCCAGCTTACTTATAGAAATCAGATTTTTGGCCAATATAGTGATATGTAGAACACCCGGAAGTGTTCTAACCCTTCCACATTGCAACTTCAACTTTAATTTTCTGTGACCAACGATTCTAGCCTTCCTATCATCTCCTAAGAAGACATCACCACCATCGTATTTCTCATACTCTTAGAACCACTCTCTCTGGGGAGTGAAGTGAAAGGATGCACCTGAGTCAATCAACCATGCCTCATGATCTACATGTGTACTTGAAGAAGCCAAGTACACATCCCCACCTTCATCTGAGGTGGTTTTCGCCTCTACAGAAGGAGCATTATCAGATCCCTTTCCTTTGTCAAGAGTTGTAGATTTATAGTCCCTTTTGTAATGCCCTTCCTTTCCGCATTTCTAGCACACCACCTTTATAGGTTTTCCTGGAGATTTAGATATCCCTCTAGATTTAGATCTCCCACTCAATGACTTATTTTTGTTTCTATTCTGGGACCGTCCTCGTACAGACAAGGCATCACAATTCTGGCTCTCCATATTTTTCCATCTCATCTCCTCCGTCAGCAAGGATGAGACTATTTCATCAAACTGTAAGGTAGTAGCATTGCTACCTATTGCAATAACCAAACTATCCCACGAATCTGGTAGAGAACACAACAAACTAATGCACTTATCTTCATCTAAAATTTTGATATCAATAGAGGATAACTGAATTACCACAGTATTAAACGCATTCATATGCTCTGTCACCGAGTCTCCATCTTTCATCCTCAGGTTATACATATTTTTCCATAGGAACAGTTTATTCACTAGAGATTTGGATTGGTACAAATTCCCTAACTTGTCCCACAAAGCCTTCATCATAGCTTCCCCTGATACATTCAATAATACTGAATCTTAGACACACAATTGTATTGTTCTCTTTTCCTTCCGATCCAACTTCTTCCATTCTTCATCAAACACTCCCGTTGGTTTAGTCCCTGGATCTACCGAAATCCACTAAACTTTATCCACCAACAGATCCTCCATCTTGAGTTTCCACAACTCAAAACTCTGACCATTAAATTTCTTGATCTCTATCTTTCCACTACTTGACATGTTCTTTCACCACCAGAATCGATCCCACAGATCTCTCACCGAACGGGGTCTACCACAGGCCCGAGCGAAACCCCTCAGCAACAAAGGTGTCCCTTGAAGCCAAAACAACTCTGATACCAAATGTAGGTTTTAACCCCATACAGAAATTACCTACATACGAATTCTAAAACACAGAAAATAAACAATGCAAGAGCATAACACATAAAACACATATACACAGAGATTTTCCCCTGGATCCCAAAACCGGGACTACCAGCTTGATTTTTTGATTATGTTCCTTTCAATGTTACAATACATATTTATAAATGCTGAAGCATCCAATACAATGGACTGAAAACCATCACGTCCAAAACCATAGAACGAAAACCATCGCGTCCAAAACCATATGCAAAAAATCATGCACAAAACCATAGGTAGGTCCACCCAACCTAATATAGGGTCCAAAAACAAAAAAATTTGGGGCGTTGCCCCGAACCCCATAGAGTGGGGTTACCTGCACCCCTCAAACCCCCTATGACTCCCCCCGCTACACAATCGGTGCAATGAAGGGGGGGACTCCGCCCCCCTTCTAACCCTCAAGTTAACTACGTGGGCTAGTCATGGAAAGAATATAACACAACCCAAAAAGACCAAGTTATACTTAATTATTTCCTATGTGTCGGAATATCCTAACAAATTCTAGATCCCTGAATTTGGCTTTGTCGGCATCACTGGCTTCTTCTGTAGGAATCTTTACATTTCCTTTAACCAAGTCTAACACCTTGTTCTTCTTAAGGAATAGGTCAATCCTTTTCTTCCAGGATCTGAGGTTAGTTGGTCCTTCAATATTTTTCTCACCTTTGATAGAGTTAGAAATCCTCCTTGAATATGATAAACTCCTTCCCTGAGTTAGTGCCTATGAATGGATCTACCTTTTTCTTCTTTCTTCACCAAAGATCTAATACCATGTTGGAAAATCAAAAGGGCAGTAAAGATTTTCTCGATCTTGATAACTTCTAATGATGTTTATTATTATTACAATTCTTTATATCTTCTTTCTTTAGTTCATCAAGCAATTACCAAAAGAAATAACACAAAAAAACCATGAACACAAAATGTAGGTACATGCCAGGGAAAAACCCCCCTCAAGGGGAAAACCCAGTCAAAGTAATTCGTCCTTTCAATAGTATTCTTTGAGACTCTTCACCCTAAACCTTGACCAGGCCTTCCCTCCATAACAAGTCAGCCTCGAGAAGATTGACATCTTCCCAAGAACTTTGACTATGCAGCAGCCAGCAACAATCCAACTTGGAAGACTTCCTTCTCCCAATCCAGAGTACAAAACAGGGTGATACCACCACCAAAATTTCAATTTTTTCTCTTCTCCTTAGACTCCCCCAAACTCATTTTCACTTCGTCTTCCTGGAAACATACTTTCCCAACTATCCACTTCACGCTTCTGCCCAGTAGATGAGAAGATGAGAAATGATGCTCCAAATGAATTTGTAGTCCTTCCTTTTATAGGCTTCTATTGGGGTCGAATGGGCCTTTAGGCCGACTTGATCTTCTCTTAGGCCAACATGGTGTGGAGGTTCCATAATTCATATTTGACTCAATACTAAACCTTTTTACATGATTCAAAAGCCTAAGAAGGGTCTCTTTAAATGTATAATAATTATATAGACCCAGAAAAAATCCTAGAAGTCCTCAATGGAGACTTTGACCTAAAACATGGTGACCCAAGCATGAAACGCGTTCTTTAATAAGTTATAATAATAATAATAATAAATATTTTCTTTATTCTTTTGACAAGTACATTACATAATGTTGAAGATAATGGAGAATATCCTAGAATAGGTAGAGTTGGTTCACGTAGCCTTAGGATAGGAATTAGTTTCTATTTCTTAGGATGATGTTCTAACTTCCCTAAAACCATGTATTCTATTTAATGTGTAACAAAAGAACATTACATAATGTTGAAGATAATGGAGAATATCCTAGAATAGGTAGAGTTGGTTCACGTAGCCTTAGGATAGGAATTAGTTTCTATTTCTTAGGATGATGTTCTAACTTCCCTAAAACCATGTATTCTATTTAATGTGTAATGTTGACGAACAATGTAGAGCATTCTGCAAAGCCAAACTCTCCTAGTTCAGACTCTCTTTCGTAGAGTTGACCAGTGGGTTTTATTTTAATACAAACATTGTCGTTTTTTATCATGGTATCAGAGCGTCAGGGCTGAGGAACCTGTACGCTGGCTGGTGGGTGGTTCTTTGAACCAAAATCATCGCAGGTTTTGAGTGGATAGTCGCGATGATAGCACTATTACACTTCTCGAAATTTTTATTTTTCGATCGTCGCAGTTTTCCAGTGTACAGCTGCGACGGTCTCAGAAAATTGGTGTATTTCTGCGATCGTCTCAGATATTGGGCATATATCTATGACTAGTCTCAGAAAATTGGTGTATTTCTGCGACCGTCTCGGATATTGGGCGTATATCTGTGACGATCGTGTAAATCAAAGAAATTGCAAAGGGAGCCAAGAACAAGGCTGTAGCTGTCAGAGAAGCTGAGTGGGGAAGCCAAGAACAAGGTTGTAGCTGACAACAGGAGGTTTTCTGGAGGCTGAGAAGAAAGCCACGGTGATTTGCGCGTGTGTTGTAAGATCAAAAAACAGTGATATGTCGCTATCACAGATCTGGGGTAATTTTAACATCTTTTACCTGTCGATTTTTTTTCTTTCTAAATCGCCAAGATGAATAACAATATTTTTTATGCATGCATGAACAAGCATAACAAGCTCGATGGTTCCAATTATGAAAATTGGAAGTTTAAGATACAAACTCTACTAGAAGCGCAAAGTGCTTGGACTATTGTGAATGGGGATGAGCTGAGGCCCGTGGCTAGATCAACAACAGTCCCAGATTGGGAGAAATGAGAAAGCAGAGCAAGGAAATTGTTAAAGATGTCAGTGAAAGACTGCATTATACCGCACATCAGAGAAGGTAAGTCAGCTAATGAGATCAGGGGAATTCTAAAGGAACTGTATGAGATCAGAAATTCAAATCGTCTTTTGTTCCTCAAGAATAAGATCCTATCCAAAAAGATGGAGGAGAATGAAACGATTGCTTCATTTGTAGCAAGGATCAAGGATCTGAAAACCAAATTATCAGATATTGGTCATACAATGGATGATACAGATCTTGTAACCATTACAATGAATGGTGTCACTGATGACTATCAGATGTTCATCATTGGGATTAATGCCAGAGAAAAGATCTTGCATTTTGAAGAGCTGGCAGGTATACTGATGCAGGAAGAAGAGAGGAGATCAACTCTGAAGCCCCAAAGTTCCGATGTTGCATTGGTGGAGAGGAAGAACTTCTATAAAGGGAAAGGAGGTCCACAATAGAAAAACAGAGCAAGTTCATAGAAATGGCCAAATCTGACCCAAGGTATGCACCCGAATAAAAACTACTCTGAAACTAAACATTTTTATTGTGGAAAATTGGGTCATATTGCCAGGGAGTGTAGGAAAAAGAAGTATGATGAAGAAAAGTAGAAGCCAAAGAGACATGCAGGTCATCTCGCGAATGGTGATCAAGTGCAGAATTTGAGGTTGTTCATGGCAGATTGTGATGAAAATGTTGATGTAGACATCTGGTATGTAGATTCAGGAGCGTCAACACACATGACAGGGAACAAGCACTGGCTGGAGGATTTTAAAGAGATCAACAAAGGCACACAGATTTACCTAGGAGATGACAGAAGTCATCAAATCAAAGGATGTGGGAAAGTTTCTGTCATTCTACCTGATGGTAATATTAAACAAATTTACAATGTAATGTATGTGCCTGGCATAACAAAGAACTTGATTTCTGTATTAATGATTACAGATCAAGATTTGAAAGTTGAATTTTTAAAATCTAACTGTTACATTAAGGATCTGCTAGATGGAATGAAGACAATTGATACAGGAATCTGAACAAGAGGACTGTACAAGTTGGATGTGAGACCTACACCGGTTCGAGCATTGATAGCAGTGAGCCTGACTACAAAATAGCTTTGGCACCAGAGATTCGGCCACATCAATTACAATGATTTGTTGTTACTACAAAGGAAAGAAATGGTAAGAGATCTTCCTATGCTAAAGAAAGTACATAATGATTGTGATGCCTGTACTTTAGGAAAAATGCATAGAGAAGAATTACCTGTTAGAGTAGAAAAGAAATAGAGGGATATACTGGAGCTAGTGCACACAGACCTTTATGGTCCCATGCAGACAAAATCATTAGGAGGTGCAGTGTATTTCCTACTGTTTATTGATGATTGTACGAAGTTTTCTTGGGTGTATTTCTTAAGTAAGAAGAGTCATACATTTGAATACTTTAAGCAGTTTAAAAATATGATTGAAAGACAAATAGGGAAATAGATAAAAATTCTCATTTTTGATCAAGGGGGAGAATATAGGAAAGATGAGCTGATCAGATATTGTAAAGATCATGGAATTTTGCAGCAGTTTAAAGTACCTCATACTCCACAGCAAAATGGAGTAATAGAAAGAAAGAACAGAACTCTGGTGGAATGTGCGAGAAGTATGCTGAAAGGTAAGAATCTTTCAAATGGTTTTTGGGCTGAAGCAGTGAATACTGCGGTTTATTTAAAAAATAGGAGTCCTACAAGAAGTCTTGAGTTTAAAACTCCTTTTGAAGCTTTATATGGATATAAGCATGCAATAAAACACTTAAGAATATTTGGATGTAAAGCATTTTCCCACATACCCAAGGAAGATAGAAAGAAATTAGACTCAAAAGCCATCAGATGCACTTTTATAGGGTATTGTTCGTCATATAAAGCATACAGATTATTTAATCCCTCTACTCACAAGATCTTTGTTAGTAGAGATGTTAAATTCCATGAGCAGGATAATGAAGAAACTGATGAGCACTATGACGGATGGGACATTTCATACTTTGAGGAAGAAGAAACAGAGAACAATCAGGGTCAACAGTAAACAAAGGCAGAGGATGAACAGCAGCAACAACAGCAATAGCAACAACATCAGCAGCAGGAAGAAATAAGGTTTGAAACCACCACCCCACCACTTAGGAGATCAGGTAGGAAAGCTCAAATTCCTGCAAGATATAGGGAAAATGCATTTATAACTAGTATGATGAATGTTCTTGAACCGTCTAGTTATAAATAAGTAAATGAAAGTAATGAATGGAAAATAGCCATGGAGCAGGAATATGATTCAATAATCAGAAACAACACTTGGGAATTGGTAGAACTCCCTAGAGGAAAACAGGTTATAGGTTGCAAATGGTTATATAAACCAAAAATCAATGCAGATGGAACTACAGAAAAACTGAAAGCTAGGTTGGTTGCAAAGGGGTACATACAAAAAGAAGGGATAGATTATGAAGAAACCTTCACCCCTGTAGCTAAATTGAATACCATCAGAATGTTAATTGCTTTAGCTACCAAGAAACATTGGATGATGCACCAACTAGATGTAAAGTCTGCATTTCTGAATGGAGAACTGAAAGAAGAGGTTTATTTAGAGCAACCAGAAGGGTTTGTCCAGAAGGGAAAAGAACATTTAGTTTGTAGGTTGAAGAAATCACTCTATGGACTAAAAGAAGCTCCCAGGTCATGGTATGAGAAAACTGATTCATTTTTTCTACAAGCTGGCTACAATAGAACTAAGAATGACCCTAATCTTTACACCATGAAAGATGAACAAGGGTGCGTAGTTTTGATTTCATTATATGTAGATGATTTGATAATTACAGGTGATGCTATATATCTGATTGATGAAATCAAGTAGCAGATGTCACAGATGTTTGAGATGAAGCATCTCGGTGAACTTAGAAACAACACTTGGGAATTGGTAGAACTCCCTATAGGAAAACAGGTTATAGGTTGCAAATGGTTATATAAACCAAAAATCAATGCAGATGGAACTATAGAAAAACTGAAAGCTAGGTTGGTTGCAAAGGGGTACACACAAAAAGAAGGGATAGATTATGAAGAAACCTTCACCCCTGTAGCTAAATTGAATACCATCAGAATGTTAATTGCTTTAGCTACCAAGAAACATTGGATGATGCACCAACTAGATGTAAAGTCTGCATTTCTGAATGGAGAACTTAAAGAAGAGGTTTATTTAGAGCAACCAGAAGGGAAAAGAACATTTAGTCTGTAGGTTGAAGAAAGCCTCTATGGATTAAAACAAGCTCCCAGGTCATGGTATGAGAAAATTGATTCATTTTTTCTACAAGTTGGCTACAATAGAAGTAAGAATGACCCTAATCTTTACACCATGAAAGATGAACAAGGGTGCGTAGTGTTGATTTCATTATATTTAGATGATTTGATATTACAGGTGATGCTATATATCTGATTGATGAAATCAAGTAGCAGATGTCACAGATGTTTGAGATGAAGCATCTCGGTGAACTCAAATATTGTTTAGGTATTGAGATCTGGAGAGATTCAGGTCAAGCATTTCTATCTCAAGCAAATTATGTCAAAGGCCTATTAGAAAAGTTTAGAATGGATCAGTGTAAGTCTGCACCGGTACCATTGCAGCAGAATATCAAATTGCAGTGTGAGGATGGCTCAAAAGCGACGGATGCAACACTTTACAGACAGCTGGTTGGGAGTTTGATCTACCTAACCACCACTAAGCCTGATTTGGCTTATGCAGTCATCGTGTTAAGCCAATTCATGTCTTAGCCACTTGAAAGCCATTGGAATGCAGCGAAGAATGTTTTGAGGTATCTATAAGGTATTGTAGATTATGGAATTATTTACACTGACTCTTCTGATGTTAGATTGGCAGGATTTGCAGATTCAGATTGGGCAGGAAATGTAGATGATCACAGATCTATAACAGGTTATGCATTCAGTCTTGGATCTGGGGTGATCACTTGGAGCAGCAAGAAGCAGAACACAGTTTCCTTGTCCTCAGCAAAAGCAGAGTATCAAGCCATGTGTGCAGCAACGTGCGAGGCGGTTTGGTTGCGGAGACTTCTCCAGGATGTTGGGGAAGAACAGACAGTCGCAACAACAATTAGATGCGACAATCAAAGTTCAATCAAGCTGGCCAACAATCTGGTGTTTCAACAAAAAAGTGCAATCTAAAGAAATTCATCTGGAATATTGTAATACATGTGATAATGTTGCAGACATTTTCACTAAGCCCCTTGGAAAAGTAAAATTTCAAATTTTTAGGGAGATTTTAGCCATATATGTGAACCCATTCTCCATTAAGGGGGAGTGTTGAAGATAATGGAGAATATCCTAGAATAGGTAGAGTTGGTTCATGTAGCCTCAGGATAGGAATTAGTTTCTATTTCTTAGGATGTTGTTCTAACTTCCCTAAAACCATGTATTCTATTTAATGTGTAATGTTAATGAACAATGTAGAGCGTTCTGCAGAGCTAGACTCTCCTGGTTCAGACTCTCTTTCGCAGAGCTGACCAGTGGGTTTTATTTTAATACAAACATTGGATAATGGAGAATATTCTAGAATAGGTAGAGTTGGTTCACGTAGCCTCGGGATAGGAATTAGTTTCTATTTATTAGGATGTTGTTCTAACTTCCCTAAAACCATGTATTCTATTTAATGTGTAATGTTGATGAACAATGTAGAGCGTTCTATAGAGCCAGACTCTCCTGGTTCAGACTCTCTTTCATAGAGCTGACCAGTGGGTTTTATTTTAATACAAACATTGCCATTTTTTATCACATAATGACTCAAGTACATTATTGAAGACCGAACATAGTTACTTTTTCCAACACAATGGTCATGGGTGAGTGAGAAATGAAATCACCATATATGGTCAAAAGGTCAGGGTGATGGATTTCAGCCATAAGATTGTAAGACAAGAGGGCTAATCACGAGCCGACTTATTCACCTCCCAATCCTCTATGCATGGCAGTGTCACCATCTGGCCACCAAACTAGGACATTGGTATCCAACTTATCTCACAATAACCAAAATAAATTAATCAAATCTATGAGTTATCATCCTAACAGTGGGATACAAAGATATGAATTCAAGTTAAAAGGTATCCTTGTCAAGACTATGGACACCCAATTGGTAGCAAGGGAAATGCATGTGGTATTGAAGTCATGTTTACACTGCTTACCCGGTTAATTATTACCTATTCTTAATATTTTTCTTATAAATTCCCTCAATACCCATAAATAAGTGGTTCCTATTTAATTTTTCGTATGTTAATGAAAATTATACACATGTATTTATCAATAGTAAATTTAACCAGTTCTAAGTTGAATTAGAGAAACCAATTTTCATTTTGTTTGGCATCTAGTTTATCTAACATCTGATCCTTTTTTTCCTTAGTATTTTAAAGGTTTCTAATTAGAGACAACTAGTTTGTGTAGTGAGTCACCAATTGTTGGCAACCAAACAGACTCCCCTTACATTTTTCAAATGAAATGAGCCCCTCTTCTAATATTTTAGATAATTTTGGGTTTTGTTACTTTGCCTTTGTAACCTGGAACAATGATTAAGTTTTCTAAGGAGAGATTTTTTCTTGTGTGATAAGTGTGTTCATTTCTTTTAGACATTGACATGGATATTTTTTGTTGATACATAATTTGAGGATGATATCAAAAGAATTTAAGAGTATATTCCAAATCCTAACTACAATTGGTTGGTATATAACTTTGTTTTTCTGACAATCCAATATTATTTTCATACATTTGCTCACATCATATTCTTTTTTATTATGATGATGAAACTTGATGGCATTGTGGTTCTCTTGGACTAGTTATGGATATAAACCTCGTGTTGTGATTTGTATTCTCGCATAGTTCCTATACCCAAGTTATGGATTGGAAATGAGCTTATGACATGGTGTTTTATATATCTTATGGTTTGGATTATTAATCATTCAATTATTTTGGGACCTTGTTATAACATGTAATTATATTCTATTTTTTTTATACTCCATAGTTTATTAAAAGGTTTGGCCTTAAAATTTTATCACCTTGTGTTATTTATTTTGATAACTATGATTTTGGTGGTCATTATTATGACTTGAGGTGACTTAACTCCATCAACATTCGTTCTTTTCATTATTAATTTTGTTATGGGTAAAATATCGATGTATGCGTTGGATTCATTGTAATTATATAATTAACACTTGGGATTATGTGATGTTGAATGGATCACACGATCCGGATCTTGGGAGGAGGCCCCCAAGATCTAAAATATTGAAATGGATCTTGTGGGGGAGGCACCCAAGATCTGAAGAATTGCAATGCTAGAAATAAAATGACAGAACACACAATAAATAAAACCAGAAAGAAAATTTTTATTAAAACTGATAATAACTATAAAGGCTACATTGTGGCAGACAATCTGTCCTTTTACAAAATGCGACTTGTTACTTATAGTCTTTTTCAGTTACAATACCACAAGTCAATTCCATGGGTGAATGAATACCATGGGTGGATGTCACAATACCATGGGCAAATACCATGGGTGAATGAATACCATGGGTGGATGTCACTTACAATACCATGGGTAAATTCCATGGGTGGATGAATACCATGGGTTGATACCATTTTCTATTTGGATCATTCCTCCCTCCTTAAGAAGCAATGGTCCCCATTGCGCGAAGTTCCCTCCTGCGAAGCCTTTGTTGAATATGAAGAGCCAATGAAGAAAAGGGTTTTATGTGGTTAACCCATAACCATGATGAATGAAGATCTGAGGATAGAGATACCCTGTAATGCTTGTGACCAACTGTGATACTGGTAGTGTGTGGCCTAGCAAATGGACTTCGATGAAGTGTGGTTTTGTGGATGACCCATAACCATGATGAACGAAGATTCGAGGATAGAGATACCCTGTAATGCTTGTGACCAACTGTGATAATGACAGTGTGCGACCTAGAAAATGGAATTCGATGAAGTGTGGGTTTGTGGATGACCCATAGCCATGAAAAACGAAGATCCAAGGATAGAGATACCATATAATGTTTGTGACCAACTGTGATGCTAACAGTGTGCGGCCTAGCAAATGGACTTCGATGACAAGGATTTTGTGTGATTGACACATAATTGTGATGTTGGTTGTTGATGAACTAGCAGGTCCCTACATAGCCTGGGGTGGGAGGGCACGTCTCCAAAGAACCCAAGCTGAATGTTGTATACTGAAACTGATGAATGTGAAGAAGGTGCCTACTAAAGCGGTGTGGGAGGGCACATCTCCAAAGGGAACCCACTCTGAATGCTGCTCCAAAATTAAAATGGACATAACTCGGTCAATATAACTCAGAATATTTATTATAACCTGTTTTTGGAAATAGAAGGACCATTTTGCATCTTCCCATGTGTTGGAAATCCTTATTTGGAAAATCTATAATCTCATATTCGTGCTGCAACTTTTCCGTCGTCACAAAAGTTCTGAAAAAATAGCTGATTTTAAATCAACGATATCTCCCACATCCGAACTCCAATTCGACCCATTGTTTTTTTGAAATGGAGCCATTTTTCGAGAGGATCTCAGATCTAGAATCACTTTTCTAAAATTCTGCACCAAATTGCAAAACAAAGATAGGAGAGTTTCCATCCACAAATTGTCGTCAAAAACATTTCTACAACATAGCTGATTTTAAATCAGCGATATCTCCCTCATCCGGACTTTGATTTGGCCAATTTGTTTTTTGAATTTAAGTATTTTTTCGGAAGGAATCCAGATCTGTTATTTTGTTTTGTAAATTTTGCACCAAAAATTTCAGATCTAATCTGCAAACTCCTGCCCAAAAAAATTCCTCCAAAAAAAATGAAAAAAGAAAAATTATTCCCGCTTGGCCCAAGAAAAATCTCTGTGGAGGATGTAGCACATGCCTAAAGTTTGTTGAATATTGCTGCAAAATTTCAAACTGAAATATGCATCAAAACCTCATTCCCATGAAATCATAACCTGCTCTGATACCACTGATCCAAATCTTGGGAGGAGGCCCCCAAGATATAAAAGATTGAAATGGATCTTGTGGGGGAGGCCCCCAAGATCTGAAGAATTGCAATGCTAGAAAGAAAATGACAGAACACACAGTAAATAAAGCCACAAAGAAATTTTTTATTAAAATCAATAATAGCTATAAAGGCTACATTGTGGTGGACAATCTGTCCTTTTACAAAATGTGACTTGTTACTTATAGTCTTTTTTAGTTACAATACCATGCGTCAATTCCATGGGTGAATGAATACCATGGGTGGATGTCACAATACCACAAATCAATTCCATGGGTGAATGAATACCATGGGTGGATGTCACAATGCCATAGGTCAATTCCATGGGTGAATGAATACTATGGGTGGATGTCACAATACCATGGGTGAATGAATACCATGGGTGGATGTCACTTACAATACCATGGGTAAATTCCATGGGTGGATGTCACTTACAATACCATGGGTAAATTCCATGGGTGGATGAATACCATGGGTTGATGCCATTTTCTATTCCGATCATCACATATCCAAACGATGATATGTGCTTACACTGCCAACTTTGAAATTATATATTTGAACACCTAAACAATGGTCATGTGATCGAAAGGTCCTAGGCTTGGTCATTTATGATTATTATGTGATTGGTGTCATTTTTCTCTAGTACTATCAGTCCTTTTGCTAGTTGGTTATCCTGATGCTTCTGGTCTCATTCCTGCATACTCTACATTATGGCTTGGGGTTTTCTATGTGTATTTGGGTTATGTGAGATTAGGGTTTACCCCTAAAAACTATACTAGGCTTGCATGAAGTCCCTTCTGAGAAACATTATGGATAACTCTTCTTGAATGTACTAGAATGGCTCCTGTAGTTTGAAAAAGACTTGTTGGAGGTGAGATTGTTGAATCCTATGAGGAATACCTTGCTCTTTTTTAAGAAGTTGGATAGTGGGATTTCATTCATATTTTTCAGGGTTATAATGATGATGTGGTAAAAGCCTTCACTTCCACTAAAAATGGACGAAAGGCCAAAGTTGGTGATATTGAAATGCGGGTGGATGTAAGCTTCATTGCTAAAGAAACACATCTTCTAACTAATGGGTGTGGAGCCTGATTATCTTCTTTATTCAGAGGTATCACCGCATTGGACCCCAGTTCGTAATGTGGTGGCAACGCCGCCCATAATATGTTGAAAATGCAACAAGATGATGGAGCTTAGTGAAAAGAAGTCGCCTTCACTAAGTGGGCCCGCAGGCTATTTTTGGTGCAAAGTCTATTTTTAGACTATGTCTATTTTTAGACATATGGATCATGGTCTATGAGTTGCAGGATGCTATTTGTGGATGATTGGTCATGTTGGTAAAAATAGATGGACTTCTATTTTTAGACATATGGGCGGAGTCTATTTTTAGACTGCCAGGCTAAAAATAGAACAGTCGAATATTATTAGCTCTTAATAATATTTGGACTATAAACATTATCTTATCCTCTTGGAGCACTTCAGTTCGAGCTACGGATGTGGCACATGAAACTTCCAGAAGGAAACATGCTTTTCTTATGGGTTAGTTGAGCTATTGCATGATGGACTTCAGTTAGAACTCAAGTGATTGAGTTTGGTGGAGTTGATTGAGGAGTTGATGGAGTTGTGTTCAGTTTGACTTAGTTGAACTAGTTGTATTTAGTCTAACTGCAGAATACACTAGTGATGAATGATGTGAATTAATTATTAATTAATTCACTAATTATTAACTCATAAAGCAACTAAAGAATACATCATTTAACTCAGTGCATGGACAGTTTAGTGGAGACAGCTGTTAGAGGTGGAGACTACTATCAGTTGTGACTATAACTGTGCATGAGATTTGCACAATCAATGATTGAGATTGCCAATGAGGATTTCATAGTACAAGCCAAGGAAAATGAGCTTGGATCATTCCTATTCTCACATTGGATTGCGAAGTAGAGGCAGGTAGACAGCAGAGGATATTTGAACCTGTGACTTGATTCAGATCTGAGCTAGTTTGTGTGTAGCAGGTGGAGATAGTATTGAGTACTTGTGAGTATTGTACTATGTATTGTTACATGTTCTCTATCATTATAATATACAGATAGTTGGGGTTTTCAGTTGTATGCTTTCCCCAGTACATACTGTGTTGATATGTGTGATTGATGTTTCAATGTGCGCATGCGATTGTTTCTTAATTCTGCAAAATTGGTGATCAACGTGGAGGAGGTTATGTATTATGCATGCATTCCGCAAATAGTGTATAATCGAGATAATCTTTGTGAATAAGTGTTATATTATTCAAAATTTTTACATGGTATCAAAGCAGAGTTGATCATCAGATCTATTATTCAGAAAGTGATTACATTTTATTTCTTCAGGCAGAGTCTGTAAGCGGGCCAGGTAGCCTCTGGATTCATCCTTCTTTTGGAAGGTGAGATATCTAGTAAAAGCCCATATAGTCAATCTCTGTACGAGAAATACTTTGTTCTCACGAATTTTAGATCAGAAGCGGTTGAGTTTTGAGCTGGTGGAATTCAAATTTGCAGCAGTGTTTTCTTGGTGTCGAAGTTGAAATGTCTTTCAACGGATTGCGATTGGAGTATGCTCTTGAAGGCAGCTCGAATTATATTGCATGGAAGGAAAGGATGGAGGCGGTGTTAGATGACAATGGGCTGGAGGAGTTCATAGAGGCTAAGGTCCCAAAGCCTACTGATGCTACTCATGTTGAGGCTTGGCAAAAGAAGGCAACAAAGTATCGAAGGATTCTGTTGGAGGGCATGAAGGATCACATTGTATCTAGCCTGCATGGAAAGGCTTCTCCATACTTGATGTGGAAAGCATTGACAGATTTATTCCAAAGCAAGAGTGACTAGAGGAAGTTGGCGCTCAAGGATAAACTCAGAAACATTAAGTGTGAGAAAGGAGACAGTATGCCCAAGTATCTCACGAATTTCACCCAATGCCGGGATGAGCTGGGAAGTGTGGGGGTGACTGTCGATGATGAGGACTTGGTGAGCTTAGCTCTCCTTGGTCTTCCGAAGATTTGGCATTCCTATCAGGACTCTGTTAATGGTCGGGAGAAATTTCTAGGATGGGAGAGACTTTGGTCAGATCTTGTGCAAGAGGAGATCAGGCGGAATACCAGGGATGAATCTTCATCAAAGGCATCTGATGAAGAAAATTGCACTTTGGCTACCAAAGCAAAGAAGGGGAAGAACAAGAAAGCTTCTCATTTTGGTGCGAAAGGCAAGAAGCAGGACATGTCCAAGGTGAAGTACTTTCACTGTCACCAGCACGGACATTATGCCACAAATTTTCTGCAGAAGAAGAAAAATAAGCAAGCTGTTGGATCTGCAACGAGAGAGGCCTTATCCTCGTAGTTTGAGCTAGATTTTTCGTTGATCGCATGCTTGGTATCAAGTGTGATGGGATCGATATGGTTCTTGGATAGTGGTGCGTCTTTTCACATGACAGGAGATCGAGATTTGTTTTCTGATCTGGATGAGAAAGATCTTGGAGTGCACATTGAGATGGGCGATGATGGTAGATACAGTGCGACCGGTATCGGTACCATTTCCTTTGAGAAGGAGTCTAGTAAACCCTTCGTATTGAAGGAAGTGATGCACGTTCCAGGATTGAAGAAGAATCTTATCTCTGTGGCGATGTTAGAAGACAAGGGATATGATGTTGTTTTCAGCGAGGGAAAGGCTTTCCTACGCAGTAAGACAACTGGAGAAACCCGGAAGATAGGGGTTCGAGTCAGGAACCTTTATCAATTACATGTAGATGGCTACGCAGAAATGGCATGCAAGGCAGAAGGATTGGTGAGCTGGGATGATGTCGAGCTGTGGCACAAGAGATTGGGCCACCTTCACCATGGAGCCTTGAAGATACTGCAGCAGATTTCTACTGGGCTTCCTAAAGGCACTCTTGCACAGTCAGATCAGTGCAAGGGGTGTACTTTGGGAAAATTTGTGAAATCCGCCTTTCACGAGAAGGATAGTTGCGCCACGACGATCCTTGAGAGAATTCACACAGACGTGTGTGGACCTTTCTCAGTAGCTTCGACAGCAAAGCACAGGTACTATGTGATCTTTGTTGATGATTTCTCTCAAAAGTTTTGGATCTTCTTCATGTAGAAGAAGAGCGAGACATACTCAAAGTTCTATGAGTTCAAAGCACTGGTCGAGAAGGAATCGAGGAAGAAGGTGAAGGCTCTTAGGAGCGACAATGGTGGTGAATTCATCTCTGGCGAGTTCAAGGACTTCTGCAGCGCAGAAGGGATTCAAAGAGAGCTCATAGCTCCCCATAACCCACAGCAGAACGGGGTTGCTGAGCGGAAGAACAGAACGATCTGGGTGCTGCACAGGCGATGTTGCATGATCAGGGCCTACCCATTCACTTGTGGGCGGAGGCATGCAATATTGCAGTATATGTGCAGAACTGTTGTCCTCACAAGATACTTGGCATGAGTACACCCGAGGAGGCTTATTCTGGTAAGAGGCCTGATATTTCCCATTTGAGGATTTTTGGTTCTAAAATTTACATGCATGTGACGAAGGATGCCAGGAAGAAGCTAGAGCCGACCGCAGAGGTTGGGATATTTGTGGGGTACACTGATATGCCCCACAACTATCGTGTGTATTTTCCAGACAGTCGCAAGACTGTTGTGCGACGGGATATCAAAGTTTAGGAGGAGAAAGCCATGAAGTGTTCGCTTGAGAGGGAGCCACACTTGCATTCAGATGAGGAGCTATTAGTTCCTAAGGATGAGCTTCAGGACGTGGATCAACCACAAGATGAAGTTCATGGAGTGGAAGAGACCACTCATGCAGTGCCAACCATCAGAGGCGAAAGCGCACTACAGAAGCTGAGCGACTGGCTCAAGACACAGAGAAGGTTGTAGGACCACCTACAGGACTGTGCAGACAGAGACAGTCACCTAATCGATACACTGGATACATGGCTCTTGTGAGCAAATGTGTCGTGACTGAGCCATCCTCTTTCGAGGAAGCTGTGGAGGATCCCGCATGGGTAGATGCCATGGTGGAAGAGTATGATTCGATTGTCAGAAACAGTGCATGGGAGATTGTCCCAAGACCGGAGGGGAAATCAGTGGTGGGTTTGAGATGGATCTACAAAGTGAAGCAGGCAGCTGACGGGAGTGTGGAGAAATACAAGGCAAGATTTGTTGCCCGAGGCTTCTCATAGATAGAGGGGATCGATTATGAGGAGACCTTTGCACCTGTCACAAGGTATTCTTCCATACGGACGATTCTTGCTCTCTCAGCACAGATGGGGTGGCACATTCATCAGATGGATGTGAAGACTGCGTTCCTCAACGGATTCATTGAGGAGGAGGTGTACATAGAGCAGCCCAAAGGTTTCGAGATCTTCAGCATCGAGTCGCATGTGCGCAGGCTTAAGAGAGCACTGTATGGGTTGAAACAAGCACCTCATGCTTGGTACACATGGATAGACAGTTATTTCACCGGACTTGGATTCTCCAAGAGTGAGGCGGATCCTAACCTATACCAGATTGTGGTGGAGGGTAAGTTGCTTATCATTGTACTTTATGTAGATGATTTGATTTTGACCGGAGATGAGCTGTTGATACTTTCATGCAAGGAGGATCTTGCTAGAGAGTTTGAGATGAAGGACTTGGGCCTCCTTCATTATTTCCTAGGATTGGAAATTTGGCAGCGCAGTGATGGACTATTTGTTTCTCAAGGTAAGTATGATCGGGAGATACTGGAGAAGTTCAACATGCATGGCTGCAAGCCTGCTGATACTCCTCTTCCTGGAGGTTGGAGGAAAGAGAATGCTACTTCAGCGGAGGTAGTGGATGCCATTGTTTATCGACAGTTGGTGGGGTCGCTTATGTATCTGGTCAATACACGACCCGATATATGCTATGTTGTTAACTAGCTTTCACAAGCTATGGTTAAGCCAACCAAGCTCTTCTGGAAGGCAGGCAAGCATGTATTGTGGTACAGACAGGAGGATGAGGTGAAGTTGTGTGGCTTCACGGATGCAGATTGGGCAGGGAGCCCAATGGACAGAAAGAGCACATCTGGAAGGATCTTCAGTATCGGGTCGACAACAATTTCTTGGTACAGCAGGAAGCATAGATCCATGGCACTCAGTTTAGCAGGGCCGAGTATATGGCAGCAAGTTTGGCTGCATGCGAGGCTATATGGATGAGGAAGATCCTGGTCGGGTTGTTCGGGTCACACTTGGAGCCTACTGTGATTTATTGTGATAACCAGAGTTGCATTAAACTCTCGGCTAATCCAGTATTTCATGATAGATCCAAGCACATTGACATCAGGTACCATCATATTAGAGATTGTGTGCAGTGGAGAATCATGTTACTTTCATACATTCCCACGGAGGATCAGGATGTTGATATCTTTACAAAGGCGCTCACCAGGAGCAAATTCGAATGCCACTGAGGCAGGATAGGGGTTGCAGATAATCCATATCTTGTTGAGAGGGAGTGTTTAAAATGCAACAAGATGATGGAGCTTAGTGAAAAGAAGCTGCCTTCACTAAGTGGGCCTGCAGCCTATTTTTGGCGCAAAGTCTATTTTTAGACTATGTCTATTTTTAGACATATGGATCATGGTCTATGAGTTGCAGGATGCTATTTGTGGATGATTGGTCATGTTGGTAAAAATAGATGGACTTCTATTTTTAGACATATGGGCAGAGTCTATTTTTAGACTGCCAGGCTAAAAATAGAACAGTCGAATATTATTAGCTCTTAATAATATTTGGACTATAAACATTATCTTATCCTCTTGGAGCACTTCAGTTCGAGCTACGGATGTGGCACATGCAACTGCCAGAAGGAAAGACACTTTTCTTATGGGTTAGTTGAGCTATTGCATGATGGACTTCAGTTAGAACTCAAGTGATTGAGTTTGGTGGAGTTGATTGAGGAGTTGATGGAGTTGTGTTCAGTTTGACTTAGTTGAACTAGTTGTATTCAGTCTAACTGCAGAATACACTAGTGATGAGTGATGTGAATTAATTATTAATTAATTCACTAATTATTAACTCATAAAGCAACTAAAGAATACATCAATTAACTCAGTGCATGGACGGTTCAATGGAGACAGGTGTTAGAGGTGGAGCCTACTATCAGTTGTGACTATAGCTGTGCATGAGATTTGCACAATCAATGATTGAGATTGCCAATGAGGATTGCGTAGTACAAGCCAAGGAAAACGAGCTTGGATCATTCCTATTCTCACATTGGATTGCGCAGTAGAGGCAGGCAGACAGCGGAGGAGATTTGAACCTATGACTTGATTCAGATCTGAGCTAGTTTGTGTGTAGCAGGTGGAGATAGTACTGAGTACTTGTGAGGAGTATTGTACTATGTATTGTTACATGTTCTCTATCATTATAATATACAGATAGTTGGGAGTTTTTAGTTGTATGCTTTCCCCAGTACATACTGTGTTGATATGTGTGATTGATGTTTCAATGTGCGCATGCGATTGTTTCTTAATTCTGCAAAATTGATGATCAACGTAGAGGAGGTTATGTATTATGCATGCATTCCGCAAATAGTGTATAATCGGGATAATATCTGTGAATAAGTGTTATATTATTCAAAATTCCTACATAATATTTGCGTTGAAAGGGGGGTCCAGGGCGAGCGGCTACAATCTTTGGGAGCCCCCCCCCCAGTAGGGTATTAGGGGCAGCGCCCCCGAAGCTAAAAATAGATGTACAGTTGCCTTGTAAAATGTTGTAATTTCATAGTCAATTTGGGCCATTCATTAGGCGGAGATCTGATGGTAGAAGTTATGTTTAATTTAGGGTTTTTTCCCTAGAAGGCAACCCCTCGCCCAAATTGGTTGTTTCTTCGTGGATGTAGCCCAAATTGGTTGAACCACATACATCTGTGTCTCTCTTGTTTTATGTGTTTTCTGTGTTTATATTTCTGTGATATATTTTATGTGTTCCATTTCTTTGTAATATATAAATTTCTAACACTAACTGAAGGTGAAAATTGGACTAAAAGCCACCATGTGTGTGACATTCCTTGGTGCGAGTTCCTAGTCTCAAAAATTTACAGCTATATTGTGAAAGGTATACCTACCCAATCATTTAAATCTAAATGGAAAGACTTTCTCTTTTTTATTATGCGTTTCATAACCTGTGAAGGTAGATATGGAATTGTCTTTTTGTACCATATTCACCTTTTGATGGTGTTTCTCATCTCTAAACCCAGTCTACCATTCTATTTACATAAATCCTTTCAAAAATGGTTAGGCTTCACCAGGGTGAGCGTAAGGACCCTGAACTGTATTTATTTCATCATGGATTAATTTTCATTTTGGTTAAATACCATTTGTTTATGTCTAGATACTCTTGATAATCATTCCTTTTCTGGAACAGTTTCAAAAAACCCCAAGCTAATGAAAATTAGGAAAACCCCCTTAGGGTTTCACTCAATTTTCAAGCAGCTAATCCGACACCTTCTGATTCTCATGGTGTTGATAATTTTGGCCATGATAACCTGTACTAGTTTGACAAGTCAAATCTGTGTGATGAGAATTGGACTAAAATCCCCGATTCGACACCTACTCATGTAACACGGAGCATGGTAAGAAAAATAGGTTTTTTAGTAGATTGAATTGGAACCTGAATTTGGAGATGTGGTCAACCCAACTTTTTCAAACCTTAATGACCATCCTAAACCTACACAGAAAGAATAAAATCATCAGTCAGGCCCAGCATTTCAATCTCGAGTTAAGAATAAACAGCTAGCCCGAAGGATATCTCGGGTGAAGCGAAACAAAGGTAAAAATGTCCTTGTTGAAGAGGTCCATGTTTATGTTGAGTCTCTCGGTGAGCCTATGATGAAGAATAATAATACCCAAGCAGATAATGATTCTATATTTTTTGATGATAATACTCCAACTCAGAAGGATGATAATAATTGTGATAGCCATTGTCAATACAAGGCTGATTATGATATATGCACTCGGAGCATGTATTGACAACAATGTTATTCTATTATGGTTCCTTGTATGGAGCATAGAATTTGGAAGCTTCAACACGAAAATGATCAATTAAGAATGATGAACCAACTTAGGTAAATTCGACAGAATAAAAAGGCTTCTAGATTGGAAGAAAAGTTGCAGTCATCGGATACTCACATTATCATTAAGTTTTTAATGCCAAAGTAGTAATAACTTCATACTATCAGAATTAAACCTCTTATGAATAATAAGACATCAATTGTATATTTACAGGTTGCAAGTTTTGCGAGGTATGCTTATTTTTTTATTTATTTTATTATTTTTGAAAGCAGCTACAAAATCTAAGATTTTGTAGTTGCTTCATGTTAATTATATTATCATTCATTGATTTCATGTTTTCGGTTTGTGATAGGTACTCCTTATATTTTGGGTGTTGGCATTGGTTCTCACAAGATCTGTTACTATGCATATGGCTCGGTGTTTTCAAATCATGTGTACCCTGCTATTAATTATGTCACTTCCTTTTGAGACAATTTTGATTCAACCTGAGAGGTCATGGCAATTAGATCATGAATCTTATTTTGGAAACATTGTTTTTATTTTCTATGATTTAGTTTTATAGCATCAAGGGATCACATATATGTATATAAACCCTCAATTTTTTAGAGAAAAGGGGGGAAGGATGTGAATAATGTTTTGGTGACTATGGAACCTTTGATACATTTTCATTATTATAAGGTTTGCTACTATTTGAACGAATTCAAAAGGTCAATAATTAATTATATATAATGTTTGAAACCCATGGTTACATACAAATATGTATTTTGAATTTCTTATAACCGTGTTTTGGGAAATTTTGACGATTTAATGTTGTTTGCATAATTGCTATCTGTAAATAAACAATGAATTGAGTACAACTTTCCTTATTTTGTAATTTTGTTTCATATGTTTATTTGATCGTGTTACCCTTTTATGTTCGAAGTTTGAAAAGATAATTTTGATTTATCTGTTGCTTGGGTCTGAATTCTCGAAACGATTTTTGGGGATTTCGGTCATTGTAGTATGTGATTTGATTATTATATGGAACTAATACTTAGATTTTAATAATTTATGTGTTTACATAATATTTTATCACTTGATTAGGAGCTCCGAGAAAAGCGGATCGGCGAAACCCTGCTGCGCGTTCGTTCGGCCCACGGCCCTCATGGCTCCTCCGAATCCAGCGTTCCAACACCACGCGCAGGCGCAGGCTGAGGCTCAGAATCAGGATCAGGAGCAAGCCCATCCCAGGGTGGAGAAAGTAAACGTCCATGCCTTACTTCTGGCAGCTCCAGGCATTCCCCAAACCCTTCATCAACGTTTATTCGACAAGCTTCCCACGGAGACTTTCGATAGAGGCAACGTCTTCCCGATCGAACTCTGCGAAGATGGCAAGCAGTGGCGCCTGGTGCTGTCCCGCAATGCCATGGCCAGGGACTCCAACGTCTTCCTCATAGATCAAGCGTGGCCCTTCCGGCCCCCAGACGCTCGTAATCAGGAAATCTGGGTCTGCGACGATGTCAGCGGTAGATGGGCGATCCCCTTTAACGGATCTGCTACCTCCGCCCCTGGGAGAACGCTGCAAGGAGCCGGGGTGTTCACTTCTAGCGGGGGAAGGTATAAAACCCCCAGATCTGCCATTGATCAATCAGATCGGGCTTTCAATAGACAGATCGGCCAAGATCTTGCAGGTCTGATACCCCTGACGGAAAATAGCCATGACAGATTTGCTCTTGGAAGCACAAGAAGCCCTGGCACTATGTCCAGGCACTTCTTTGACTCCTTTCAGATCCAAATTTCTCAGCCTACAGGCAGAACCATCCTGCAATGGATCAATTCCTCAGATCTGGTGATGAATCTCAAACTGGATCTAGAACGGCGGATTGGGATCCCTTCAGGCCATCAGAGACTTCTCTTTCAAGGCAAGCAACTTGAAGACCTTCTTCCCCTCTCTTCTTACAGCATTTCTAGGAACAGCTCTTTGGTGGTTACCCTTCGTCTGAGAGGAGGTGCAGCGGGACAGTCATCCTCTGCTCCTCCTTTCTCATACAAAGATGCAGTTCACTCTGAGAACCCCAAACCCCCGGAGGTCCTTAAATCTAAGCCCTTTTTGGTTGATAAAATAGATGAAGCCCCCTCTGTTGAAATCACCCATGATGATCTTGCAACCCAACTTCAAGATTTTGCAAAAAGAGCCATCATTTGCAGATTTAACGGACTGTGGCCACGATCTCAGGACCTCTATGCATGGATCCATGCAAACTAGACTCATCATTGTAAGATCAGTTTCTGTTCAAAAGGTTATTTCATTGTTCTATTTGATAACAGCAAGCATTATAAAAAGGCTTTAGAAGAAGGCCCTTGGTTCACGGGAACTGCAGGGCTCTTCTTGACTCCTTGGTTCCCAGATTTTGATCCAGCAACTGCAGTCATTACCAGGACACCTGTATGGACCAGGCTTCCAAATTTACCTGCCCACTTATGGCATACTGTTGTATATAGAACCATAGGCAACACCTTGGGCAGTTTCATTAGGGGAGATTTCTGGCAGGAAACCAAAGGTCTATACACATATGCCAGAATATGTGTGGAGCTGGATTTAAGCAAAGGACTTCCAAACCAAATCATTCTCAAGATCAATGACTTTGTTTGGACCCAGAATCTGGATTACAAAAACACTGCCTTCCGCTGCCACCACTGTCACCTAATAGGGCACCTGCATAATTCTTGCCCATCTTTGCCTGCAAAATCGAAAAAGGGCAACTTTGCAAAGACCAAACCCAAGCGTTGGACCCCTTGTCCTCCGCCGCCAGCAATGAGTTCTGATTCCTCAAGCTCGGAAGATGAGGAGAGCGATGCAGAACCGGACCAGGCGCCTCAGTCGATGGATCCGTCCACTGATACACCTGCGCTCACCACTGTCACAGCAATCTCCCAGAAACGCGTCCATGAGACCTCCTCTTCTGAATCAGATAAGGAGATCCTCGTGTTGGAGAACTCTAGTCTTCAAGTTGTTTTAGCTCATACTCCCCAGGACGGTTGGATAAAAGTCAATAAACAGAAAGGGAAAAAACATCGTGTTGAGAATTCTGCCCCTGTGGGGTAAATGTCAGTTTTTGCTCTCAAGTTAATTGCTGTAGCTCCGTGAATGGTTCACCCCTTCTCCGGGACCGAGGTTGATAGTTTCATCATTTCCGGTCGGCGGGTTTCTTGTCTCTCTTGATTGTACTATATTTTACTCAATAGAAATAGTTTAATTTTGCTGAGAATATATATATATATATATATATATATATATATATATATATATTTATTGCTTGTCTACTGAACTATTTCATGGTGTAAGTGTTGAAAGATTTACTGTTTCATTGAAATTGTGATGGTTATTTAATTTTTCCTCGGCTAAGTTAGTATTAGGTAAACATATAAATTTCCATTCACATTTAATTCTTGATGTGAAATATGAAAGAATGTTTAGACTATTCCTTATTTGTTTAAAGGATCAGAGGATTGCAACTATTTGTAGTTTTTATGTCTTTTATAGAATATCACATTAAGAGGTCATAATTTAAATTATAATTTCATATATAATTTAAGTTTATTCATTTAGTTTTCATTTTGAATATTCATTATTGTACAAACAAAATATTATTCATTCTTTATTATTATTACCTGTTACAACAGTTTTTGGTTCCTTTTCTTTTGTATCATATTTCTTGTACAATTTTTGTATTATTCATTATAAACTAGTATTGTACATCAATTACTAATTCTATCACTGTATCATATTATATTAATTATTTAACTTTTATAATAAGCATATTATCACAAAACATTAGCCTTAGCTACATGTATATTTAACTTTAGGATAACAACAAGATTTCACCCCCGTTCTCTACCTTCGCACAAGGAATAGAAGCACAGGCTAACAAAGCCTTTAAACTTGTTCGATGCAACTATTCAAACAATTTATGTTATGTGAATAACTTCAGTATGGGTCACATCCCCTTGTTGACATATGGTCCAAAAGGCCCATCAACAAGTATCTAGCACTTAATCTCCTTTTGTGGCATAGTGTATGATCATGACCCCTTACTGCCCTTGTGACTTCAATCCCTAATATTTCATAACACAGCCTTGAATTTCTCTAAGTGGTGAGGTGAAAACTCAACCCCCCATTTTTTACTTATTTATTTCAAATAATGGGGACCATTTCCATAAATTTTTGGCTAAATCATCTTTTTAATATTTTCTTTTGGTTAAGTGTCTTACAATTTTTCCAATTTTTCATTTTCATCAGTTTTCTATTTTATTGCTTCATTAAGTTCAACTTTTCAATAGCTTTCCATGAATACTCGTTTCATCTCATTTGGTTACACAGTTTGCAAATGGTGCTCATCAGAAGTTCAATAATTTTTACCCGCTCGGTTAAAAATGTACAAAATGTATATTATTTTAATTTTTATAAATAAATTAGTAGTTGATTGTAAATATTAATTCCTAGCTATTTTTACTAATTATTTCATTTTTCACTAATGGTCCTACAAGATCGTCACAGCAAAATTGTAGAACAATTAAAATTATGTGTTTTTAGGATCTCAATAATTTGTTCAAATTCCCAATTTTCAAAGAAATTACGAGACCTAAAACCTCAAAATTACCAAGTGGCTATAGTTCATTTTGTTGATTTTTTAATTACCAAGTGGTTGTTGTTTTTAATGGATGAGTCTACTCCACGTGGGCCCCACTTCATCTTATACCTCTCACTCCAACCATATCTCGAGGCTGATATAATATCATAACTCTTTTATAAAACCTCCTATGAAACATTCTTCAAACCTCCGATGGCATCAAGTCTTAATAAAAAAAAATTGATATAAAAAAATCCCAATATAAAAGTCGTGATATAAAAAATTGTCGATATAAAGAAATCTCGATATATAAAAATATTGATATGTTATATCAAACCTCAACATTTTTTGTTTTATGTCGAAACTCACATATTTTAAAATACCCAATCCCTGATCTCCAATTACTCTGTACGCCTCCCACAAGTAAGATTCTCCACATCATATAATAAACCCCTCCTATATTTCTTTGATCCATTCTCATGGGATCTAAAGCCACTTGAAATATTTTTTCGATCCATTCTCATGGGATCCAAAAGCCAATTGGAATATGGTTTTTTTGTTTTTTTCTAATATTTTAATATAATTTTTTTTTTAAGTTAATTAGTTTGGAATTTTAATTATGTAAATTAACTAATTTGTAATTAAATCAATTTAATTAATTACGTTAAATAATCTTAATTAATTTGTGTATAAATTAGTTTGTAATTAATTAATTTTAATTATTCAATTAAATTAATTTGTAATTTCATAATTGTAATTAATTAATAATTGTACAGTTAATTAGAATTAAATTTTATTAATTTTTCTTAGTTTTGGCATAGGCAACCATTTTTCCAGAATTTTCGCAATTTTGGCACTTCAACTTTGGAAGCTCATAAGTTGAGTTTTATTTGGCCAAATGAGGCCCATGATAGCCCATTAGATAGATAAAATCATGGAGAATATTTATGAAGGGTTTGCATAACCATATTCATTCATTAAATGAGTCTAAAATTTAGCAGCAAACCAAACTCCGAATTTGTAACCAAAACTAATTTTTTGAGTTTTTTTGCATTCTTCATTGGCTCAAATCCTCTATTGATTTGTAGATCCATTCGTTTATACTCTCTTTCACCAATAAAATATTTAAAATGATCAATGGAAAGCTCAAATTTCCTTTTATTTATTTATTTAATTGAATTTTGATTGGAGATGTTTGTTTTCCAGATTTGGTATTTTTTATTTTGATTTGCATTTTAATTTAATTTTGATTGATTTTTGGTAGGAGAACAATTGAGGAGATGAGGAAGAGAAAATTTGAATCAATAAAATTTCTCCAACAAGAGAAGAAAAAAAAGACCAATAAAAAACTGTTGGCGCAGATTTGTTCTTCAACAACTCTCCTATTTGGAATTCATTTTTGTAATTATAAATAGTGGTTTGTAGAATAGAGAACTCGGGGGGTTTCGCTTCTCCGCACTGAGGGAATTCTAAAGAAATATTGTAAGGAATTGTCTAGCTGTAGAAGTAGGAGGAAAATATCACATCTGAGCTATTGAGATTTGTCTTTTTCAATTCTAGACTTTGTATTGGGAGCAGAGCTTGCACTATTGTAGCTCTTTCTTTTAATAACAAGGCTTATGATTTGAAAAAATTGTTGGAGATCAATTCAAAGAACACAACATGGAGATCAAGTTTTAATCAATTTTCATCTTTTTAGTGATAGATATGTGCAAAATGTTTTTCATGTTGAGCATTATTGTTTAATGTGAAGATGAAGATATTTTGAATTAACTATCTAGTTCAATAGCTTCATATATATGTTGTTAAATTTCTTTTTTGATCTCATATTCAAATCTGATTTTTGAGTAACTATTTTCTCAGAAAAATCTTATCTAAATTCGATTTAATTATCATCGACATTAAGAGAACTATTTCCTAATGTTTTTGGTTGATCATTCATCATTAATTGGTCTCTGAACAGAGCATGTTTTGGTAATTATAATATCAACTAGTAGAACTATTTCATTAGCCAGATATTCACCTAAAACCAGGCATGTTAAAATCCCAATCATTTAATTACTTTGCTCTTGGTTGGGTTAGATCTACATCTTCCTAATCGAGATAGGCTTAGGATTTCTTTCCTTTTTCTTGCATTCTAGGATTAGTTTTCATTTAGATTAATCATTACATTTCTAGAAGTCCCCTCATACAAGGGCAGAACATAGTTTTGGCTTGGCTAAGCCCTAGATCAGCTTAAGGATCACTTTCTTTTCTGAGCTCAACAAAAGGGCTAATCTGAATTTTCTTCTCTATTCATAATAAAAATGCATATTTTAAGCCAATAGAGATATAGAGAAGGTAATTGGACCTATTTTAACTAGTTGGAACCACCATTCCAAACGAAAAAATAGTTGCTTTAAGTTCCCAACCGAGTGGTCTCCCATATAATGTTGATCGACATTTTGGGCCATCAACATTTTTGGCACTAGAAGGGGGGCCATAGTAAAATCATATCTCTGATGATTTTGTACTTTAAAATTTTGTTTTATTACTATGGCTCCATGTAAAATACCTCCTTGGAGTTGATTTATTGGACCTCATCCAACAACCACTCTGGTAAACTCTGGTAAAGGCAGTCCAGACCATGTCTCAGGTAAAATATAATGGTAAAACATATGTTTTTAGTCATATCCTTCAATTTATTTTAAGTTGCAATAATTTCAATATTGACGAAGGTGTTATTTGCAGGATTTTCACTGTTACATTGATAGGAAAAGCCAAATACTAGTGCTTATCACTTCCAGTTGCCTTTGTACGTAGTTGGGACGAGTCTTCAAATATTTTCCTTTACACATTTCAAGAATATGATTACTAAAAGGTGTGTGATCATTTACACTTTGGATATGTTTTATATTAGATTTAAATTAATTTTAATGCAATTTCAGTCCAAATATTTTCCCCCTCAATTCCAATTAATTGGATGGTTCAGAAATTTAGTGTCTTTGTCTTGTAATAACTATGAAGAACCAGAAAATATATCCATTGTTGATAATGATACATTTCCTCAAAATGGCAACACCGATTCTTCACAAAATAAAATTACAAATGCTAATTAGTGTGCTGGAAATGATCCAAATTTACATAATGTTGATCAAGTAGAAATTCAACAAGATACAATATCTATCAGTAGCAATCAACAATAATTTAATCAACCACATAATAAAAACAATGCAAAGTCTACTACTAAAATTAATTCACATTCTACTGATAATAAATTGCAAATTATGGAGCAAGTCAACAAACATTTACAAATCAATCAAATGCATGAAGAATTTAAATTGTCTATTTTCAAAAATCAAAAATCAACTATGAATGGAGAAACCTTCAAGTATATATCTTCAACTTTCTATTTTTCTCTCTACCCTGATATCTTTAACAATAATAATTTAATTCATAATCAATTAGCAGTTCTTTTAAATACAAATTTAATTTTAGAAAAAAAAAAAAAGAGGAAAGAAGAAGAAGAAGAAGAATTGATATTAATAATAAATTATTAATTTATGATATTGGTAGAGAAAATTTAATTAATAACTCAATCAATAATCCTGAAGATTCTCTTAATTTGGTATTCAATCACTTGTCTGGTTCTGATTTATTTAATTCAGAGGAAAAGAACACTTATGAAGTTACTTATGATGATGACTTGGAAAATGAAAATGCTCAACCTCTTTTCTCTTCAAAGATGGTTTTGTTTGATTCCTTAGGTGAATCTATTTTTGAAGATAAAGAGAATTTTAATCAAGGATTTATTCTGGTCCATTCTAATTTTCAAACATTCAATCATCATATTAATTTTGGTAATCAAGAACCTATACTAATTTTTTATTACTACGATAATGAAGTATATTTTTTGGATCATAAACTTGAAATCTTCCCATTCCCGCAAAATGATGCAAATAATGAGTTTAGACTTATAATTTCTATGATAATTGTGGAAAATGAATATTTACAGAGTCCCAACCATGTTTTACCATTATTTGTAACATTAATGTAAATTATAATTTGCTCCATTTTCAGTTCCTTCAGTTTGAATTTGTTTTTCTTTCATATTTCATTTTTAAACTTTTGAGCACATTGTGTTGGCACTTTGAGCATTCAGGCATTCAACACTCATCAGGTGCATTAATAAATGCATGTGGTAATCAATGACAACAGTTTAACCATTGTCAACAACAAAATCTTATTTCTTATTTTTATTTGTTGATCATTTTATATCGACACATGTCTTTCTTTAAATTGATATTTTCACGAACTTTGTCACATGAGAGTGTAACATTACAATCTGGCCAACAATCTAATTTTTCCATAGGTCTTCTAAACTTTCCATTTAATTCCCATCTACATCTTGTTAATTCATTTGGGAAAAATCTAGGAATTCTTTTTTTTAAGATTTCTTTTCATGCACTCCTTTTTGTACATGGTAGTGCTAGTTTACTACATTTTACAACATTTGAATGCATATCATTCAATGTTGGCATATTGCTTTATCTTCCTTTGAACTTGTTTCAAGTATCAATGGAAACACATGTTGTTTCTTATGACCCTGTAAGCATTTGTTTGGAAGAATTTCAAGGTAAGACTTTTGTAAATAGGTTTATTTTTTCTAAATTCGTTAGTTGTACATAGTATGATGAATTTTTCTTTTAATAATTTAGTTGTAATTTTACTCATGTTGATTGACATGTACATACATGCAGGAGTTAAAATGAGAGAATGGTTACATTGGAAGTATAACTATACTTAGTCATGTTTCCTTTCATTCAGTTAGGATTAGTGATAGATTAGTTTAGATTTAGTTTCCTTTCATATTTGTAGTTATCTTATTATTGCATATTTTAATAAGCAAGTAATGAGCCCAAGTTTTTCCCTTGGAATTCCCTTTCATTTTCTGACAAAGTGGCTTAGAACATATCAAAATTCTTATATCGTCAGATCATACACATTTGTGATTAGCTTGATTGTCTTTCTTTTCCAAAACTTCATCACATTGTTAAAAATATTTTTGTTATAAAATCATATATGGTGAAGTTCCAAAGAATTCTTATGACCTAACAATTTTTGGAATACCAAATTTTCAATTCACAAGTATTTCTAGAGGTTCACTTTCACCACTCGTGTTCCTCAATGTAAATATGAAGTGGATGTAAATTGAAAGCTTGGTACTTTTAATTTAGATTAAATAAGTATATGATTTTGAACATATGCAAATTTTGAGTAACGCATGGGAGAACTTGAAGATTCATGAGGTAAATTTACAGTGAAAATTCTTTCAGGTATGCATTGACATGTTCATCTTCGTCTGTTGTTAATTTATCTTTCTTAGTTTGTTTTCTATTTTCTATTTTCTTATTTGCAGGGCTTCATTAGCTTGACTTGGAGACTTGATTTTTACTTAGCTTTACAATAAAGCAAGCAGTCAGCCCTTTCCATACCATTGACATGTCGAGGGAAGTGTTTATTTTTCATCAAAATCTTGGTATTCTATATTGTTTATTCTTTTCTGATTTCCGTATTTCACAAATACATGAGATGAGTCAATAATGTAGCTGAAATCTAATGTTAGAATATTTCTTGTCCATATTTGCTACAAGCAAAAGAGACTGCAAAAAATTCTTGCAGCCAATTGTAAAAAATGCTCCTTCCCAACTTTGCCCATTCCAAATCTTATATTTTCCAGGTTGAGTTGAACCATTACACTTCACTCATTCATCTTGCATCCACTTTAGTCACATTCCTTTCTACCAAAACGACTCAGAGCCTCTAACTGGTAAATATTGGAGTTTTGATCCTCTGTTATTCATTCTTCTGAGATTCCATTTCTCTTTGAGGCTTTTAATTATTCATATTAGTAAGATATCGGATTATATAATCTTGTTGCCATGTCATCAATTCATCCATTACTATATAGTTCGACTTATCAATTTATCATGATGTTTGAGAGCTTGGATATATTTATAATTACAATTTTATCAAACCCCAAGCTTTTATTTCTTAAGATGACTTTGTAACTTTTGGGGATATACATTCTTCATGGTGTGTGCACATGGGCCTCTTTTTACTCTTCTCTGCAATCTTCCTGGCTAATGAAAATTTCATCACTTGTGGTTCGTTTATGTTTTTCCTTTGTCTCACTATTGGATGCCCATTTCATTTTCTCAGTCATCTTTTAGTGTGCATCCTAGTTTTCTTTTCAAATCACTCTTTACCAGCCACTATGATGATGCAACCAGTTGCTAAAGAAATTTGGAACAGGTAATAGTATGGATCATGGTAAATTAATGTCTGAATTATCTTTTGTTTAAATTTTTGTTATATCACTCCATATTTATCATGAAAAGATTCAAAAGTCCTCTCCATATACATATAAAGTACTATATAGGTTGAGACTTGATCTTGATTTTCAAATCATGGAGTGAATATGAAATCTGAAATATAAAGAGAACAATTCCCGCTGCAATTAATAAAGAAACATATCTTCATTTTCCATTTTTGATAGACTTGGTTTACTTCTGATTCCTTGAACGTGAGACATCATTTTCTAGTTTACTACTTGCTTTAGTTCATATTTAATAAATGATGATTTTGGGTCAATGAGATTTCAAAAAGTTCAACTTCTTCATAATTTAAATTCCAATTAAAAGAAGAGGTTCTTTGTCGTTGGAGAAGATGATATTTCTCAGGTAAAATTAAACGAAATTTTCCAATGGTAAGTTTCATATGCCCACTTTCATTCATTTCCATTTCCTTACATTCAGATCTTATTTTGTTTGTAATTTCTGCTTTTATATATATATATGTTTTGCAGGACCTCAATAAAAAAATTTCACGCCCCAGCTGGCTTAGATTTGACACTCATTCTCCTTGGTTTTGTTTGATTTTGAGTTTTTGGGAGAAGAAATAATGATGTTCATCAATTCAACTAGGTTGGGGAGTCCATGAACCTTTAGTTTGTTTCTCAAGCACTGTTTTGATTAGAAAATGGTTAAGATGTTATTATGCAGGATTTGTTTGGAAATAAGAAGGAAGAGACTTCTCATTTGCCTTAATTTCATCGCATGATTATTATTTCCCTTATAGTTTCAAAGCCTAATTGTTTCTAACTCTGCAAGATAAAATTCATTAAAAATCTCAACATAAGATGAACACACATATGGTTTTCTTCTTTTATTTGTTTGTTGAGACATTTTATAGTTAATCTTGTTGGGGTTTGTTCTTTAAATTTGGGATTTTTATTTCAGTGTTTGTTTTCTTCATTTTTACATTTTTTGAATTTGTTGATTTCTTTTTCACTTCAGTTTGGAGTTATTTTCTTTTTTCTTTCGATTATGGTTTTATTTTGGTGACTTTGACGTGATTTATGTGGAAATCGTTTTCCTCACCGAACAATGGTTGGCACACATGGAAAATCTTTACTCTATCTATTTCAATGAATTTCATATATCATTAAAGGTATATGTTTATGGAATTATGAAGCCCTCTTGCTTTAAAATCTTTTTCATGGAGGAACACACATCCTTTATAAGTGATATGGTTCACATTTTCAAAAAAAGAACGAACCTGAGTTTAACTCAACGAATCCCTCCCACACCTCTACTTTATAAAACCTCTGATTGATAGTCACGGGGAAATGTTTTTTGGAGTCAAGATTATGGAAGTGTTATATCCATTAACATAAGTCTCTATTACCATCCCACCTCTTTCACTCAAGTACATCATAAACTAAAATCTCGCAAATGCGCTTATCAAAAGGGTGATTAAAAGAGGAAGCATGGGAAATATAAGTAAACATGTCAGGGCTATAAATGCTCACTAGCAGCGGGGCCATGCTTGTATGGCATAAAAGACAACTTTTTCGAGGTATTGTTCATGCTCGCTTGTAGTGAAGTGATGTTAGAGACCATTCGTAACAATGGATATATGCTTTATCAAAAACTCATATCTGTGTCTTCTTCTATTTCTCATACGATGTAATTTTAAAGTAATTTTTTTCCCAAATTTTGGATTCATGATTTTTACTCAATCTGCTTTGAATACTTATCTTTTCAAACTCATATTGCTTAATTTATTTATTTGGGGCCCATGTAAATGTTTTATTGTTAGACGGTTTTGTGGAATCTATTATTTTCAACCTTTGGGAAAATTAAAATTCATCATCTTTTAACCAGAGATAACTGGTTCTTTCCCATATGTCATTAGTGTTGAGGCGAAAACTCAACCCTCCCATTTTTTACTTATTTAATTCAAATAATGGGGATCCTTCCATAAATTTTTTGCTAAATCACATTTTTAATATTTTTTTTGGTTAAGTGTTTTACAATTTTTCCAATTTTTCATTTTCATCGGATTGCTATATTGATTGCTTTATTGAGTTCATATTTTTGCTAGCTTTCTATCGGTAATCGTTTTATCTCATTTGGTTACACGGCATGCAAATGATGTTCATCCCAAGTTCAATAATTTTTACCACTTGGGTTAAAAAATGTACAAAATGTATATTATTTTAAATTTTGAAAATAAATTAGTAATTGATCGTAAATATTAATTCCTAGTTAATTTTTACAAGTTATTTCATTTTTCACTAACGGTCCTACAAAATCGCCGTAGCCAAATTGTAGAACAATTAAAATTATATGTTTTCGCGATCTCGGTAATTTATTCTCATTCCTAATTTTAAAAGAAATTACGAGACCTGAAATCTCAATATTACCAAGTGGTTGTAGTTCATTTTGTCAAATTTTTAATTACCAAGTGTTTGTAGTTTATAATGGATGAGTCTCACTCCACATGGGCCCCACTTCATCTTATACCTCCCACTCCAACCATACCTTGAGGCTTATATAATATTGGAACTCTTTTATAAAATCTCTCATGAAACATTATTGAAACCTTCGATGGCATCAAGTCCCGATAAAAAATTTCTGATAAAAAAAAAAAAAATCCTAACATAAAAAAAATTGCCAATATAAAAAAATCTCAATATGTTATATCAAACCTCGAAATTTTTTTTTCTGTATCGAAACTCTCATATTTAAAATACCTTATACCCATTCTTTGATTACTCCTTATGCCTCCCACATGTAAAGGCCTCCACTTCATATAATAAGCCCCTCCTTTATTTTTTTTATCCATTCTCATTAAAGCCACTTCGAATATTTTTTCCAATCCATTCTAATGGGATCCAAAAGTCACTTGGAATAATTTTAGTTTTTTTAAATATTTTAATATAATATTTTTTTTTAAATTAATTAGTTTGGAATTTTAATTATGTAAATTGACTAATTTGTAATTAAATCAATTAACTGATTTGATTAATTACGTTAAATAATCCCAATTAATTTGTGTATAAATTAGTTTGTAATTAATTAATTTTAATTATTTAGTTAAATTAATTTGTAATTTAATAATATTAATTAATTAATAATTGTACAGTTAATTAGAGTTAGAATTTATAAATTTTTCCTAATTCTGACTGAGGTAGCAATTTTTCCATAATTCTAGCAATTTTGGTACTTCAACTTTGGAAGCTCATAAGTTGACTTTTACTTGGCCAAATGAGACCCGAGACAGCCTATTAGATAGATAAAATCATAGAGAATATTTTTGAAGTGGTTACATGACCAGATTCACTCATTAAATGAATCTAAAATTCAGCATAAACTCAAGCTCCCAATTTGTAACCCAAACTAATTTTCTCGGTTTAATTTTAGCATTTTTTTATTGGCTCAAATCCTCTGTTGATTTGCAGATCCATTTGTTTAGGTTCTCTTTTTCCAATAAGATATTTACAAGGATCAATGGAAAGCTCAGATTTCCTTTTATTTATTTATTTATGTAATTGAATTTTAATTGGAGATTTTTGTTTTCCACATTTGGTATTTTTTATTTTTATTTGCATTTTAATTTAATTTTGATTAGTTTTTGGCACGAGAACACTTGTGGAGATGAGAAAGAGAAGATTTGAATCAATGAAATTACTCCAACAAGAGAAGAAAAAAAAACCAATAAAATTGTTGAAATAGATTTATTCTTCAACAACTCTCCTATTTGGAATTCATTTTTATAATTATAAATAGTGATTTGTAGAATAGAGAACCGAGGGGGTTCCTCTTCTCTGCACTAAGGGAATTCTGAAGCACTATTGTAAGGGATTTTCTAGCAGTTGAAGTAGGAGGAAAAACTCATATCTGAGTTATTGGGATTTGTCTTTTTCAATTCTAGACTTTGTATTGGGGGTAGAGCTTGCACTATTACAGCTCTTTCTTTTAATGGCGAGGCTTTTGATTTGAGAAAAATTGTTAGAGATAAATTCAAGGAACACAACACAGAGATCAGGTTTTAATCAATTTATATTTTAAATACTATTATTTTTAATGGAAGTTTCATCTTTCTAATGGCAAATATGTGTAAAATATTTTTCATGTTGAGCACTATGGTTTAATGTGAAGATCAAGGTCTTTTGAATTAGCTATTTAGTTCATTAGCTTCAAAGATTTTTAGTTAATTTTCTCTTTTTCTCTTATATTCAAATAAGATATCTGAGTAACTATTTACTCAGAAATATGTTATCCAAATTCGATTTAATTATCATTGACATTAAGAGAACTATTTCTTGATGTTTTTGGTTGATCATTCATCGTTAATTGGTCTCTGAATAGAGCATGTTTTGGTAATTATAATATCATTTACTAGAACTATTTCATTAGCTATATATTCACCTAAAACCAAGCATGTTAAAATCTCAATCATTTAATTACTTTGATCTTAGTTGGGTTAAATCTACATCTTCCTAATCGAGATAGGCTTACGGTTTCTTTCATTTTTCTTGCATTTTAGGATTAGTTTGCATTTAGAATAATCATTACATTTCTAGAAGTCCCCTCATACAGGAGCAGGATTGTCATACCTCCTCATCATATTTATTGTAAACAAATTAAAAAAAATGAAATTTTCACCATAGTAATAATTCATAAGGCATGTGTACAACATATGAATTATTAAAACCTTGATTAAATTCTGGAATTAATCTGTTTTCATGTTAAAAGTCGTCGGTAATTGGGCTTCATTATTAATCCGTGCGATAAGGGCCTTATCCCACTGGTCGCTCACAGTCTCATTTACTTTTGTGTTAAGTCTAACAAGTTCACACTCCAGTTAATTTTACACTTGGTTTTGGCATTTAATTCCTGCTCTGTCATGGTAACGTGGCACAGCAGGCTTGTCCTTCCGCAGTTGTTCACCTTGGGTCTCTCGTCGCATCGACGGTGGAGGATTTGGATTCTCGATCCAATGGCTGGGCTTTACTCGGAAGGTTATTCCACCTCGTTTGCTGGAGTTATGCCTCATTTCGCTCCTTTTCTCCTTAGCGCCTATTCCTGCTCTCCTTCTCCTCTCACTGGCATGTTCGGCCTGCAGATCTAGGGTTTCGATTCTGTTGAATGATTTCAGGAGCAGAGCTGTGGGTTTTCCCTCCGTTGAGTGTTTATCTCCCAGTAAGTTGTTCATATAAATATTTTTCTGTTATGATTCCGTAGTTGTTTAGCTGCTTCCTGATATCTAAAGCCCTATTGCTAATGTAGTTTTCTATGCACTCTATCTGCAGGTGTAATGGATGCAGGTCTGAGGGCTTCAAGTTGTTGTCAAGTGGAACTCATGGTTCCCCTTTCTGCCTCCGACACTCGAGGGTTTCCAGGTAAGCTTTATCAGCGGCCCTAGTGCTTGTTCGATAGTAAAGGAACACTCGTGTTTGTCTTGTGGCTAAATGCATCAGTTCGCAAGAGTTTTTCTAGTTCTTTTGTCCAGATCTAAAGCTAGATGGGATTCTATTGTTAAGTTACATGTCAGTCTTTTTTTCAGGCGGTTTCCTCCTGTTGCTCAAGGGTTGAGAATGCATGTTTTTCCCTCGTCTAGTCGAGGGTTTCTAGCCGGCTGCGAGGCCTGTGACTAAGGCTGCACCAGCGAGGTTTTCTTTATGTTTAGGTTCTGCGAGAGGTTCTCAACTCTCTAGTCTTGACCTGATAATCTTGTATTAACGGACTTCTCGAGTCTGAAGCTATATAAGTCTTCTCTATATGCTAAATCGATGTTGGTTTCTCTTGGAATGTATTTACAGACTCTCTAAATGCTATGTGAATGATTATGCTCGACTTTTTATAATATCAATGCTACCTTTTGCTCAGATAGTTCTGCACTGTTTTATGCGGTTAGAATGTTGTGTGAACAATAGGACGGGGTTCCATTTATTTCAAATGTTTATTGCTTCTTCCAATTATGCGACTCTGAGTTAGAATAAAGATGGAATTTACTTCTGCAGAACAGGGTATCTGTGTCTTTCCGCTTCTGATTATATATCTTGATTCTTTATTTAGCTATTCGAGACTTCTGAAAGAATCCTTGTGGGCGTCTTCTAGAGATTTGAATGCTTATCTTAAACCAGTTCTATGTCTGGCTCTGTTCAGATTTTCCTAACTCTGTCGGTGTTTTACCCCTATGGGGTTACATCTCTATAAAGGGTTACAGGAAGGATCTTACAGAGTTCTTTGACTTTATTTAAACAGTCTTCTCCTTTAATGTGCTAGCTCAGTTCTGCTTTTATGTAAATACACTTATATTTCTCTGCTACAAGGCCTCATTTTTATTCGTTCCTACAACTACTCTCTGGGGTTTAGCATTGTGCTACTTAACCTATGAATTTATGGCATCTTACAGTATTATTTTTCTTCTTAACTAAAGAACTTGAGCATGCCTTTTCTAATTCTAATCTTTATTCTAAGCTTTTAAGTTTATACAGTTCAACTAAGTGAATAAATTTCCAGTTCAGTACAGACAATAACCCTACTATTAATTATTTTCTAGTGAATAAAATAACCAGTTTTGTACAGATAATAATCCTACTATTAAAGATTTCCAGTAAATAAAATAACCAGTTTTGTACAGATAATAATCCTATTGTTAAAGATTTCCTGTAAATAAAATAACCAATTCTGTACAGATAGCAACCCTACTATTAATGATTCCCAGTAATCATTTCGGAGTTAAGAGCTCCAGCTTCGTCTTTTCCAAATACAATTAAAGACACATAATATAGTTTGTTCAACAGAATAGTTCCAGGAAGGTACCACCTACCTGAGTTGTCTTAAGAAGGAAAGAACCTCAATGGTAGGGGTCACCTTTGTTATCTGTTGCTTTTCATCCACCCGTCCGTGAGATTTTCCTTCAGGACCAAATCTCCCCCCAAGCTTGCTCGCAAGACCTCTGTCTTCTACAAGTTTTCGCACTCAGTGCTAATGCTATCTGGTCATCACCAGACTTAGCATTCCCTTACCGTCTGACATTTCAACACGATTTTTTCCTCCCCTCACTCCCTTTTCTTTGGAGCATTCACAGCTAGGGGAGGTAGTTAGGGTTTTCTGGCAACTGCCTTTTCCAACTTCTTTCTATGAGAAGTTACAAGATCTGCTAATACTCAAATCATTTCCTATCTTCAATAATTAACAATATTATTCAACTCAAACAAATAATAACAATAATTATCCAGTTTGTTTCTTACTGTGGTAAAATAAAAATATTTACAGTTTTCTGGGACATTACAAGGACTTAGTTGTATGTTGGTTGAGCCCTAGATCAGCGTAAGGATCACTTTCTTTCATGATCTCAGCAAGAGGGATGATCTGATGTCTCTTCTCTATTAGTAAGAAAAAGGCATACTTTAAGCCAGTAGAGATAGAGAGAAGGTAATTGGACCTAGTTTAACCAGTTGGAACCACCATTCCAAATAGAAAAGGAGTTGGTTTAAGTTCCCAACCGGGTGGTCTCCCATATAATGTTGATGTACATTTTGGGCCATCAACGGGAAGTAAGCTTCCATAGAGAGAATTTATAAAAATTTATGGTGACTAAACAAGGACTTAACAAGGTAATGATCCACCCAAAAATCTCCTAACACAAATGTTTCCACCAACCATAAAGGCATCTAAAACCCTTCATTTCATAGCCAATTATTAGACCTTTCCCCTATTGATGCAAAGTGACTTACCTTCCAATGAATCAATAGTAAAAGTAGGGATATAACATACATGTTCCATTTTCCAACTAGTCGAGTGAAGGCCACTCACATATCTAGAAGGCCAACAATCCTACTTCAAGTCCATCAATAGATGTTCTATGAATACTTTTCATCAATTTTTTGTTGAATACTCTTGTCTTTGATTCCTTCTTTTTTAAACAAACTTTGAATTTCACATCTAACTCCACATCTTCAATAGGACCCTTTGATCAGCAGAAACATAATCCATAACTTCTCTAGTTTGTATTAGATGGACCAAGCTCTCTTGGTTGAGACTCACTAAGAGTCCTTTGAAATCCAACCAACCATCATAGTTATTCAAGTTGTTAAAGGGGTCCCCCCTCTATCTTCTCAACCACAACAAATTACTAGCGATACCATATTTTAAAGATTAATTTTGCATACAACATTCTATAATAAATGAATTATTATTTTAATTCTTCATTACAAACACATTTGGAAATACAACATACCAATAATCATGAAACACTGAAAAACAATTTCATTTCATTAACAGAGTAATAGTTGCACTTGTTTTTTTACTCAAAATTTCTAGAAATTAAAGAAGATAGAGCCTCTCTACACACAACCATAGGGTCAACTACATTGCAGTCTTTCTTGTTGGAAATAATATTGAGAGGGGGGGTGAATCAGTATTATCAGATAAAGAATTTTTCTTTTTCATAATCAGATTTATATACGCTACTTCAAAGAGGGGAACTAGCGTGTACACGCAACTGTCTTTAAGGCAACTAGCATTTATGCAGTAAACTTATGATTCAGTTAATTAATCATATGTTGATCTTTAATCAGTGCTGTTAGAAAATTATATTATATATGACAGAGAGATGCAAGACATATAATATGTGGAAAAACACAAACACATAAAACCAGAGAGACACAGATATATGTGGTTCACCTAGTTTGGGCTACATCCACCTCGAACTGCCAGTCCTTCCTTTCTATTATCCAGAAAAAGGAGAGACACAACCTATAGAAATCCGTCGTAATATCCTCTATTTTCTCTCGCAATATCACCTCTTTGTTTCTCGCTTGGAGAATACACGTCTATTACACAGCCTCAATACAATACCCTCATACAAAGAGAGGGGTTGCCTTCTAGGAAAATAACCCTAAACTAAACGTAAGCTCTACCGTCAAATCATCCGCCTAATGAACGACCTAGATTGACTAGAAATTGCTATACTTTTACAAGGCAATTTTACATCTGTTTTTAGCTTCGGGGGCGCTGCTCCCAAAACCATCGTCGGGGGACTGCTAGCCCCCGGGCCCCCCAGCTGGGGGGGATCGGCCGCCTGAACCCCCACAAGGAGGACAAGTCCCCCCTGTGTGGAGGGGTGTACAATCTTCCTGAGGTATACATCCAGCTAAAACAAAGACCTCTAAATTAGGATGATAATCATGCTCCACACCCAACAATCTCCCACTTGGAGAATGATTGTAACAACTCCATTACTGCTTCATTTGCTGGACAATGACTCCTCTTTGGACCTGGCTGTTTCTCATCTTCATCATCATCCTTGAAGACCAATTGAAACTGAGCATATTCTCAGTTTCGCCTTGGTTACAACTTTTGTTAGCATATCTGCAAGATTCTGGCTAGTGTGTATCTTTTCCAGCTTCAACTCTCCATCTTCCAACACTGATCGTATGAAATGGTAGTTGAGCTGTATGTGTTTAGTCCTAGAGTGAAATGTTGAGTTCTTTGCAAGATGAATGGCACTTTGGCTATCACTGTATAACGTGCCCATATCATGCTTCTTACCCAATTCATCCATAAACCTTTGTAACCAAATCATTTCTTTCCTAGCCTCTGTAGCAACAACATCCTCTGCTTTTGTTGTTGAAAGTGCAACAATACTTTGGATTTTTGAAACCCAACTGACAGTTGTTCCACCTACAGTAAATACATATCTTGTAGTGCTACTCCTGTTATCTCTGTCACCTGCCATATCTGCATCAACATATCCCTGTAGAGAAATGTTTGAACCACCAAAGCATAGTGCTTGATTTGTGGTACCTCTCAAATATCCGAGAATTCATTTCACTGCCATCTAATGTTCTTTTCCTGGATTGTTCATGTACCTGCTCACAACTCCCACTGCATGTGCAATATCAGGGCTTGTGCAGACCATTGCATGCATTAAGCTTCCAATTGCTGATGCATATGGAACTTTAGACATATAATCCATGTCTTCATGGCTCTTTGGGCACATCTCCTTACTAAGTTTGAAATGGCTAGAAAAAGGTGAACTAACTAGTTTTGCATTGTGCATATTAAATCTTTTCAACACCTTTTGTATGTACTCATTCTGAGACAATGTTAATTTGTGATTTTTCCTGTCTCTAGTTATTCTCATAGCAAGGATTTGTTTTGCAACTCCCTATGATGCAGGAAAGTGTTCCCTCTGCAGATAGAGGCAACCCCTCTAGCCCTAGAGTGGGTCTAGTCACATCAAGGACAAAACAACAATTAATTCCCTTAAACAGTCATTGTTGGAGGCCTACCTCAAACCGGTGGTTGATGAAGTTTCGTTGCACTACTCCAGCTTCCGTTTCCTTCTCCTTAATAAGTGATCAACCTGAAACATCACAAAGAAACAACAGAGCACGTAAACGAGAAACAACAATGATCCATTTACTCATAAAGTCAAGAAGTCATGAGCTATCAAGTAAATTACATACAAGACATAGGAAATCATCATTGATTGTATTAATAATGAATCAAGAGCAAAGCTTACAACCAAGTCTTGATGTCACAAGCCTTCTCAGAGGGTCCAACCAGTGTGTTTCTTCAAGCATTCACTCTCAAAGATGGGTCTCCCAAATAGCAATATATATGTCTCTCTTATTCACAAGCTTTAACATAAGGTTAAGGGCACTCCACACCTTCTTGAAAACTATAAAGAAATCCCACACTTGTAACACTCACACCAAAACTATCTACCAAACTCAAAAGCAACAGCAGTACTGTACAATCAAAAGAACTAAGAACTAAGAACTAGCAGATCATAGCAATGGTGAGTGATTTTATAGGAGAAGGAGTCTCCATGAAATGAGGGAGAGGGAGCTTATCCTTAAGGAAGGTAGCACAAAAGACGGAACCACCATCCCAGAGGCGGAAAGGCGACCCAAACTGACCCAACAACCAGCTCTAGAAACATCCAGAAGGCCGATTGTTTGAACTAATTAGCCAAATCTGGATCGTCGCGAGTCATGAACTGGGTACTAGCGACGACGTCGCAACATACAGTGCATGACATAGAACCGTCGCAGACTTTAAGGGTTTACTAGCGACGATGCAGGAACTTAGTCAAAAAGGATCAATCTTCAGCATCAGAGAGCATTTGCTTAATCTTCTTACATGAGTGGGAAGATATGAACATGTTTATTTGACACATGACACAGCAGAGGAACTGAGATGAGGACAGTGACAAATTACTATGTAACACTCCCAAATCCTTCATTACAAATGAATTTGCCAATTTTCTTTCGAGCACATTTATTTCCTGCATGTTAGACCCTGCAACAAGCATGTTATCTACATACAATAACAATATAATATAGTTGTCATCATTTTGCTCTTTCAGATAAACACAATGATCAGAGTGACATCTAGTATAACCTTGTTTAGACATGAACTTGTCAAATTTTAGATACCACTGCCTTGGAGCCTATTTTAAGCCATACACGCTCTTCTTCAACCTGCACACTAGTTTCTCCTTCCCTTTTACCTCATATCCTTGTGGCTGCTGCATATATATCTCTTCCACCAAATCCCCATGGAGAAAGGCTATCTTTACATCTAACTTCTCAAGATGCAAATCTTCAACTGCTACTAGACTTAAAATAGTTATGATTGAAGTCATTTTAACAACAGGAGAAAATATTTAATCAAAATCAATACCTTCCTTCTGTGCAAACCCCTTCACCACAATTCTAGCTTTGTACCTCTGTTTTCCTCCATCTTCTTCCTTCAGCCTGTAAACCCATTTATTCTACAATGTAGTTTTACCTGAAGGCAACCTGACTAAGTCCCAAGTCTGGTTATGCATTAAGGAGTCCATCTCTTCTTCCATGGCTAGCCCCCACTTCTTCCTGCTTTCAACCTGCATTGCTTCTTCATAACATTCAGGTTCACCAAAATGAGTCAACAATAAATAATATAATGAAGGAGAGTATCATTCAGGAGGTATACTTATCCTGGTAGATCTTCTAACACCACTTCAGGTGTTTGGGGTGCCTGTTGCTGTTGTGGTGGTTGCAGTTGTTGTGGTTGTTGATTATTATTATTATTTTCAGGCACCTTTACTTTTTCAGTGATCTCATCAAGGACTGTGTATTCCTTGTTTTCTTTTTCCTGTTTCTTTTCCTACAACTGATTCTTATACAAGACCTTTTCATTGAATATTACATCTCTGCTCCTAATGATTTTGTGATTTTCATAATCATATAAGCGATAACCAAAATCATTAACACCATATCCAATAAAGGTACATTTCTTTGATTTTTCCTCAAGCTTTGTTATATTTTCTTTATTAATATGGACAAAAGCCTCACAACCAAAAGGCTTTAAAAAAGAGTAGGTTACCTTTTTATCTGTCCATACTTCCTCTAGAACACCACCATCCAAGGAACTTGAAGGCCCTCTGTTTATTAGATAAACAGCAGTATCTACAACATCTGCCCAAAACTATAAAGGAAATCCTACATGCAATCTCATGCACCTTGCATGCTCCATGATTGTTCTGTTCATCCTTTATGACACACCATTTTCTTATGGTGTTCTTAGAACTATCTTCTCTCTGCGAATTCCATGCTCTGAACAATACCTATCAAACTCTTTGCTGCAATATTCACCTCCGTTGTCTGATCTGAGACACTTCAATTTCTTTCCTCACTTAATTTCAACCAAAGCTTTCCATTTCTTGAAAGTATCAAATACATTAGATTTATTATGAATACAATAAATCCAAGTTTTTCTAGTTGCATCATCAATAAAAGTAACATAATAACGAGAGCCATCGAGAGATGATACCTGAGCAGGTCCCCATATATTTGTATGCACAAGCTCTAATTTTTCGCTCTTCTTTTCTTTCCCAACTCTGAGAAATTTGACTCTCTTCTGTTTTCCATAAATGCAATTCTCATAGAAGTCCAAATCAACATTCTTCAAACCCGGAAACAAATTCCTTGAGTGAAGAATCTTCATCCCCTTCTCACTCATGTGTCCGAGCCTATGATGCCATAATGCTGCATCTGCTCCTTTGGAAGTTAAAGCATTAACAGAGTTAGAAATAACATTGCATAAATACAATGTACCAACATTTTCGCCTTTTTCTATTACCAGGGTTCCTTTGGTGACCTTCCAAGCTTTATCTGTGAAAGTTGTCACACAACATTCACCACCTAACTGATTTGTTGAAATCAGATTTTTCTTCAGATCTGGAACATGCCTTACCTCCTTTAGTAGCCATTGGTTTCCATTCTGCTATTTTACAAGAACCTTACCCATTCCAACAATTTTACAGGGTTTATCATCACCCAAACAGACTTGTCCAAAATCTCCTTGAACATAGTCATGAAAATATTTCTTATTAGGTGTGGCATGGAATGAGGCCCCCGAATCTACCACCCAGGAATCAGTAATATTTTTGAAAGAAAGAATCAAAGCATCTTGTAACACCTCATCTGTCACATTTGCTTCATGATTGTTTTCTTGTTGTGCATCTCCTTCTTTTCCCTTCCGATATCTACAGTATTTCTTTAGATGTCCTTTCTTTCCGCATTTCCAGTACACTATCCCTGATCTGGACTTGGATCTGTCTTTCATTGATTTACTGCGATATCTTGAGCTCATTCCTCATTCCATTCTTCTTCCCCTAGACTCTGCACTCAAAGCATTACCTGATGTCTCACCGGAGCTTTTCCGTCGCATTTCCTCGCTAAGGATAGCACTGACAACATCATCAAACTTTGAAGTACTAGATCCAGAAACAGAGTTACTAATGGCCATTAATAAACCATTCCATCTTTCTGGCAATGAGCATAAGAATAACAGAACTCTAACTTCATCATCAAAGTTTACCCCTACAGAACTTAACTGACTTGTAACTATATTAAAATCATTTAAATGGCCTGCAACAGATTCACCTTCCGACATCTTCATATTAAATAACCGTTTCATAAGAAATACCTTGTTTGAGGCTGAGGGTTTTTCATATAGTTTCGCCAATGCCTTAATCAAACCCTCTGTCGTTTTTTCCTTCGAAATGTTGAAGGCGACTGACGTTGCGAGGTACAACCGCACTGTTCCGAGTGCCTTTCTATCGAGAAGGCTCCATTCTTCATCTGTCATAGCTATCGGCTTCTTTGTTTTTCCGCTCAATGGTAGGTATAGATCTTTCTGATACAGATAATCTTCCATCTGCATCTTCCACATCGAGAAGTTTTTGCCGTTAAATTTCTCAACCCTAAGCTTAACATCTTCCGCCATTGCTCCCACTCGAACGAGGAACCCTTCTTTCCTGCGAGTTTATCAGCCAAATAGACCTTCGGCTCTGATACCAGTTGTTAGAAAATTATATTATATATGACAGAGAAATGAAAGAAATACAATATGTGGAAAAACACAAACACATAAAACCAAAGAGACACAGATATACGTGGTTCACCCAGTTTGGGCTACATCCACCTCGAACAGCCAGTCCTTACTTTCTATTATCCAACAAAATGAAGAGACACAACCAACAGTAGATCTGCTGTAATATCCTTTGTTTTCTCTCATAGTCTCACCTCTCTGTTTCTCACTCGAAGAATACACATCTATTACACAACCTCAATAAAATACCCTCATACAAAGAGAGGGGTTGCCTTCTAGGGAAAAAAACCCTAAAGTAAACATAAGTTCTACCGTCAGATCATCCGCCTAATGAAAGGCCCATATTGACTAGAAATTACTATACTTTTACAAGGCAATTTTACATCTGTTTTTAGCTTTGGGGGTGCTACCCCTGAAACCCCCGCCGGGGGACCATTGGCCCTCGGACCCCCCAGCCGAGGGGGATCAGCCCCCCCAAACCCCCGCGGGAGGGACAATTCCCCCCCACACCCCCTCACATGGAAGGGTGTACAATCTTCCTGAGGTATACATCTGGTTGAAACAAAGACCTCTAAATTAGGATGATAATCATGCTCCACACCCAACAAGTGCATCAGTACTTCATCAATCATTAAACAGTAACCATGTGTAGTATAAACATAATAAACCATTACACATAAGCAACACACATGAACACCAAGATTTAAGGTGGAAAGCCAATGTGGGTGAAAACCACCTGCTGTTGTCTTCTCTGTCTTCTTTTAATAATATGAAAATCTATTTACAATCTTGTACTAGTGCAAAATCATACCAGTACACAGGGTTCTACCTGCAAAAGGTTACAACCTTCTCTCGTTCTCCAGCTTCTACTGGAAGAGAGCTACAACCCCCTAGCTCTTGTACTAGCCAATATGTTTACTAGTACGTAGGTGCCAGCCTACAGAAAACTCCACTCTTCCACCAGGGACCATGTTTCATGAATTTTCAAGCTTGATGCTCCTAGAACATATCAACACATATGAAGACCTTGACTCATCAATAACCCATCAGAAATTTAGAAACTCAAACTTCATCAACCAACATGCAGTTAATTTGAAACAATCAGATCACTGTCATCAGAACACTGTGCTGAACCCAGAAACCTATATCAACATTCAAAACCAACTGAAACCTCAAAAATTCATGTGTCAAACTATATACGCTACTTCAATGAGGAAAACTTGTGTGTATACGCTACTTCCTTCAGCCCAACCTGCGTATACCTCTAAAGATTCTGAATCATAAAATCTTTGAATCACAAACTGTACCAACCAGCAGTGTATTGAAGATCTATTGTCAACCTATAAAACTTTACACAGGCAGGCAACAGAAAACACTTCTTCTCACTTATACAGTCAATCAAATATCAACCTCCTTATGCATTCAGATTTACATTCAGATCTAAGAAGACTTCATTGACAAACAATAGTGAAATAGCAGCAGTAATAAATCAACAATACTGATATGATTGATCAGTCATCTCTGAACATCAAGCCTTTATTTTGTATATGCTACTTGAAAGAACAGAACCTGTGTGTATATGCTCTTTTACCGAGACAAACTTGCGTACAGATCTGCAAATATTGACTCAGAACTTTTCTGCAATTCCAGACTTCAGACAGACCCAGATCATGATAGATAACGAATAAAATAGACGCAAAACATCAGATCTAGCCTCAATCAGATCATTCAAGAATAAGTCATTTCAGGTCTCATGATCCTAATCCAATATTGAACTCAAGGTGCACATAAATATTTCAGATCTAGTCCCAAACATAACCCTACAACATAAAATATACTTCAAATAGAAGTATTCCTTAGAATCTTATTCACTTGCACATCTGGCCTTATGATCCTCTCTTCTTTATATAGTTTTTTGGCCTTTCTCAATACCATGGACCAAATCCACTTAGGACCAATACCTTGGATCAAATACCATGGACCAAATACATCGAACTAAATACCTAGGGTCAATATCATGGTCCAAAGATACCTTGGACCAAATACTTCAGACAAAAACCATGGTTTTCAACATGTATGTGCTTTGCCTTCTGTGGGAGTGCATGTGTACGTTATATGCTATTTCTGTTCTGAGTACCTATGTGTATACACTGCTTGAACTAAGTGAACCTACGTGTATGTCTTAAACTGCTCTTACATCATCTTTTTCCTTCAACTTCTTTATTCTGATCAATAGACCTTAGTTCCATCTTCCTGATCCTCTGTACCACTGCACTATTGCCTCTGAATATTCCTATTAGCCTCTTATCAAAACTAAGTTGACCTGTAGAGTTGCCATCAAGGACAATACTTGTATCATAATTCCAACATTTCTTATAGTTGGCCACCCCTAAGCCAGATTTGATCTCTTGGGAGGAAAACTCAGTCAGGGTTCAACAAGATTCTAATCAAGGTAACCTTCCAATAGGGTTACCTTCCAATGATTCAATAGTAAAAGTAGGGATATAACATACATGTTCCATTTTCCAACTAGTCGAGTGAAGGCCACTCACGTCTCTAGAAGGCCAACAATCCCACTTCAAGTCCATCAATAGATGTTTTATGAATACTTTTCATCAAATGTCTGTTGAAGACTCTTTTCTTTGATTCCTCCCTTTTTAATCAAGCTTTGAATTTCACATCTAACTCCACATCTTCAATAGGACCTTTTGATCAAAATAAACATAATTCATAACTTCTCTAGTTTGTCTAAAATGGACCAAGCTCTATTGGTTGAGACTCACTAAGAGTCCTTTGAAATCCAACCAACCATCATGGCTATTCAAGTTGTTGAAGGGGTCCCCCCCCTTCCTCTCAACCACAACAAATTACTAGTGATAACATATTTTAAAGATTACTTTTGCATACAAAAATATATAATATATGAATTTACAAGTAGAAGCGAAGTGCAATTAATCAATCTTCGTTACAAACAAATTTGGAAATAAAACATATCAATAGTCATGAGACACTGAAAAAACAATTTCATTTCATTAACAGAGTAATAGTTACAGTTGTTTTCTTTACTCAAGATTTCTAGGAATAAAGAAGATAGAACCTCTCTACACCCAAACATAGGGTCAAATACATTGCAGTCTTTCTTATAGTTGGCCACCCCTAAGACAGATTTGATCTCTTGGGAGGAAAAGCCAGATCTGATCTCTTGGGAGGAAAACTCAGTCAGGGTTCAACAAGATTCCAATCAAGGTAAAGAATATGAATTCTACTCTCCTTCATACATAGGATCCAATATGATTCATTTCAAACATTGAGCTAGGGTTTGTTATCTTTCAACATATGGCAACTTTGGGTCCCCATAGCACAAAGGGACCCCTTCAGTAAGCCAATGATCTCTCAATACTTCTCTTTCTTGATGCTTTTTGCGCATAGTTTCAAAAATCTTTCTCAGCAATTGACCACACCATACCTACACATCACGAAGGGAATCCTTCTCTAATTCAATAGTCCCTCGGTGCTTCCCTTCCTTAGTAACTTTTGTGCATATATTCAAAAACATTTGTCAGCATTTTCATCTAGCCCTCTAGATTAGGTTGATGGCTTCAACACTAACTTCCCTCACTAATCAAGTCACCAACAACTCTACAAGGGCTACTATGACATGAAAGGAGTTTTCTCTCACCTTTTGCTCAGAGTCACAATATTAGAATCCACATGCAATTTTGATTTAATCCACTGGTTACTACAATTTTATGGTCTAACCCCACACAATCTATTAGCATGATAATTTAGGTCCACTCCTTGGGTTATGTTGTCAATTTGAATTCTCTAAAATTGGTATGTATCGCATACCTCTGGAGTAGTTCAGTACCACTCCCATTCCTTCTCATAATCATTGGCAATTATGTAGTTTAGCTACAAAATCAAAAAATTAGAACATTTAATTCAGGTTAGATAGGAAAATTCACATTTCTCCTTACAACTTCCCTCCTAGGCATAAGAATCCATGTTGGTTTCTCTCTTCTTTAGACTTTGGAAATATATATAAATAAAATGAAAATACAATTGTTCTAGTATTTTGACCCATTTATATTTACTCACCCAAACGAGCATCATTAACATGATTAATTACAATTACAATATCTATGAGGGATTGAAAACTAGGGGTGTTACACTAGTCACCACTCTGCTTCTCTACACTGATAATATTTCTATTTTGGTAGGAGTCCTCATGTTCTTGTAAAACAACTAAGAATCTTCCAAGATGTATGTTCCAAGTTTGATAATGACTATTAATATAGGCAACAAAATTCATGATAATTAAATCTAGAATTATCACATATGATACTGTCATCTATGAAAACAACAACATGGAGGAAGTTCCTTCATACAAATATCTTGGAATTGATATTCGTCATAGATCAACAAGAATTATAGTGTCATGAAAAGGATAAATGGAGGGTGGAAATATTATTATGGACTTGAAAATAGATGTAAGTCAACAAATATTTGGATATGGGATAAAATTAAAACTCCTTTATGAGACTCGCATAGCCCCTTTTATATGGATTTGATATTTGGAGATGTAACATCTCCAGAGAATTTTGGAGGAAGATAAAACAAATCCAAAAGTAGCTTATAAACTATAATATCAAGATTAGAGGAAATACATCCTATCTTATCCTCGAGGTTGGCTTTATTTATGTGCTCACATACCCCTTTTGTCTCTAGGTTGTTTAAATTTGGTTTTCCTGCTCGATTTAGTAGTACAATAACTCATTTCTCTAGGCAATTAATGCAAAACACTTTCACGTAGTCATTCAGTATTTTGGCGAAAGGGGAGTTGTGTAATCCTTGTCCCCCCCAGTTATGTTAGCTTGTATGGAAGCATTTATAATTTATCCCTCAACTATAATAGGTTATGAATTTGAGTCATAGTTTGTGTGGTAGCTCCCCTACTCTTTTAAGTCTATCAACAATTCTCAAACTTTACTCCAAGTTGTCAATTTATTACCTCTCACCTACATACCTTGTCAATGAGTATAGGTTCAAAGGGGGGAAGCATATTATCAAGAATGGGCCCACATGGGGAACACAATATTACACAACAATTTTTCACATCCATGCAAATGATGCCAAATCCAGATCTTTCACTATTTGGTGAACTATTGTCATGAATTCCCATGAAAGATGGAAGAAAAACCTCTCCATGGAGTATAAGGATCTTGGATTAAATACCTATAAAGCCCTAATTTTGGAGATCATCGCAGGTCTTCAGTTCACAACCTACGATGACATGTTGTAGAGTAAACACAAAGTGATGTCATCATAGTTTTCTTGTGTTAAAGTCATGGCGATCTTCTTCTAGAGGTAAAAAATAAAAAGTGAAAGAAGCTTCCTATTCTAGAAGCCTCAAGATTGGTATCTATTCTGAGTGGTGGAGATTGGGCTCGAGCTCCCTATATCCTAGACCTTATTCCTACCATAGTGGATCCATCCCATTCATTGTGGATCTACTTCCTCCCTTTATGGATCTCTCAACTTCCACTCTTTCTCTATAAGTACAACACATGCAAAGAGAACTGGGTTTCCATTTTTTACTTTTGAATTATAATTACATGTTTTCCAAGTGTTGGTTGGAGACTTCTTGATTGCAATGGTTTGGATTGAGAATCATTGGAAGCAGCATTCCAACATCAAGGCCTGGTTGTAATTCTCCTTTTCTTCATTCTTAATACAAATATATGTTTGTTTCCCATATACATTTTTCATGATGTTTATTGTAAGATTCTTTGATCACTTACATGGTTTATGGTTGAATCATTGATGTATTATATTCTTTGATCTCCTGTTTTTTTATGTCTTCGCATGTATCTTCTTAGAGAATCAAGAGAGAGAGGTTGAAAGCTACAAAGAAAAAAAACGAGGATCATCTTTAACCATTTTGGAAAAAGATAAAAGCTATGCATCCCACTTACATCTATGATTTAATGATCAATTAGGGAATTTTTTCATATGTTTATTTGTTTGTTTCTATACTTGGTTTATGAGTCTAGGGAGATTTGTCCTATCAATAGGATAACATTTTTCCGCCAAACAAATTGGTGACTCCACTGGGGAGCGAGATGCTCTTCAGTTTCCCTTGTTTTCGAAAAAATCGAACTATGTTCTAAGTCTTTGATCAACCTTTATTGATTCTGAAAACCTAGATCTGTGAGATATTTTAAATAAAATTAAATTTTTTGAGTTTTTGCACCCATAACACCTTGTTGTGAGAGACAATACAATGCCATCGTGCTTTTATACTTAACAGTTGTGACTATCGCACTGGTGTTTACTATTGAACTGTGATGGTCAATGAAAAATTGAAATTTCTCTGAGTTTTTCTCTATTTGATCTTCAATATGAGGATTAGTTTGATTTTTGGGTCAATTACCAGTCTGCTATAAGTGAAAATGTTTGGTTTGGTTTCATTTGTCTGCATTATTGTGAAAATTTCCATTTTTACATTGTTTTGATATGATTGATCAATTGATATATATATTGAAAGAAGGAATTATTGTTGTGGATATTAGGTTTTTTGGATCTTTCTTTCTTTGTTTACAGTGATTATTTTCAAAATTCTATTGTTCATATTTTGGAAAAGAGTTTTATTACTTTACTTGTTTTTCACAAAAAAAGAAGAAAAATTTTGCTTGTTAAAATAAAATTCATTCCATTGATTGCTTCATTCTGATAAATTATTGCATATTTAGAGAGTATTGTTGTGTTTTGAAAGAAGTGATTTTGAATTTGTTTTGGTATAAAATAAGTTGTGGAAAATATATTTTTTCATCTCAGGGAATTGAATGTGAAATTTCTCCTTTCTTAAGGTAGAAGTTCATTGAATTGAAAATATTACATTATCATATTTGATTTCATTCATTTTTGAGTCAGGTCATAACACCATTGGTTTCATGTCCATCAACCTATTGAGTAATTACAGACTTAAAAGCAACACTAACAAAATCAATCAGACTTTTTTATCTTTCTATCATAGTCACACCTACATTAGATCACTTGTAGGACTTTGGAATAAGAGTGAAAGTTAACACTCCAAAGATGCAAACAAACAATAGAAGCTTATCATAGGGAGTAAATCCATTTGCCGCAATTTGACTCTGGGAAGCTCCTGTAACAACGAAGTTAAGCACGAGATCATATCATACCCAGTGAAGTAATCGACTATGCTTCATTGGTTATGGTAGCACGATATGCACACATTACAAATGGTACCGAAAGGTACATGGGAATCACTTGAAAGGAATACCTCATTTTGAGGGATGTTTCAAGGGGATTGAGATTTTTTACTCTGCCTTTGCGTGTATATACAATATGTGATTGTACCCCCAAGACAAGTTGTTGTATGTGGTAACCTTAGTGACCATAATCTTAGGGGTTTTACCCAAGGTGGAAGCGAGGGGGAAGTCCCCATTGTACTCGGAACATATGTTGTCTATACTCATTTGGGCCTTCTTGGAGGATACTTCAAGTGAGATGGAATATGTGAAGTTACTTACACCAGTTCATGACCATTAAGCAGGTTGTCAGTGTAACTAGTTTTTCTCGCTTTGTCTCTAGCTAATTTTCACATTGATCTCTGTGACGTTAGGTTTCATCACCAACTAGTGATTTCGCTGTGAAAAAGGTTGTTTGCATGGTTTTACTACTTATATTTGTTGGCATGTGTTATATTGATTGTTTTACTTTTTAGTGAGACCTTAGGTGTGAATTGTGAATTTGAATTGTTAAATATTGTTAAAATTCTTAATAAAATTCACTATGGCATGTTTACCTCGACGTTCTCATAGAATGTAGGGTTTACCCCCTGAATATACACTTGGTAAATTGAAGAATACAAAACTAGAAAAATATAAAACTATAGAACTTGGAACATCAGAACAACCTGAAGCATCTTCACCTATTGTTACTAAACTTGATATTACGAAATTTGAAACATTACATACTAAAGAGGTAGAAACTGAAACAATTGAAAATCATGAACATGAAGTAATTGAATTTGATATTTTACAACCTAAAGTAATTGAACCAAAATTACATTTACCTGAAGAACCATAAGTTACCAACCCAAGAACTCCAATAACTTACATCTCTCCTTTAATAGGTTTAGTATATACCCCTTTATCAGTGACCTTTCTAAAAATTGTAACCTTAAGTATTGAAGTAGACAATCTACCACCTGATGGTGTTAACCCTCCCATTAACTTGGCCCTGTTAACTTGGACCTGTTAACCCTCCCATTACTAAAGTTACGTATTTGCATATTATTCAGTTAGCATCTCCTTTAGAACAAATCCTTTGGTACCGAGCTCTACTTATCTCTTTGAGACCTACTTGGGTTACTCTAGCTAGAAGAGTACCATTGTTACACACTCCTTCATCTTTTACATCAAATCCAACCATGACTGAATCTACATCGGAAATTCAAACTTCATTTTCTCTTGTAAGTGGACCTTTTGAGACAAGTATGTTTTCCATGTTATATGGACCTCCCAAGTCCTATCTTTATGGTGGACCTTTCGTACTTGTTGGGAATCAATCAGTTAGTGGAGTATATTTAGGAGTTGCTACTAGCCCTTCATTTCCCCAATTTCCCACTTGGTCTTCATAAATTCCATCTAGTTCATCTCCAATAATTATTGGTCAAATTTCCCACATAGCATTTTCTACACAAACTTTTGTACATGGAGTACAACTAGGGTTAGATGAAAATCTCAATTTATTATATGTTTCTAGTGGTCTAGGATTTCTGCAACAAGCCCCCATAAGATCTTATCCTACTAGGGGGCAATCTGCTTATGATCCTTAGTTTCTCACAGCAGGGCAATCCTCTTATGGTCTTTATTTTCCCACGTGGGGGAAACTACATCCTGTTGGGACATATTCTCCACTTGGGGGGGAACCTATTATCGGATCTCACCCACCTACTGGTCAAACACCACAAGAAATTTTGTCGTAACCTACTAGAACTCAAACTTTTACTGGTGCCCCATTTCTTGGAATGGCTAGTACTTCTTGGAACCTTGCTTATGGAAATATGCCTCAGATTCCCTCTAGTCATCCTGTACAAGGCGTTCCATGAACCAAAGGATTCAAGAGCAAGCAACTGACCTAAGGCTTTGCGAGATTCACTCCTCTGATTTAGTTGAACATGTTGATAAGTCAAAGCACCACATTTGTTTAGAATATTCCAAGGTCCTCGCTAAGATTGATTTGAACATGTTGATAAGTCAAAGCACCACATTTGTTTAGAAGATTCCAAGGTCCTCGCTATGATTGATCATTTTCATCACCGGAAATTGAGGGAAGCAATTGAAATCGAGAAGAGGTCTAATACCCTAAATAGGGATGATGGGTGGAAGATTAGTAGTTCATGGATCCCATACCTCTTTGAGTTTTTTCATTCCTTGATTGTATTTTTGGTTCTAACTTTTAGAGTAATTTAATATTTTCCTAATCTATTTTTTTAACTTCTTCTTATTATTCCTTTATTTTTAATTATTATTTATTCATTTTTTGTTATTTTGTTAGTATCATATCATTTTTAATAATATCTTGATCCTTTTTAACTTTTTTTTTTAGAGTTTGACTTTTTTTGTATTTTTATAATTTATAATTATATTATTCTTCTTTCCTTCCATTTTATATATGTAAAGATTTTTGGTAATTTACTTTCTTAATTTCTTTTTCATTTCATAATATTTATTAAATAAAATAATTATATTCTAATTTCTTATTATATTAAAATTATTTATTTATAAATTATAGTCTTTTCACTATTAGTTTTAGAGTTTTTTTAATGAAATATCTTAATTATTCATTTATTAATTTATCAAGAAACATTAATAATAATGGTAACTTTGACTTGATTTTTCTTTTATTTATAGTTGTATTTCTACTAAATTGTACAACTGTTGATCTTGATATCCATCTTGTTCCTGAATATAGTTGTATTTCTACTAAATTATACAATCTGTTGATCTTGATATCCATCCTGGTTTTAAAAATAAACCCAATAAAAATTTCGAAACAAATTGATTCCAACGAAAAAAAATTGTGATTTATTTGAAAGAATTATACTTTATGTATAAATCACAAAAACCTCCGTATAAAATTCGATAACATCTACCAAAATATCACCTATATATCCAATTTACAACCATTAAGAAATTACCTTACATTTTAATTTCTTCAGTGTGGCTAAATACAAAGACAGTTCAAAAATTCTTCTATGTTGGATTATATATATGATAAAGATTATTTTCTACCTTATTCATATATTTTAATTTTATTTTAAGAAAATTTTATTTTAAGAAAATGGAATTCTAAACCCTATTTCAAAATTAGAGATTTATTAACTTTTCAAGGGAGTGTGATAGAGAAAATGTCAAAAGAAATAGTTGAACGAGAGGGTGCAGATTGATATTTTTGGAGAGTTTTTGAAAGAAAATATCAAAGGCAATGGTTGATTTGGAAGTTGCTGGAAAAGTTGATGGTCAAAGTGATAATGGTGACGGAGTCTCCTATGGATAGTGTAGGACCTTTTTAGGGTTTTCGCTGGGAAAAATTAATGTGGTGGGTGCTTCGTTGAAGACCGCGTTCTCTATGGACATGATCTATGATTGGGCGTAACACATCCATATTAAAGTCATAATATATAAATAAAAATTAATATCACCATATCACCAAAGTGCTAATTTCGATCATTCTTGAAATTATAATAGTTTAAGATTAGCTTTATAAAACTAAATACAATCCATTATTAAAGCTTGAAATGTAATGCCAGTTAAAACTTTAGATTTTATTATGCATTGGGTTCATAATCCATGGCGGGATCATTTAGACACGTCATCAATTAACTTATGGTTTGCAATTAGTTTACATTTATTGATTTTGGTACTAAGCTGGATAAATAGGCTCCAGTCTGTTATCACTCCTCCAGATCTCCAAGGCTGAGGAAGAGTTCGGCTGAGGTAACCACAAACCAGTCTTTTAACTTGGTAGCTAGTCCTACCAAGCCGGAGAGGGCTCTCTCCAAAGGATCATAGCCAGGAGGGCTGGATAGATTAGGGTTTTAGGCTAGATGTAAAGTGTAGGGGGTTGTTTGATTTGATTTTGGTTGGGTAGTCACAAGGATGGGTGATTTAGGTCAGAGGGACTAGGTTAGGGCAAATGAGATATGATTGTAGACATTCAAAGGGGCAAGGTAGGTATGAAGCTTAAAACTTAAAAGGTGATTTGAGGTGATGGTTTAAGAATGATGAGGAGTTAGGAAGAACATAAGAGATGTATTCTTCCTAAACTAAGGAAAAATGGACAAAGTATGATAAATTACCCAAAACAGAGCATGAGCAAGCATGTATTCTGCCTATCAACTTGAAAATTACCATATAACAGATACGAAATGGTTTATGAACTAATAAAAGATTCATACAAATGATCACAAAGAAGAAACAATGCCAAAAATTCATACCACATGTATCCCAATAAAATAGCTGCAACTCATCTATTGAAAATTGCCAAAATCTGATACAATAGTCTCTGATCACCAGTATAGCATCCCCACTGAATCCAACCTGTAAAATAACTAAGAAAATACATAATATAGGCCAAAAACCAAATCATCCTAGGCGCAGGCATTGAATCCATGAGAGGAGGAGCAGTTGCAAGAAAGGATGCACTGATAGCTGGAGTGTAGGGTGGTCAAAGTGACTCATCCCACACTCTAGCAAACTTATTCATTACATGCCACATAGGCCATCTAACTAATGTATCTACCCTAGATAAAAGTAAAAATTTAATAATTACATTATCTAGATCAATTACGTAAGTAAAACTTAAACTTACCATAGGTGAAAGTCAACTTGGAGTGAAACAGTGAAAATTGTGGAAGACTGTGAAATGCACAGCGACCTGGTTAAACGCGCAGCGACCCTGGTCAAACGAGTAGCGTCCTCTTCAAGCTGACTTTTGACTGCCTTCCCAATGTCCAAATCTAGCCTAGGATAGCTCATTGAAAGTCTTATTCTGCCTAGTTTCCAAAACTGCCCTTGGTTTTCAAAATGGGCTTGATTTACCCCTCCAAAATTGCAATCTCCCAAGACTACTCAAATGTGCAGTGACCAAGCCAAAAAATAGGCAGAAAGATGATTTTTTGGTAGTTTTGACCCTTTTGGCTGACCAGTTTTGCTCCAAATGATTAGAAAAAGTACAGGGTGCATGTCCTCATCATTTTGAATCCAAAAATTCTGACCATTTGCTCATTGGATTCCCCAAAAAAGAGCGCAGCATCCAAGGTGTTGCGTGTTTGACCGTTTCACTGTCAAGAGCGCCCTCACATTCTCAAATGTGCAACACCATCTTCAGGGCTGCTTTTGGAGGCCTTACCGATGTCCAAATTCGCTCCAAGATATCTCGTTGGAAAGCCCTTCGAGTATAATTTTCATATATACCTTTAGTTTTAAATTTGAAGGTAATTTTCCTTATCAAAATGCCAATCTCCTAAGACTGGTAAACGCGCAGCGACCAGGTGCAAAAATGAAGTTTTTTCTTGCAGGAAACTTTTTGAAGTCTTACTCAGCTCCAAATTGAGAGCATGATATCTCATTAGAAATATATTTTTGTCTAGTTATCATTTGACTCATCAAGAAAGTCATTTGGACATTCCAGATAGAAGAAAATGTGATTTTCCTAAAGTCACTCCAGAAGTGCAGCAACTCTCTTGTAGTGACTATATTTTTGACATTTCTCTAAAACCATGACACGTGTAAAAAGTGAAGGACGTTTTTCATCCTTTCCCTATGATGGACAAAAACGTCTCTCATGTTTTCCAAATTCATCCCTGTTTGGTCTGAAACATAGTTTGAAGAAAATTGGTCCTATCTGTGACAAATGATTTGTCCCATGGAATGAATTCTTGAAAATGATGGAGACATTATCTTTATCAGTTGGAATGGCCTCATAATTGTTGAAATGACCTCCCTTATGCCTCCTCTACTCAGATGTCTCTGATTCCATAGCTAACCCTAGCTCAGTGGGAGAGGAAATTAGGGTTTAGTGTAGGCAAAACAGGGGATTTGGGAAATTTATAGGAATGAAGGGAAATAAAGGGGATAGGGGGCTTCTAAATTTATTAGGAAACTTTTGAGAGGTAGGGAGGGATGTTAGGAAGTAGGGGAAACTGGAATTTCAAGGATTGGGTGAGGGGAAGGGGTCCAAAAGGGCAAAACACAGAAATGTCAAAAGTGTAGCAATAGGCTAGGGTTTGTAGAAAAATGATGATTTTGAGGGAGTGATGGGAAGTGTTTAAGAAGGTGTAAGAGCATCATTATACAAGTTTTGTTGATGATTTAACCATGGAGGTCATGAAACCAAGAAAAATGCCCTCAAAACCCTAGGAGAGGGAAATGAGAGGAATGGGCAATTGGGAAAAGGTCAAGGGAGGTAGATGGAATGTAGGTAAGTGAGATATCGATGGATAAGAGTGAAAATGAGCCTTCCCTTGGTCTTTGATGGCCTTTATACATTGTTTAGATTTTCAAAATTAATCTTGGGACCCACCCACTTTTTCTTTCTCGAACTTGACTTGTCTGTTACAATTTACCTTTGAACTTGATCTTCTAATTTGATCTTCTTTGTGGATTTGGAAACATAATGACTTTGAACTTACAACACTTGGAACCATGAGAATTATTACATATTAAAACCATAAAATTACATTTCTACTTGAATATTCAAATTACAAACTATTTTGCTAATGAAATCTTGTTTAATCTTACTCCTTCACTTGTTGGTCTTTTATGCTGGAGATGGTGTTTCAGTGGACCTTGGAAACCCTAAGACCTAATGGAGACTTTGAATGGTTATGACCATGATGAAAATGATTGTCATGATGAAGACAAGTCATGACTAATGGTATACTTCACCAAAAGGTGAAATGAGCCAACAAGGGGTAAATTTCTAAAAGGAGTAGAGAAAACCCTAATTCAACCTTCAGTGACCAAATTTTTGCATGATGACCTAATGGAATGACAAAAATTTCAGACGAGACTCTAATATGATATAAAAGAGAGATTTTGATCACTAGTGGCAGTATGTAAATATTGACTCTAACATTGGCCTTATTTAGGGATGGCAGATCCTTGGAGGTGCCAAGAACACTGTAGACCAAGTAGCCTTACCATATGGACCAATAGGGTAAAAAAAAAAAAAAAAACTCAAAATTGACTTACTTAATTGACACAATTACTTACAAAGCTTATTAATGGCAGCAGACCATCGAGATTTGAGGGCTTCAAATCCTGATGAAAACCACCCACTTACTGAAGAAATATGTACAATCATGTGAAGTGATCCTTCCATTGTAACCAATCTAGCAGATGGCTACTTACTGAAATTCTGCTCTCTCTTTCCTCGAGCAAGCAGAATGATGTACATGTAGGCAACTGACAATAACAACTGAAACCAAGGCTTATGCTAACAAACCAGACAACATTCATCTTCTTCAACGCTTGCAAAATACTGCCGAAGGGATCTTGAAAATCCTAAAGCATTACCTTCTCTTGAGATCCAGTAGCCAAAATACAAGTACTCCCTTCATTCTGATCTGAAAGAGTAGTTGGTTATTGATTGATAGGAAGGCATAGAGAAGTATAAGCTTCTACTATCTGAGTGTTGGCTATAAATTCCTCAAGCATGAGAAATTATGACTCAATTTCTGGCATACTGTCTCTCTCAGGCTCATACTCCTCAAATTCATAGTCTAAGTCATTCTTAAACAGAAAAAATTCTTCAAGATTATCAAACATGATAGCCCTATCATCTTCATGAAAGAAAACAATATATGTTCATTGATCTATAAATCTAATTTCAAGACTGTCCTCATTTTCAAAAGTGGAAGAAGCTTCACTAACACCTTCTTGACTATGTGAACACTGCAAACCTACATTAGCTTGGGCTGTAACATGACTTTTCAGGAGTTGATCTATCTCATCTTCAAACATAGGAGATAATACCTTTTGTTTTCTTTTGCTAAAACAGTAATTGTCTTCTTTCACTCCTAAATTTTGAAAAGGATGTTGAATATCTTCATTAATTTTAATAAATGGAGTATATAAATTTTCATCAGACTGCTGATTCATTTCATGTGATTCCTTTTGACTATCAAGATGCAAAATTCCTTCATCTTCAAGAAAAGAGGAAGCTACTATATGCTGAATATGATCTTGTGTATCAAAGTGACTCGCTTCTTCAAACTATTGTTGAAGGGAAAAATCAGAGAAGGCTTCAATGATTTCTTCATCATCCATACATTCGATATCATCAATACTTTCAAGATATGCAATGAAACCTTCACTATAATCACAACATCTTTGTAAAGAAAGATAAGACTTCACATAATGGTTGGAGAACACATTATGGAAATCTTCTAGAGAACATAATTTTCCATCTGGTAACCCTTCATACCATATCCTAGCTTTATATTCAAGGGTAGCCATAAACAACTTCATGAGACAGTCCTCATGAAACTCAACTCTTAGTCTACATACATGTACATGAAAACTTACTAAATGCAAATTAGTATCATCTTCTTGTTCATTTTTAAATATAGGAAGATTTGTAAACCAGTCAACATGAGGCATAGGATTTGGAAATCCAAGGATCTGAGATCGATCCATAGGAGCATACCTGGGATTTCTTCTTGCAGCAGAACTCATCTTTACAACAATGAAATCACCAAGAAGGTTTTCAAACTATTGGTTCATGGAAAGTGGAGTCGCCATGCAGTGTTGATTTTTTGGATCTTTCAGTCAATGGAGTCGCCAGGTGAATGATTTTAGCCTTCGTGTGCCTGATCATTGTCCACCATTAGCAATCAGGTATAAAATTTGTCGTACACCAAAGGAAGATGAATCTTTCATCCCCGACAATGGCGGCAATATGTTATCAATCCTCTGGATCTCCAAGGCTAAGGAAGAGTCTGGCTGACGTAACTATAAACCAGTCTTTTAGCTTGGTAGCTAGCCCTACCAAGCCGGAGAGGGCTCTCTCCAAAGGATCACAGCCAGGAGGGCTAGACAGATTATGGTTTTAGGCTAGATGTAAAGTGCAAGGGGTTGTTTGATTTTATTTTGGTTAGGTAGTCACAAGGATATGTGATTTAGGTCAAAGGAACTAGGTCAGGGCAAATGAGATATGATTGCAAACATTCAAAGGGGAAAGGTAGGTATGAAGCTTAACACTTAAAAGGTGATTTGATGAGATGGTTTAAGACTGATGAGGAGTTAGGAAGAGCATAAGAGATGTATTCTTCCTAAACTGAGGAAAAATGGACAAAGTATGATAAATTACCCAAAACAAAGCATGAGCAAGCATGTATTTTGCCTATCAACTTGAAAATTACCATATAACAGACATGAAATTGTTTATGAACTGAGAAAACATTCATACAAATGATCACAAAGAAGAAACAATACTAAAAATTCATACCACATGTATCCTAGAAAAATAGCTGCAACTCATTTATTGAAAATTGCCAAAATCTGATACTGTAGTCTCTGATCACTAGTATAGCATCCCTACTGAATCTAACCTGTAAAATGACTAAGAGAATACATAATATAAGCAAAAAACCAACTCATCCTAGGCTCAGGCGTTGAATCCATGAGAGGAGGAGTAGTTTCAAGAAAGGCTGAACTGATAGCTGGAGTATAGGGTGGTCAAAGTGACTCACCCCTCACTTTAGCAAACAGATTCATTACATGCCACATAGGCCATCTAACTGATGTACCTACCCTAGGTAAAAGTAAAAACATAATAATTACATCATCTAGATCAATTACATAGGTAAAAATTGAATTTCTCATCGGTAAAAGTCAACTTGGAGTGAAACAGTGAAAATTGTGGATGACTGTCAAACACGCAGTGACCTAGTTAAATGCACATCAACCGTGGTCAAACGCGTAGCGTCCTCTTCAAGCTGACTTTTGACCGCCTTCCCGATGTCCAAAGATATCCCAAGATAGCTCATTAGAAATATTATCCTGTCTAGTTTCCAAAACTTCCCTTGGTTTTCAAAATGGTCTTGATTTTACCCTCCAAAATTGCAATCTCCCAATACTACTCAAACGCACAACAACCAGGCCAAAAAAGAGGTAGAAAGATGATTTTTTGGTAGTTTTTGACCCTTTTGGCTTACCAGTTTTGCTCCAAATGCTTAGAAAAAGTACAGGGTGCATGTCCTCATCATTCTGAATCCAAAAATGCTGACCATTTTCTCATTGGATGCCCCAAAAAAGAGCACAGTGTCCAAGGTGTTGTGCATTTAATCATTTCACTGTCAAGAGTGCCCTCGCAGTGTCAAATGCACAATGCCATCTTCAGGGCTGCTTTTGGAGGCCTTCCCAGTGTCTAGATTTCCTCCAAGATATTATTTTGGAAATCCCTTCGAGTATAATTTCCAGATATACCTTTAGTTTTAATTTTGAAGGTCATTTTCCCTATCCAAATGCCAATCTCCCAAGACTAGTAAACACACAGTGACCAGGGTGCAAAAATGAAGTGTTATCTTGCAGGAAACTTTTTGAGGTCTTAATCAACTCCAAATTGAGTGCATGATAGCTCATTGGAAATATATTTTTGTCTAGTTATCATTTGACTTATCAAGAAATTCAATGGGACACTCCAGATAGAAGAAAAAGTGATTTTCCTAAAGTCACTCCAGAAGTGCAGCAACTCTCTTGTAGCGACTATATTTTTGAAATTTCTCTAAAACCATGATACCTGTGTAAAATGTGAAGGAGGTGTTTCATCCTTGGCCTATGATGGACAAAAATCTCTCACTTTTTCCAAATTCATCCCTGTTTGGTCTGAAACATAGTTTGAAGAAAAATTGGCCCTATGTGTGGCAAATGATTTGTCCCTTGGAATGACTTCTTGAAAAATGATGGAGACATGATGTTTATGAGTTGTAATGGCCTAATAATTGTTGAAATGACCTCCCTTATGCATCCTCTACTCAGATGTCTCTGATTCCATAGCCAACCCTAGCTCAGTGGGAGAGGAAATTAGGGTTTAGTGTAGGCAAAACAGGGGATTTGGGAAATTTATAGGAATGAAAGGAAATAAAGAGGATAGGGAGCTTATAAATTTATTATGAAAATTTTGGGAGGTAGGGAGGGATGTTAGGAAGTAGGGGAAACTGGAATTTCAAGGATTGAGTGAGGGGAAGGGGTCCAAAAGGGCAAAACACAGGCCTAGTCTAGAAAAGTGTCAAAAGCGTAGCAATAGGCTAGGGTTTGTAGAAAAATGATGATTTTGAGGGATAGGAGTGATGTGAAGGTGTAAGAGCATCATGATACAATTTTTGTTGATGATTTAACCATGGAGGTCATGAAACCAAGAAAAATGCCCTCAAAACCCTAGGAGAGGGAAATGAGAGGAATGGGCATGGGAAAAGGTCAAGGGAGGTAGATGGAGTGTAGGTGAGTGAGATATCAATGGATAAGAGTGCTAATGAGCCTTCCCTTAGTCATTTATGGCCTTTATACCTTTTTTAGATTTTCAAAATTAGTCTTGGGACCCACTTTTTCTTTCTCAAACTTGACTTGTCTGTTAGAATTTACCTTTGAACTTGATCTTCTGATTTGATCTTCTTGGTGGATTTGGAAACATAATGACTTTGAAAATACTCCTTTTGAATGATGGAACTTTGAACTTACAACACTTGGAACCATGAAAATTATTACATATTAAAACCATAAAATTACATTTTTGCTTGAATATTCAAATTACAAACTATTTTGTTGATGAAATCTTGTTTAATCTTACTCCTTCACTTGTTGGTCTTTTATGCAGGAGATGGTGTTTTAGTGGACCTTGGAAACCCTAATACCTAATGGAGACTTTGAATGGTTGTGACCATGATGAAAATGACTGTCATGATGAAGACAAGTCATGACTAATGGTATACCTTAGCAAAGGGTGAAATGAGCCAGCAAGGGGAAATTTTCTGAAAGGAGTAAAGGAAACCCTAATTCAAACTTCAGTGACCAAATTTTCACATGATGACCTAGTGGAATGACAAAAATTTCAGATGGGACTTTAATATGATATAAAAGAGAGATTTTGATCACTGGTGGCAGTATGAAAATACTGAATCTAACACAGTCCTTGAAAACCCGCCATTTGTTTTATGCCAATTTAATGGACCTGGTTGTCCTAGCCTAGGTGGCAGTCTAATATACTCTGAGCTTTCCACCTGCTGCACTTTCTTTGGGATTTTCCTTCCTCATCGACGGCTCTTGTTGACTCGATTGATCATACGGTGCTCGAGGGTTCTGACCTTCATTTCCTGCTGGTTTTTTTCATGTTTGGCATTGTGTTACTCCAGAACTCCGATGGACTTCTGCTCTATTCTAGTCCGGTAACTTGGGTCCTAGTTCATCTTATTGCTTTGTCCGAAGTAGAGGTTTCCTTGACTATCAGCTCCGTTCCCCGGCATTTGGTCTATATTCAGACTTGTCTGTCAAACCACCATAGATTCTTCAAGGTCCTGGAGCTCAATCCGCTGTGTCAGGGTTTCTCATACTACTACTCAATGGTAAGCTTCAACAGTTTTCCGCGCCTTACATTTTCTTGTTAGTTTTTATACAGTTCCTTATGGAGGTTATCATCTAATCACCGGTTATTTGTTGTCTTTGTGGGAGGTCTTTCAGGTGCCGAAGTTTCCAAATGGTGCCGAGGAGGAAGCCCTCTTACCAGCTTCGTCTTTCAAGAGAAAGAACCCACCATACACCGGGTATTTAACTCCTACTATTCTCCTTCTTTGGAAAGGTTATGCGGCCAGAGGGCCGGAATTTTGTTAGAATTCAGATATCATAGTCATGAAGACTTTCTCAGCTTATGGAAGCTTTGACCCTACTGTTTTAGTTGCTTTTAAGCTATAAAAATTTAAAGGGCTTTGGCCATATATGGTAATTCTGGGCACTTTTCCTCGGATCACCATTTCGTAAAGGCATGGTCATTTGAACCTATAAATAATGTATGGTTCTAGCTGCTGGTAAAATTTCTTTTTCCTCTGTCGAGACATTGTTCATGATAGCTTTATTTATATATATCTACAGGATTTCAGTAAAGATTTGGATTATTGTAATCATTCATATATCCGGAAATTTCGAGCTCTTTCTTAGTTGGAAATGTCTATGTTTATAATATGGCGAAGGATTGGATATTCCTTAGTTTATATAATGGCAAAAGTGCATCATAACATTCTATGTAGAGTCTAGCAATAGCTTAGAATTTCTCAGTTTCGTACTTGCATTATTTCATTCTATGCAAAGTCTGAATACTGATGTTTAATCTTGTTAAAAGTAACAGTCCGCATGGAACCCTTTAGGGGTGTCAGATAAATTCGTAATAATTGTGCTGCTCTCATTGTTAACCTTTTTCCATCTAAACTTATATCCAGAACATGCTAGAATGTGTAGATAGCTAGGGTTTTTGCGACTGATATTCCTATATTAATGTGAATAGAAAATTAGAGGACTCTGATATTTTATTGATTTCGTTTATACAGACAATTTACTATACCCTGTAAGGGTTCTTTCTGTTTGTAATGGGGCTTTACTTCTTTACGGAAATTTGTTTTACCAGAGTCTTTTAAACTTAAATTCCTATAGAATGAAGGCATTTTGTAATTCCTTCCAGTTGAATTTATCAATTTATAATACATAACTCTATATGCCTTTAACTGTATTCACTACTGAACTTTTCCGTTACTAGCTTTCCTTTCCTGGGTTTGTATTTGGTATTCACTATTTCTCTTAATATTTACTGCAATTTTCATTTTGAATAATGAAGGTGGTTCCTTGCTTTTGTTCATGTAACTCTTTATGTAGTAAACTTTTGAAAAGAAATCTATCCTTCAAATAGATGATAATCTACTGATATCTTTCTAGAATTAAATAGACTAAGTAATTAAATCATTCAATAACTCGGAAAAAGGCTTATTTATCTACATAATTCTAAGCTTTACCCAAAAAATATCACTTATCTAATTATGCTTGCTTCCAAACAGATTTTAACTTATCTGATTACACTGCTTCCAAATTTGGTCTGTACATAGACCTGCACTTTGTTTTCCTCCATACCATGAGATTCACTATGCCAGTAAATCTCCCCTGTGCTATCCTGATCCCAGGGAAATTCTTTCTCTCCTTAGAGACTAAGTGTATATCTAGTTATCTAGTATTAACCAGACATAGCTATCACAAACTGTATGACCTCTCAGCACAGTTTCTTTTCCTTTTATTGATCTCAGATACTCGTATCCTCTTGATCTCTATTTTTTTTCAATACTCTCCACGTTTTTGTTTTTGTTTTCTTTGAACAAGTAACTGCCTCTTTTGTAAGGACCCACCTTACCAACTGTTAGGCGAAATATATGTCGTAATAATAGCATTGTAGCACAGTTGCCCAACTATTTACTTGTCAATCCGGGGTACGTAAGCTGACGAAACACGTGCACGATATATGCAGGACTGAAGTAGAACTAATCTAGTCTAATCTACATTGTTGAAATCAACTTAATCTATGAATGGAGATTTGCATGAAGGAAAAGCATTACAACATGTGAAGAGTTAACAACAAATGACATATGTGACCTCACATACATAAATCAATATTACAATAATCAAATGACAAACATGAAAACATAACAATGAAAGAATCTAAGACTAAAAAATCTTCTTACAACTTCCAACTTTCCTTCCCCCCCTCAATGGAGATGGAGCACTCTCCTTTATACATGAGAGTATTTGAAGATAAGATAAGAATGCATTAATTACATACCCACTATTCTCTCAACTACTCTTAACCACTTTCCAATTATTACAAAATATAGTTCCTTCAAATCCTCCACACATCTTTCACATATCTTAGATAAGATATACCAACCAAATATTCCATGGTCTTCTCCTTAAGAATAGGCTTGAATAACTATCTCCTTGAAATGGCGGAGGAGATATTTGAGAAGTCTCTTTGGATTAATCATTCTCATATTCCTACACATTACAAAGCTCACCCATATTTGAGATATATATGAAAACATGTATATTTTCTAATATTAATCATAAATTCACTCTTAATACTAAAATGAATAAATTGGAAAATAATAATATGAAACCCAAATGAATTTATGAAAATGATATGATGAAGGGTTTAATAGGACGATGGAATGTAAGGAATAGTGAAGGGAAACATGGATGAAAAAGTGACATTTTTGAGTCCTAACATCCCCCCCAACTGAAGTTGTTGCATGTCCTCATGCAACCATGCATGGATCGTATGAGGAATTTTTGGCATCTGAACTTTGGCTTTGATTGATGATGTCTTTTTAATAATGAATGTTTCCAGGATATGTGAAAGATGTGAGTAACAGATTGTGAGTAACAACTGGCACTTTCCTATGGTTGGTTCTTGTGTAACAACCATGAATATAAGAATGTTGGTTCTTGTGTTAACAACATTCATTTCGTTATTTTTCTTGCTGGAATAATAATGTAACCACAAACTTCATTGGAAATCATAAGCTATTAATGTGTATGAGAAAACATCACTGAGTGTAAGAAAGTCGTTTCTCTGTCTTTTATGAATCATGCCAATATGTATATCAATGCATATGAAGCAAAGTGCAACAGGGGATCGTTGGAAAAGAAATTTTGGTGAATGGTAAATGGGATGAAAATGGAATGATGGTAGTAAATATGTGGTGACTATGAATATAGTTCCCCCTCCCCCCCCAACTGAAGTTGTTGCATGTCCTCATGCAACATAGTGTAGGTCATGGAAGGGAAAAGGAAATGGAGTATGGCGAGGAAATTTTCCAAAATATTCAAGTCAGCATATAAGGAATTGCGTGATTAAAGCTTAGAAAATAACATACCTCCACTCACCCAAAAAGTAGATGAACTATGCAATAGGAATGGAGTTGTTACAACTGTTGGATCAAGAAAATGTGACTGGTGCGGGAGCTGCAACTGCATTGTCGTAATTGCAACTGCTAGAACTGCTATAATAGAAACTGTTGTAACTGCTGGAACTGTTGTATCCGAGAATGTGAAGTGGAGGGATCTGAACTGCTGCTAATGAATCAGGGAAAAGAGGGAGTATGAAAGTGGGTTGGAGTACTCTCATATATAAAGTCATATTGTTGTAGCTGCAACTGCTAGAACTACTGAGGGAGTCAGGAAAAGGTGTATAGTCTTCACCTGCTACAAACCTAATGGTACAATTCTAATCATGCGAATGAATGTGTCGATGTCGAGCATGAATAGAAATCATTGGATTACCAACCATTGATGTATTTTGTTAACCAATGCAAGGCAACTCACCATTGATGTCAATGAGTGCCAAGGTACCTGAGTACATCTTGTGAAGTGCAAATGGATGTGCTGAGGTCGAGCCACTTGCAAGATCTGAGGATCAAGGGACATTGATGTATTCCCATGATCGTCAGCGAGAGAACTTGCCATTAAGGCATGCAAGCCTCTAGGTACTCAAAATGGACTCTAGTCTATATCCCAGATAAGGTGTTGAGGTCAATGGGGAAAGACTGGTTGAAAGGTGGGCCTTAAGGAATCCCACATCAGTCAACGCGAGTTTTTATAAAAAGAGTTGGTAGGACTATAAGAAAGATCTCAATAGCAACATAGTTTATGGAAAGGGAATCGAGGCAATGGAATCATGGAAAGGGAGTTTGTTTTATTCAAAATGAAAACTAGAAAGGCAAAGATGAACTGAAAAAGATAAAGGAAATGATGTATACTGCTCAGAAAAATAGGCGTATGTGAAGTCATGATGGATTACGTAATGGAAGATGGGCTTCAACACAGGGATGATCAATATGCTTGGAAAGTGAAATGTGGGTAACAAATCATGACGCAGAAGTTTTTTTTGTGTAGTGGAAAATGTCATGACATGCGTGAGAATCAACTCCTTCAAGTTGTCAACAAGTCATGTTTTTATTTATTTTTTCACTGAAAAACTTTATGATTCAGAAGAATCTCTTTGGCATAAGAATTGATCGTCTGTGCATTTGAAAAAGCTTAGTACAGATCCTACATTGAAACTTGTGAGAAAAAAAAAAAAAAAACATAACATGTCTAGAGAATAAGTACGAATATGGCAAGAAAATAAAATGTGTTTGTACCTGTTGCCATTGTGCACTTGTGTTTCATCATCTTGCAACTTGAGGAGATTTGAGAGAAACAAATCATCATAAGGTGTAAAAACATGTTGGAGATTGTGTTGAGGAAATGTCCATTTACAATGCTTTGAACATTATTTATTATCTAGCTACAAGCTCTCCATGTTACAAGGGAAATTCCAAAATTCAAATATACTAGGACAGAAATAAGGTTGTACTCATGCCCTAGCAGGAAAGCCCTAAGATTGAGTTACTCCTAGCAATAGAAAGAAACAATGATTTTGGTCTGTGGGCTATTCTCCATGCTCTTACATAAAACATATTGCATCGTTGCTAAGAGTTTCACGGTCGTCATGAGTTTCAAATTAGGGAAGTGAAACAACTTAAGACTTGGGCCATGTTTAAAGTAATGATTATAATGATTTATAAGTGAACCATTACGGCCTTTTTTAGATTATAAGTGTTTCTTGCCGCCGACTTAATAAGATCAATGTCTTCTCGAATCTCTTTCTGATTCTAAGCAGAGACTCCATCTAAGGTCAAATAAAAGAAGTGATAGAGGCAGCCCATTAAACCATCAACCACGCTATTCGTGGTGAGTGTATTCCTCTGCCCGTGTGTGGGGGCATAGGATTCTAATTACTGTTCCTTGATCCATGTAGAACTAGTGTCGATGGTGCCATGAAGAAACAGAAATGAATATCAATCTTGATCATCAACTATTTTACCATTTCTTGGGCACCCATCAATCTGAAGATATTCTCTACTGGAAAGACTCAGAAAATCCCAAGTGGACAGTTGATTCTGAAATAACTGAAGACGGAAAGTATGTTTTTTTATCTATTACAAAAAGTCGTGACCCTGTGAACGGGCTCTTTTATTGTGATCTCACTGCTTTTCCTCAATGCCTTGAAGGTTTTAATGGCAAGGAGATGCTTCCTTTCCAAAAACTGATTGATAACTTTGAAGCACAGTATGATCTTGTTTCAAATGATGGTTCTATGTTCACTTTCCGAACCAATACCGAAACTAGTTGGGGTAATGTGTTCGCTTCTTTTGGAGTAGCTCCAGCTCCTGTCCAGATCATCAAATGAGGCCACTCATTTTTCAAAGATATCTTTTCATTTCCAATGCAACCCAAATGAGTTTCTAGCACAGCAAGCTTATCTGAAAACAAGATTGCAGTAAATCAATGGGACCTACTGTCCATAGAAAACACCAAAACTAGCAACTACAGTGACACCATGAGACCTCTTGTGAGCAAGTGTCACATGGGCACTATTAAGAGTGCTCTTAACATTATTTTCCTCAAGAAACATCTTAGCACACGAATCAAGATCAGATATCTTGTCAAACAATGCTTTGGTTTCATCCGGGACTGAAGAAACTGCAGCAAAAACAATTTTCCCAGGCTTACGTTTCTCTGGTACAACCACTTCATAGTCTCCCTTTGCAATAGCTCACAGATCATCCAACACATGGTTCACAACATGTTCAAATGGGACCTCAATCACAGTGAGATAATCTGCATTTGCAAATAAGATTTCTTTGAGTCGTCGTTCCCACCTGGACCACTCTTTTGCGTAGGAACCCTTAGCGCAGTCCAACTTTCCATGCTTGTTAGTGTGAAGCTTATATAAATTCAGTCCTTCATCCAAGATACCTTTAATTGAATCAGGCAAAGGATCCCTGTCAGGCTTCAACAAAGGCATCTTAACAAGCAGGCCAAAACATTCATGCAGTTCTGTCTCAAATTCACTCCTACTCTTCCCCTCATAGAGATTGTAAAACATGAGTAGAACATAGCCAGCATATCCAGACTACCCGGGTGGTTAACTCGCTGAAGAACACGAAACATGAAGAGTGCCAAAGCATCAATAGCAAAAGGATGTAGACATAAATCGCACAACCGTTTTAAGCTTTGTGGACGTAGACATAAATCGCACAACCATCTTCCCTCTTGGGGCAATTGACAATATCGAATGGCGCAATTTTCCTCATTGGTCCGATATCTTCTTGATTTTCCTGATTTTCCTAACGATATTTCTGCCAGATTTTCACCTCATACCCGAGATTTTCTCCATGATTGGACATCTAAAGAACGAGATTATAATCAGAATGTCAACCATATTCCTAAAATACAGATTCGCGATGGCGGCAGCTCCTGATAGTGACGCTCATATCAATATGTTTTCAATAAGGCTAAAGGAGCGAGATCCGAGCACAGGAAAGGAGCGGGATCTGAGCACAGGACAACTAGTTATCAATCAATCCACTCAATCAATATAGTTATTCCATGTCTAAGGCCAGGCCTCCATTGCGGTCCTCTGTTCCAGACCTCTAATGTTCTCAGAAAGCTCCATATGTGGATGAACAACATCCAGGGAGGTTCGAAATAAAGGTTGAAGCATAATTCATATCATGCGAGTATGTGACTTTCATGGGGCATAGGTCATTCTTTAAAATCAAAGGTTAAAGGGGAGGGTGGAAAGGAGTAGCTAAACCTCAAAGTTCATTGATGTAGACAATAATAGGGGGTAACTTCCTCTTTTTAGAATGAAGCTCGAGGCAGACCTCGCATGCAGATACGAAACCAGTGGCTATTCTTGATTCATTTATTTACAACAGCAAAAGGAAGCAAGTGGTGAGACAAACCCATAAAAGGTAAGGAGTTGATTGTTACCACAAAAATGCATGTAATTGATGCTGCCGACATAGGATAGCAATGGCATCCGTAGGGGTTAGTTGCATTCAAGCAAGTTAATCCAATATGAGAAAGATCTTCATCATCCCTATTTTCTGATCCTTGCGATCGCACGAAGTGCGGAGGAGAGCATACTTATTAAAACTAGAGAAAAAAACAAAATAAAAAAACATTGTTTATTCATTAACCTATCTACCTTATGTTAATTAAAATTTAAAAAAAACAGTTACGTGTAGTCAAATAGCCAATGTAACCATCCACACAACAGTATTACAAATGTGTTATCTTTCATTTTCGCGAATAATGATAATTGGAAATATAGACAAATGTGTGAAATCTATTGTTGAAACTCTACATTAACAAAATAAAAAGAAAAATTAAATGTGTCTAAGCTAGTGCTCGCTTGAAACCATCGTTCGATATAGCTTTCGTAGGCCCAACTTTCCTTGCTCAGATCATGTTGCAGCGCCTCATTGTCCTCCTCGACTTCTTGCTCGCTTAATTGTTCTTCATTGAACATGCAGGATTCATCGTTTGTTGCTAGAGGAATAATGAAGTTCTGGACCGCTGTCAAGATCTCCTTTTCATGAGAAGAGGAGATCCTAACTTTCGCAAGGATCTGAGCGAGTTGTTCCAAGCTGACACTCATAGTTAAATCATATTGCAAAAAGGGGTTCTTACAACACCCAAATCTAAAAAAAAAAAAAATTGAGAATCAAACTTGCTAACACACATAAAACAACCTCTTCACAGTTGTAGAAATTGAAATTGCAGAAATTGACAGTCACACTTACACTCTGCATGCTTTGTTCTAAATAAGGCTAATGTCTCACCTCAGAGTAACATGTTGGCAAGGAGAACATGAGGAGTCTCCACTCAAGTAGCTGCTATGACCTCTTACCAACACATGCAGACACACTTGCAGAAATTGAAAATTACGCTACCCTACATGCCCTTACCCATATGTCACCTCAGAGTTAGGAGCATGATTAATCATATTTGCATGAAAAAGAAATTGATACCTCAATCCCTTGTGTTTCCTCGACAATGGTGCCAAAATGTTAGGCGAAATATATGTCGTAATAATAGCATTATAGTACAGTTGCCCAACTATTTACTTGTCAATCTGGGGTATGTAAGCTAACGAAACACGTGCACGATATATGCAAGACTAAAGTAGAACTAATCTAGTCTAATCTACATTGCTGAAATCAACTTAATCTATGAATGGAGATTTGCATGAAGGAAAAGCATTACAACATGTGAAGAGTTAACAAAAAATGGCATATGTGAGCTCACATCCATAAATCAATATTACAATAATCAAATGACAAACATGAAAGCATAACAATGAAAGAATCTAAGACTAAACAATCTTCTTACAACTTCCAACTTTCCTTCCCCCCCCAATGGAGAGGGAGCACTCTCCTTTATACATGAGAGTATTTGAAGATAAGATAAGAATGCATTAATTAGATACCCAATCTTCTCTCAACTACTCTTAACCACTTTCCCATTATTACAAAATATAGTTCCTTCAAATCCTCCACACATCTTTCACATATCTTAGATAAGATATGCCAACCAAATATTCCATGGTCTTCTCCTTAAGAATAGGCTTGAATAACTATCTCCTTGAAATGGTGGAGGAGATATTCGAGAAGTCTCTTTGAATTAATCATTCTCATATTCCTACACATTACAAAGCTCACCCATATTTGAGATATATATGAAAACATGTATATTTTCTAATATTAATCATAAATTCACTCTTAATACTAAAATGAATAAATTGGAAAATAATAATATGAAACCCAAATGAATTTATGAAAATGATATGATGAAGGGTTTAATAGGATGATGGAATGTAAGGAATAGTGAAGGGAAAGGTGGATGAAAAAGTGACATTTTTAAGTCCTAACACCAACCATCAGTGTTATACTAAGGCTAACTCAAAATACTATTTAAGTTTAAGTTTTTAAGACCTAAAAGTTAATGCAAGGTTATATATCTATATTTTTATTTTTATTGGTATTCTTTACACTACATACTAATTTCTACTAACTAACTAACCCATGGTAATATTAAACTTCTCATTAAGGCTACAGGGTCATGGTTCCTCAAGATCCAAAACTTACAACCATAAGTCTTAAAATCACATTTAAATGATAGAGTCTTTAGTGGGATAAATAATATCAATATTTACAAACCACAATTTCCAATAAGCTAATTGTTCATTCTATTGCAATTAAGAGTGTTTAAGAGTGACTAATTTGATTTTGTTCTAGATAATATGCCTATGAATTCTTTGGTAAAAAAAAGGGAAGAAAAACAAGAGAATTCAACTTCTAAAGGAGTGGTTTCCAATTATTATAATTCATATGTGAGCTAACAATTACAACATTTCACCTAACCAATTTGCCTTCCATGGATTTTTACTTCAATGGAACCATCATGCTTATTCTTTGAGATATCTCCAAAAACACCTTGGTTGCAAATCCTAAATTTACTTAGTCATTTTTATAGACAATTCATAGATGTAATTAGCTACAACCATTGAAGCATTATGTCAAACAGTTTGCAAGCATGAAATGTATAGCCATTGAGGCATTTTGTCAAACACTTACAACCATAACCCTTCAAGCGACTTCACCAAAATTAACTAACATGAACCTAAGATTACATAATTTCTTTTTTTGTGTTAGTAATGCCAAGAAGTGAACCTAATACATAAGTAGAAATGTCATCCATCTTGATTGTTGCATATACAAAAATTTAGGCACATAATGACTATAAATATTTAAGAATTTTTACAAATAGCTCGCAGCAATGTAGCTATAGCCATTGAGAATTTTGAACAATGGTTAACAGTCACAAAACAAGTTGCTAACTATTAAACTATCAAACAAGCAGTCACAAGTTTATTAAACTATCAAAGTATTAACCATTGATACTTTAAAATAATAATTCCAAGTTTATATAACAGACTGATTTCATAAAAATAGACTACCAGGTAAATCACAGCTACAAAAAAAAGCAAGACAAACCACCAGGCAGTAGCAGCAAATCTGTAAAATATAGAAGATTACACAACTGGATTCTAAAACTCTGCTTTTTGAAATCAAAATTGGGGTGACATGCCCATAAGGTACAGATACCCCCTGAAGTTAAAATAAATCGAAACAGAAATGCCCAAAAATGTGATTATTTAAAACCACAACCAAAAACAAATTCATACTATCTCATTTATCTCTTTTGTCAAACATATACTCTGAAAACTTATCTACAGCTGTAAAAAGAGAAGGAAAACCCAAATTTGTGCTATTAAAATGTTTTCATAAAACTCATGGTAGCCTGAATGCTTCAACCATTAAGACATGATGTAAATCAACTTGCAATGAAACTGTACACAAAAAAACTTACATAAAATACACTACAGTTATTGCAAAATTCCTTCAACATTTATTGTGCAGCATTTGATATACATCTAAGTTTCAGTCAACAACTAGATAAGCAAAACCATGTAATGAACTACAAAAAGAAATGCAATATAATGTTTTCAACGTACCTGACAGTGAATTTATACAACTCAAAAAATGGGAATATGCTCTAGCTCCAATGAGAGTATGCTCCAGCTCCAATATCCTTACCAACTCATTGTGAACCACCCGATTTTCCTCCCAACCATATCCAAGAAGAACTTCTCCCCTTGGAACCCCCGAGCTGCAAAATATCACAAGCAGTACCAAAAGACAACAGTAGAGAGATTTGCAAGGCAAACTAAGGATCCAAATTTTCACTTCCTCTCAATACCACTCATGGCCAACCTCAATAGCTAGAGATATTAGGATTTTAACAATAATTTCATATTTATTATGGAAGCAATTGGATACTCTCCATATCTCTCCCTCTCACTATTTTCCTCAATTCTCTTCCACTCTTGGCCTCCTAATCCCCAAGTGAGAATACATGAGACTCATATATAGGAGGAGAAACCAATTCTTGTCATAAAGGAGGAGTAATGTGCATGCATTGGATTCCATTTAGAGGAGTGTAACTTATGCCATTAAGGAGAGGTATGCATGCCTTAGTTAAGGAGAGTGTAACATATGCATTAAAGAGAGCGTAAGAGGAATATTTTATGACATAATGAGTGAAAAGGAATATGCCATTCTTTGATGAGTGCATAAAATAGAGTATAATGAATTATTTAAGAGAGAGAGAGAGAGAGAGAGTTACATAAAGCCATAAGAGTCATGAAGGAGATGTGTGAATTGATTGAGGAGATAAAATTGACTTGTAATTCCTTTTTAATAATAATATCATAGTCTCGTAAAAGATAATAATAATATTAATAATATTGAGGATTCAATCAAGATTGAACTATTAGGATTGATTAATGATAAGTTAATTTGTTTTTCTTCAACTCTGCTTGATTACCAATTTATGTAAAGTGATTTACTATTTTTGGAAAGTCGTGCTTGAGATGTTGGACATGACTTTCTATTTTTAGAAAGTCATTCCAAAATTGTGAGAATGAAATTTTATTTAAGGAAATTCATCCATGAGTGGTATTTTTATTCTGGAGAATAGGGATTCTGCACCCCTATTTCATGCATCTTCATGCCTTAGTAGATTGAGGACTCCATGCCCTGATCTACTCCAAAGATCCAAGCTTCCACAACTTGATCTTTTTAAATATTCAGGACTCCGTGCCCTAAATATACAAGACTCCACGTCTTTATATTTCTTGGATTTAGGACTCCATGCCCTAATTTCCATGCCCTCTCATCTATTGTGCTTTGAAACTTTGCGTTTCTCCTTATGGTACTGATTGTGAGCTTTTACCCATCTGATGGTTCGCTAGTAAGGCCTTGTTCAAAGCCCTGCACACATTACAATCTCTAGATCAAATGAATTTCATAATGAAATTAACTTAATCACAATTTACCCAGAATGGTGTATGGCTTCCACAGTCATTTTGGTTTTGAAGAAATGACTTGCACAGTCATTCATAATTGAACATCCTTGTTGGAAAATGACCGGGTACCCTACCACATCCTAGCTTAGTACAATATTAGACATATATAATCACACAAATCATGTATCATCCATAAAACATAATTAACCATCTATTCTGCATAACCATGAGAATCCATGGGTATATGTGTCTCAATCTTGGATCACCATCCATGTCATACACCTGCTTCATAAATCAGATACAAACAGAAAAAAACCATATGTATAACATTTTACTTAACCAAAACCATCTAATACAGATAATCAATGATGCCACATATAAGAGGAAATATAACTATATAAAACATTGTTCCCCAATCTAGTGATCAATCTGTCATACATAAACATAAAAGGGAATATAACTATGTATGTAAAACATTATTACTCAATCAAGTGATCAACCTATCATATATATATATATATATATAACCCTTGATAGGAGTGACAAAACTATACTAGAAAAATAGGACACTACATAGTTTAACTAATTAATCAAAAGAAACAACATTTACTAATAACTGCAAAATTCCTTTCCATAACTTAATTTAAGAACAGTTTATAATTTTAAAGAAAAGTAATAGTTTGTTTGGTTGCAGTAAAAACAAATATTTACATTAACAGGGGATGTTACATCTTCCCCCCCTAAAATGGAACATCGTCCCGATGTTCTTCTTCTGCAAATAAACCCGGAAAGTTTTCTTTCATAACCTACTCATCTTCCCAGGTGGCCTCTTTCGGCCCATAGTGTTGCCACTGCACTTTAACCTGGGTGATAACTCGTTTTCACAACGTTACTTCTATCCAATCTAGTATAACCAGAGGTTCAACCAAGAACTCGCCTTCCAGTTCGACCTAAACATAGCACCAAAATGTGTTAAGTCTTTAACCAGTTTGTTTAATACATCCTTAAGGAGAAAATATATATATATAGCAAAAAAATGTATTAAGTCTTTAACCAGTTTGTTTAATACATCCTTAAAGAGAAACTATATATATATATATATATATATATATATATATATATATATATATATATATATATATATATTACCTGAATGTCTTGCCATTTGATTACATGATTAGCATCATAAACATATTTCTTAAGTAGAGAAACATGGAAGACATTGTGTACATGAATGTGACTGTGTAAGGCAAGTTGGTAAGCCATTGGTCCGATTCAAGCCAGGATTTGAAAAGGTTTACAAAATCGGGGTGCTAATTTAGCACACCCAGTCCATTGCAAGGTGCTTTTCTTGGCTCATACTCGAATGTAGACATGATCCCCTACTTGGAATTCCCAGAAGCTCCTCTTTCAATCAACAAAGTTCTTTTGCTAGTCCTGAGCAACCTTTAAATTGATTCTTACCTTTTTCACCATTTCCTCCATCTCTTCTAACATGTCTGGTCCTAGCAACAGCTTATCCTCTGGTCCACTCCAACTCAAAGGTGTCCTGCACTTGCGCCCATATAATACCTCAAAGGGACTCATCTGTAAGGATGCATGGTACCCATTGTTATAGGAAAACTCCACCAGGTGTAGATAATCTTCCCATTTAGTGGGTTGTTGCATTACATAAATTCGCAGCATGTCTTCAACAACTTGATTTACTCACTCAGTCTGCCCATCCGTTTGTGGATGGTATGCAGTACTGAAGTGCAGTTGTGTGCCCAATCCCTCAAAGAGGGCTTTCTAGAAGGCTGATGTAAATTTTACATCTCAGTCGGAAATGATCATCTTGGGGATTTCGTGCAGTTTAAAAATGTTCTGCATAAAAATATTAGCAATTTGGACTGCTTTATAAGTTGATTGGACATGTATAAAATGAGCAGATTTGCTCAATTTGTCCACCACCACCATGATGGAGTCATTTTTATTTCTTGATTTAGGCAGCCTAGTAATGAAATCAATAGATATTGTTTCCCATTTCCATTCTGGGATGGGCAGAGGGTGAAGTAATCCTGCTGGATGTTGGTGCTCAGCTTTCACTTGCTGGCACTCCAGGCATTTGGCTAAGTATTCTGCCACCTCCTTCTTCATACTAGGCTAGAAAAATTCCTTCCGTAGGGCAGAAATCATTTTCTGGTATCCAGGATGGCCTGCATAAGGAATCTTATGGTATTCATCTAAAATTAAATTTTTAAGATGTTGCTGGTTAGGCACATATATCCTCTTCCTATAAATCAGTAAATTTTCTGCATTTATTTCATAACCCAATTGTTGTTCATGGTTGTTTGGAATTTTTGCTTGTTGCCATAAATGTTTATATGTTGAATCCTGCATGGCTGATTCTTGAATCTACCCAAAAAAGGTAGTTTGTGATTCACTAAAATAAATTTCATATAAATAGTTTACCTTCTGACTTAAAGCATCTGCCACCCGATTTTCTTTTCCTTTTAAATGTTTGATTTCGAAATCGAATTCACTTAGGAAATCTACCCAACGAGCTTGCCTAGCATTTAAAGTTGGTTGTTTGAAGTAATTAATCAGACTATGGTGGTCAGTCATCAATAGAAATTTCTTACCTAATAGGTAATGTCACCACATTTTTAAGGTATGAATGACCGTTGTTAGCTCCAAATCATATGCTGAATACTTTTGTTCATATTCTTTAAGTTTTCTAGATTCGTAGGCCACCACTTTGCCTTCTTACATTAATACGCCACCCACACCTTCCTTACTAGCATCCGTACAAACCACATATTCTTTGTTGGGATCAGCAATGCTCAGAATAGGTGTTGTGGTAAGAAGATGTTTGAGTTGATCAAAGCTCCTTTGACAATCAGGGGCCCATTTGAAAGATTTTCTTTTTTTTTTGTAAGGAGGTAATAGGATATGCCACTCTAGAGAAACCCTCCACAAATCTTCGATAGTAACCAGCTAGGCCCATAAATGATCTTATATCGGCTACATCCTTTGGTACCGGCCATTCCATAATGGTTCATATCTTTTCTGAATCTACCGCAATTTCGTCCTTGGTGATGACATGTCCCAATTATTGGATTTTCTCCTTAAAGAAATCACATTTACTATACTTGATGTATAGTTGGTGTTCTCTTAGGACTTGCAGAAAAAATATGGAGATGCTCCTTATGTTCTTCCATGTTCCAAGAGTAGATCAGTATGTCATCAATGAAGATTAATACAAATTTATCTAAGAACTGATGGAATATGTTGTTCATGAGACACATGAAGGTTGTTGGGGTGTTAGTTAGCCCAAAAGGTAAAACCACGAACTCATAATGTCCATAATGCATCCTGAATGCAGTTTTTGCAATATCTTCCTCCTTTATCCTGATATGATGATACCTAGAATAGAGATCGATCTTTGAGAAGACGGTTGCACCTTTCACTTGGTCAAATAACTCGTCTATACGGGGAAGGGGGTATTTGTTTTTAATGGTCAGCTTGTTTAGCTGGTGGTAATCCATGCACATCCGCAGGGTTCCGTCTTTCTTTTTAACAAATAATACCAGAGCTCCCCAAGGGGACACACTGGGGTGGATATACTTCTTATCAAGCAACTCTTGGAGTTGCATTTTTAATTCTATTAGATCTGGTATACTCATTTCATAAGGTGCTTGAGAAACTAGGGAAACTCCCAAAATTAGATCAATGCTAAAATCTATGTCTCTTTTTGGGGGTAGGCCTGCTATTTCTTCAGGAAATACATCTAGAAAATTTTGTATCACAGGTATATTCTCTAGTGATACAGATTTATCTTTAGAGTCAACATACCCTACTTGTATGGCATAAACTTGACAACCTTTTCTGATGCATTTGGCTAATTGGGAGGCTGTTATAGGCCTTAATTGTAGAGGTTTTTGCACACCTTGAATTTCCTGTCTCTCCCCTACCTCATCTCGATAGCTAATAGTTTTTGTCTTACAATTTATGAGGGACCAGTGTTTCTCCAACCAATCCATGCCTATAAGAATGTTGTATGGCCCCAGGGGTAACACATTCAAATCAACTAAAATAGGTTGACTAGCCAATTTTAAAGGGAAGTTGCTTACTTTAGACAAAAATCTCCTTTTTGCTCCTATGGCTAGCTGTACTAACCATGGGTTTTTAATTTTAACAACTTGTAATTTACATCATTCCACTATATTGGGACTAATTTAACTTAAAGTGGCCCCAGGACCTATTAAAATAGAACAGGTCTGGTAAAAAATAGTACCTTCAAATTCAACCATGGTGTAGGAATTTACAGGGTAAGTTCCTCAGTCAGAACACCAAAGGAGACTGCTCACAAACAGATCACAAATCAATACACCAGTATTCTTGACGTGGTTAAAACCCTTAAAGAGGGAAACAGTCCACGGCCTGAGCCAACGTAGCCACTTCAGGAAATTTATTAATAAAAGAATGAAAATTTACATAAGCTTCTCTCATGAATGGTTACCCTACAAATGACCCTGCATGCTCTTTAAATAGAGATCATGGACTAATCGGGTGTTAAGCCACGGATCAAGTGTCAGTAATACTAAGGAGAGAATGAACCGTCAGATTGTAAGTTAGAAAAGTACATAGTAAAGAAACACACTTTACCTAAATCTACACTAGACCAAGTTATACTTAACTATTTCCTATGTGTCGGAATATCCTAACAGCTCCCCTTAAGAACAACTTGGGATAGGATTGAAGGATGTACAAATATGACACAATAGGAGAAGGAAGGAGGCATTAGAGCCTCTTAGTGACAACTTCCTAGACTCCAACCATAAATCAAAGTTTAGTAAACTTTGCCTCTATGAGAGCCTTTGTAAAGATGTCTACAACTTGATCATTTGTTGAACAATATTGCACTTCAAGAACATGGTCATGAATGAGCTTTCTGATGAAGTGCATGTGCAGTTCAATGTGTTTTCTGCACTGATGTTGGATTGGATCTTTGCATAGTTGAATGGCACTTTGATTATCACACCAAAGTATAGTCAGATGCTACTGTTGAAAGCCAAACTCTGACAAGATCTGATGAAGCCACAGGGCTTCCTTACTAGCTTCTACGGCACCACGACACTTTGCTTCTGCTAAAGAAAGAGAAATTCCACTTTGTTTCTTGCAATCCCATGTAATAGGTCTTGAACCAAGAGTGAACACATAACCTGTAGTGGACTTCTGATCATCAGGGTCACCAACACAATCAGAATCAGTGAAACCAACCAATAGAGGAGATGCTTCGACACTGTAATGAATCCCAAACTGAACTGTACCTCGAACATAACAAAGTATTCTTTTAGCTTCTTTCTAATGACTTTCATGTGGGTTTTGCATAAACTGAGCAATAAGGCCGACAACAAAGGAAAGGTCAGGACGAGTATGGGTCAGATACAAAAGTTTTCTTACAAGTTGACAGTATAAAGTAGCATTAACTTTAGGTGAAGTACAAGCGACTGAAATTTTGGCTCCAAACTGAAAGGGAGAATGGGTTGGCTTATAGTCTTCCATGTGAAAATGGCATAGAAGATCACAGGCATATGTGGACTGGGAAAGGGAAATACCTTCCTTGGATTGCAAGACTTGAAGACCAAGAAAGTAATACAAGTGCCCTAAGTCTGTCATTTCAAACTTCTTTTTAAGGCTGGACTTCACATGGTTTATAAGGTTTGGATCACTACCAGTAAGGATAAGATCATCAACATAAAGAACAAGAATGATAAGAGACTTGCCCACTTTCTTGGTGTAGACAGTATTGTCAGAATGACACCTAGAAAAGCCAATTTCTAAAAGAAAGTTATCCATTTTGGCATACCAAGCTCGAGGGGCTTGCTTGAGACCATAAAGGGATTTCTTAAGCCGACATACAAGGCTGGAGCCTGTTTGTATAAAACCAATAGGTTGTTCCATATAGATTTCTTCATGCAAGTCCCTATGCAAGAAGGCAGATTTAACATCCATCTGATAGACTTCCCATTTGAAAGAGGCAACAAGGGAAAGAACAAGGCGGATAGAGTTCATTTTAGCAACAGGGGAGAAGGTTTCAGTATAGTCAATGCCTTCAACTTGTGAAAAACCCTTTGCAACAAGACGAGCTTTATGTTTATCAACTTTTCCATCTGGTCCATAATTGGTTATGTAAACCCATTATCATCTAACAAGTTTTGGTCCCTTTGGAAGAGGAACAAGATCCCATGTATCATTTTCCAATAATGAACGATATTCTTCATTCATAGTTGTTTCCCAATCTGGATGACCTGAAGCTTCTGTAAAGGTGTCAGGATCATAATTCGTTGAAGCTTGAGCCGGTAAAGAAGAGGCTCTATCGAACTAAGAACATGTATGTCGCTGATCTCTAGGATCACCAGCAAGAGCACCTGTTACATCCCGAGTAGCACAGACCCATTTGGGAAGCTGAGGAGAAGGACGAGGATCCTAAGAAGGTGGGGGAGCATTGTCATCCTCGCTGTCATCATTTGAAGAAGAAATATTTTCAGAAGTAAAAGGAATAGAGAGAGGTGGCACATCTGCCGAACTAGGCTTGCATGCCGATATATTTTTAGCAAACTTTACATCTCCTCTAATGATAACATTTTTGGACTTAAGTGGAATAAGTCTATATCCTTTGACATCTTCAGAATATCCAAAAAAAATACATTTTTCACTGTTAGGTTCTAAAGCTTTATGTTTCTCATCTGGAATATGAGCCCATGCTTCACTTCCAAAAACATGAAAGTGACTTACATCTGGTTTAATTGAACTCCATGTTTCTTCTAGAGTGATATTCTTTAAAATCTTAGTAGGAGTGTGATTTACTATGTAATTTGCACAGTTAATTTCTTCTGCCAAAAAATTAAGACTAAGTCCTTTAGATTGAAGCATACAATTAGCCATTTCCTTTAAGGTGTGATTCTTCCTTTCAGCTACACCATTTTGTTGTGGAGTATATGGAACAGTATGTTGTATTTGAATTCCATTCTTAGAGCAAAAGTTGATGAATTTGTTGTTAACATATTCTCTGCCATTATCAGATCTTAGCTTAAGAATTTGATGTCCAGATTGTTTTTCAACAAAGGCCTTAAAGGCCAAGAACATGTTAAATACTTCACTCTTGAGTTTTAAGAAGTATACCCAAGTGCATCTGGAGAAATAAGCAATGAAAGTTAAGAAATACATGTAGTCAGAGAATGAAACAACTGGAAGTGGACCACATAAATCACTATGCACAAGTTGTAAAGGGGCTTAGGCGTGATAAGAGGCACATTTTCAAAACTATCCCAATGATGTTTTCCAAGTACACATCCGAAACAAACACCATCTCTGCAAGATACCATTTGAATACCTGTCACCATATTTTATTTACATAGATTCTGAAGGGAGTGATAGTTTAAGTGACCAAATCGCTCATGCCAAAGTTTGTTCACTTCATCATTATGAGCAACAAATACCGAGGGAAGATTTGATGACCCAAATTTGTTAAACTTATACAACCTTTTAGAATCATCAGTGATGCCAATAGCTAAAATATGTCTAGGATCTCTTAGGTTCTTAATTACAACATCGTGAGGTGAAAATTCAACAATTTTACCTTCACCTGAATGAGTTATATGATATACATATAGAAGATTGCAGGATAAGGTTGGAACACATAATACATCATTAAATTGACCATTTTTTAGATGAACAATTCCAGTGCTTACAACACTAAGAGATATATCATCACCAACATATATATTTTTGGTGTTACAATCATTTAAAGAAGAAAACATGGCTTTGTTTTTGGCCATGTGATAAGAAGCTCCAGAATCAATGAGCCGCTCATGAAAATGAGAAGAAGAAGATACATTTAGTGCATATCCAAACTGAGATTCTTAATAACCACATGCAGAAAGTGCTATTCCTAAAGATGAAGTTGAAGTTGAAGAGTGTTCCAAATGGATTTTATGCTTCTTCATTGTTGCTTCCAAGGCTTCCATCTTCTTAAAGCATTTGGATTCTAAGTAGCCATCTCAATTACAAAAGTGGAAATATCTATCAGTCTTCTTCCCTTTGCTTTTATTTGCCTTATCATTGTGTTGAAATGATTTTTAATTTTGAGACTGAAATTGATCCTTGTTTAGTTTAGGACCATTCTTTTTGAGATACGGCTTCTTAGGATTTTTTGAATTTGGTTGCTGCTGGGCGGCTAAGGCTTTCTTAGAAGAGTTTCCAAGATTAAGAAGACCAAGATGTAAGAGTTTTTCTTGTTCTCTTATTAAAGAATAACAAAAGGCATCAAAAGAAGGGGACTTGTAGTCTTTTCCTTGAGAAATGAAGGCTTCTCTTGTAGAATGGAAGGTGAAAACAAACACAGACTAGGTTGGTCCCAACTTAGTAAGAATGGAATAGATAAGGCTACCATCTTCTTTCTTAACCTTAACACCTTCCAAGAGAAGTCTAAGGGTCTTGAACTTGGAAAAAAAATCTTCAATGGAAGAAAAATTATTAGGGTCCAACGTAAGCAATTCATTTTCAAGTTGATGGGCTCTAATTTCATTTTTAATTCCAAAAACTTTAGTGAGTTGTTCCATTGCTTCATTGGGGGTATCAAGTTCTACGATATGGAATCTAAGGTCTGGAGAAATAGACATCCCTATCAACCCACATGCTTTATCTTGCCTATTTTCCCGTTTGGCTTCCTTATCTTCATCTTTAGGTTTGGTTTGTTGGCCTGAGGCTATTCTATAAAGACCTTTACTTCTAAGTTGGTGCTGTCAAGAATAACTTGGCATGGACTTTCCATTTTAACAGAAACTAAAGCTATAGATGTTGAAATAAGTGTTCCACTGGAAAGATCTCGAAAAAATAGGTTGATTAAAAAAAATGGCTCTCAAAACAGATTCTGAATGAAGAAGTTATGGCTTTTTGAATAAAAGTTGTTGAAGATGCCGACGAAGTGCGTGAATGTGTGGAAACGAATGATAATGTTATATTTTAAAAAAATCTCCTCCCCTTCCAAACATAAATCTAATTAGCTCACTTTTTAAAAGAAATATATGTGAATCACTTTTATAAATAAGTGAAAGTCACTTTTACAATGGTACTTTATGAGCTACCCACTAAATTGTAACTTAAATAAAAGATAAAGAGACTTTAGAATTATAAGTGACTCACTTTTTATACTGGGTGAGAACACTTTTATATAAAGTAAGTTTAAAACATAAGCTACATGTGCTTTTTGAAAAAATAACTCAACAAAAAGAAAGACTTCAACCCAAGACCTCTATTCTCATAAAGTAACTTTGGACTAAGTGAGCTAGTTTAAAAAGTTAGTAATTTTTGGAAAAGAGGAAGGTTTTTTTTTCTCCTAGTCATTGAAGCTTTGGAGTGCTTGTTTACTTGAGAAAACTCTTTTTTGCCTAAGAAATAAAAAACACAAAACCCAACATGGGCATACAAAAAAAATAAACCTTACACCTTGAAGTTAGCTTTACCTAGAAACCAAATATTTTCCTCAATGTTAATGATTTTCCAAGATCACACTAAGGCGCAGCGGAAAAGAGCATACGCGTGAGAAAAATCATCCCTTTCTATTTCTGATTTTCCCAGATCGTACAAAGTCACAGGGAAAAGAGAATACATAGAAAGGAAAGGTATAGATCCAATAATAAAAAAACAGGGAGCTAAATAAATCGAAATAAACAGAGAGAAAATAACTAAAAAATTGCAAATAAACATTGTATACCTCCATATCTTAAAAATGACGTAGCTAGGGCTACCGGAAACCTTTTCGTGTCAAACGAAAGGGGTTCCTCACTGGAACAGATGCTCCTAACACAATAGAGTAGTCCTCTCGACCTGAAAGCAATCAGAAATAGTAGATCTAGGAAACGACAATCGGATGCAGTTCTACCAGCTTCAGATTTGGATCACCAATGGATGCAGCCCTCAAATAGCTCTGATACCATGTAGGAATTTACAGGGTAAGTTCCTTAGACAGAAAACCAAAGGACACCGCCCACAAACAGATCACAAATTAATACACCAGTGTTCTTGACGTGGTTAAAACCCTCAAAGAGGGAAACAGTCCACAGCCTAAACCAACGCGGCCACTTCAGGCAATTTATTAATAAAAGAATGAAAATTTACATAAGCTTATCTCATGAACGGTTACCCTACAGATGACCCTCCATGCTCTTTAAATAGAGATCATGGACCAATTGGGTGTTAAACCACGGATCAAGCGTCAGTAATACCGAGGAGAGAATGAACTGTCGGATCACTACATATCGTGACCGTCAGATTGTAAGTTACAAAAGTACGTAGTAAAGAAACTCACTTTACCTAAATCTAAATTAGAACAAGTTATACTTAACTATTCCCTATGTTTCGGGATATCCTAACACATGGTCGGTTGAAACTCTACCTGATGATCTTCAAGAGCTACGTTAATTTTAGGGATGCTCCTTGCCACTTCTCCCACCATAGATGCATCTTGAATTTGTGAGATCTGATCTACACCCTTGCGGTGGGGACATTTTTTGACATAATGTAGGCCTCCGCATCCCCAACACTATACAGGTGGTTTGTTAATAAATTCTGCTTCATTTTTACCAACCTGTTCATTTGTCCTGGTTTCACCTGGTACTTTAAATCTAGGTTTATTCACATTTCGGTTAGTTTGACCTTTATATAATCCTTTGTTGTTGGTGCCATTATTCCCCTTGTGGCTGGGAATAAATTTATTTCCTTTTTTATAAGCCCACTTTTTGCTCGTATCTCCCTTTGGTTTATTTTTCTAATAGTAGATCCGTGCTTTCCAAATGACTTCATCCATGGTTTTTGGGTTGTTGAATTCCAGTCGTTCCATCATGAACAGTGTAACACTGCTAATAAACTGTTGTACTTTGGCCTTTTCTTCATGAATATAAGGAACATACTGCAATAATGATGTAAATTTTGTTATAAACTCATCCATGGTCATTTGGCCTAGGCGGAGATCATGGAATTCTTTTGCTTTCTCATCATAAAACCTTTCGGTTAGATATTTTTCTTTAAAAAAATTCTGGAATTTCTCCCAAGTTATGTTTTGCTCATTGATCCCATGGGCTATTTTTATTTCCTCCCACCACAATGTGGCTTTCCCTTGAAGCTAGAAAATGGCCAGACAAGCCTTCAAATTGTAATCATACTTGTACAACTGGAAATACTTATTCATATTAATTAGCCATGCTTCCGTTGCTTCTTACTTACCATCAAAGAGAGGAGGCTTGATTTTCCGAAACTCCCCTTGGAGTTCAATTTTCTGCTTTTTCTGAGTCTTGTGATCGGACACATTACCTGATTTTTCTTCTTGGTTTTCTCCACCTCCCCCCGTTTCCACATTTTCAATTCAGAACTCTTGTTCCCTAGTTGTATGGCTATGCTCCGGGTTGGGAAATAATGGTTAATGATTATGTCTACCTGATAGGATTTTCAAAATCTTTTATTGTTCCTGCATCAATTTTTTGTTGTCTGCCCGGAGTCAGGCCATTTTACCTTTCAATTCTTGTACAATTGCCCAGATGTCTGTATTGGGATTTTGCCGCTCATCCCCCAGCTGCACCCAAACCTTAGGATTGCCTTCCTGAAATGGTGTTTTTCCTATTCCCAATATGGAACCCTGTGGTGGATTTCCAGTTCGCCTCATATTGACTTTTGTTGCCTCCTACATGCACAACACCAAGTTTCTTATTCCTTATTCCAGAGGTCTTAGTTTTGGAAACTTGAGTGCTCTGATACCATATGTAACACATCCATATTAAAGTCATAATATATTAAAAAAAATATATAAATTATTATTACCATATCACCAAAGTGCTAACTTCGATAATTCTTGACATTATAATAGTCTAAGATTAGCTTTATAAAACTAAATACAATCCATTATTAAAGCTTGAAATGCAATGACAGTTAAAACCTTAGATTTTATTATGCATTGGGTTCATAATCCATGGTGGGATCATTTACACGCGCGATCAATTAACTTATGGTTTGCAATCAATTTACATTTATTGATTTTGGACTAAGCTAGATTTGGTGTTTATTGTAAATTGTCTTTAGTCCTTAAAAACCCGCCATTTGTTTTATGCCAATTTAATGGACCTGGTTTTCCTGGCCTAGGTGGTAGTCCGATATACTCTGAGTTCTCCAACTACTACACTTTCCTTGGGATCTACCTTCCTCATCAACCGCTCTTGTAGACTCGATTGATCATATGTTGCTCGAGGGTTCTGACCTTCATTTCTCGGTGGTTTTGTTCTTGTTTGGCATTGTGTTACTCCAGAACTCTGATGGACTTCGGCTCTGTTTCGGTCTGGTGACTTGGGTCCTGGTTCATCTGGTTGCTTCGCCCGAAGTAGAGGTTTCCTTGATTATCAACTCCGTTTCCCGGAATCTGGGTTGTATTCGTACTTGTCTGTCAAACCGCCATAGCTTCTTCAGGGTCTTGGAGCTCAATTCACCGCGTCAGGGTTTCTCATACTACTACTCAATGGTAAGCTTCAACAGTTTTTCGCACCTTACATTTTCTTGTTAGTTTTTATACAGTTCCTTATGGAGGTTATCATCTAATCACTGGTTATTTGTTGTCTTTGTGGGAGGTCTTTCAGGTGCTGAAGTTTCCAAATGGTGCTGAGGAGGAAGCCCTCTTACCAGCTTCATCTTTCAAGAGAAAGAACCCACCATGTACCAGGTATTTAACTCCTATTGTTCTCCTTCTTTAGCAAGATTCTGCGGCCAGAGGATCAGGATTTTCTTAGAATTCAAATATCATAGTCATGAAGGCTTTCTCGGCTTATGGAAGCTTTGACCCTACTGTTTTAGTTTCTTTTAAACTGTAAAAATTTAAATGGCTTCGGCCATATATGGTAATTCTGGGCACTTTTCCTCGGACCACCATTTCGTACAGGCATGGTCATTTGAACCTATAAATAATGTATGGTTCTAGCTACTGGTAAAATTTCTTTTTCCTCTGTCAAGACATTGTTCATGATAGCTTTATTTATATATATCTACAGGATTTCAGTATAGATTTCGATTATTGTAAGCAGTCATATATGCAGAAATTTCGAGCTCTTTCTTAGTTGGAAATGTCTTTGTTTATAATATGGAGAAGGATTGGATATTCCTTAGGTTATATAATGGTGAAAGCACATCATAATGTTCTATGCAGAGTCTAGAAATAGCTCAGAATTTATCAGTGTCGTACTTGCATTATTTCGTTCTAAACAGAGTCTAAATACTGATGTTTAATCTTGTTAAAAGTAACAATACGCATGGAACCCTTTATGGGTGTTGGATAAATTTGTAATAACTGTATTGCTCTCATTGTTAAACTTTTTCTGTCTAAACTTATACAAACAATTTACTATACCCTGTAAGGGTTCTTTATGTTTGTAATGGGGCTTTACTTCTTTACGGCAATTTGTTTTACCAAAGCCTTTTAAACTTCAATTCCTATAGAATGAAGGTCTTTTGTAATTCCTTCTAGTTGAATTGATCAATTTATAATACATAACTTTGTATGCCTTTAACTGTATTCACTACTGAACTTTTCTGTTACTAACTTTCCTTTCCTAGGTTTGTATTTGGTATTCGCTATCTCTTAATATTTACTGCAATTTTCATTTTGAATAATGAAGGTGGTTCCTTGCTTTTGTTCATGTAACTCTTTATTTAGGAAACTTTTGAAAAGAAATCTATCCTTCAAATAGAAGATAACCTATTGATATCTTTCTAGAATTAAACAGACTAAGTAATTAAATCATTCAATAACTCAAAAAAAGGCTTATTTATCTACATAATTCTAAGCTTTACCCAGAAAATATCACTTATCTGATTATGCTTGCTTCCAAATAGATTTTAACTTATCTGATTACGCTGCTTCCAAATTTGGTCTGTACATAGACTTGCACTTTGTTTTCCTCCCTACCGTGAGATTCACTATGCCAGTAAATATCCCCCCGTGCTATCCCTGATCCCAGGGAAATTATTTCTCTCCTTAGAGACTAAGTTTATATCCATCTATCTAGTCTTAATCGGACATAGCTATCACAACCTGTGACCTCTCAGCACAGTTTCTTTTCCTTTTACTAATCTCAAATACCCCTATTTCTGTTTTCTTGGAACAGGTAATTGCCTCTTTTAACTAATTAATCAAAACAAACAACATTTACTAATAACTGCAAAATTCCTTTCCATAAATTAATTTAAGAACAGTTTATAATTTTAAAGAAAAGTAATAGTTTGGTTGGTTGGAGTAAAAACAAATATTTACATTAACGGGGGATGTTACAGTGTTGGTAAAATTCTTGAAAAGGTAAATGATTGAGTTATGATTGGTTTCAGAATTTTATATGGTTATCCAAAATACTTTCAGCATAATTTACCAACAATTTAGATAGGAATAGTTAGTTAGTTAGTTAGTTAAATATATATATATATATATATATATATATATATATATATATATTTTTCATTTTGTTAATATATATATATATATATATATATATATATATATATTAAGTTTTTTTCATTTTGTTAATATTTGATTAGGGTTTTATTGTTTATTTAGATTTTATTTTTAGAGTTAAATTATTGAGATGGTTGGCCAAAAAAAAATGAAATCACTTTAAAACTTATTTTTAATTTCGCTTGTTTCTAATTTTGTTTTTGTATTATGTTTATCAAAAACTTTCCGGCCATATAAATTTCATTTCATTCTAAACTTCGGACAAATAGTTATGCTCCTTTAAAGATTTTCCACCTCAAAGGTCACCTCTCCAATTTGTAGCACCATGTGGTCGTTGGCTTGGCTCACGTTGGCCAACCTGACCCACTTGGCTCACGTTCGCCAACGTGACCCTTTGATAAACATATCAACATCGAATCCCCTTGCAAACCACTTGGTTGGACTATTAGTGGCCTCTTTGAACTTTCAATGGAGCAACCTATCACTTTGATCAGATTCTTGTGTTGAACACAACTAATGAGGTTTGTTTCATTCAAAAATTCATCATCTCTCTATCATGTATCCTTGCCCTTGCCTTGAACTAATGTGTAGATGCTTCACTACAACCTCGCCTACCTCGCCTCTTTAACATTTGGCATAATTCTCCACAAATAACCAAAATTAAAGCTAAAATGCTTTCTATTGTATAGATATTAGACAACCTTCCAATATCAAATTTAACATAATGTATTAAAGCAAATAACTTACTTTAATCACAAACCCAACATCCCTCTCTCCAAGCTTGTCTTTGCTTTGAAATATTTATTCTAAACTCTTAAAATTTAAGAATTCATTTTCTTAATTCGGTCTTCAAATTCTTATAGAATTCCTGCCTGCAAATGATAATGACATTTTTATTAATATTACAATTTACAGGGCTCCTAAACTCTACTACATCTATTTATAACAACACCAATTTATAATTTTTTTTATTAACACTACAATTTACAGTCTTATTAAACTCTAGATGTGTTATTTATAATTTAAAACATAAAAAGATTAATGTATAATAAAAAAAATCGGAAAAAATCATATTGAAGATTTTAGTCGACGCGTTTTGAACCAGTGAGTATGGTTCATCTTCAGGATGAATCACACTCGGCGGTTCAAAAAACATCGACCAAAATCTTCAACGTAATTTTTTCCAAAAAATATTATACATTATGATATGGATCACAGAAACTTAAATTCGAACATAAAAAAATTAAAAAACAAACATCGACCAAAATCTTCAACGTAATTTTTTCCAAAAAATATTATACATTATGATATGGATCACAGAAACTTAAATTCGAACATAAAAAAATTAAAAAACATGAATAGATGCATATCTTTTCTGATACCTGAATAGTAAAGATTTTAGCATCACAAAACAATTTTCCACCACCAATAAGAAATCTCTATGGATACCACCCTCTATCTAGGCTATGCTATCCTACCACCAGAGAATGAAGGTATAAGGTAGGTATTCATTAATGAAATAAAGCAAGGGATCACACGATTTTATTGATTAAGATGAGATTAAGGTACACGACTCAATCCATTGGGCATGTGAACAAATTCTAGATCCTTCGTTCCAGCGAGATGGAAAGGTCTTGATTTAAATAAATTACTCTAATTATTTGTTTTCCTTACCATGCACGTATCACAACTCGGACGGTTTTTTGCACCATATTTGATTGAAAGAGCAATTTTATAAATATATACATGGTTCTTTGTAGATATATAGCAAACTGGAATGAAGTTTAATATTAGTGGGACGGTTTTATGCACAATATCCTTGGTTATTTGTTGATATTTTAGATATATTAATTTAGGTTAATTATTTTAGGTTTTATTAGTTAATATTTTGGATTTATTAATTTAGGTGAAAGTAATTAATTTATATTTTTTAAGTATAAGAGAAGATTTCCGGCGAAAATCACAAGATAAATTATTTGTGGAAGCGTTTCAAACTAGTTAGTGTGGTTTATCGTCAGGACAAGTTGAGAATTTTAGGTTACGATTACTTGAGAATTTTAAAAATTATTGTATTGAGGCTTTTGTGATATATATCAGAATTTTTGAGAAAAGTTTTAGGCGATAATCACATTAAAATTCATTGTTAATGTGTTTCGAACCAACAAATGTGGTTCATCATCAGGGCATGATGAAGAATCAGATCATGGTAAGCAGTTAAATAAAGAGACCGACCATTCAAATGGCTAAATAAAGAGACCGACCATTCAAATGGCTAGAAAACGGCTATTTTTGACCTAAAGAAACGGCTACATTTAACTAGGCTGCAACAACAAAAGACTAGATCACGAAAGAAAAACGTAAATTTATTTATTAATTTATTTATTTTTGTTTTTATTATTCATTTATTTAATTTTTTTTTTTTTTTATTTAACTAAATCATTTATCTAGTTTAAAGTAAAACCATGTTTGTTAAAATTCTATGTTTGTTAAAATTCTATGTTATAAAAAAAATTAACAAACTATTAGTTAAACATTATATATATTTATAAAAATATATAAGTTAAAAGATATAAATTTATATAGAGAAGAATATACATGAAAATCTTACAACTACGAAATTTTTATTTATTATAAAAATGAGGTTTAAGAATATATTAAATTTCATATTTATATATATATATAAATTAGTTGGAATTAAAAAAAAAAAAAAACCTATTTGGTTAACTAAAAATATTAAATAAAAACTAATTTAATGATATGTATTAATGTATGTAAATGAAGAAATTAAACTCAATACATTATCATTAAAGAAAAAAAAATCTTTTCTTTTTCCATTAATAAAATATATATAAACATATCTTAATAAAGAAATAATATCGGAATTGAAAATAAATCATGATAACATAAATAAGATAATAATAAATAGATAACAGGAAAAAATAATAGATAAATAGAGAAGGGAATACAGGGAAAAATCAAACACTCCAAGAGACGAGGGAGAAAATCCAAATCGGAAACCAACAGACAGAGGAAAAGAGGGGAGGAAAAAAGGAGGGGGTGAGGCAATCTAAGAGGAAAGGGCAGGGATCCAACAACGACTGATTTTCCAAGTGTCATCTCTGTTAAGATTACTCAACCTCCTTTCAATTTCAATGGCCTCCCTAAATTTCTGGTGATGAAAAGGAGCAATCCTAGCGATAACCTGGGCCCCCTCAATACATATATGATGCTTAGTATTTACCACGTGTTCTGCCAAAGCTGAAGACCAGGCCCTCCCATGCTTTAGGTCGGCTGCGTGCTCATGAATTCTCTGATTAATAGAGCACCCAATTGCACCAACATAGGGAGTCCCACAAGAACAAGGAATGACATAGACAACTTTCATATCCTTGGGGTCAACAGGGTCTTTTACAGACCTTAGGGAGCTCTGAAGGGTGTTAAGGGATCTAAAGGTTGAGGGAACATTATGCTTTCTTAAGATCCTCGCAATCTTGTCAATGGTCCCCTAGATGAAAGGAAGATGTACACCTAAGATATGATCTTTAGGGTCTTTTTTAACCTTGGGACCTCTACCAGCTTTGAGGAAAGCTTTAAGACCTTGGTGCCTACTATACCCATTTTTAACAAAAACATTAAGGAGATGGGCTTTCTCTTTATTAAGGTGGTTTTCATCATAAATTCTCATCGCACAAGTAGCTAGTGTATTGAGAACACCAAGCTTTTGTGCGGGGAAATGATGAGACTTGGCATGAAGATATTGCTCAGTGTGAGTTTTCTTTTGAAACACCTGGTGGGAGAAAGAACCATCATCCTTCTTCAAAATGAGAACATCCAGAAAAGGCAGGCAACCTCCAACTTCTTGCTCCATAGTGAACTTTATGGAGGAAGATTGATTGCTGAGATGCTAGAAAAAAATGCCTAACTCTTCTTGGCCATGAGGCCAGACGACACAAGTGTCATCTACAAACCTCTTCCACAGCTTGGGAAGGAGACGAGCTGAGGCAAAAACCTTGGATTCAAAGTCTTCCATAAAAATATTAGCCACAACAGGGGACAGGGGGGAGCCCATGGCAACCCCGCAAGTCTGCTCATAAAATTCACCTTCAAAGCAGAAGAAAGCAGAAGTAAGACAAATTTGTACTAACTTAGTGGTATGAGAATTAGTAAGACGATTAATGACATAGATGGCATCCTTAATGGGGATGCTAGTATAAAGGCAAACTACATCAAAACTAACAAGAGAGTCCCCATGATCAAACTTTAAGCCCTTTAACTCGTTAACAAATGAAGAAGAGTCTTTGACGAAGGACTCAATTCGACCAACTAGGGGTTTAAGCTTCAAGGCTAGGCATTTGGCCAGGAGGTAGGTAGGCCCTCCTATGGTGTTGACAATGAGCCTCAGGGGGGGGCCATATTTATGGATCTTCGGAAGCCCATAGATCCTAGGAGTGATTGGGCTACTTTCAATAAGCTTGTGGAAAAAAATGCCCACAGTGCTACTAGATTCTTATTAAGCTTTTTATAGCTACCGCTATTACACAGGTGATCCAACATCTTCTTGCGATAATCCACCTTGTCCATGATCACAGCAACCCCACCTTTGTCATCTTTAAGAACAACAATATCCGTATTCTGGTTCAAGGATTTTAGGGCATTAAATTCTTCCCTGCTAAAGTTTTTTTTATAGGGCTTTACTTTCCTGAGGACGACAACGCAATCCTGTCTAATGGTGTCTTTAATATTATTAGGAAAGCCTCTAATCCCAAATTCAACGTCACACATAATCTCTTCCACAGGGATTTTTCTAGGAGCAAGGGAACAATTTAACCCCTTCTCAAGAAGATTAAAGACAGAAGGGGGAAAAGAACAACTAGAAAGATTAACTACTTTATTATTATGAGAAGGAATACTATTATCATTATTAATAGCATTATTAATATTATTTTTAATAATATTGTTATTATTATTTATATATTTATCTTTATTAATATTAATATTAGTAAAATTATGAGAATACTTTTATATATACATATGTGAGAATCCCTTGATGATTATTTCAAAAGTGTTATTCAGAGCAGAGGAAAATGGAGAAATAGGGTTTCTGACAAACCCTTACACGGCGCAGAGACAAAGAAAGCAGACTCTGAATCAAGCAGTACTGCTGCCAGAGTGGGTCTGGCTGAAGTGGTAGAAACAGTCAATGAACATCACGATGGGGGAGGCCGTAGGGCCTCCCCCCATAGGCCGCAACAATGGAAATCGGCCTCATAGGGAAGAAAATGAACAGCCCTCAACTAGAAGAGCAGAACAGCCACCGGTACAGCCTGCGCAACAGCAGGAGAAGAATGATCTGGTAGATCTGAACACTGAAAAAGAAAACAACCCTGCAGCACCTGAAGAACCAAATAAGGCATCGTTGTCCACCTGCAAGCCCATTGTAGCAAAACGACCCAAGATCGTCTTACCCAGTCATTGAATCAATGCACAAATACAATATATGAAAGACCATGCGTTGATAGGAAAATTTATAGGCTATTGGCCTACTGAAAAAGCTCTGCAAGGATGGATAACCTCAAAGTGGAAGCCTAAGGGACATGTAACCCTACAGTTATGCCCCAACGGTCTTTTTATAGCCATCTTCAACTGCATTAAATATAAAAATCATGTTCTAGATGGAGGACCCTACTTCTTCAATGTTGTGGGTCTATATCTACGAGACTGGATAGAAAGATTCAATCCAGACAAGGAAGACTTCAGTTGGGCACCAATATGGATTCGTATGTATTCCTTACCTTTGGAATACTGGGATGAAGAATCACTTAAAGCTATTGGAAATGGGCTGGGAGAATTCATAAAGATTGTCAAGGAAACAAAGCTTCATCGGTACACCTCATATTCGTGCATCTGTGTTTATATGAAACTCGGCAAGGCACTCACGGATTCGGTAAGTCTCCTTCACGATGACTTTGAATGGATTCAACCCATAGATTATGAACATGTGCCCTTTAGATGCAGGAAATGCCATACCCATGGACATTTATTCCGTGATTGTCCTCTAAATGCTCCTCCTAAATCTACAGACCATGGGGGAAAATCTGATGCGGAAGGGTTTACCAAAGTTGCTAATAGAAAGAAGCATAACAAAAAACCCCCTACAACACCAAAAAATGTAATACCATCCTCCGATGCACCATCCTCTAGCAACAGTTTTGACCTTCTGTCAAACCTAGATATGCCAGAATCAGATCCCTCCATTTTAGCTAAGACAACTTCCGCGCCATCCACCAAACCTTTTGTTGTACCTACTCCTAATGACGCTAGTCAACCATCATTAGTGAATAACTCAAATCCGTAACCAACAACCTTGCAACCTATCCCCCGTCAAGATCACAACAAAGCCCTATCGTCCACAAAATGAATGGACATTGACAACTTGTTGACAGACCCACTCAACACAACCGCCCACATGGAGGAGAGCAGTCAATAAAGTCACATGGAAAAAGAACTTGAAAGCTTTGATCTAGGAGACCTAGACATTTTTCAGTCTCGAACAAGAATGCAAAAAGAAAGAGTTTGACAAAATACCGGACAAGCAACTTGAAAATCTGGAAGTAGTACTCTCAAGAGTGCACCATCACAGCACACTAGGCATACAACAAGGAAGCAGCTGGGATGGGAAACACATTACCAAAGATGGGAAGAAAAGAGCCAGAAAGACAGATTTACAACGCACTATCCTCATTGGGGAAATGCTAGTGGAGTCCGGAAGGTGCTCCAAGTTGACTAAATACTTCAGATCCTTACCTACCGATCAACCATGAAGCTCATCTCATGGAATGTTCGAGGAATTAATAGTCTCGGGAAATATAGGATGATAAAGAACATGATACAGCATGAAAGACCGCATATTTTCTTCATGCAGGAAACAAAATGTAATACTAGCACTTTAGCTTCCATTTTATCCAAAGCCTGGTCGGGATGCCAAACTGTCATGATAGATGCAACGGGAGCTTCGAGGGGGCTTGCTATAGCCTGGAACATGCAGCACATCTCCCTTACAGATTTCCATGCTTCCCATCATTTCATCCAAGCCACTTTTCACATCATTGACACCAATATACATGGTCACTTGACAAATGTATACTTCCCTCAAGATACTCTGCAAAAGAATACGTTGCTAAAATCGTTGGAAACTCTCAACTCCACTAGAACACATCCACTCTGGATCACAGGCGGTGACTTCAATATGATCACATGGCTGGAGGAAAAACAAGGCTGCAGAAGGAAACTAGACAGTGAAAGCAGCAGCTTCAAAGATTACATTCAAAATAATTGGCTAATTGATTTACCATTTGATAATGGTCTTTTCACATGGAATAATAAAAGGTCGGGTTCTCAACAAATTACATCCAGGTTGGACATATTCCTCATCTCTGATAACTCAGTACATCTAGGAGGTGATATTAACGCCTCAATACTCCCCATTGCAGGCTTAGATCACTGGCCCATTTCCCTGCAATGGACGAGTCCTGGAAATTCAAACAGGAAACCCTTTAGATTCGAAACTTTTTGGCTCACTCACCCTGATTTCAAAAATATGGTCAAATCAGCTTGGGAGAGCTTTATACCCTTTAGCAGCTCAACTATGTATAAATTCCAATAGAGGTTGAAGCATATCAAAAGGCAAATCAAGTATTGGAATCACACCACATTCGGTAATATCTTTCAAGTATAAAAAGTGCTCAAGCAAAGCATGACAGAGCTACAACAGAAGATCACCATAGGAGGCAAAACCGAGACTTTAGCAAGCCAAGAATAGGCTCTTCTCACACAATTGGAAGAAAGAAGGAAACAAGAGGAAATGCTCTGGAAACAAAATTCAAGAATCATATGGCTAAAAGAAGGGGAAAGAAATACCAAATTCTTTCACCACACAACTATCCAAATAAGAATGAATAATACCATCTCGCATATTCAAAATCCATAGGGAGAGAGAATGGAGAAATAGGAAGATATTGAGAGAGATCTGATTAACCAGTTCCAAACAGTACATCAAGAGCCACCTATAGATAGACAGCCTGCAATAAACAAAATACTCCAGCATATTCCTAAAATTATAACCGAAGAGCACAATCAGCTCTTGCTGCGACCGATAACTATGATGGAAGTAGAAACAACCTCAGATCAACTGAAAGATGGGAAGGCTCTAGGACCTGATGGCTTCACCTCTAACTTCTACCATCACTTTTGGGATTTAATCAAAGAGGAAGTCTGGAAAGTGGTAGAAGAATCATGAGCTATGCATTGGCTACTTCCTTCTCTCAATGCAACATTCATAGCTCTCATTCCCAAAGAAGATCAGCCAAGTACCCCGGAGAAGTTCCGGCCCATTGCTCTGTGCAATGTCATATACAAAATCATTTCGAAAGTTATTGCCAATCGCCTCAAACCGCTTCTCCCTCTTCTCATCTCGCCAGAACAATCGGGCTATGTTGAAGGACGTCAAATCTTGGATGGCATCATATTGACTCATGAAATCATTCATTCCTTAAAGAGCAATAAATAGGTAGGTATGCTTCTTAAAATCGATCTCTCTAAAGCTTTCGACAAACTAAGTTGGTCTTATATAAGACAATTGCTTACTGCCTTCGGCTTTTGCCCGACCTGGGTTAGATGGCTTATGAATCTCATATCCTCCCCCATCTACTCCATCCTAGTTAATGGAATCCCTTCCAAACCCTACTACCCATCTAGAGGAATTCGTCAAGGTGACCCTTTATCCCCCTTCCTCTTTATTATTATGGCAGAAGGTTTGGGTCGCCTTATAAAGAATGATGTTCAATCTCACGACCTCAGAGGCATCTCAGCCCATGGAACCCCTGCTATAACTCATCAACAATTTGTTGATGACAATATGTTTTTTGGACATCCTTCTGTTAGTGAAGCCTGTGCCTTCAAAGCTTTGCTAGAAACCTTTTCAATGGCCTCAGGAACCACCATTAATACTACTAAATCTCAAATTTTTTTCTTCCACACTCCTCCTGCCACTCAAAGAATAATTGCCAGAATCATAGGATTCTCACAAGATAAACTCCCATCTAAATATTTGGGCTCTCCATTGATCAACTCTACCTTAAAGTACGCCTCCTGGCAACAACTCATTGAGAAAATCAAAAGCCGCCTATCGTCCTGGACCTACAGACCTCTCAACATGGCCAGTAGGCTCATTCTGATAAAAGTTGTTTTACAATCCATGCCTCTCTATCTCTTCTATGTTCTTGCAGAATTTTGCAATGCAACTTTTTATGGGGCTCCATAGGGCAAAACTGTAAATGGGTGCTAGTAAAATGGGCCACGGTCTGCACACCAAAAACGCAGGGGGGTCTAGGACTGCGAGACCCGCAACACAGTAACACTTTAATGGGAGCACGAATATGGTGGCAGTGGGTTTCAAATCCACAGAAGCCATGGGCACAAATATAGACTACAAAATATGCAAATAATCGTCCGTAGGAAGAGTTGATTAGAATCACCACTAGGGACACCAGAACTCTAATTTGGAATGCAGCAAAACAACATAGAGATCTAATACAAAATCATAGCTTCTGGGAGATACACGATGGTGAACTACGCGTTTTGGGGTGGATTCATGGCAACAGAGGCCAAAAATTGCAGAAATCCTACCCTTTACAAATCATAATGGAAACAACATCAACCAAACTGACCATGTAGCACAATACTAGACTCAAAGTACCAATCAAGGCTTTAGGCAATGGAAACCTATTGAATAGATAATATAGCATGAAACTGAAGCCTATAACTCGGATCTACACAAAGAACTCACCAGCAGGAAAATCAGATGTACCAATGGAAAAGATGTTCTGAGATGGGGCTACACTCCTAGAGGAACTTACACAACAAAAGAAGCATATAAGTTGATGCTCCAAACACAGGAACCAGTTGATCCTGCTTGGAATCGACTATGGACTACAGGAATATGGCCCAAAATCTCTACTTTCACCTGGTTGCTCTATCATCAAAGAATTCTCACTTGGGACAATTTAATTAAAAGAGGATTCCAGGGACCCTCCTACTGTCCTAATTGTCAAAAACAAGGAGAAACTATTCAACATCTCATGGACTCCTGCCACATGGCTAACCAATTATGGGAAAAACTTACCTTCAGATGTCAGCAACCTTGCAGAATCTTAGGGGATATAAAAGGCACCATTCGCAATTGGACCCCTGAGCCATATAAAAGAAAAATTCTAAATGCGCTATGGACAATTCTGTCAGGCTTCCTTTTCTAGACGATTTGGAAGGAAAGAAACAAAAGAAAATTCAAAAATCAAAGCACTACTCTGGAGATCATCTGGACCAATTTATGTTAGAATATTCAAGAAACCCTAGCTCTCCAACTGTGGAGTGTTGAGGACTTTCCCACCCAGGCACAGGAACAGAGCATATGGGACAACTGGAAATTAAAGCTCCCACAGGTTCAAATTGATCCCAACAAAGCAAGCACTATCAACAAGCAGCCTTCACATTGGAGTCCCCCTCCAACAAATGTAATCAAACTAAATTTTGATGGGGCCTCAAAAGGCAACCCAGGCAAAGAAGGACATGGTGGAATTTTCAGAGATCATGAAGGCCGACCTTTGCTAATATACTTTGGTTCAATTGGATGGGACAAGAATAATTCTGCAGAACTGGAAGGACTGTGGCAAGGTATGAACTTAGCGCATCAACATAATTTTCATCCTATTATAATAAAAGGGGATTCCCAAATTCTGATACACATGGTTAACCAAATACAACTGGGAAACACAACTTCGAGAGTCGCTACTAGCTAGAGACTAGCAACCAGGCTCGAACTAATAGAGCAATGGTTGAAAAATAGACGAGCTACCACCTTCATCCACGTCAAAAGAGAAAACAACAAGGTGGCCGATCTTTTGGCAAACATAGGAGTTGAACATGATCAGGTCCTACAATCTAGAAAAATCAATATTTTACATGATCAAGCTCAATTACAAGCATGCACTGACCTGGTGCACAAGGAAGCACATCTTTCAAATGCGGGTGATCAACAAGGATAATGAGGTGGCGGTCGACTAGAATGGCATGTGGCTAGACCACATGGCCTTCCGTAGTATGGCACAGTGGTCTAAAATTGGCATTAACAATAGCCATAAATGTCATTTAAGGGGGCGTCATCTCCAACCTGTAAGCAACCACCCACCTCGACTCTACACAAACATGAATTCCAGGGATAATCCTCTACCACTGCAATGCCTCTGCCCTCAAGCCGCTGCAGCACCCAGCTCCCGCACAACCACCGGGAAATGCTGCCACCTCCTATGCTGCATTGATTTCGGCCCGGGAATTCACTTCAACCAGAGCCTGGATTGCCATTTTGTCTTCTACTTGGCCTCTGCTGCTAGTCCCTCAACTGAGCAACCTGCAAATTCATCTAAGCCTCTGCACCACTTTGAGCCTAATCCCGGAAGGAATTCACAAACTTCTGAAGCCAATATGCCGAGAACGCATCATCGTATGCGCAGTCGTAGGGGTGGAAGCAGAGGAAGCCTGACTCATACCCATCATTCTCCAGTTTCTTATTCCACTTCCTCTCTGGTCGAGCAAACTACTGGGTGCTACCCAAACACCCATAGTGGAAGACGCTACTCTCAATCTTTCCGCCTCCATTTGACGCCCCTTGCCTCACCTCCCAGAGGTAGTCCTTCCATTTCTGCCTCGCCTCCCAGGGGCACTCCATCCAATCCACAGCTGCATCTCTAGAATGCCCAATTCACATTTCATTCATCCCTGAACATGCCCATCATCACTGCCACTATCTCCATTTTCTTTCACGAGACAGAGCAAGCAATTGAGGGACAGGCCACTGCAAGTGGAGGTCGCACCAGAGCAATTGAGGAGCAGGCCACTGAAGGTGGTGGCCACACCAAAGCAGAACTAGACATGGCTCAGATGAGCACCCACGGAGCAGGGAAGAGGCAAACTGAGAAGGAGACGGGACAAGCGGGGAAGGAGGCGGACAAGGACCAGCACGCAGACGAAGCCATGGACCCTTATCGTTGTTTCATCGAGGAGGAACATCCGGCACAACAAGCAGGCAACACAGAGGCCTCGCAATAGGCAGGTGGTGACATGGAGGATTACAGGTGCTTCATCGTGGAGGAACACCCGTCGTCTCCGCCTCGCTCCTAGTCAGCCACTTTGCTTGCCGCGTGTCCGCCACACAGCTCGCCACGTGTTTGCCACACAGCCTGCCACGTGTCTATTTTTCTCAAGTTTTTGGAACTTTGCTTTCTAGTTTTTTAATGGAATTCCAGAAAAAACTGCTGGTTTTAGGTTCCTTGGTTGGTTTCTGTTTCACCATGAAAACTGATAAAAAACTGTGCACATTTGCTAGTTTCCCCTGTGTGGGCTGCGAGTTAAATTTTGAAATCGTTTTTTGATTCAGACTGGTTTCCCACTATGGGCAATCTAGACTTTGTCTCTGCTGGGTTTTGCCATAACTCAGGTATGGATAGGCACAGGCTGAGGCCTCAGTGTACAACATTTTTTCAATAATAGAATTAGCTTAACTTAGAAAAAAATATTAGTAAAATTATTATTATTATTATTATTATTATAATATTTCTCCTTATTATTCCTACTATTTCTATTAATTATATTTTCCAATACCGAATTATTATTATTATTATTATATATTTTTTTATTATTAGTATCTATATTTTCCATTGCATCATTATTATTATTATTATGATTATCTGAACTAAAATCAGTATCCAACAATCAGAGTATTCGTTGTAATATTCATTATCGAAACAATCAAAATAGGTAGCGTAGTTTTTTATTAATATTTAACAAATTACTATGATCTGATTCTTCATCTTGTGCTGGTTCAAAACGCATCCACAAATAATTTTTTTCTCAAAAAATTTAAAAATATTATATTTTTTTATCTTAAATAAAAAAAAATTAATATATTAAACATTAATATTTTGTAAAAACAAATTGTTAAAAAAAATCCCTTAGCGACGTGTTAAAAAAAAAATAGAACTTTAATATAAATTATTGCTATTTTGACCAAGATTGATATTTTTTATTTTAAATATACTTTTCGTCTTATCTTAAGAAATCTTGTTAATAAAATAAAATTATTAAGTTTTTATTTTATTGCACGCGAGGATATTATATTCGGATATGGTGCACATGGGTTCATTTTCACAATTATCGTTTTTTATTTTATTGCACGCTAGAATATTAAATTCGGATTTGGTTCACGTGGGTTTATCTATTCTTCATGGAAGGAGGCGCATATAATTTCGCCTTAGAACGAGGACCAATCATCCAAAAAAAACAAAGCTTGAAATAATGAAATTTAAATCACAAATTATGTTAAAGTTTTACGTTTAAAAACGATAATTTAAAAAATTCCGAAGTTTTGGATATACAAGGGCTTTTTGAGATGATGGAGATGTTTTGAGTAACATAAGTCTAGTCTTTTTAATTTTTTTAATATCAGCGTTATAACATGATTATGAAATTATTAATAAAATTTAAATTTATCTTATTGAAATTATATTTTTATTATATTTTAAACAAATTTAAATTTATGAATTTAGGTTTCTCTGATCCATATCAATTTTGAGAAGAATCTTCGGCGAAAATCACATAGATAAATTTTTGTCGACACATTTCGAACCAACCAGTGTGGTTCATCGTCAGGACAAGTTGAATGAGGAGATCTTGCTATGCATTATAAATAGATCGGGCAAAATATCCAAATTTCCATATCAGCTATGATTAGTCAAACTAGCTGGAAATTTGGATATTTTGCCCGATCTATTTATAATGCATAGCAAGATCTGCTCATTCAACTTGTCCTGACGATGAACCACACTGGTTGGTTCGAAACGTGTCGATAAAAATTTCTCTATGTGATTTTCGCCGAAGATTCTTCTCAAAATTAAATTTAGTATTTTGAAAATTTTATTATATTTGGAAATGTTTTATTTCAATAATTAATATTTTTAATTTGTATTTGTATTTTCAAATTTTTTTACTTTTGAAATATATTATTTGGATATTCATAATACTTTGTGGAAGATTTATTTACTTTGTGGTGGATGGTTGTAATATTTTGCAGTAAAAAAATTTTAAACCTATGGTGGATGTTCAAAATTATTCATAACCTAGATGCATAAGTTCCCATATATTTTCTTCATTCTTCCTTTCATTTAAAATTTTTTTATTATCAATACTTAGCCACATATGTCAAAACCTCAACCTAGTAAGGGGAGCTCGAGTAAAGTCACTCTAAAAAGTCTTTATGGCCATTTTAATTCATTGGAAAAAACAACAGAAGAAAGAGAAATAGAACATAAAATACAATTAGCTACAATGATTGAGATCAAATTAAAACTATTAGAAAAATAAAATATTAGGATTCAAGGCTGAGCTAAAAATAATGGAAGATAGGGTACAAGAAATGGAAAAGCATAAACAATCAACAATTGAAGAAAATTACACCTTGAGAAATAAGACTAAAGAGTTTAAAGAAAAACTAAATTATGATATGGTCCTAAGTAGTATAGATAATAAATTAGACATCAAACCCATCAAAGAGAAAATGAGCAAGCTTAATTGAGCTAGATCATTAGCACAATAAAAGAGCCTTGAACCTTATAATTGTTGGTATAAAAGATCAAAAATATGAGGACACCTTAGAAATAGTAAAAGAATAACTAAAAAATAAGTCACAAATTGAAACAACTTATCTCATAGAAGCAAGAAGGTTGGGAAAGATACTCGAGCATAAAGATATACTGATCCAGTTAGGGTAAGTTATAATGACCATAAATTTTCCATACTCAGTAAATCTCCAAGCCTAAAAGGAACAAGAATCTTTATAAATGAGGACCTCATTCTAGTAGACCAAGTTGAATTAAGGAAGGAGGTTCAAAAGGTAAAGGAAACTAGAAAGGAAGGAAAATGGGAAATCATTAGAAATAGGAAAGTTATTATTAGGGATAAAGACCAAAATGAGAGTAATAAATAGGAATTTGGAACTCCCTGGAACCTCTCATGGATTTCCATAGCATAAAGGCCCTATGTTAAGATAGATCCCAAGTGAAATTGATATTTTTTTTAGTTTGGAAGTGTGATAAGTCTAAGGTCCCTCACATAGATGGATTCATTTTGCGATCAACTTGGAACAAGAAATCCTCTTATAGGGGAATTGGAGGAATAGCCTGATATATAAAAAAAAAGGCATCTCTCTTCACACACAACTTTATAAGATAGACCACTCAATCAGTACATTTGGATTGAAACCTCTAACATTAACGCTAAGAGAATTTATATCATAATTTGTTATTTCACACCTATCAACTCTATCGTTCATAACAAAAATAATATAGATAAGAATTACCCTTATAATACCTTAGAGCAAGATATTCATAGTTTAAGGAATGAATGCAATCCTCTTATTATGAGACTTTAATGCTAGAACTGCATCTAACCAAGTTATTCTTCTATATAATGATTCAAACCATAATCCTCTCTGGCTAGGTGACGACAATGATTTAGCTAGTATATTCATGAGAAACTCTGAATACCTAACTGAGAATTTATTTGGTACTGAATTAGTCAAACTTTGTAGTTCTCAAGACCTTATAATTTGCAATGGTGTAATCAAGTGGTCAAACTCCAATGAGATGAATTTTATTCATGGACTTGGAAGTAGCATTATGGATTATGTGATATATGATATCCCTTTTTGCAACCAAATTGTAAACTTTGACCTCTTAAATGACTATGAGTCTAACTTGATCATAGACTTTTAGCCTCAATTATAAAATTTTACATGCAAAACAAGCACATGCATGAGAATTGCGAGAGTCAAAGCCACCTACTTTTGGCAAGAGTAAAATGGTTCTCTTCTTAAAGGATTTAAGTAGGGATTTACACCTCTTAAATTATAAGGATAACATTGAAAACTCTATCATAATTTTACTACAACTCTCTCTTCTACCATTAACAAGTTATCTACCAAAATGTCAAATAAAAATAATACTACAACTACCAACCCTTGGTATGATCAAGATTACAAAATTGCTCGAAAAGCAATTAGGGATGCTTCTAATGAAACCTTAAAGTTAGATAATATAAATATGCACAAAGCTCTTATTAAAAGAAAGAAAATGTGTTATATAAGTAGAAAGCAAGAGCAATTATTACATCTCTCTAAGTCTTATCCCATAAAGTTTTGGAGGAAAATTTTGATTTTAAGACTAAAGAAAATAATTTGATTCCCTTGAAGAACAGGAATATTTATCTTAAAAACCTCTATAAATCCCATAACACCATGGAAACCTTTTGGAATGCCCTTATAGAGGATGATATCTTTTCTTTGGAAGATAATGAATTTGGGTTTAAGAAGATTGTTAATGGAAAACTAAGGACATTGAAGGCTACCAAGATGAAATTTTTAAGATGGGATAATATATCCTTATCTCGCATATACACAAGCTCTTTAATTAGCGATGAAGCAAGGCTTCCCTAAGCCTTGGACGCAGAGCCTTATTATGTATATCTTTAAAAGTGAGGATAAAAACATTCTTTCTAATTACATGACCATTATGATAAGCCACATTTTAACAAAGTTGTATTGTCTTATTTTCGAAAAGAAGATTAGACTTTAACTTGAAATCCATGGTAAAAGAGCTAAAGGCCAAGTTAGGTTTAGGAGATATCATTCAATTGTGGACCACCTTGTTACTCTTAGGATAATTGTAGAGGAATGGAAATTGATCTCTTATGTTGTTTTGTTGACTTTAGAAATTCTTTGACACCATTTCTAGAACAAAGTTATGGAAGATGTTAGAATAGATGATGGTTCCTATCGAGTCGAGGGTTGTTGTGACAAGGCTATACAAGAATTTTATTGCCAAGCTTAGGAACACCAAGGGTTGGTTGGAGGAAATTCAAAAATATTGGAGTCAAGCAAGGGTGTCCCTTATCTCCTACCCATTTTGGCATATGCATTGATAAGTTAGAAGAGTGTTTGGAGGATGCAGGTTATGTTGGCCCCACACTTAGTGGTATGGTCATAACTCATCTCCTTTATGTTGATAATATTGTTGTCTTGGCAACGAACTATTACGCTCTTGGAAAACAACTCAAAATCCTCCAAGACTTCTACTCCAAGATAGATATGACTATTAATACAGAAAAAACTAAATTCATGATTGTTAAATCCAAAAAGATTACCTACGATATTTTCATTTATGACAATAGCTCCTTGCAATAGTGAGAAAAGGATAAATGGAGGTTGGAGAGCTTACTATGGGCTTGAAAACAATTGTAAGATGACATATCTTTAGATTTGGGATAAAAAGAAGCTCCTCTTTGAGACTCTTGTCATGCCTATTATTTTATATGGATGTGAGGTTTGTGGTTGCATTATATCCCGAGAGTCATGGAGGAAGATTGAACAAATACAAAATCAAATTATCACCTACCACCTCAATATTAAATGAAATACTCCCTACCCTATCCCCGTGATTGAAGCAAACATTTCCCGTATTGAAAGCCTGGCCATGATTAGGTATATTATGTATAAGAAGTTATACAACATGGATGCTAATAGGTTTCCTAAATTTCTTCTAACTCTAGTCAAAACCCCCACCTTCAACTCAAGTGAGAGTGGCATAAGGATGCCCATCCTTGGCTAGACCATTAGGAATTAAAGGAGGAGATCATCTTGCATAATTCATATAATATTAAATAATTTAGTACTTCAAAATTTAAGGAAAAATTGTGGGAAAATAAAGAATTGGAGGGAAAAAGGAAACTACAATATTATAAGGAGGTGATCAACCCCAATCTCGAAAACCAAAATTATCTCTCTATCTTGACTAGTGTTAAGAAGAAAATAAACATTGCCAAGATTAGAACTGATTCTCATGAGCTATATAGTGAAATTGGGCATTGGTTAATTCCCAAAACACCATGGGATGAAAGACTTTGTCACTTGTGTAATCCTAGGAGGGTTGAAGACGAAACTTTCTCTTAGATTGTCCATCTTATACTCACATTCGATCTAATTTTCTAAATCTCTATCACACTACCAACTTTCTCGACCTTTTAACTCAACAAAACTATGGTGATCTGGGAGGGCTTCTCTCACCTTTTTTTTAGCATAGAAATAGAATGTTAAAGAATTCTATTTAACCTCTTACCTTCTTAAGGTCCAATATAGGTCTTGGTCGACATTAATCATCATCATGATTAAGAAAATATAATTAAAAAGTAAAATAATTAGATTATTGTATTATGAGAATAGTAAACTCTTTCAAAATAAAAAATACAAATAAATTATATCTATAATTAAAAATATATATATTTTAATTTTAATTTCAAGATTCTGAGTGATTAAAAAGAATGTTATATGTAAATTGTGGATAAATTTACTTAAACATAACCCAGATCAAGGTGAGGGTCCACACTCAACATTTACTACCTCAACCGTAGTGAACAATCATATTAGGGAGGGGAGGGGGATGCCACCACATCTGTCACCCCACTCAATAGAGGGAGGAGGCACGGTTGTCCCTTCCTCCATTTGGAAACCAAAATTAAATGAGAATCCTCCACATGTAGATTAATGATATTGCAATTAAGGATTTCGGTGGTCAACCTTTTGAATTTTCTCTTTGGAAGCATGCTTAACATACAAGCCAAGTTTCATTCTATTTTGATTTTCACATTGATGCATAGTGTTCTGGTGTTTTTCGTCAGAGTTCTTGACTGCTAAAGGGAGAACTACCACTTTATTATTCTTTGGAAGGGGTAGGTCCAGGTCCTCCTGACCTGGCCTCCCCCATGACCATTTTTACCTAGACTCTTTCATCCTCCTCTGGTCACATTTGGTGCTTTATGAATGAGAATACAGACTCCACTGATAAAACTAACTTTAGAGGGAGGTGTTTTTCTTTCGGTAGGAAAATGTAGGAGGCTAAGAGTTCTACATTCATAACCCTACGCTTAGTCCACTCATCCCAAAGGGCATCCTTCGTGGTGTCGGGCACCTGCAGGTATACAATTCTCAATTAAAAAACTTTGATTTTCGTATTATGTTTTCCTAGTGGTATTTGGCGCACACTGCAAGAGTTGGATGGGTGGACTCTTTTGGTATTAATATAGTTGGTATTTTAGCATTTGAATTTTATTTTTTGGAGAATAATTTCGATCTCTCTTAGTTTGTCCCCTCAAGTGATTTGAAGCCCTATGTTGTCTTCATTGTCTCTAAACATAACCTTGTCCATCCTCTCATGTTTAGCTGTAAACCTAGATTTCATTGTCTTTGTCACTCGCTCCACGATCTCATCCATTTCACTCCCTCCATCACCCTCTTCATTATGCCTCTCCCAATGACATGAGAGAGAACTCAAAGCCATAAAGGTTGAGCCAACTGGGTGGAAGGGAGCACTCGCATTCACCTTTGCGCCCATAATGTTTCCGGGCGTTAACAAAACTAGACTCTTGAGCCTGTCCAACAAGAAATTGAGCAAGTAGATGTCAAAGTTCACACAAATCAAGATGAGTATATTGGTGTTGAAATCTTCACTTAGGTGGCCAAATGGGTTCCTAATCCAAGTCATACCTAGGGGTGCTAGAACTAGTATTTGTGCACCATTGAGCTATATTGGAACATTAAATCCTTTCTCAGCAAGGTCCTCTTGGAATGCATTAAGCCAAGGGATAAATCTTGATGTAGTTGGATGAACTCCAACTGGAGCACCATGATATGGGCTTGGAACACAAAAACATGGCCCTATGCCTAGTGAGGATTTAGGCCCACTTGCACAAGCCTGCAAAGGATCAACCTCATCGGGACTCCCTACTGATATGATAGAAGTTTCTACCTCATATGAGTCACTTGCATGGCTCACGGTTTTGTAGATTTTGGTTTTGGTTTAGTTGTTTCTATGTTATTTGTTTATGCATACAACAATGCTATTGTTGACACACATTGGTTACTTGTTATATATAGTTTCTTGCAACTATCATGTTGAGAGGCAACTGGTTTACTAGATATGCTCTTTATGTTATCTTTTGGACAAAGTATTTTTTTTTACACCGCTCTAATTTCCTCATTGGCAAACCAATGCTAAAAATATGATGCCATATAATATTGTTTCCAAATAATAGAAATTTTTAAACTTAGAACTTAAAAAATCAAATTTACCGGAACATACATTTGTTCCATTTTTAATGGCCTAGTTTAACTTATAGACGAAGTAGCCTTTTTCACCGGAATCTGATAATACAATTTCAAGCAAAATTGTGATTTTTAGTTGTTTAAAATACTTTTTTGAATGCGTAAATGGATTTAGCACTTTGAGAAACCTCAAAAGCATTCGAAATCTACATATTAAACAACCTAAACTCAAGTTTTTAAAAATATTTGTTTTATTTTACCAAAATTTAATTAAAATTAACAAAAAAAAATTATTAAAAAAACCTATTTTGTCTATAACCTCTGGTCTATAACCCCTAAGAAATACCCCTAGTCTATAACCCCTAAAAATTTCTTAACATTTTAATTGAAAAATTACAAGAACAACTTTGAGAAAAATAAATATCACTCAATGTGAACATCTTCGACAAAGAAAGATTTGACTGAATTTGATATTAACTATATATACATAAAATATTATAGTTAAAGGATCAGTTCATGAATGACACGTAAATTTGGTTACCCAACGAAGACCCCCCAAATTCTGGTGAGTGCAAAATTGAAACTCTTAGCAATGTCACTTAAATTTGAACTTAAGTCAAAGGGACGATATATGAATGAAGCAAAGGGCACAAATCCCCACATGCCATTTCAGGTTATCGTTGGTTGCAAGTTCTAACGAAACCAAGCGCACGTTTTATTGTCGGAATGACGTCGTCCCCTAGCGAAATGTGTACATGTCTCTCATTGAAAGTGAAGGTGGAGTGGTTTCCATCTGAGTTACTAAATTGCATTGCATTATTTTAAGGCCTTGTCAATGAAGGAGACATCTGAGTTACTAAATTGCATTGCATTATTTTAAGGCGTTGTCAATGAAGGAGGCATATTTGTTCGAAGGTGGAGTGGTTTCCATCTGAGTTACTAAATTGCATTGCATTATTTTAAGGCGTTGTCAATGAAGGAGGCATATTTGTTCGAAGGTGGAGTGGTTTCCATCTGAGTTACTAAATTGCATTGCATTATTTTAAGGCGTTGTCAATGAAGGAGACATATTTGTTTGATTTTTTATTGGATTTTTTATTTTTTTCAAATTTTTTTATTGTGGGAGTGTTTGAATTGTATTTTGATGATGGAAATAGATTTAATATTATCAAAAAGTTTTGGAATATCTAAAATTTTGAAGTTTGACAATGGTAACTCAAAAAAAAAAAAAATTGTCAAATTTTGTCAAAATCATGCTAAAATTTCCATTATTTTTTTGAATGAAAACATCACCTTATTAAACTACACCTTATTTTAACTATGTGTTTTTAATTTTTTTTAAATTAATTTATGGATGTTGAATTGCATTTTTTTTTTTTAACTATTTTATGGTTGTTGAATTGCATTATTTTAATAATGTTATTTCTGGTTTTTTTAATTATTTTGTTTGAAATTTTAATATGAAAGAAAAATAAATAAATTTTAAATTATTTAAATTTATATATTTAAATATTTTTTTTTTAATATTAAATAATTTGTTTTTCTTTTTAACTATAATTTAAATACTAAAACATTACGTTTTATTTTAAAATAATATTACTTAATTTCAAAGAAAACCTAATATTTATAGGTTACATTACCAAATTAGAAAAAAAGAGGAGTAATGCCAAATTTTAATTGAATGAAAGTATGCAAATTCAACTCATTTCTCAATTTGTTAACATCTAATTTTGAAACCTCGTATTCGACCTGTCGACTCCTTGATGTGACAAAAGTTTCTCATTATGGTCTTATCGATATAGGGCGAGAGGACGAATTCCATTCGACGTTACAAAATAGATTAATCCACATTTCAGATAAGCAGGATATATTAAGATGAGGGAAACAATTGTCGGGCACATTCACGTTAAAAGAAGCCTACTCTATGTTAACGGATTATCAGTTGCAAGAGCAGACTAAATTGTGGAACTACATATGGAAGGATTGTGGCTGGCCAAAGATAACGACTTTCTTAGGGCTCATCGCTTGGGGGCAACTACTAACGTGGGAGAGATTCTAAATAAAGGGGTTTGAGGGTTTGTTAATCTATTTGCTTTATTGCGAGGAGGAGGAGACAATGCAACACCAATTACTCCCATGTCTTTTTTCCCGCAACTTATGGGATTTCATGCAACTTATGGGATTTCATGCAACAAGTATTTAGATCCTCTACCCCGAATACCTCAACAATTAAAACGTAATAACCTTGGTTAAAAATCCATGTAAAAATATATAAGACCACGGTCATGGGACACGTTTTCCAATTTGAATGGTGGGAAAAACATCATAGTGGGGTGTCACTTCGGTTTACTATGGTTAAAGGAAATTGGCAAAGGAAATGACAAATACTTTGGAAAGGCATGAAACATTTATTGGTATTTTATTTATGAAAATAAAGGAAATTAGGAGAAAAAGAAGTTGAAAGGTCACAAGTTGCATGTAAGGAGGAAAATGAAGGAAAATAATGGAAATTGAAGAAAATAGAGGCCTCATTAATAAAAAGGCTTTTGAGGATTAGTGTATACGCTTGATCAATGTAAGCTTCGTCAGTGCAATTTTGGTGGATCTCTCTTCTATTTTCTCTCTCTCATACTATTGGATTCTTAGAGTTTTCTTGGAGCACTCTTGGAGAGTGTGGCATACTTGGAGTTTGGAGCAAGAAGGAAAAGAAAGAGAAGGAAAGCACAAGAGGACATTGGGATCAATAGCTACAATGGGTTTTTCTTGAAGGTACCGAGTTGCATGTATGTTTTCCTCACTAGATTCAGTATGCATGGCACATGCATGATGTTTCTTGGTTATGATTTGTCATTGGCATGGAGGATTTCCTAGATTAACAGTGAATTTGGCTAGCCTTTCCAATTCATGGATAGCCATGGTGTTGTGGGTTTATTTATTTCTTTATGGTTGGTTCTCATGTTTCCTCTAGCTTGGGTTGAGTTATTATTTCCTGGAGCCCTGGTTGGACAAACGCTCTAGAAGCCCTGAATAAGCTATGGGTTGAGTTACTAGTCCTGGAAGCCTTGGTTGGAACAAACACTCTAAAGCCCTCGAAGGCTTGGGTAGAGATCAATCTGATGATGGTTTTGTGATGTCCGGCCGCGAAGTTGAATCACTATTTGATGGGTTGAGGTGCATGACCTCTAGAAACCCTGGATACTTTTGGATTGATGTGTTCTATGAGATCCCACATTCATGCTTGGAATATAGCACAGAGTGAATGGCTGAAGAGAGATTTGGCTCAGCCATTCTATGGTCGGGTGGAACATGGTAGTCCCAGACTGGGTTGGCTTTTTGCATCATTAATATGAGGTTTTTTCTCCTTGTTATCTCATGAGTATTATGCTGATTTATATGTGGATTCTATGGCTTTTGTATGTATTTCTGTTGTTATTATGTTGATTATGAATATGTATTATGGCAGTGGCTATGTATGGCTCCCATCATGTTTTTGTTTGTATATGAATGAACAATGTATCTATGGATTAATGGATGCAACTACAGCTAAAGTGATAAAGAAGAAATGCCCCATAGTGAATCTCATATAAGTATGAGACCCCTATGCTTAGATCTGTCATTTACACCTGTAGATTGCATTGATGACAAGTGTTTGCAAAATTGTCAGTCTTAGTTGGGGATGGTCAGGTCTAGTCCTAGATTTAGTTTTTGGTTTATTAGTCTCCTCATCATGTGTTTAATGGGTTATGAAAGTTACATAAATTTTTGGGTTGTGGCCAGAATTCTAGGCTTGAAAGGTGCCTTGTTTTCCCTGGACTCTAGCACAGGTCTACTAGAAATAGTCCCTGGATGCATACATGTAAGCTTGTGGGAGCATCCAAAGAGCTTTGGATGCTTGCATGCCCATAGCATGGGAGCGTCCAGAGGTTTAATAGCTTAAAGACTCAGTGGGACTCAGGGGCTGGTTAGCAAAAAGGTTTGGATGGTTAATAGGAGTCCTATTGCTAGTGTTGAAGGTCGGTATGGTGTGTTTCCGTCAATTCCACTTCCTTAATGTGACTTAGGAGGTCGAATCATATCATAGTAGCCTCTTGTCACATGTTTACCTAGGTTGGTCGGTTACTTGTGTAGATGTGGTAGGAGGGTGTTACAAAGTGGTATCAAAGCATGGTTCACCTCTGAGACTAGATGGGCGGTGTGTTGGTCATGCATTCATGTCAGTTTCATATGTGTTGCTTATGCTTGTATTCCATGTTCTTGTTATATTTGCATGGTGTTGATCATGGTTGTAGAGATGTCGCCATGTGAATGTTTTTTTTCTTGTGGGATGTGTCGTCATGAGTGTATGGTTGTATATGCATTTGATATGTATGTCAATGCCTATATGTTGTTATGCATGCATTGTCATGGTGAAGGTTATTGTGCATGAGGTCATTGTATGCAATTAGGTCATCATGATGATATTGGTATGTTATGATGCTAACGTGTTGGATAAGATAGAGTAGGAGATGCAAATCATTAAATGGAAGTTGCAACAATGGACTTCGGTGTTAGATCAGATCATCATACATGTATTGTATGTTTGGCATGCTGGTATGTTAGTTAATGGATTGTTATATGCATTAGGTTTGTGTACATGTCTATTGTTGTTAAGGATACATACATGATAGATGCTAGTTGATTAGTGTAGTCATATGCACGTGTCAGATAGTCATGAATTATAGTAACATTTGGTTATATGCATTTCTATTTTTGTATTATGTTAGATAACTTGATGATTATGTTATATGTTGCTGATGAGTATGTTATAGGTTAACTTCTTGTTGTTATATGAGAGTTAGCTTGATGATTAGGGTTATTACTTTAAGATTTTGATGTTATATGTATCATACTGAGTGGGATTGGTCTATGTGAATGGTTAGGGTTATGAAATTTAGGTATGAGTTAATATGTTGTGATATTATGTCATATTAATCTAGACTGACTGTGCAGATGTAATTATTATGTATGAATGATAAATGTTTATGAGCTTATGATGTGGACATGTTAGCTAGTGACTAGTATGGATATCATGACCTTATTTGTGGTTGAGTTGACATGTGAAGTTTCGTGTTAATCTGGATTGATTGTGCAGACAAGATTGCCTCCCCTGAGATACATTAAGGTATGAACTTGCTTATGTAGTCTACTTTGTGCTTGACTGTTTGATTATGACATTTATTTGGTGTTTGATTGTTTGGAGTCTATTATGTCATCTAATTGCTTTATTTAAAATGGTATGTTTGCAAATTGGTTGAATATTTGATGAATTCCATAATATGAGTAGGTGTTCCAATGATCTTGTTTTAATATGATTGTACTAATACATATGTGTTGAGACAGTTGATATGTACTTGAGTGTAAGTAAGTGATAGTGGTAGCATTATGTATTATGTAGAATGACTATGAGGTGACTATTTATTATGACATGATTGTTAGTCTTAGTAAAGGTTCATTTCAAATTGATAAATATTATTGTCTTGATATTTGGAATGTGTGATTGACATGTGTGAAGAGTTGCAGGAAACATGTTTGGTATTAGCATGACAAGGTAATAGTTGATGTGTTTATATAACTAATAGTTGGCTGATGTGACATCACACAATAAGCCTCGATTCCATCAAAGTAAAAGGGTAGAAGAAAGGAATTGGACAAGAATTCCTTTGGCTCTATTTGGAAATCCTAATTCCAAACGAATGAGTTCTTTGCATATAAGAAGTATTCTTAACCTTGAATTTGTTTGGAATTATGGGGATATATGTTATATTCATGAACATGTATTTGAAAGGTATATTAGCTAGTATCTAGTTACAGGTGGATTTGTCAAAGGAATTGGAGTCCCTTGAGAAATGACACAAATGTGCTCAGCTACAAGGCAACATGCTTGGCATAATGCGATAAGCTAACTAGTATATTGTTATATTTATTTATACATTGACAATTATGTGTTTATGGTAGTGTGTTGTGGAGAGTTGCATGGAAAGAGAGGTTGCTATGAAATATTGAAGAAGGCTTGAGTTGAACTTTGCTTGGGAACCATGGGATTGAGTCATAGTGTTTATTGTTAGTCTTGTGCTTTCGGTATTTTGCGATTTGTTTGCACTTGATTTACGACTCTGTTTACGTTTGGTGTATGGTCATACCGTTTTATTTGTGGTGTCATATTGTTGTTTGTTTTCCATGGATTTATTCTTGTTTGCTTCTCGGTCTTAACTTTATTGTTTTGAGAGTCTTGAGAATTGGTTGTGAAAGAGGAAATTTAATGGAGCTTGGGGAGAGCTGAATGAAACCTAACAGGTAATGTAAGACCTAGATGAAGCCCAGTACATGAGTAAGGGAATTCGAAGGTAAGAATATGACAATCAGTTGGAGTGTTTGTTCCATTTGTGTAAATGGACAATGGAAATACAGTCATGAGAAAGATAACAGGAAAGTTAAAGTGAATGGATGTGAGGCATTTGATTCCTTGGCTATATTGGGAATAATTGTTCTCAATGTTGTGCATGGATAACGGGAGTTCTCTTAACCTTGACCTTATGTTATTTGTTAATTATGTTGTTATCATGATTATGTTGATGTCTATATATGTATACATGTATGTATGTATGTATGCCATGTCTGATAGGGTCATAATGGATCATGATTGTTTTATGCTAATGTTTATATGTAAAAATGTATGTATGTATGTCATTGTATGACTAGATCATTATTGTTTTATGTTTATGTTTATATGTATATATGTGTATGTATGCATATCGTTGTCTGAAAAGATCATGATATTTTTATGATAATGTTTATGTATATGTATCTATGTATCTATGTTACTATTTTACAGGGTTTTCAGGGATCATTCTTGCGGAGGAATGATTGCTTATGCAAGTGAATGGCATGACAAGGTTCCTGGTCTTATGGGAATCAAGTGGGAAGAGTAGTCATGATGGATATATGAGGTTAGTATCACATGGATATGAATTGATATTGTATGCTGGTATTATGCCTATGTTTATGTTATGACAGGTAAGGCTAAAGGATACAACAACAGAATGAAAACATTGTGCTTTGTGACATGTTAGGATAAGCATGGATGGTAGAGAGACACTAGAAGCAAGGTTGATTGGTAGAGACATTGTGGTTTTGGATGTGTGGTACTACTCTTGTGCATATGTTGTATATGTTGTACATGTTGCATCTGTGACGTTGTGCGCTGTTGGGTGCATTATAGGGTCTATAAATGTACCAACATTTAATTTGTCAATCTGGAAAGTTCATGAACTTCGAGATGCAGCACTGGAAATGCCAGAGAAATCCCCTGACAACGTGAAAATAAATGCTAGTCTATCTTACGTATTAATCTCATCAATAAATGAAATCCTGCACTAAAGAGAATTCAAGAAAACATCAATCCACACAATTAAATCATGCGGGAAATAAAAGGCAATTAACAATGTGAAAGGAAATTCTAATTACAAGTGAACAGAAGGGAAAACTGAACTAGAAGTAATGCAGTGCCGACATAATAACAAAAAGACTATAAATGTTGGAAGCAATTCAAAACCATTCTTCTCTGCATATACGGTGGTTTCTTTAAGTACAGTCGTGTGTACACGCTAGTTCACTTCACTGAAGTAGCGTATATAAATCTGTTTGGGAAATAAAATTATAGATCTGATAATACTGATTCACCCCCCTCTCAGTATTATTTCCAAAAATTGGTATCAGAGCATGTCTTTCAGAAGAAGCTTGATCGCTTGAAGGGAGATGCATCATCATGAGTAATCAAGAAAGCGTGGGATCCATAAGACCGCCAATCTTTGATGGGAGCAATTTTGTTCATTGGAAAATAAGAACCACAACCTATCTACAATCACTTGGGACGGATGTCTGGGAAATTGTAGGAGGATATACATTTCCAGCATCAATTCCTACAGATACGACAGGTAAAAAGCAATATGAAACCAATGCGAGGGCTGTCAATACTTTATTGGGAAGTTTGTCACAATCAGAATTTGTCAAAGTCATGCAGCTCAAATCAGCCAAAGAAATACGGGACAAAATCGTTCTAAGCTACGAAGGATATTCTCAGGTAAAATGTGCTAAGCTTCAAACTCGCAGAATTTAGTATGAAACTCTTAAGATGCACAGTGATGAAAGTATAGCTAGTTACTTCTTACGTATAGATGAGGTTGTTAATTGTATGAAGAATCTGGGTGAAGAAATAAAGGAAGTTACCTTAGTTGAGAAAGTTTTGAGATCCTTGTCTATTAAATGTGAATCAAAAGTGTCTGCCATAGAAGAAAAATAGGATCTACAGACCATCACTATGACACATCTTCACGGAATCTTAACTTCCTTTGAGATGGGAAAAGGAGGACCATCAGATATGAGAGAAGATGCATTTAAAGCCTCAGCAAAAGGAAAGGAAGAACACGATGAATCAGGACATATTTCAGAAGAAGAAGATGAGGTAAACTTTGTCAAGAAGCTTCAGTGGGGTTCCGGAATATTTAGAGGTAAGCTACCCTTCAAATGCTTTGCTTGTGGCAGAGTCGGTCATTATGCTGCCAAATGTCCTCATAAAGATAAATATGAAAAAGGGAAGGAATATGAAAAATGGAATTGAAAACAATTTGTAAATAAAAGGAGTTACTATACTCATGAAGATAGCGATGGTTTATCAAATAGTGATGAAGATGAAAATAGTAATGAGTATAGACTTCTAATGGCTTATGACGATGATCATTTTTGGGATGCTTTAGAAGAGGATGACCTTCATGAAGAAATCTCTAAACTCAAAATTTTTTTAGAAGAAAAGAATATGATTATAGATACCTTGACATACCAACTTGCTGAAAAAGAAAAACGCAATGAAAAACTAGAATGTGAAATTGTGGGTCTAAGAAAGGATCTTGAGAAAACGAAATCTCTCAATCTTAGATTTGCTAAAGGATCAGAAACTTTAAATGAAATTATCAAAGTGCAACGTTCTCCTCTGATAAAGACAAGTCTTGGATATACTCAAGAAGCATCTCAATCAGAGAAGTCGTCAACCTCCACTAAAAGTTATCTTGATGCAGCAAAGACCAGTGAACATTATGACAAGCGTCAGCAAAGGCATAAATTTGATCTTCAGGTAAATCATACTCACTTTACTCCAAGGATGAATAGAAGCCGCAACCAACCGCAGGAAAATCATACTCAATTTACTCCAAAGATGAATATCAATAGAAACTACAATCACCAGGGCAATAGATTCGATAGTCACAGGAACTTTTTTAATGGGCAATGTTTTTCATGTCATAATTTTGGGCACAAAGCTGCTCAATGTGTTGCCTACAAAACCATCATGACTAGAGAAGCACAAAATCATAGGAATGTAACAGGGATGAAGGGAAGTTCCTATAATAACTTTTCTCCTCTTGAAAATATAATAGAATGCTCAATCTGTAACAACTTTGGTCATGAAGAATCTGAATGTAGGAGAAAAATACGGCAAACATCTCAAAAAAAGCAAATGCCATTAAATTCCAAGATATGGATAAGGAAGAATCTCAAACAGAAAGATGTGGTATAGCCTTATATGCAGAAGGACAATAAAATCAGTGGTACATCGACAGTGGATGCTCCAAACACATGATAGGTGACAAAGAAAAACTTCACTCATATAATGCCTTAGAAAAGGAAAATAATGTCTCATTTGGAAATGACTCTCCTGCTGTCATAAAAGGTAAAGGTTCTATTTTCTTGAAAGAAAAGGTTAAAGCTGGAAATGTTATGTATGTAGACGGTTTAAAGCATAACATGTTAAGTGTCAGTCAAATGTGTGATCAAGGAAATGAAGTGGTGTTTCGATCAAATGAATGTGTTGTTCGTGAACTTGATACAGGAGAGACCATGATCAAAGGTACAAGAATTCCAAACAATCTATACATACTCAAGGGAGGACAACAACAATGCTATCTAAGCAAAAATGATGAAAACCGGTTGTGGCATGGAAGATTGGGACATATAAGCTTTTCTCAAATAAGAAAAGCATGCAGATTGAAGGTTGTTCATGATCTTCCAGATATCAGCATCCCTGAAAATAAAATATGCAAACCATGTCAAATTAGTAAGCAAACCAGAGCTCACTTCATTGAAAAAGAAGGGTCAGCTAGTAAGCCTCTTGAACTTGTCCATACTGATTTATGTGGAACATCAAGGAAAAAGTCACCTCGTGGAGAAGAATACTTTATTTTGTTCATTGATGTTTTTTCCAGAATGTGTTGGATAGGTCTTCTAAAGCATAAAGATGAAGCATTTGAAAAGTTCTAAGCCTTCAAAGATTTGGTTGAAAATGAATCAGATCGTAAAATCAAATTCCTCAGATCTGATCAAGAATTTACCTTAGATGAATTCTTTGACTTTTGTGAACAACATGGAATAAAAAGGAAATTCTCCACTGCATGGACTCCTCAACAAAATGGAATGGTATAAAGAATGAACAGAACTGTTCAACAAATGGCTCGAGCTATGCTAGATGAATCTGTAACTCCTGCAACCTTTTGGGGTGAAGCTGCATTCACCGCCATAACTATTCTCAACCAAGCAAATGTTCGGGTAAATAGCACTCAAACTCCACATGAACTTTGGTATGGTAAGACTCCTACTGTAAGATACTTTAAAGTCTTTGGAAGCAAATGTTATATCAAAAGGACTGATGAAAAACTTGGTAAGCTTGAGCCCAGAGTAGATGAAGGTATTCTTCTTGGTTACTCTTCTCGAAGTAAAGGATATAAATGTTATAATAAAATACTTGGGAAAATTGTTGAAAGTATTGATGTTGTAGTTGATGAAGCATGCAAAAATAAAAAACAGATAAAAACAGAAGATTATGACAATGAAGAATATGAGGATTATTTTCCCACATCAAATCACAATGATATTGAAGAAGAAACCAATGAAGCACCAGAAGAAGAGATAAAAGTAGAAGAAAAAACTTCGTCCAGGTATGTTCAGAAAAATCATCCAGAAACTCAAATTTTAGGGTAAAAAGAGGCAGGTGTACAAACAAGAAGAACTATTACAGAAACCTCAAGCTATCTAGCAATACTATCCTCCACCGAACCTCAAAATGTAAATGAATTATGAAAAGATGAAAGTTGGGTCAAGGCCATGAATGAAGAACTTGAGCAAATTGAAAAGAATAATACTTGGGAATTAGTTCCTAGATCTCATCATAAAAATATTATAGGAACTAAATGGATATTCAAAAACAAGCTGAATGAAAATGGAGAAGTCATTAGAAACACGGCCAGACTTGTTTGTAAAGGGTATGCTCAACAAGAAAGTATATATTTTGAAGAAACTTTTGCACCTGTTGCTAGACTTGAAGCCATAAGGATGTTTTCTTTCTCTTTCTAGTTTTCAGAAATTCGAAGTATACCAAATGGATGTAAAATCTGCATTCCTTAATGGAGATTTAGAAGAAGAAGTTTATATTGAACAACCAGAAGGATTCATTATTGGAAATGATGCAAAACTTGTATGTAGACTCAAAAAAGCTCTCTATGGTCTGAAACAAGCTCCAGGGGCCTAGTATTACTGCCTTGACAAATATCTACACCAACAAGGTTTTACAAAGGTTCAGCAGATAGCAATCTATATACAAAGATTGAAACTGATAAATTGCTAATTATTGTTGTTTATGTTGATGATATCATTTTTGGTAGCAATGAAGAATCTATGAGTCAGAATTTTGCTTCAGTAATGCAGCAAGAATTTGAAATGTCCTTGCTTGGTGAACTTACCTATTTTCTTGGTCTACAAGTTCAACAAAATAAAGATGGTGTTTTTCTTTCACAAACCAAATATCTCAAACAAAGCTTGAAAAGGTACAACATGGAAGATTCTAAACCTGTATGTACTCCAATGGTAACAGGATGCAGTCTCAGCTCAAATGATGAATCAGTAGCAGTACATCAACCAACTTATAGATCCATGATTGGTAGTCTGCTTTATCTAACAGATACCTGACCTAACATCAGGCATGCAGTAGGAATAGTTGGAAGATTCTAAGCAAATCCAAAGGAATCACACCTTCAGACAATCAAAAGAATTTTCAAATGTATTCAAGGAACTCAGAACTTTAGTTTATGGTATCCTAGAGATACATATCTTACTCTTCATGCATATACAGATACTGATTGGGCAGGAAGTGTTGATGACAGAAAAAGCACTAGTGGTGGTGCATTCTATATGGGTTCTAGGTTAGTGTCTTGGTTCAACAAGAAACAAAGTTCAATTGCTTTATCTACAGCTGAAGCAGAATATGTGGCCACCACATCTTGCTATACACAACTACTTTGGATGACGCAAACCTTGCAAGACATTCAGATCACATGTACTCCACCCATCACCATTCTATGTGATAATACAAGTGCCATCAGTATTTCAAAAGAATCCAGTCATGCAATCCAAGACCAAGCACATACCCATTAAATACCATTTTCTACGTGAACAAGTGCTTGAGCAAAAGGTCAAATTGGAGTATGTTCCCTCCAAAGAACAGGTTGCTGATATATTCATTAAACCACTACCCAGAGAGACATTTGAATATCTCAGACAAAAGTTGGGAGTAGTTGTTGCATCATCCTGCTCTTAAATCCATTTTTCCAAAGAAAGGTTATTATACGCGTGTTTCATGGAGTATAGTTGCGTACACACGTGAGTTTCTGTGGGTCAAGGAGCGTATATGTTTTTCAGACAAGAAAAACAGTGGGGCAGGCTCTGATATGGGTGCTCTGACTAATATTGATGATTAATGTCTATCGATATGCTTTGTTCATTAATTTTTATCTGACTGACAAAGATGTCTTGATCATTGACCTGTTAACAATGCACAGGTAGCACAGGTTCAGTGGGAGCATTAGCCTTCACGTACAACATTGTTGGCATTATGATTACTGAGTCCAGCTATGGCTTCAAATATTTATACCATTTGTTGCTTAAGTCATGTAAAAGTCTAGGGTGTGATATGTCTTCTCATACATTTGAATGAGTCCTCTTGGACAAATGATGTAATTTGTATCCCCACATAGTTGAGTTATATAGTCATGTTATTCTTTTAGAAAATATTTTTTTGCAGACTTTGCTTGTGCTCAGGGGGAGCATGGACAGTTTCAGTGCATCTGAGCATGTACAGAAAAAGGGGAGCTCAATCAGAGAATTTAGCATGTACTCAGGGGGAGCATGAACAGCATAATGTATGTCAAAGGGAGAAAATATCTTGGTCCACCCTTTTCCCTTGATGTCAAAGGGGGAGAGTGACTTGGTGTTGTTGTTGCCGTCAAGTCCAAAGGGGAAGATTGTTGGCATTACAATACAGGTGTTGTCCTTGATGGAAACTCACTTAGATGAAAGATCACAGTGCAGCAGGTTAACAGTAAAGAATTATAGATCAGACTCCAAAGAATGAAGAAATAGAGGTATATGCAGGTTCACCTTGTCCAAGCTGCGTATACACGCAGGTTTACTAAACAAAAGGAGCATATACATACACATGCACTTTCACAAAAGGAAAAGCATGTATATCTTGGAAAACCAAAAGTTTTTTGGTCCATGGTATTTGATTGGTTCGAGGTATTTGGTCCAAGGTATTGGTCCTAAGTAGTTTTGGTCTATGGTATTGAGAAAGGCCTAAAACTATATAAGGAGGAGAAGATCATTAGGCCATGTGAGTGCAAGGATTTGAATATCTTATGAAGTGTTGGGTCATATATGCAGGTTAATGAACTTCTGATGGTTTGCTTGATCTGATCTAAGGATGCACCTATAAGGCTGATGGACCGAGATCATAAAGGCTTAAGAGTATTATCATTATATGGTTTGATCTTGAATAGTCTAGATCTGAATACTGACGCATGTTTTATTCTGTAAATGTGATGATCTAGGTATTATTGAAGTTTGGAATAGTTGTGATGGTTTAAGTTAGCATTTACAGATCTGTACGCAGGTTCGCTTTAGTAAAAGAGCGTATACACGTTGGTTCAGCATATCAAAGTAGCGTATACATCATAAATTTGAATTTGCAGATCTGTATGCTGGTTCCCTTTGGTAAAAGTGCGTATACACACTGGTTCGACACATGGAAGTAGCGTATACCTTATGAAGTATGATGTTTAAAGTTTCAGTTGTTTCTGTTTGCTGTTGCAGAGTTCTGGGTTCTACTTTGTGTTCTGGTGACTGTATTTTGGTGACAGTGTTCTGAATGATCAGATTGATTGATTGTGATTTGCTTCAATGATGATGGGTTGTCAAGTGATTGATTGATTCAGTTGTGGTTGATCCAGAAAGTGATGATTGGGTTTCGGTGATTAGTTGATGAAGATGTATTTGATGGTTGTATTGCAGTTATGATTTTCTGATTTTCAATGTTGTTGATGGGTCCAATGTGAAAATTGGATGAAACGTGGCCTTCAGACTGTGGTGTTGTGTTCCAAGAGTATCCAGTCTGAAAATTCATGAAACGTGGTCCCTGGTGGAAGAGTGGAGTTTTCTGTAGGCTGGCACCTACGTACTAGTAAACATATTGGCTAGTACAAGTGTAGAAATTTTGAATAATATGACACTTATTCACAAAGATTATCCCAATTATACACTATTGCAGAATACATGCACAATACATAATCTCTTCTACGTTGATCATCAATTTAGCAGCATCAAAAACAATGAAACATCAATCGCATGCACACATTAACACAGTATGTAACCTGGGGAAAGCATACAGCTGAAAACCCCACACTATCTGTATATTATAATGATTGAAAACATGTAACAATACATAGTACAATACTCCTCTGATCAGGTGCTCATGTCCTAAGTGTCGTAAAATGATCAAAATTTAAAATGCTCAGAACTGGTTCAAAGTTGAATGACTGGAAAGTGCTCGTCTTCCTGATTCCGGCGCCACAAACGGTTCAAAAAACGGTCGCCGTATGAGGAAGTTATGGCAAAAAGAAGAATTTGTCAATAACATTGGAATTTTGAAAATTTTCAAAAAAAAATTAAAAAAGGAATATTTCGCAGAATATTCCTTGGAATATTCCAGGGAATATTCCCTTCACACAGCCAATAGAAATCTGCCACGTGGCAGGCCTGGAGGCCGCCACGTGGCCCTCAGATGACGTCAGCAGACATATGGGCGCGTTGTAAAAAATTTTGGTTGGCATGGGCAAGGTTCGAACTCATGACCTCCCTACCACAAGCCCTCCGCCTTACCGTTAGGCTATGGAGGTGGTGTTTGTCATGTGGTGGATTTATGTGTTTAAAAACTTTAAATTTTCGTTGGCCGGAAAGGAAAGGGGCCAGCCCCTCCCATACCATATGACCTTGGGCCGAGAACCGTGGGCCAAACCTAACCACTGGCGCGCAATCCAAGAATAACTGCAACGCGGTCACATGCGGAATTTGTGGGCAGTTAAGTAACAGTTAGACTGGCAGATTTTTTGGTGGTGGCGCCAAATTTGGCGGACGCCCAGATTTGGCGGAGCTAACTAGACATTAACTAAAGTTCGCTGGAGTTCTTTTAGGCTAAACTAGAGGGGATCATTAAATGGCCATAACTTTGGCTAGGAAAGGCGGTTTTGGACGAATTTTTTTTTTTGATTTTGGGTATTTTCGACCTTCTGAAGCCGTTGGTGCAGGTCTTACAGCCATTTGAGGTCATTTGCAGAGGTTTTGGAGCCGTGAAAGTTCTAGGAGCCACCAGGGCCCAGTTTTGTGAAGACTGTATAGGGTTGCAGGTATCCATTGGAGGTGATCCAATAGTCAATCCTGAAGGATTCAAGTGTTCTGAATCCATTTTTATCATCTATTTCACCTGTAGATGCTTCTATTCAACTGTATATTCAATTTGAGAATTTAATGAAAACAAGGACATGCCCATTTGGGAGGTTTGGACCCAGCAGACGTAGCCCAGGAGGGGTGAACTGCTTTATCAATTTCTTTTGCATCTGTGGTTGAATTATTTTGCAGAACAAATTCATTTTAGTGTGTTAAACAGTAAAAGGAAATAAATCTGCTATGCTTAAATGGATCATGAACAGCTGAAAATTTTATTTGTTTTCTTTCTGCAAGACATGGAAATATTTTAAACATGTATAATTCTGAATTGAATACCTTGCAAACAAATTACAAGTAGTTTCAAGTTCAGATCAAGTTGGTATCAGAGCTCAGGGTTTTGTGCAAAGATCTTCTAACTGTCTTGCAAGTATTGATGCTTACGAGGTTGAAACTTAAAAGAGGGGAAGGACAGCTGACTAGAGAACGAGAGAATCCTCAGTCAAGGAAGGCCAGAGAGCCATCACCTCCACCTTCAATTTCACCCTCAAGAGTCTCAGCAGAAGCTTCAAGAATGTCTGCACATGAAGGAGAAATTCCTACAGACATGGATCCAAAAGAAGAAGAAAGAGTTTTCAGAAAGGCTTTCTTGGACCTCACTGAAATGGTGAGGATATTGTACCAAGAAAGAAATAAGAAATTGGCTGGAGAAGGGTCCAAACATCCACATGAAGGAGAGGGCTCTTCAAGAGGTAAGAAGGATGATGATCATTCCAAGAAAGGACATGGAGGAAATGGTGATCCACCACCCCCATCGTCACCTTCTTCCTCTTCATCCTCGTCTTCTTCTTCTGTGCATAAGCATAGATCCTCTGGAAAAAGTCCTTTCTTGAAGCTTGATGTAAAATTCGAATTACCTATGTTTAATGGTGAAGTGAATGCAGAAAAGCTTGAAAACTGGATTAGGCAGTTGGAAGTTTACTTGAGGATCCAGAATATGCATGATGATGCCACAAAGATTCAGTTAGCTTCTTTGAGAATGGATGGAGCAGCATTGGTCTGGTGGGAAGCCAAGACTAAAGAGGAGATCAGGAAATTTGGTAAGGTTACCTTAACATGGCCTGAATTTCTGTTAGCCATTAAAAAACAGTTTTATCCTCTTGCTCACATGCAGAAAGCCATTATGAATTGGCAAAATTTCAGACAACTTAAGGGTCAGAGTGTCCAAGACTACACCCAAGAATTCAGGAGAAGAGCTCTCTTGTTAGGGGTAGATTTACAGACCCAGGAAACCTTGCTGAAATACATTGGTGGCTTGCATAGCTACCTTAGACACACCATCTTGATGTTTAACCCTACTAGCTTGGAAGAGGTTTGTGTCCAAGCTACCCATTTAGAGGCAAGGGGAAAAAACACATTTGAAGAGGGTAGAAACAAGCCCCAAGGGGAAAAACAAAGAGAAAACCTCCAAGGGAAAGGGCAAAAAGAATGCATCTATCAAACAGGAGAGTGAGAAAGTGATCTGTAAACACTGTTCTAAACCAGGCCACGAGGAGAAAAACTGTTGGAAATTACATCCTGAAAAAAGACCTCAATCTAACAAATCCAAAGGGAAATAGAAAACTGCTGCTACTACATCTACACCACAGGATTTAGGGGAAGATTCAGGTGATGAAACCAAAATTGCAGCCATGGGTTTGAAAAACTTGAAGGGAAAAGAAATTGAAACTCAAGCCAGCACTAGTACCTCAAACTGCCATGTACAAGCTCCTAATGAGGAAGAAAGAATTGAACTGTTTCATGTGAGGGTGATTTCAAAACATACTAAAATTGACACACTTTTTGATAGTGGGTCACAAGCAAACCTTATATCAGAGGACTTGGTCAAGCAGCTTAAACTTGAGACCGTTCCACATCCGAAGCCATATCCACTTGGATGGATTTGCAAGGATGCAAATTTACAAGTTTCAAGAAAGTGCACATTGCGCTTTGCAATTACTGCACATTTTATTGACACAGTTGAACTTGATGTGGTACCTTTTGATATAGTAGGAATTGTTTTGGGAAGTCCTTACTTGTTTGACAGGAAAGCTATCTTTCATCGCCATGAAAACAAATATCATCTTTTCAAAGATGGCAAGGAGTTCATTGTTAGAGCTCATCGCAAGAAGACAAATATAGCGATGGTGAATGCAGGACAGGTAAAAAGGTTGGTCAATTCAAGTAAGAATTTTGTTCTTCTTATGATTAAGCCCAAGGTTGATGTGAATCATGAGTCATTTGACAATTGTGATCCAAAACTTAAATCAGATCTATAGGATGTAGTTGATGCATATCATGAGATGTTTCAGGAGCTAATAGGTTTGCCTCCTACGAGGGAGATTCAGCATGAAATCCATTTGCATCCAGATTGTCCTCTTCCAAACATAGGCATGTACCGCATGTCTATTATGGAGAATGCTGAAATAAAGAAGCAAATCAAGGACTTGTTGGACAAGGGTTTCATAATGCCAAGTACTTCGCCATGTAGGTCACCGATTGTATTGATTCCAAAGAAAGATGGCACTTGGCGTATGTGTGTTGATTTCAGGGCCTTGAACAAGATAACGGTAAAGAATCATTACCCACTCCCAAGGATAGATGATTTGCTAGACCAGCTGAAAGATGCTCGATATTTCACTAAGCTAGACTTGCGCAGTGGATATCATCAAGTAAGAATTGAAGAAAGTGACATTTGGAAGACAGCCTTTAAAACCAAACAAGGACTCTTTGAGTGGCTTGTGATGCCGTTTGGTTTGTGCAATGCACCTGCAACTTTCATGCGGGTAATGGATGATGTATTGCATCCTTTTCTTGATGATTTCATTATTGTCTACTTAGATGACATCTTAATTTTCAGCAAGTCTAGCGAAGATCATGTCATGCATGTTAGGAAAGTACTTGATGTTTTGAAGAAGAATCAGTTATTTCTTAAAATGTCAAAGTGTGAATTTGGAAAAACTTCTTTGGTTTATTTGGGACACATAGTAGGAGGAGGTGCTTTGAGAATTGATCCTGCTAAGATTTAGGCTATTGTGAAGTGGCCTACTCCCAAATCCATAATAGAGGTAAGAAGTTTTTTGGGTGCAGCTCAATATTGGAGGAAGTTTATCTCTAACTTCTCTTCTATAGCAGCTCCTATGCATGGAGTGACAAGTGTGAAGCATGCTTTCCAATGGGGAGGCAAGCAGCAAAAAGCTTTCGAATATTTGAAAGAGAATATTAGTTCAGCTCCAGTCCTTGCATTATCGGATTTGAGACAGCCATTTGAGATACAAACTGATGCTAGTGATTATGCTATGGGTGCAGTTCTTCTACAGCATGGTAAGCCTATTGCTTTTCATTCTGAAACTTTTAATGGTGCTGTTGTAAATTATCCTACATATGATAAGGAGTTGTATGCGTTGGTATAAAGCGTCAAAAAGTGGAAACACTATTTGGTGGGCAAAGAAACTGCTATACATACCGACCATCAGCCCTTACAGTACTTGCAATCACAAAGCAAGTTACAACAGTCACGACACTTCAGATGGATGGGCTTCTTGCAACAGTTCCATTTGGTAATAAGGTACAAGAAAGGTACTTTGAATAAGGTTGTTGATATGCTTTCAAGGCCTATTATTGGTGATGTTACTTTACTTAAGAATGATTCCATTGTACATGATAGTTACATAGAACAATATGCATCTGATGATGACTTTAAATATGTGTATGCTAACTTGAGTAAAGGGAATAATGTAGAGGAAAATGGCTATCACATGCATAACAATTTGTTGTTTCATTTGGGCAAGTTGTGTATACCACAGGGGGAGAGAATAAATGTCATAAGAGAAGCTCATTCTTCTCTTATTGCTGGCCATTTTGGTGTGAGCAAAACAGTTGCACATCTACAGAGGTATTGCTATTGGCCTCGCATGGTAGATTCTGTTTCAAGGTTCATAAGAGGATGTTCATTATGTGCTACAAGCAAGCCTAGCAATAGGAAGCTTGGTTTGTATACTCCTTTACCGGTACCTTCTAGACCATGGGAGAGCATCTCTATGGATTTTGTAGGAGGTTTGCCAAAATCTAGAAAGCAGCATGATTATTTATATGTAGTAGTTGATCGTTTCAGCAAAATGTGTATACTTATTCCTTGTAAGAAAACTATAACTGCTGAACAAACTGTTGAATTATTTTTTCATCATGTATGGATTCACTTTGGTTTGCCTACTTCCATTATTAGTGACCGGGATTCCAGATTTGTGGGGAATTTTTGGTCCAACCTATGGGAGATGATGGACACAAAGTTGAAGAAAAGTACTGCTTTCCATCCGCAAACAGATGGATGAACAGAAGTTGTGAACAGAACCATTGTGCACCTCTTGAGAGGTTATTGCAGCAAGCATCCCAAGCTTTGGGATGAACATTTGCACTACATACAACATGCTTACAATCATGCCAAGCACTCTTCCACAAACACCTCACCGTTTGAAGCTTGTTTTGGTTACTTGCCAAAATCACCTCTTGATTTCATTCTTGAGAAAGATATTGCCATTGAGGGACATAGTGATATTGACAAAGCTCGTTCATTCATTGAAATACATCAGCAAATTCAAGAACAGCTTGAGAAGAGTCAAAGCAATTACAAGGAAAGACACGACAAGCATAGAGTCGATCACAAGTTTCAAGAAGGGGATGAGGTATGGCTGTACATTAGTAAGGAAAGGATGCAAGGAGAAGGTAAAAAGCTGAAGCCTATTCATTATGGTCCATTCAAAATCCTCAAGAAGGTTGGAAATAATGCTTTTCAATTAGATTTTCCTTCCTACATGCAAATGTATTCTGTTGTCAATGTGGAGAACTTACGTTTGTATGAACCTCCTTTGATTGTTGATCATGAAAGTGTTGTTCAGCTGCCATCTATAGAAGATTTCTCGCCAGAATTCTTAGATGAGCTGAAAGAAGATACAATCCTTGACAGAAGGACACGCACTTCAAGAAGGGGCAGTGTAGATTATGTTCGGGTTGGTTTCAAAGGCATCAAACCAAACAAGGCAAAGTGGATGGAGGTGGACAGAGTGAGGGAGATGTACCCTCACCTTTTTAACAGGTAGTTGAAGGCTTTTGGGGTCCAAAAGCTTCCCAATGGGGAGGCGTGATCAGGTGCTCATGTCCTAAGTGTCGTAAAATGCTCAAAATTTAAAATGCTCAGAACTGGTTCAAAGTTAAATGACTGGAAAGTGCTCATCTTCCTGATTCTGGCACCACAAACAGTTCGAAAAATGGTCGCCGTATGAGGAAGTTATGGCAAAAAGAAGAATTTGTCAATAACATTGGAATTTTGAAATTTTTCAAAAAAAAATTTAAAAAAGAATATTTTGTAGAATATTCTAGGGAATATTCCCTTCGCATAGCCAATAGAAATCTGCCATGTGGCAGGCCCAGAGGCCGCCACGTGGCCTTCAGATGACGTCAACAGACATATGGGCACGTTGTAAAAAATTTTGGTTGGCATGGGCAAGGTTCGAACTCATGACCTGCCTGCCATAAGCACTTTGCCTTACCGTTAGGCTATGGAGGCAGTTTTTCATGTGGCGGATTTAAGTGTTGTCATGTGGCGGATTTAAGTGTTTAAAAACTTTAAATTTTCGTTGGTTGGAAAGGAAAGGGGCCAGCCCCTCCCATACCATATGACCTTGGGTCGAGAACCGTGGGCCAAACCTAACCACCAGCGCGCAATCCAAGAATAACTGCAACGTGGTCACATGCGGAATTTGTGGGCAGTTAAGTAACAGTTAGACTGGCAGATTTTTTGGCGGTGGCGCCAAATTTGGCGGACGCCCAGATTTGGCGGAGCTAACTGGACATTAACTAAAGTTAGCTGGAGTTCTTTTAGGCTAAACTGGAGGGGATCATTAAATGGCCATAACTTTGGCTAGGAAAGGCAGTTTTGGACAATTTTTTTTTTTATTTTGGGTATTTTCGACCTTCTGAAGCCATTGGTCCAGGTCTTACAGCCATCTGAGGTCATTTGCAGAGGTTTTGGAGCCGTGAAAGTTCTAGGAGCCACCAGGGCCAAGTTTTGTGAAGATTGTATAGGGTTGCAGGTATCCATTGGAGGTGATCCAATAGTCAATCCTGAAGGATTCAAGTGTTTTGAATCCATTTTTACCATCTATTTCACCTGTAGATGCTTCTATTCAGCTGTATATTCAATTTGAGCATTTAATGAAAACAAGGACAAGCCCATTTGGGAGCTTTGGACCCAGGAGACGTAGCCCAAGAGGGGTGAACTGCTTTATCAATTTCTTTTGCATCTGTGGTTGAATTATTTTGTAGAAAAAATTCCTTTTACTGTGTTAAACAGTAAAAGGAAATAAATCTGCTATGCTTAAATGGATCATGAACAGTTGAAAATTTTATTTGTTTTCTTTCTGCAAGACATGGAAATCTTTTAAACATGTATAATTCTGAATTGAATACCTTGCAAACAAATTACAAGTAGTTTCAAATTCAGATCATCCTCACAAGTACTCAGTACTATCTCCACCTATTACACACAAAACTAGCTCAGATCCGAACAAGTCACAGGTTCAAATCTCCTCCTCTTCTTTGCCTGCCTCCACTGCAAAATCCAAAGTGAAAATCACGTGAGCACAGGCTACAATTACCTTGGTATTGGCCCACACTACGCAGTCCTCATTGGCATAACTCAATCCCATTGATTGTGCAAGATCTCATGCACAACTATAGTCACAACTGATAGCAATCTCAACCTCTAACACCTGTCTCCACTGAACTGTACATGCACTGAGTTAACTGATGTATTCTTTAGTTGCTTTATGAGTTAATAATTAGTGAAGTAATTAATATTTAATTCACACAACTCATCACTAGAGTATTCTTTAGTTAGACTGAATACAACTAGTTCAACCAAGTCAAATTGAACACAACTCCACCAACTCCACAATCAACTCCACCGAAACTCAACCACATGAGTTCTAACTGAAGTCCTGTATGCAATAGCTCAACTGACCCACAAAGAAAGCGTATTTCCTTCTGACAGCTGCATGTGCCACATCTGTAGCTCAAATTGAAGTGCTCCAAGAGGATAAGATAATGTTTATAGTCCAAATATTATTATGAGCTAATAATATTTGACTGTTCTATTTTTAGCCTAGCAATCTAAAAATAGACTCCACCCATATGTCTAAAAATAGAAGTCCATCTATTTTTACCAACATGACCAATCATCCACAAATAGCATCCTGCAACTCATAGACCATGATCCATATGTCTAAAAATAGACTTTGCGCCAAAAATAGCCTGCGGGACCACTTAATGAAGGCGACTCCTTTCCACTAAGCTCCATCATCTTGTTGCATTCTCAACACTCCCTCACAACAAGATATGGATTATCAGCAACCCCTATCTTGCAACTCTGGAATGTTCTGCATGCAACACATTTGCCTGGTCCACTTGCTCCAACAACACTTGGAACAAAAACACTCCCAACTAACCACTCTATTGGGCTAGGAACATACTCTGATGCTGAAGCTCTACCTACTGCTGACAAGTGCTCCCTCTCTGACATCTGCGCTACTGCAACATCTCCATGCATCTCGCACCATTGCACACCTCTCTGTGCCACCTAGCACTGTGCAAAACACTTGTGCCTCTCGCATTGCTGCAGCCTGCTAGCTATGCGCTGTCCTGTGATTCCATACACTGTCACTCTCTCTGTCGCTCCATCCGCATATGTCTCTACCCAATCAGTCAGTTCCTACTACTCCACATGGGGGCTCCTGTAGCAAGGTCTCATCCAAGAGGTTGGGTACCTCAAGGATCTTGCCCCTCCTCCTTGGGACGATCAATCCACATCACCCCACCTCCTACCTGGAGGTATGGTTGTATGCGATCCCTCAGCCCACCTGGCTCGAAGTTTCCCCCTACTGGAGGTCTCTACATGAGTAGATGTCTCTACTCGATCTCCTCTCAGCTTCCCTTGTTGTGGCTGCTCCACAACCTCCTGAAGCTACTGCACCAATCGTGGCTCCTCCACGGTCGTCTGGGACTTCTTCTGGCTCTACATGTTGAGAGGTAATATATGCTCCCTCTCAACCACCAAGTCTCCATCAGTTGCCTCGCTGCTCAAGGCTTTGCATGCATCTTGAACCTCAAGAGCATACAAGTTCTTGACTCGTGAACCAATCTGCTTCACCTGTCTAATGATGATGTGTCTAAGGAAAACCTTTCCCTTACTGAAGACTACATCACGGCCTCTGTCTTCCAGCATCGCGATCGACACCAAGTTTCTCTTCAGTCCTGGTACATACTTGACATCGGTCAAGGTAAGGCAAGCTCCATGCTCCCTCTGAAAAATAACCGTGCCTATACCTGAGACAATATACTTCTCATCATTACTCATCTCTATGAGTATCTAGAGATCTTTCTCCTCCAAAGTACTGAACAAACTCTTGTCACTGGTCATGTGGAAAGAAGCTCCACTGTCAAGAAACCAACCACTTCCCACCATGGATGAAACCATGCATGCGAAGAGTGTGAAATCCAACTCAAACTGTGAAGCAAGTGCCTCGCCTTCAGATCCTTCCCTGGATCCCTTCTTGGATTTCCTCTTTGGGCAATTAGTGGCATAATGGCCCAACTCATGACAACGAAAGCATCTCACCTTCGACTTGTCAACCTTCTTCCCATCATTGGAAGAACTGGATTCGGAAAGAGAACCCTTCTAATTCCCCTTCTTAGCTTTGGCAGCCAAAGCACAATTTTCTTCATCAGATGCCTTTGATGAAGATCCGTTCCTGGTATTCTGCCTGATCTCCTCTTGCACAAGATCCGACCAAAGTCTCTCCCATCCTGGCAATTTCTCCCAACCATTGACAGAGTCCTGATAGGAATTCCAACTCTTCGGAAGACCAAGGAGAGCCAAGCTAACCAAGTCCTCATCATCAACAGTCACCCCCACACTTCCCAGCTCATCCCGGCATTGGGTGAACTTCGTGAGATACTGGGGCATACTGTCTCCATTCTCACACTTAATGTTTCTGAGTTTATCCTTGAGTGCCAACTTCCTATGGTCGCTCTTTCTTTGGAATAAATCTGTCAACGCTTTCCACATCAAGTATGGAGAAGCCTTTCCATGCAGGTTGGACACAATGTGATCCTTCACGCCCTCCAAGAGAATCCTTTGACACTTTGCTGTCTTCTTTTGCCAAACCACAGCTTTAGAAACATCAGTAGGTTTTGGGACCTCAGCCTCTATGAAATCCTTCAACCCATTATCATCTAACACCGCCTCCATCCTGTCTTTCCATGCAATATAGTTCGAGCTGCCCTCAAGAGCATACTCCAATCACAATCCATTGAAAGACATTGCCACGTTGACACCAAGAAAACACTGCTGCAAATTCGAATTCCACCAGCTCAAAACTCAACTGCCTTTGATCTAAAATGTTGGAAATAATACTGAGAGGGGGGGTGAATCAGTATTATCAAATCAATATAACTTTTTCATTTCCATACTTAGATACATATACACTACTTCAATTAAGGGAACCCGCGTGTATACACAATTGTGTCTAATGCAACTAGCATATATCCAGAATACTTATGATTCAGTTAATCTATTAAATGTTGATCTTTAGTTAGTGCATCAGAACTTCATTAACCATATGTACAGTAAGCAGATGCAGTAAAAAAGAACAGATCATTACACACAAGAAGCACACATGAACACCATGATATAAGGTGGAAACCCAATGTGGGTGAAAACCACCTGCTGCAAGTCATCTCTATCTTCTTTTAATAAGAAACTCATTTTACAATAGTTATGTACTAGTGCAGTCTTATACTAATACCCCGGCTTCTACCTGCAGAGGGCTTCAACCCTCTCTCGTTTTCCAGACTGTCTTGGATGGGAGCTATAACCCCCTTAGCTCTTGTACTAGCTGATGTACTAGTACGTAGGCGCCGGCCTACAATCTCCTTTCATCCTCCAGGGACCACATTTCATACATTTTCAGACTAGATACTCCTGAAGCACAACACAATAATCTGAAGGCCACGTTTCATCCAATTTTCATACTGGACCCATCAATATCATTAAAGCACAAAATCAATCAATACTAGCATCATCAATTTCCAAATCACTGAAACACTGAAACCCTGTCAACAACACAGTCACCAGAACGCAAAGCAGACAACAGAACTCTGCAATAACGATCAGACCCAACTGCAACTTCAAATATCATACTTCATAATGTATACGCTACTACGATGAACCTAACCCACGTACATACGCGCTTTCACCAAAGCCAACCCGCGTATAGATCTATAAATATTCAATCATGACTTGCAGCTATTTCAGACTTAAGTTATACCCAGTTCAGAACATTACATGTGTCAGCATACAGATCTAGAATAAGCATAATCAACCATATAGAGATATTTTATTTCAAACCATTTGATCCCGATCTATCCTTAGATCTTGTTCTCCATCAATCGGTGAGATCCCTCCTTAGCTTAGATCAAGAAATGCATCATAACCCATATCCTGCATATTGGATCTCATACTTCATCAGATATTCAAGACTTTCTCAATGCACTTTACCTAATGATCTTCTTCTCCTTTTATAGTCTTAGGCCTTACTCAATACCATGGTCCAAAACCATAACAAATCAATACCATGGACCCAATACTTGGGATCAACACTTCTGACGCAATACCAAGGACCAAAACCATAGGTCTAAATACCACGGACCAAAAAATAAACTTTCCTACATGTACGCAATTTTCCATGCATGAAAGTGCATGCATCCGCATACGCGACTTTTGATCGTCAATCCCGCGTGTATACGCGCCTTTGTATTAGTGAAGCTGCGTGTATACCCTACTTGGTATACAGTGAACCTGCATATATACGCAACTTGGTACATAGTGAACCTGCATATAACCTGTGTGTATACCCTACTTGCTATATAGTGAACCTGCGTATATACTCTGAACCTGCATATATACTCTTCTTTCTTCATTCTTTGTAGTATGATCATCAAATATTTGCTACTGATCTACTGCACTATGATCTATCATCTGTGTGAGTTGCCATCAAGGACAACACTTGTATCATAATGCCAACAATCTCCCCCTTTGGACTTGATGGCAAAACTAACTTGTCATACTGAGAACTGTCATCTGATTCCTTTGAGTTGTCCTACATCCCATGTATTCTGTCACATCTGATATCTCTTCTGTAGATTCATCTAGTTATATATAAGTGAGTTGTTTCTTCTACAAGTAGGTTGCCATCAAGTACAACACATGCATCATAATTCCAACATAAAATTCGCGAGAACAAAGTATTTCTCGTTTAGAGATTGACTGTATGGGATTTTACTGGATATCTCACCTTCCAAAGGAAGGATGAATCCAGAGGCTACCTAGCCCGATTACAGACTCTCCCTGAAGAAATAAAATGTAAACACTTTCTGAATAATAGATCTGATGATCAACTCCGCTCTGATACCATGTAGAAATTTTGAATAATATGACACTTATTCACAGAGATTATCCCGATTATACACTATTGCAGAATACATGCACAATACATAATCTCCTCTACGTTGATCATCAATTTAGCAGCATCAAAAACAATGAAACATCAATCGCATGCACACATTAACACAGTATGTAACCCGGGGAAAGCATACAGCTGAAAACCCCACATTATCTGTATATTATAATGATTGAGAATATGTAACAATACATGGTACAATAATCCTCACAAGTACTCAGTACTATCTCCACCTGTTACACACAAAACTAGCTCAGATCCGAACAAGTCACAGGTTCAAATCTCCTCCGCTGCTTTGCCTGCCTCCACTACACAATCCAAAGTGAAAATCACGTGAGCACAGGCTACAATTACCTTGGTATTGGCCCACACTGCGCAGTCCTCATTGGCATAACTCAATCCCATTGATTGTGCAAGATCTCATGCACAACTATAGTCACAACTGATAGCAATCTCAACCTATAACACCTGTCTCCACTGAACTGTACATGCACTGAGTTAAGTGATGTATTCTTTAGTTGCTTTATGAGCTAATAATTAGTGAATTAATTAATATTTAATTCACACAACTCACCACTAGAGTATTCTTTAGTTAGACTGAATACAACTAGTTCAACCAAGTCAAACTGAACACAACTCCACCAACTCCACAATCAACTCCACCGAAACTCAACCACATGAGTTCTAACTGAAGTCCTGCATGCAATAGCTCAACTGACCCACAAAGAAAGCGTATTTCCTTCTGACAGTTGCATGTGCCACATCTGTAGCTCAAATTGAAGTTCTCCAAGAGGATAAGATAATGTTTATAGTCCAAATATTATTATGAGCTAATAATATTCGACTGTTCTATTTTTAGCCTGGCAGTGTAAAAATAGACTCCACCCATATGTCTAAAAATAGAAGTCCATATATTTTTACCAACATGACCAATCATCCATAAATAGCATCATGCAACTCATAGACCATGATCCATATGTCTAAAAATAGACTTTGCGCCAAAAATAGCCTGCGGGACCACTTTGTGAATGCAACTCCTTTCCACTAAGCTCCATCATCTTGTTGCATTCTCAACAACAAGAGCTAGGGGGTTGTAGCTCCCTTCCAGTAGTAGTTGGAGAACGAGAGAAGGTTGTAGCCTTCTACAGGTGGGTGCCTGCGTACTGGTATGAGTCTGCACCAGTACAAGATTGTAAACAGATTTTCTTATTATTAAAAAGAAGACATAGACGACAACAGCAAGTGGTTTTTACCCAAATTGGGTTTCCACCTTATATCTTGGTGTTCATGTGTGTTGCTTATGTGTGATGCCTTATTCTACTTTTACTACACTGTCTAATAAATCTCTGATATACTGGTTTAATCTCAATACATGATAAATTGTCCAAATCAAAAGTTCTTTGCATATACGCTGGTTGCTTTAAGTACAGTCGCGTGTACATGCTAGTTCATTTCACTCAAGTAGCGTATATAAATCTGTCTAGGAAATAAAATTATAGATCTGATAATACTGATTCACCCCCCTCTCAGTATTATTTCCAATAGGATGATGTGACCTCACACAATAAGCCTCGATTCCATCAAAGTAAAAGGGTAAAATAAAGGAATTGGGCAAGAATTCCTTTGGCTCTATTTGGAAACCCTAATTCCAAACGAATGAGTGTTTTGCATATAGGAAGTCTTCTTAACCTTGAATTTGTTTGGAATTATGGGGATATATGTTATATTCATGAACATGTATTTGACAGGTATATTAGCTAGTATCTAGTTACAAGTGGATCTGTCAAAGGAATTGGAGTCCCTTGAGAAATGATACAAATTTGCTCAGCTACAAGGCAACGTGCTTGGCATAATACGGTAAGCTAACTAGTATATTGTTATATTTATTTATAAATTGACAATTATGTGTTTATGGTAGTGTGTTGCGGGGAGTTGCGTCGTAAGAGAGGTCGCCATGAAATTTTGAAGAAGGTTCGGGTTGAGCTTTCCTTGGGAACCATGGGATTGAGTCATGATGTTTATTATTAGTCTTGTGCTTTCAGTATTTTGTGATTTGTTTGCACTTGATTTACAACTCTATTTACGTTTGGTGTATGGTTATACCACTTTATTTTTGGTGTCATATTGTTGTTGGTTTTCCATGGATTTATTCTTGTTTGCTTCTTGGTCTTGCCTTTATTGTTTTGAGAGTCTTGGGAATTGGTTGTGAAAGAGGAAATTTAATGGAGCTCAGGGAGAGTTGAATGAAACCTAATAGGTAATGTAAGACCTAGATGAAGCCTAGTACATGAGTAAGGTAATTTGAAGGTAAGAATATGACAATCGGTTGGAGTGTTCGATCCATTCATGTAAATGGACAGTGGCAATACAGTCATGAGAAAGGTAATAGGAAAGTTAAAGTGAATGGATGTGAGGCATTTGATTCCTTGGCTATGTTGGGAATAATTGTTCTCAATGTTGTGCATGGATAAATGGAGTTCTCTTAACCTTGATCTTATGTTATATGTTAATTATGTTGATGTCTATATTTGTATACATGTATGTATGTATGTATGCCATGTCTGACAGGGTCATCATGGATCATGATTGTTTTATGCTAATGTTTATATATACAAATGTATGTATGTATGTCATTGTATGGCTAGATCATTATTGTTTTATGTTTATGTTTATATGTATATATGTGTATGTATACATATCGTTGTCTGAAAAGATCATGAGATTTTTATGCTAATGTTTATGTATATGTATCTATGTATCAATGTCACTGTTCGATAGGGTTTTCAGGGATCATTCTTGTGGAGGAATGATTGGTTATGCAAGTGAATGGCATGACGAGGTTCCTAGTCTTATGGGAATCAAGTGGGAAGAGTAGTCATGACGAATATATGACATTAGTATCATGTGGATATGAATTGATATTGTATTCTAGTATTATGCCTATGTTTATGTTATGACAGGTAACTTTGAAGGATACAACAACATAATGAAAACATTGTGCTTTGTGACATATTAGGATAAGCATGGATGGCAAAGAGACACTGGAAGAAAGGTTGATTGGTAGAGACATTGTGGTTTTGGATGTGTGGTACTACTCTTGTGCATATATTGTATATGTTGTACATGTTGCATCTGTGATGTTGTGCGTTGTTGGGTGCATTATAGGGTTTATAAATGTACAAACATTTAATTTTTCAATCCGGAAAGTTCATGAACTTCGAGACACAGCACTGGAAATGCCAGAGAAATTCCCTGACAACCTGAAAAATAAATGCTAGTCTATCTTGCGTATTAATCTCATCAATAAATGAAATCCTGCAAAAAAGAGAATTCAAGAAAACATCAATCCACCCAATTAAATCATGTGGGAAATAAAAGGCAATTAAAAATGCGAAAGGAAATTCTAATTACAAGCGAACAGAAGGGAAAACTAAACTAGAAGTAAAGCAATGCCGACATCATAACAAAAAGACTGTAAATTTTAGGAAGCAATTCAAAACCATTCTTCTTGCACTAGTTCTACCTGCACTATTTCTGCCTATACTAATTCAGTGTAAAGTTAACTTGAAAGCATTAGCAACATAACAAGGAAATTTACTGTATAAATGAACTCATGAAAGAAATTAGATTAATATGAATTTCTCACCTTCCTTGTCCTGAAAATAAATCTTGTGAATCTGTCGAGAAGTTAAAGGAAACTATAATGGTAATTAAACATTTATCGATATCAACACAGTGTAGTTTCCTTATTTATAAATGTAAGTTTGCAAGCGTAAAAATTGCAGCTTTAGATAATATATGTGATGGGTGCTTCCTGAGGATGCATGGGTTCTATAACTTCACATAAATGAATACATTAAGACCTCAGAACCATAAACATTAAGTTGATCTCGTATTCTGAAATATAAATTAATAGATCTCGATTAATTTACAGAATTTGAGTTACACACTGGAGCTCATAAAGGCAGAGCTGATCTGGACGCAAATTGATAAAAGGAAATCTCCAAGCACAACCCTTGATGCAGCAAATGAAATAGGAACAATTTGCAGCAAATCAAATTAACTTTAAAAACTAAGAATAAAAGATTGCAGCAAATTGAATTAATTCTAGAACTGGAAATTGAAGGTAGAAAGAAACTGTAAATAAATAAATAAAATTCATACAGCAAATAAGAATTGAAATGTTATCTAGCTTAAAAGATGAGAGCAGTGTCGAGCTAGTCTGGTGGCCAACCCAGCCAACTCGCACCCTCTTTGAGTGCCTGGTTCACACAGAAATCGAAGTCATTAGATGCAATAGATAATTAAATAGAACATGCTAGGAAATTGCTTCAATTGATTACTGAAAACAATGTTTACATTATGCAGACATCACTCAACTCCAGCAAGACCAGAGGAGCGATCCACAGCTGATGAATTGCGTGAGGCTACATTGGGACAACTCCTCTTCCCTTCTGCGCCTTCCTCTGATGCGCACTATCCCTGGCTGGGTCAATTTCCTTCCTTACTGTAATTAATTGATTGACTAAGCTGACTATCGCTCCAGGCAGTTTATATAGGCATCGATTTACAAATTGGGGCTTTTTCAACAACCAATTAAAATACAGGAAGATTATTAACAGTTTGCCGAATTAGGAATTAATTTGAAACTGAGTGTCGAAAGAGGGAACGATTCTGGTGAATCGTTCCTCTTTTCCTAGAGTGGTTGTTGCTGGAAGGTGCGATTAACTGAGAGAAGTGGTCTTCAAATATGGTGCTGGAAGATTCAGGAATGTGAGAAATATCTAAGTTGTTATGCTATTGATTGATTCGCTGGGGCTCGAATCATGTTATAAGTCATTGCATTTATTAGCGCACCGATTACATATGTCGGATTGTATATCCAAATTGTATATTTGTTGATAGTCACTGCAGATCATATTGTCCTTGCTAGATTTGTTGAAGCTCCTGAGATTGGTCCGGATATTGTTGCATTCATTGCGATGGTCGATCCAATTGCTAATCCCCCCAATTCACCACCGCTTTTGTATCAGTGGCCACGCGGAAACCACAAACACCAACAATTCGAAAGCGAAGGACTGCCCAAGGCTGTCTCTCCACTCTGGCAAGTGTGTCAAGGCATGTCTTCGTGCCATTTACAGCGAGTGAAAGATGTAAACGTGGATGCCCAGGATGTGCTGAACACAATGGTTTTATTGTTAAGATTATACACGGTTTGATGCTTCTAGTTGCAATTCATTTGAACATCATTCAAAACTAGAGATAATTCTCTTGGTTATTTCGCAGATATCAACATTGTTGTGAACCTCTAGGTACATTTTCCCATGGTAATTACAATCAATTGTCTTTCCAAAAATACAAGATGTACTCCCAACACTCTGTCTAACAATCCAAGAATTGTATGCTTCACAATCTTCCTCTTTGAGTAGGGACCTGGTGAAGCAATTAAGAGCAGCAACACAGAATCATTGGACTCATAGTGCAGGAACGTGAATGTAGTTCAGGAATCCTTCATAATGTAGGAAGCCCACTGTAACTAGTGCAAGAATCCCAATGCATGGTGCAGGCAGGTAAGTGCAATGGTGCAGGCATGTCCCAAAGTATAATAAAACCAGCTTTAATCCTGCAACATACAAGCCTTAATTAAACTCTCATTAATGCTATTTTAATCCTGTTAAAACAAAGAAGTAGCAAATACTCTTCAAAAATAATCATTTAGCCAATCGACAGCATGAGATAAATAAATAAAATAAATAGGACAAAACGGAGATCCAACATCCCCCCATGTTGACCATCTTGCATGTCCTCATGCAAGGAAATTCGGTGTTGTTACTTCCTCACAAAAAACAAATTAGAATATTTGTAGGCATTTCAAAATGATGTTCCTACAATTTTTCGTGATCACCTTTCCTATGCTATATAAAGCTTGCTCTAAAACAGAGTGTGTGCTTGACTCTTTGTTTCCTTAAACTGATTTCAAGAAAACCTAAAATGAAAGTTGTCATTAAAAACTAAATTTCACGGATGGTGTTATTAATATCTAACTTTTAAAATTTCCAAAAGGATATCTCGCAGGTATCCCTAATCAGAAGTTACACTTTGAAATCCTCATTGTAGATATGAGTGACATGATTTAAAAGCCATGGTGTTAAAAGTGGACATAGCAATACCTTCCCACAGTAATTATTTTACCATTATCCATGTATAGTTGAAGCTCCTCTTGTCTGGGCACAATGAATTATCTGCACTAAGGGTCCCATGTCCATAAAAATCATTCCAAAAAGATAGAACTCCAAGGTATAACAACAGAAGGATTTTAAAGCCATTCTCAAAGAGATTGATAGTGAGTTCACGGAAAGCAAAAACAACCAATTAAATTATAGTGTAGAGTCAAATTTAATACCATAAGGATGGCCCTGCTGCTAGCAGTTGTCCATAGCCTTGACAGGGATACCTTTTAACCTTATGAAATGCTTTTGTCCCACCTATTAGATATAGATTCAAAGTCGTTTAAGAACATTTAATTTTTTTTCTTTTTATAAGTTTATAGAGGGTTGTTGTCCTGGCTTGGTAACCAGCTATGGACAGTGCCATTCATGAGAACTAACAAGAATGAATGAGCTGGTTCGCGATGAGACCTCTCGTCTTCCAGTTTTTCAACTGAAATCCATTACCTTGGCTTGGTGACCAGTGCGGTAATGTCATTCTCCTTAGGACCCATGATCATAGTAGGTCAGCTCGCAATGAGACCTCCTATCCCTCAATTAATTTGTTTATGTTTTTAGAAAAAAACTCTGATTATGATTAACCTTAGATGGGTTACTTAATAGGTGGGGAAGCAAATATACTCCTTGAGAGTGTAGGATGGTGTGAAAAGTTTTTAATTACTATTCTTTACCGGTTGGTCATGCTACCCTAAGAACTTATTTAAAAAAAATCTCGGATAATGACCAAAAATATTCCTTGAGTTGATCATGTCAGGGTTCTTTATGAAATCTTATTAGAGTTTTGTAGGCATGGTCCACCATAGGAGGTTTTTCACTGGTCCCTTCGAAGAGGAATTTGAAAAGATTTTCTGGATGATATTTTGTTAGAATAGGAGAAAGTATTACATGTAACTTAAAATAGTATCCTTGACTGACATGTTGATCAATAATCAAAGTCACTTTAAAATATGAGGTATTAAGTGTAAATTTCTTCTGACATGTCTTACCATGAGAGTGGATGATAATAGAAATCTCAAAAGTTTTGGTTTTAGGGAATCATAAGCTCATGAGTGTTGTTATGCATTTTTATTCATCATTCTCTTATTATCCTACCCTATTTTTAAAGAAAGAAATATCACCTTTAAGTGAAGGCATACTTCCAATGAAGCCATGTGCATAACAAAATACTAAATATACTCACACTCAAGTTTAAAATGCACACTTTAACGCATATTGAAGTATGAGAAACCAACTTACTTACTTGATATGGTACTGAGAGTTTTTGAATGACGAGGGAATGGGGTGTACTAACAATTGTTTGGAACCGGGATTCAATAGGACACACGTATTCATGGTTCTCCAAATTGTATAGGTCTTCCACGACTTTAAGATTTCTCTCTTTAGATTGACAAGGATGGTTAAGGGAAACTCTAGGGTTTTCTTCTTTGTGAGCTTCAACAAAAGTTTTTGAACAAGTTCCAATCATGGATTTCTTCTCTAATGGTTTATGGATTAAAGTTTCTTCCCGAGGTAAATGTTGTGTGGTAATAGGCGAAGTTTCTGGATTCACTCCTCTCGTCTCTCTAAAAGATATGACATTACATTTGATAGGGGAGTGAGTAGGAAAAATAGGTTTTTTAAAATGATGTGCAACTTGATTGTTGAAATTATGTTTTGGTTGCACAAATGGTTGGGACCATAGAAAGGGATAACATGGTGGTACGTTGGACAGGAACTACAACTGTTGTGGCCCATGTAATGGAATTTGCATGGGGAATTTCCCTAGACAGGAGGCTTTAAACCATCCTTGAGGTTGTGGGAATATCTGGCTCCAGGGAGAGGGTTATTGTGGGAATATAATGGGGTATTGAATCAAAGGAGGATTATAAGTCTGCCATGGAACTATGGGGTTGTATATGTGTTGGGAACCTGTTGGGGACAATAAATATTACTCCAAGTATTAAATGATGATGAGTTTTGAGTTATACCTGGCAGTCAATTTATTTCCTTACTTGATTCCTTAAATACCTGTTGAAACCCCGACAGTGATGGGAAATAATTTGTTGAATGATCCTCCTTACACTGCTTCCATTCTTCCTGCAAATCATCTAATTGTAAATTTAGAAAAGATTTTGTAGCTCCTATTTTTGTAGTAGATTCCAAAAATTGAGAAGAAAGTTCTCTAGAATTCTTACCAATCTTGGAGATTCCTATTGAATAACTAATGCATAATTTACAAACATCATCATATGGTAAGTGAGAAACATCACCTGCTCCTATCAGATTTAAAGGTTCTAAAAATTCGTCTTTGATTCCTTTGGGTAGGAGTGTTTTCAAGGTCTCTTTTACCAAATTCTTATGTTTTGATTTTTGGATGTTGTATCTAAATCACTCCACATAATCCTCCAAGCTTTCATTTTCCCTTTGTTTTATTCCAAAAATATCTTCACCGGCCTGGCAATAGTCTTGATATTTCTCCAAGAATACATTCTTCATGTCTTCCCATGTTTGAATGCAGTTCCCACCAAGGCTCATGAACCATCAGAGAGCTGCTCCTTTAAGAGTAAGAGGAAACACTTGCAACCTTTGAGAATTAGTACAATAACCATATCCTCTACAAAGTACTTCAAACTCAAATAAGAATGTATCTGGGTCTTCATTTTCCAAACCATGAAATTTTGGTAGTGTAGATGGGGAAATATTATGCATTTCAGCCACTCCTAGATCTTTGATAGGAAATTCAAAAGTAACAATGTTTTCCATTTCTTACCAAACTAAAAGAGGTTCTCCATGTACTACTTCGAGACTCCTTCTTTGAATGTTCCTAGAAACTAATCAGTGAAATAGGTGCATTGAATGATTCATATTAGCCTCAAAACTCTTCAATAAAAAAAAATGCCTCGAAATACCATTTCTTTATCTTTACAAGCTAGTTGGTATATATTGTTAGCACGTGGTTGAATAGATAAAGGGCGGGGGGGGGGGGGGGTTCTTATAGCACCCAAGAATTGAAAAAAAACTTAAAAATAATGCAGGAAAGAAACAAATTCGAATAAAATAAAATTTGCAAAAATCTAGGTAAAGAGAAAACCAAACTGCAGCAGGTTACCAAGGTCAACCCCCTAAGCGCCTCCACGGCAACGGTGCCAAAGTGTGGGTGCAGTATAGGGTCTATAAATGTACCAACATTTAATTTGTCAATCCGGAAAGTTCGTGAACTTCGAGACGCAGCACTGGAAATGCCAGAGAAAGCCCTTGACAACCTGCAAAATAAATGCTAGTCTATCTTGCATATTAATCTCATCAATAAATGAAATCTTGCACTAAAGAAAATTCAAGAAAACATCAATCCACACAATTAAATCATGCGGGAAATAAAATGCAATTAACAATGCGAAAGGAAATTCTAATTACAAGCGAACAAAAGGGAAAACTAAACTAGAAGTAAAGTAGTGTCGACATAATAACAAAAAGGTTGTAAATGTTGGAAGAAATTCAAAACCATTCTTCTTACACTAGTTCTACTTGCACTAATTCTTCCTGTACTAATTCGGTGTAAATTTAACTTGAAAGCATCAGCAACATAACAAGGAAATTTACTGCTTAAATGAACTCATGAAAGAAATTAGATTAATATGAATTTCTCACCTTTCTTGTCCTGAAAATAAATCTTGTGAATCTCTCCAGAAGTTAAAGGAAACTATAATGGTAATTAAGCATTTATCGAATCTATCAACACAGTGTAGTTTCCTTATTTATAAATGCCAGTTATGCAAGCATAAAAATCATAGCTTTAGATAATATATGTGATTGGCGCTTCGTGACAATGCATGGGTTCTGTAACTTCACATAAATGAATACATTAAGATCTCATAACCATAAACATTTAATTGATCTCGTATTCTGAAATATAAATTAATAGATCTTGATTAATTTACAGAGTTCGAGTTACACGATGGAGTTCATAAAGGCAGAGCTGATCTGGACGCAAATTGATAAAAGGAAATCTCCAAGCACAACCCTTGATGCATCAAATGAAATAGGAACAATTTGTAGCAAATCAAATTAACTTTTAAACCTAAGAATAAAAGATTGCAGCAAATTGAATTAATTCTAGAACTGGAAATTGAAGGCAGAAAGAAACTGTAAATAAATAAATAAAATTCACACAGTAAATAAGAATTGAAATGCTATCTAGCTTAGAGAGCAGTGTCGAGCTGGTCTAATGGCCAACCCAGCCAACTTGCACCCTCTTTAAGTGCTTGGTTCACACAGAAATCGAAGTCATTAGATGCAATATATAATTAAATAGAACATGCTGGGAAATTGCTTCAATTGATTACTGAAAATAGTGTTTACATTATGCAAACATCACTCAACTCCATCAAGACCAGAGGAGCGATCCATAGCTGATGAATTGCATGAGGCTACATTGGGATAGCTCCTCTTCCCTTATGTGCCTTCCTTTGATGCGCACTATCCATGGCTGGGTCGATTTCCTTCCTTCTGTAATTAATTGATTGACGAAGCTGAATATTGCTCTAGGCAATGTATATATGCATCGATTTACAAATTGGGGCTTTTTCAACAGCCATTTAAAATACAGGAATATTATTAATAGTTTGCCAAATTAGGAATTAATTTGAAACTAAGTGTTGAAAGAGGGAACAATTCTGGTGAATCGTTCCTCTTTTCCTGGAGTGGTTGTTGCTAGAAGGTGCGATTAACTGAGAGAAGTGGTCTTCAAATATGGTGCTGGAAGATTTGGGAATGCAAGAAATATCTAAGTTGTTATGTTGTTGATTGATTCACTGGGGCTCGAATCATGTTATAAGTCATTGCATTTATTAGCGCACCGATTACAGATGTCACCATGTATATCCAAATTGTATATTTGTTGATAGTCACTGCAGATCCTATTGTCCTTGCTGGATTTGTTGAAGCTCCTGAGATTGGTCTGGATATTACTGCATTCATTGCGATGGTCGATCCAATTGCTAATCCCCCAATTCACCACCGCTTTTGTATCAGTGGCCATGCGGAAACCACAAACACCAACAATTTGAAAGTGAAGGACTGCCCAAGGCTATCTCTCCACTTTGGTAAGTGTGTCAAGGCATGTCTTCGTGCCATTTACAATGAGCGAAAGATGTAAACGTGGATTCCTAGGGTGTGGTAAACACAGTGGTTTTATTGTTAATACTATACACGGTTTGATGCTTCTAGTTGCAATTCATTTCAACATCATTCAAAACTAGAGATAATTCTCTTGGTTATTTCGCAGATATCAACATTGTTGTGAACCTCTAGGTACGTTTGCCCATGGTAATTACAATCAACTATCTTGCCCAAAATACAAGATGTACTCCCAACACTCTATCTAACAATCCAGGAATTGTATGCTTCACAATCTTCCTCTTCGAGTAGGGCCCTGGTGAAGCAATTAAGAGCAACAATGCAGAATCATTGGACTCATAGTGCAGGAATGTGAATGTAGTTCAGGAATCCTTCATAGTGCAGGAAGCCCACTATAACTAGTGCAGGAATCCCAATGCATGGTGCAGGCAGGTAAGTGCAATGGTGCAGGCATGTGAATGCACTGGTGCAGGCACGTCCCAAAGTATAATAAAACCAGCTTTAATCCTGCAACATACAAGCCTTAATTAAACTCTCATTAATGCTATTTTAATCCTGTTAAAACAAAGAAGTAGCAAATACTCTTCAAAAATAATAATTTATCCAATCGACAGCATGAGAGAAATAGATAAAAAAAATAGGACAAAACGGAGACCCAACATGCGCATGCAATGTTGTGAATATATAGTGTGTGTACATGTTGTTTATGCAATGTTACGTATAGGGTGGTACAGATAATGTTGTGTGAATGTTGCATATGCAGTGATGGGTATAGATGGTGCTATGTACATGTTGCCTATGCGGTGTTGTGTACATATTGTACTGTGTGCATGATGGATATGCAGTGTTGTGTGCATATGGTGTTGTGCACATGTTGGATATGCAGTGTTATGTACATAGGGTGTTATGTATGTGTTTTCTATGCAGTGCTATGTACGTATGGTGTTGTGTGCATGATGTACAAGTGCATGTGTTGTCATGTACATGTTGTACATGTGGTGTTGTGTACATGTCGTACATGTGATGTTGTGTACATGTGGTGTCATGTATATGTCATGCATGTGGCATTGTGTACATGTGGTATTGTGTACACATTGTATTGGTGGTACGATGTGCATGTGGCGTTGTAACACGTTGTGCATGTGGTGTAGTGTACATGTGATGTTGTGCACACATTGTGCAGGTGGTGCTTTGTACAAGTGATACTATGTATGTGTTGTATATATGGTACTGGTGTACATGTGGTATTGTGTGTGTGTCATACATGTTGTGTTGCGGGCATGTGGTACTATGTATGTGCATTGTGTAATCATGGTATCGTGACATGTTTATTTGTTATGTTGTACTCTATGTAGGTACATGTATTGTGTTGTGTTGTACATCGGGTATAGATGTTGTGGTGTGTTGTACGCCAGGTGTAGGTACATGTATTGGGTGGAATTGTACATCGAGTATAGATGTATGTATTGTGTTGTCCACGAGATGAAGATGTAGGTATTGTATTGTGTTGTACACTGGGTGTAGGTGCATGTATTGCATGGTGTTGTATGTCGCGTGTGGTTGTATGTGTGTGATGCACATTATTTGTATGTGCACATGGTTGAGGAGAACGTAGTGGGTGTTTGTTGGGTGTGGAAACTGATCTGATGTGTGTATGAAATAATGACAAAGGTGTAAGCTAAGGATTTATTAAAGGATAAATATCAATATTTTAGTTCAATTTAGTATGCATGTGATTTATGATTCTGGTATACGATGATTACATGTGATCTATGATTATGGTTTATGATGGTTATATGTGATTTATGATGTAGGTCTATGATGATTGTGTTTTGAGATAAACTGATGTGATATGTTTATACATGATTATTTGTTCAAAGAGCTAATTTAACTTGTTGTGATAGGAAGCGAACAGAATTGCAAGTGTACCTTGTTGACGGGCCACCAATGAGGTATGATTTGAAGTTAACTAAATTTATTTTAAATCTAATGGAAATTATGTGCTTGGTACAGGAAGCATAGAAATGCCCAGTTGGGTGGTTGAAACCAACTGCAAGAATTAACAACAACAAAAAAAGAAGTTAGAAAAGGTGGTAGTGTGCAGGTAAAACATTCATGAGCAGGGCCATAATGGAACACTGGTGTCCAATAGTGTCCATTGATTTCCATGAGCATGCTATGACCAATATGACAATTTGAGGCAAGGATATGCATTGGTTTTTGTATCTTCTGATACGCGGAAGCCTTTCCAAGGGATGGACTGCCTAGGATGGGGGTGCCAACGGAACTTGGAAGGAGTGTGATTGCATGGAAGGGGGTGACCAGATTTCCTGAGGGACTATGTAGCAAAGAAGGGAAGGTCGGGGATGGAATTGTTTTGGTCATTATCATTGCCAAATGGGATCATATGCACATTGGAAGTGTGCCCTAAAACAATGAGTCTGTAATTGTTTACTGAGAGGGAAAGTAGCACATGATTGTATTGTTGGACATTGGATGTAGCTTTGACATTGGCAATGGATTATGGACTTCCTGGGAAGTAGGTGAATCCTGGTACTACTTTTAAGGGTGGAGGTGTGAGCCTCTAGATTCCCTTGTTGTGGACGCAAGAATCGTATCCTTTTATTTGTTTGTTGAACAAATGTGCATATGTGTATATGTGTATATAATTGTAAATATTGTATTGATTTGGATTTATAAAGCTCCATAGAAAGTATAATTATTCGTTCGGTGAAGCAAATGTGTATGTGTGGTTATTATTGTAAATACCTTAATGATTTGTGTTATAAAGCTTTAGTAAACGGTATGTTTATTATGTTTTAGCAGATGGTCATTGCAAATACTGAAATGAGATGTGTTATAAAGCTCCATGGGTAGTATGTTTTGTTTTAAGCAGTCTTGTTGGTTATAGGTGTCATTGAACACCAAGGACGGTGTTCCACTAAGGGGGAGGTTCTGTAACAACCTTGGTAAAAAATCCCTGTAAAAATATATAAGACCATGGTCATGGGACATGTATTTTGAGCTGAATGGTAGGAAAAACATCCTAGTGGGGTATCACTTCAGTTTATTATGGCTAAATGAAATTAGCAAAGGAAATGGAAAATGCTTTGGAAAGGCATGAGGCATTTATTGGTATTTTATTTATGAAAATAAAGGAAATTAGGAGAAAAGGAAGGTGAAAGGTCACAAGTTCCATGTGAGGAGGAAATTGAAGGAAAATAATGGAAATTGAAGAAAATAGAGGCCTAATTAATTAAAAGGCTTTTGAGGATCAGTGTGTAGGCTTGGTCAGTGTAAGATTGGTCAGTTCTTTTTTCATGGGGCTATTTTCTATTTTCTCTCTCTCATACTATTGGACACTTAGAATTTTCTTGGAGCACTCTTAGAGAGTGTGGCATACTTAGAGTTCGGAGAAAGAAGGCAACGAAAGAGCAGGAAAGTGAAAGAGGACATCAAGATCAGCAACTACAACTATTTTGTTTGTAGGTACCGAGTTTCATGTATGTTTTCCACACTAGTTTCAGCATGCATGGGACATGCATACAGTTTCTTGGTTATGATCTATCATTGACATGGAGGATTTCCTAGATTGACAGTGGACTTTCCTAGCCTTGTCATTTCCTTGATAACCATGGTGTTGTGGGTTTATTTATTTGTTTCTGGTTGGTTCTCATGTTTCCTTTAGCTTGGGTTGAGTTATTAGTTCCTGGTTCCATGGTCAAACAAACACTCTGGAAGCCTAAAATAAGTTATGGGTTGAGTTACTATTTTTGGAAGCCTTGCCAGAAACAAACACTGTATAGCCCTCGAAGGCTTGGGTAGAGACCAATCTGATGATGTTTTTGTGATGTTCGATCGTGAGGTGGAATCGTTGTTTGATGGGTTGAGGTGGATAGCCTCTAGAAGCCCTGGATGGTTTTGGATTGATGTGTTCTATGAGATCCCACATTCATGCTTGGAATATGGCATGAGGCTAAATGGTTGAAGAGAGGTTTGGCTCAACCATTCTATGGTCGTGTGGAATGTGGTAGTCCCATACTGGGTTGGCTTTTTGCATCATTAATATGAGGTTATTTCTCCTTGTTATCTCATAAGTATTATACTGGTTTATATGTGGATTCTATGGCTATTGTATCCTTGGTATTTTTGTTGTTATTATGTTGGTTATGAATATGTATTATGACAATGCATATGTATGCCTCGCATCACGTTTTTACTTGTATATGAATGAACAATGTATCTATGGCTTAACGGATGAAATTGTAGCTAAAGTGATAAGGGAACAATGCCTCATAGCGAATCTCAAATAAGTATGATACCCCTATGCTTAGATCTGTCATTTACACCTGTAGATTGCATTGATGTCAAGTGTTTGACATAATATCAGTCCCATTTGGGGATGGTCAGGCCTAGTCCTGGAGTTAGTTTTTGGTTTATTAGTCTTGTCATCATGTGTTTAATAGATTCCGGAAGTTACATCAAGTTTTGGGCATTGGACGGAATTCTAGGCTTGAAAAGTGTCTTAAATTTCCTGGACTCTGACACATGTATATTGGAAATTGTCCCTGGACATAGGCATGCAGGATTGTGGGAGCATCCAAAACTCTCTGAACACTGGCATGCCATAGCATGGGAGTGTCTAGAGGTTTAATAGCTTAAAGACTCAATGGGACTCAAGGGCAGGTTAGCAGAAAGGTTGGGATGGTTCCTAGGATTCCTATTACTAGTGTCGAAGGTTTGTATTGTGTATTTCTGTCGGTTCTACTCCTTTAACGTGACTTAGGAGGTCAAATCTTATCATAGTAGCCTCTCATCACATGTTTACCCCGGTTGGTCAGTTACTTGGGTAGATGTGGGAGGAGGGTGTTACCGAGTCGTATCAGAGCATGGTTCACCTCTCAAAATGGATGAGTAGTGTGTTGGTGATGCATTCATGTCAGTTGCATATGTGTTGCTTATGGTTGTAGTCCATGTGCTTGTTGCATTTTCATGGTGTTGATCGTGCTTGTAGAGATGTCACCCTGTGAAGGTTGATGATGTTGTTGTGGGATGTGTCATCATGAGTGTGTGGTTGTATATTCATTTGATATTCATGTCAGTGTCTATATGTTGTTATGCATGCATTATCATAGTGAAGGTTGTTGTGCATGAGGTCATTGTATGCAATTAGGCCATCATGATGATATTGGTATGTTATGATGCTAATGTGTTGGCTAATATAGAGTAGGAGATGCAGATCATTAAAGTGAAGTTGCAACAATGGACTTCGAGGTAAGAGCAGATCATCATACAAGTATTGTATGTTTGGCATGCGAGTATGTTAGTTAATGGATTTTTATATGCATTAGGGTATACAATAGGTTTATGTACATGTCTATTGGTGTTATGGTTACATAAATGATCGATTCTAGTTGATTAGTATAGGCATATGCACATGTGTCAGATAGTCATGAATGATAGTAACCTGTGATTGTATGCATTGTTATTTTTGTTTTATGTTAGATAACTTGATGATTATGTTATATGTTGATGATGAGTATGTTATAGGTTAACTTGTTGTTGTTATATGATAGTTAGCTTGATGATTAGGGTTATTACATTAAGATCTTGATGTTATATGTATCATACTAAGTGAGATTGGTCTATGTGAATGGTTAGGGTCATGACATTTAGGTATGAGTTAATATGTTGTGATATTATGTCATACTAATCTAGACTGACTGTGAAAATGTGATTATTATGTATGAATGATAAATGTTTATGATCTTATGATGTTGACATGTTAGCTAGTGACTATTATGGATATCATGACCTTATTTGTGGTTGAGTTGACATGTTGTGAAGTTATATCGTGCTAATCTGGATTGATTGTGCAAACAAGATTTCCTCCCCGAAGATACATTAAGGTATGAAATTGCTTACGTCCTCTACTTTGTGCTTGACTATTTGATTATGACATCTATTTGGTGTTTGAGTGTTTTGTGTCTATTATGTCATCTAGTTGATTTATTTAACATGGTATGTTTGCAAGTTGGTTGAATGTTTGATGAATTGCATAATATGAGTAGGTGCTCCAATAATGTTGTTTTAAGATGATTTTACTAATACATGTGTTGAGACAGTTGATATGTACTTGAGTGTAAGTAGGTGATGGTGGTAGAATTATGTATTATGTCTAATGACTATGAGTTGACTATCGATTATCACATGATTTTTAGTCTTGGTAAATGTTATTTCAAATTTATAGATATGATTATCTTGATATTTGGAACGTGTGGTTGGCATGTGTGAAGAGTTGTAGGAAACATGCTTGGTATTATCATGACAAGGTAATAGTTTATGTGTTTATATAACTAACAGTTGGGTGATGTGACAACACACAATAAGCCTCGATTCCAACAAAGTAAAAAGGTAGAAGAAAGGAATTGGGAAAGAATTCCTTTGGATATGTTTGGAAACCATAATTCCAAACAAATGAGTGCTTTGCATACAAGAAGTCTTCTTAATCTTGACTTTGTTTGACATTATCGGGATATATGTTATATTCATGAACATGTATTTGACAGGTATATTACAGGTGGATTTGTCAAGGGAATTGGAGTCCCTTGAGACATGGCACAAATGTGCTCAGCTACAAGGTGATGTACTTGGCATAACAAGGTAAGCTAACTGGTATATTGTTATATTTATTTATACATTGAAAATTATGTGTTTATGGTAGTGTGATGCAAGGAGTTGCATGGCAAGAGAGGTTGCCATGAAATATGAAGAAGGCAGGTAAAGCATTCAGGAGCAGGGCCATTGTCGGACACTGGTACCAAATAGTGTCCATTGATTTCCATGAGTATGCTATGACCGGTATGATGGTTTGAGGTAAGGATATGCCTTGGTTTTTGTATCTTCTGATGCAAGGAAGCCTTGCCAAGGGATGGACTGCCCGGGATGGGGGTGCCAGCAGAATGTGGAAGGTATGTGACTGCATGAAAGGGGGTGACCGGATTACACGAGGCACTTTTGTAGTATATATAGGGAAGGTTGGGGATGGATTTGTTTTGGTCGTTAGCATTGCCAGATGGGATCAGATGCACATTAGGAGTGCGCCCTGGAAAAATGATCCAGTAATTGTTCACTGAGAGGGAAAGTAGCACAGGATTGTAGCATTGGACATTCGATGTAGCTTTAACTTTGGCAGTGGATTCTGAACTACGTAGGAAGGAGGTGAATCATGGTACTACTTTGAGGGTGGAGGTGTGAGCCTCTGGATTCCCTTGTTGCGGATGCAGGCAACGTATCCTTTTATTTGTTGGTTGAGAAAATGGGCATATGTTTATATGTGTATATCATTGTAATTATTGTATCGAGCTGGATTTATAAAGCTCAATAGATAGTATAATTATTTGTTGGGTGAAGCAAATGTGTATGTGTGTATATGTGGTTATTATTGTAATATTGTAATGAGTTGTGTTATAAAGCTCTAGTAAACAGTATGTTTGTCATGTTTTAGCATATGGTCATTTCCAATACTGCAACGAGTTGTGTTATAAAGCTCCATGGACAATATGTTTTGTTTTCAGCAATCTTGTTGGTTATAGGTGTCATTGAACACCGAGGACAATGTTCCCCCAAGGGGGAGGGTCTATAACATCCCTTGTTAAAAATCCATGTAAAAATATATAAGACCACGGTCATGGGACACGTATTCCAATCTGAATGGAAGGAAAAACATCCTAGTGGGGTGTCACTTCGATTTATTATCTCTAAAGGAAATTGGCAAAGGCAATGGAAAATACTTTGGAAAGGCATGAGGCATTTATTGGTATTTTATTTATGAAAATAAAGGAAATTAGGAGAAAATGAAAGTGAAAGGTCACAAATTGCATGTGAGGAGTAAAATGAAGGAAAATAATGGAAATTGAAGAAAATAGAAGCCTCATTAATAAAAAGGCTTTTGATGATCAGTGTGTAGGCTTGGTCAGTGTAAGTTTGGTCAGTTCAGTTTTGGTGGAGCTCTCTTCTATTTTCTCTCTCTCGTAGTCTTGGACACTTAGAGTTTTCTTGGAGCACTCTTGGAGAGTGTGGCATACTTGGATTTTGGAGCAAGAAGGAAAATAAAGAGTAGGAAAGTGCAAGAGGACATCGGGATCAACAGCTACAATGCATTTTACTTGTAGGTACCGAGTTTCATGTATGTTTTCACTAGTTTCGGCATGCATGTCACATGCATGCGATTTCTTGGTTATGATTTTTCATTGGCATGGAGGATTGCCTAGATTGACAGTGGATTTGCATAGCCTTTCCATTTCCTAGATAGCCATGGTATTGTGGGTTTATTTATTTTTTTCCGGTTGGTTCACATGTTTCCTTTAGCTTGGGTTGAGTTATTAGTTCCTGGATCCATGGTTGGACAAACGCTCTAGAAGCCTGTAATAAGTTGTGGGTTGAGTTACTAGTCCTCGAAGCCTTGGTTGGAAAAAACACTCTAGAGCCCTAAAAGGGTTGGGTAGAGACCAATTTGATGATGTTTTTTTTATGTCCCACCGTGAGGTGGAATCATTGTTTGATGTGTTGAGGTAAATGGCCTCTGGGAGCCCTGGATGGTTTTGGATTGGTATGTTCTATGAGATCCCACATTCATGCTTGGAATATGGCACAGGGGTGAATGGCGGAAGAGAGATTTGGCTCAGCCATTGTACGATCGGGTGGAACATGGTAGTCCCATAACGAGTTGGCTTTTTGCATCATTAATATGAGGTTATTTCTCCTTGTTATCTCATGAGTATTATACTAGTTTATATGTGGATTCTATGGCTATTGTATCCTTGGTATTTCCATTGTTATTATGATGGTTATGAATATGTATTATGACAGTGGCTATGTATGGATACCATCATGTTTTTGCTTGTATATGAATGAACAATGTATCTATGGATTAATGGATGAAACTATAGCTAAAGTGATAAGGAAACAATGCCTCATAGCAAATCTCAGATAAGTATGAGACCCCTATGCTTAGATTTGTCATTTACACCTATAGATTACATTGATGCCAAGTGTTTGACAGAATTTCAGTCCCAGTTGGGGATGGTCAGGCCTAGTCCTGGACTTAGTTTTTGGTTTATTAGTCTTTTCATCATGTGTTTAATGGATTCTGGAAGTTACAACAAGTTCTGGGCGGTGGCCGGAATTCTATGCTTGAAAAGTGCCTTAAATTCCCCAGACTCTAGCACAGGTCTTTTGGAAATAGTCCTTGGATGTAGGCATGCAGGCTCTTGGGAGCATCTAGATATCTCTAGATGCTTTCATGCCCATAGCATGGGAGCATCCAGAGGTTTAATAGCTTAAAGAGTTAGTGGGACTCACGGGTTGGTTAGAAGAAAGGTTGGGATGGTTTTTGGGAGTCCTATTGCTGGTGTTGAAGTTCTGTATGGTGTGTTTCCATCGGTTCCACTTCCTTAACATGGCTTAGAAGGTCGAATCATATCATATTAGCCTCTCGTCACATGTTTATCCTAGTTGTCAGGTTACTTGGGAATATGTGGGAGGAGGGTGTTACATAAAATATGCTTAGAAGATTGGTTTGAACGTAACATTAAGAATACCACGATCCCAAAAGAATGGTGCCTAGCTCTCAGTTTCTCCATATGAACTCTTTGGAAAGAGAGGAACCTTAGAATATTTGAAGGTAAACAGAGGCTTCTACAAGTCCTTCAAGATATTATCCTCATGAACATTAGAGAAACTCTTATGGTATCCTTGTCACTTGCAGAGGATTATGATCCTAATGAGACCGAAACACTCATTTTAAAATATTTGGACATCCTAAATAATTGGGGAGTCACTAATAACCCTCAGGTTACAAGAAATGGCTTACCCAACCCGACCTCTATAATCCTCGCCTCGCACCCCCCCCCCCCCCCCCACTACAAGAATTCATAGACCTAAGTTTTGATGGTGTCTCTAAAGGAAATCTAGGCAAAGCAAGTTATGGACCTAAAATTCAGGGACTCTAACTCGAATCCACTACATGTTTTTTCTTATTCCTATGGGATGGCCACAAATAACATGGTGGAATTTATGGCCCTTGAAAGAGGACTTCTATAGGTCCATGGTGATTCTTAACTAATAATATCCTGCATTATAAAAATGTTACTTGGAAACTCAGCAGATAGAATTATAGACAATTAGCATTTGAAGGTGATAGTCAATAATATAAGTGACCTCTTATAAAACTTTGACTATATACCCATCCACATGAGGTGAGAAGGGAACAAGCCTTGGTGGATCACTTGGAAAATTGGGGAAGTATACAAGACTATGCATCCATTGATGAATCATGGATGGAGATGAAATGAAGGGATGAATTCCAAGTGGTAAAGTATATGTTAGAGAAGGAAAAATTAGTTGCCAAGGCCTACATCCCTGATGGGAGTGTTTCTCCGGCAATCGATTTTCGGCTAACGATTTAACTCGATCATGATAGGCATTTTTACAACATGTTGACTATCCCAACATGTCATCTCACTACACGTGTATCCTTCATATGGGCAGAGGTTTGGCGACACTCAAGGCACGAACCTAGACCTACACACTATCGCATATGGTTTATGTGTGGCACATCCACGTTTTAGGTATAGGGATTCACCTATATATGCCCTCCCAACATAAATGTTTGCAAACAGGGCTCATGGATCACATGTGCTCTGAGATTACTAGCAGGATCATTATTTATGTCTGTGTGGATATGGATACCTCCTTCCATGGAAAATTGGTTACAGGATATTAATGGCCTGACAAAGGAGTTATGCTCATTTATGAGCTCATCATGCCACAGTGCCTTGGGATGGTGAAGTGTGGGTTCAATCGGGACACCTGGACTTGGTCATGTGGGTATTATGGTTTTAACTTCTCTCATTGTACCAAACTTCTCATGTTTGTAGTTCGCTATTTAAACCTTCCATGGCTAGCAGGGTGGTGGGATTATGGTTGCTTGGTTGTTAAAGTTGTGGTAGCTCATTCTCTCCAGGCTTCCTTGACTTTGTTTAGAAGGTGGCTAAAGCATATGGTTGTTATAGGGTCTGAAGCTCAGTGTATAATTATTTACACTCATTTTCTTATGCCTTGTCTTGGTCATTTTCATTCTTATTATCAATTTCCTCATGGTTTAGCTACCAAGGCTCAAGTCATAGCTCAATTTTCTTCATTTTATTTTTGCATAATATAGGGACTGGTCCATCCTTCGAGCTTGTGGTTTTTTTTATCCCTGACATCTTTACGGGCCTCTGACCCAACCAGAGTTTCATTTAATTGTCCAGTTCTTGTTTTTGGGGTTTGGTATTCCGACACATTCTCCATTTGGTTCTGAAACTAGATTTACACTTTTCCAACCCTGGTCTTCGAAAATTGTCACAATTGTGGTCCAGTTAACACAGTGGGATTATGAAGGATATCACTTACTCTCCCTATATTTCTCCACACTATCCTTTTTCCTTGTAGTTAATCTAACTTTATATGTTCGAGGTGTAATATTATGGTTGTGGTTTCCTTTTTCCCTATAATTATGATACCTATCTATGTTCGGGAGAGTCTACACTCTTGTCGTCGTAATATTAGTGTTGTTGTCCATTTTTTTGTGCTCGTAGGAAAGAGTTTTAACTGTAGGCATTACATGGATCCCTACCAATGACTACCTGTCCGATGAGGTGGTGCTTCAAGAGCATCTTCCTCAAGGCACATGCGTCTCTTTGGGTGGGAGTCAATTGCAAATTTCTTTGATGCTACCCCTTTGGAGATCAGAAAGGAAATTTTAACACTAGAATATAAGGAATTTGGAGATCGTAAATACTTCTCTGACTTAGAGATAAGTGGAAGCAGTGTTAAATGATTACCATATCCAAAAAAGTTTCGAAGAAGAAGAATTCATTTTCTTCACTCCATCACTAACCATCGTCAAATGGAGACATTGTTTAACATGGTTATTTGTGATAAGCAAGTCAAAACTACAAACTCTTCGTTAGCCGGGAGGAGATAAAGCGCATACTACGGGACATCAAATATAATATTGATGATATTTTGGTGAGGTTGAGTCGGGTGTAATGTTCTATAGTTTCTGATTCAAACACTGATTAAAATGATAACCAGGAATAAGCAACAATCATCAATGCTATGCCTATTAACATTATTCATCCAAAGCCTGCTATGCCTCTAAACAATTCACAAGCAAATGGTTCGTCGTGCTCACCAGTCATTACTATTGACTAGTGTTCTTCATAAATTTGTCTCAATCCTCAAGGAGGAAGGAAACTACAGGCTTCAGTTTTTATTTGGTTTTACTATACTATATACTCTTCTACATGTTCACAGTTTTTGTTCATACTCAAGTAGTTGGTTCAGTTTATAGTTGTTCCTCTATAAAAATAGTATTTTCCATGTGTTGGCTTCACAGTCAATTTTGTATAATTTAGTCAATGAGATCCCACCTCAAGCAGCTAACATCGTGGAGACATTTTTGGTTAAAAATTATGTCCAATAATTTTTATGCTATGGACTTAATATGAAAAACTCACTTCATTTCAGGCTCGCTGAAATTTTGAAAAGCCTCCATTGTATTATCTTATGTAATAATTTCAGCTATCCATAAAAATATTCAAACATATTTACAAAAAAAAAAGATATAGAACAAGAGGAAATCTCTACCCAAAAGAGGCTAGGTGAAGGAAACTATTATAACATGTGTGTTTTAAATTATTCAAATGATTTGTCTTTGGTGAACTACATATATATAGTTTCCTATGAACTCCACTTATGAGTGATATCCTCTGTTGTAATCATCTGAAAGTTGATTTCTTGAGTGTATGCCACGTTGTCCCTAGGCAGAAGCTATCACTGGCCGAGTTGACATGTTAGATTTGCAGGGACATACATCATTGCATGTAAAACCTTAAAACCCAATATTAAAACCTTAATATCAATACCCAATACTAAATCCAATACCTAAAGACAATATCTATAACCATATTTCTTCCATTATTGCATTAATGACTACTATGTATTCAAGTTCCATAGTTGAGAGTGCCACTACAAACTATCTCCTACTCATCCAACTCATTACTTGTACAAATAGGTTAAACACATAACCATTTGTAGATATTCTAGAATCTAGTTCTCTAGCCCAATCTACATCAATAAAGACATGTATGTCCAACATTCTATCCAATCTTGGTCTTCCTTAGTAGCACAATCGATAACTAGTAGTACCATGCAAATACCTGAAAACTCTCTTTACTATTTTATAATGTTTCTTCGTTGGTTTTGACATACACCTGCTTAATAATCCCACTCCATGTGCAATGTTTGGTCTATTACAAACCATTGGATACATCAAACTTCCAACCGCACTGGCATATGGAGCATATAACATGTCCTCTTCCTCTTCTTGTGTCTTAGGACATTGTTATGTACATAACTTTATATCTACGAGAATAGGGACCTTTGTCAGCTTATATTCTTGCATATTAAACATTTGCAATATTGTATCAACATATTTATTCTAATTTAACCAGAGTTTCTTCTTTTACTAATTTGTTTTAATTTTCATGCTCATAATGAAATTTGCAACAATAAGATCCTTCAAGTCAAATTTAGAGGAAAATTAAGTTTTCACTTCTTGAATGATTTCCTAGCTCTTTCTTTCTCTTCACTGCAAATCCTACTAGTTGTTTCATGTAGATTTATTCTTCCAAATCCCCATGTATGAATTTTGCCTTCACATCCATATGTCTTTCTTCAAAATCAAAAGAAATAATAGCAAATAAAATAAATATAATAGAACTTAACCTGGAAACTGTAGAAATTCTCACTGTAGATTAACCTGATAATGCAATATAACTAAAGCAAAATACTTTAATCTACTTCTACAATCATACCTGCGGAAGCTTAATAGCTTTGAGCAAGATCAAGCAGAACACATATAACCAGAAGCAGAAGCAATGCACATGAAACACAGAAGAATACTAAGGGGAAAGCCTCAACTAAAAACCCCACTATCTATATCATCATACAAGTGGAAATATCTCAGGATTACAAATAGCTTTAGCTCTCATAGCTAGCCAGCTCTCAGTACAATCCTCACAGATGCTCACAGGCAAAATAGACTTATCATTAAGTCCTCCACACTACCCTCCAAGCTCCTATTTCCTAGCACAGTTTTTCCCGGGTGATCCTACTGTTACAATGTGTAACACTGATCTTACACCCTGTAAAACTACGCAAATCTCAAGGAATGAATTCCATCTGCATGCAAGAGTTTTCCTTATAGGAAAATTATTGCAATTGATAGTACACTATCCCTATCTTTAATCTCAACTGGGTCTTTCTCTGAATAGACATGCATGAATTATTTATGAGAGAATCTTCAGTTATCTGGAGTACACTAGTTTGATGCATGCATGCATTAACTGACTGAACTCACAATTAGTTCCTCAAACTATTTGGAACTGATTTAACTAGACATAACTCAGTTAACTGAGCTAACTAATTACAACTCAATTATAACTCATCCTTATCTCCTTAATTAAGGGATAATCTCCTTTATTTAAGGGATAACTGTTGCATGACTTTACAAAGACTTCTAGCTTGAATTTCTCCAACTAATTAATCCAAGATGAATTAATTAATTATTTTTCAAGCAGTTGATGAGACTAAATTCCATTTTTAATTCTCAATTTTAATTCAAGGACAAATTAAAATTGGAATATTCTTGTTGCCACATTTCAACACTCCCTCTCAACAAGAAATGGATTATCTGCCACCCCGATCCTGTCTCTATGGAACTCGAATTTACACTTTGACAATGCCTTAGTCAAAATGTAAGAATCTTGCTCCTTGGTCAAAATATACTACAACAACATCATCATCCTCACCACACAGTCTCTGAGATGATGATATCGAATGTCAATGTGCTTGGACTTGTCACAAAATACTGGATTTTCAAAGAGTTTGATACAACCCTGATTATCAAAATAGATCATAGTTGGATCCATCCTCTGATCAAACAAACCAACTAAAATTTTCCCCATCTATATGGCTTCACATGCTGCCTGACTTGCAGCCATGTATTCGGCCTCTGCTGAGCTAAGTGCAAACGACCTTTGTATCCTGCTGTACTAAGAAACTGTCACCGACCCAAGGTTGAAAATTCCACCTGATGTGCTCTTCCAATCTAATGGACTCCCTGCCCAATATGCATCAGTGAAGCCCTATAACTTCACTCCCTATGTCCATCTGTACCGTAATCCATACTGAGATGTGCCTCTGAGGTATCTCAATACATGCTTTTCCGCCTTCCAAAACATCTTGGAAGGCTAAATCATAGCTTTACTCAGCTGGTTCACAACATAGCACAAATTTGGTCGTGTGTTCACTAAGTGCATCAGTGAACCCACAAGCTACCTGTACACAATAGCCTCTACTACTTCTCCTGAAGTAGCATCCTCCTTCCTCTAGTTACCTACTAGAGGAGTCTGCATGGGCTTTCACTTCTCCATGTGGAATATCCTAAGTATCTCATTAGCATACTTTCCCTGAGACACAAACAACTCCCCATCCTTCTGCCATACTTCCATGCCAAGGAAGTAATGCATGAGACCCATGTCTTTCATCTCGAATTCTCTTGCAAGGTCCTCCTTGCAAGATATGATCAACTGATCATCACCTATCAATATGAGATCATCAAAATAAAGAACAATGATCAAATGCTTACCTTTCACCATGATGTGGTACAGGTTCGTATCCGCTTCACTCTTTGTGAAGCCCAACCCGGTGAAGTAGTTGTCGATCCTGGTGTACCAAGCACGAGGTGCTTGCTTCAGCCCGTACAAAGCTCTCTTGAGTCAGCACACATGCGACTCATGATCAAAGATCTAAAAACCTTTTGGCTACTCTATGTACACCTCTTCCTCAATCTTGCCATTGAGGAATGCAGTCTTCGCATCCATCTGATGGATCTTCCAACCCATCTGTGCTGATAGTGCCAACATCAATGTGATAGATGAATACCTTGTGACAGGAGAAAATGTCTCATTATAGTCAATCCCTTCAACCTGAGAAAAGCCACGGGCAAAAAATCTTGCCTTATGCTTCGCCACACTACCATCAGCAGCTTGCTTTACCTTGTAAAGCCAACGAGAACTCACAACTGACTTTTCTCTGGTCTTGGAACCACATTCCAAACACTGTTCCGAAATATGGAATCATACTTCTCCACCATAGCATCAACCCAAATCAGCTACTGCACTGCTTCCTCAAAGGAAGATGGCTTGGTCTCAACACATTCCCCAACAAGGGCCATGTATCTAGTGTACCTCTTAGGTGACCTCCTCTGTTTGCGCTGAGAAGATGGTTCTCCCACATTCTCTCTCGTATCCGACAACAACCTGTCAGCTTCTCTTGTGCGCTTCCGTCCATCTCTGGAAGACTCTGCTTGAGTGGATGTCTCCACTCCTGGAACCTCTACATGTGGTTGCTCCACATCAATTTGAGGCTTCTCCTCCTTAGTAACCAATAGGTCCTCCATAGCCTATAGTTGGATCTCCCTCTCAAGGGAAACTCGCATGGCCTTCTACTCATCAAACTTGAGATCTCTGTGAACCACTATCCTCCGACTGGTAGGCATGTACACCCTATAGTTGTGAGGTGTGTCATTGTACCCCAAAAGTATCCCCAACTTAGCTGTCGGCTCAAGCTTCTTCCGTGCATCCTTTGTCACATGGAAATATACCGATGAGCCAAAGATCCTGAAGTGACCCACATCTGGTCTCTTACTGAAGAAAGCTTCCTCTGGTGTTTTCATCTTAAGTATGCGATGTGGGCTTCTGTTCTGAAAATAGACCGTTGTGTTGCATGCCTCGGCCCACAAATGAAGTGTTAGGCCTTGGTCATGCAGCATCGCCTGTGCTACCCCTACAACCATTATGTTCTTCCTCTCGGCCACCCCATTCTACTGTGGGTTATGAGGTGTTGTCAACTCCCGTTTAATTCCTTCCACTGCACAAAAGTCCTTAAACTCTTGAGAGACATATTATCCACCGTTGTTGCTTCTCAAGGCCTTGATCTTCTTCCCTGATTATTTCTCAACCAAAGCTTTCAACTCACAAAACTTTGAGAAGGTTTGATCCTTCTTCTCCATGAAATAAATCCAGCATTTACGAGAATAATCATCAATGAAAATCGCATAATACCTTTGCTTCACTGTGGATATTGTCAAGAATGGTCCACACAAATTAGTATGAATTCGCTCTAAGATCGCTTCTGCTCGAATGTCTCGATCATAAAAGGAATACTTGGCATACTTTCCAAAGGTACAACCTGTATGTTTTAATCCCGTATAGAAATTACCTGCATACGAATTCTAAAACACAGAAAATAAACAATGTGAGAGCATAACACATAAAACACATATACACAGATATTTTCCCCTAGATCCCAAAACTGGGACTACCAGCTTGATTTTTCATTATGTTCCTTTCAATGTTATAATACATATTTATACATGCCGAAGCATCCAATACCATGGACCGAAAACCATCACATCCAAAAACATGGACCGAAAACTATAGGTAGTTTGCCCAACCTAATATAGGGTCCAAAAAAAAAATTTCCCGAGGCGCTGCCCCGAACCCCGTAGAGGGGGGCTACTCGCCCCCCTCAAAATCCCACTTGTGACCCCCCCACTACGCAATCAGCGCAATGAAGGGGGGGCTTTGCCCCCCCTCTAACCCCCCGGTTCACTACGTGGGTTAGTCGTGGAAAGAATATAACACAACCCAACATTCTCCCACTTGTTTGTTTCTTTCCACAGAGGAGCCACAGGAGAGTTTAGTCATTTTTCCAGCCCTGAAATGCCCATTGTTTTGTTGGAAATAATACTGAGAGGGGAGGGGGGTGAATCAGTATTATTAAGTCAATAAAACTTTTCATTTCCATACTCTGATTCATATAGGCTACTTCAGTTAAGAATACCCACGTATATTCAGTAAACTTATGATTCAGTTAATTGATCTTCAATGAGTGCATTAGAACATTATTAACCATATTAATAGTAAACAGGTGTAGTAAAATGGAACAGATCATCACACATAAGCCACACACATGAACACCATGATATAAGGTGGAAACCCAATGTGGGAGAAAACCACCTGCTGCAAGTCATCTCAATCTTCTTCTTAATAAGACAATCCTTTTACAAAAGTTTTGTACTAGTGCAGTCCTTTACCAATACGCAGGCTACTACCTGCAGAGAGCTACAACCCTCTCTCGTTCTCCAGTCTCTCCTGGAAGGGAGCTACAACCCCCATAGTTCTTGTACTAGCCGATCCATTTACTAGTACGCAGACTGCTACCTGCTACAATGCTCCAAAGTTTTCAACTGCTACTGGAAGGGAGCTACCACCCCCTTAGCTCTTGTACTAGCTAAGATACTAGTACGTAGGCACCGGCCTACAATATTCTCTCCTCCAGGTACCACGTTTCATACATTTTCATACTGGATACTCCTGAAGCACAACCCATAATCTGAAAGGCCACGTTTCATCCAATTTTCATACTGGACCCATTAATATCATTGAAGCACATAATCAATTAATCTTCTGAATCACCCAAACACCAGATCAATATATATACAAGGATAATATGTGTGTTGGCAACCCGATCTAGTCCATTAGATCACATAAATATGAGTCATTATGATCCTGATCCATTACTAGATCTCATCCATCAACACAATCAATCAAACTGAATATGTAGAATACTGACACCATTAAACAGTCATCAGAACACATCAACAACCTAAACCACATGTAACTTTAAACATCATAGCTCAAATGGTATACGCTACTACAATGAACCAAACCTGCGTACATACGCGCTTTCACCAAAGCCAACCCGCGTACAGATCTATAAATATTCAATCATGACTTGCAGCGATTTCAAACTTAAGTTATACCCAGTTCAGATCATTACAAGCGTTAGTAAATAGATCTAGAATAAGCATAATCAACTATATAGAGATAGTTCATTTCAAACCATTTGATCCCGATCTATCCTTAGATCTTGTTCTCCATCAACCGGTGAGATCCCTCTTTAGCTCATATCCAGATCTGCACCATAACCCAATCACAGTATTCCAGATCTAGCACTTTATCAGATATTCAATAATTCAGATAATGCTTTGCCAAATGATCTCCTTCCTCTTTTATAGTCTTAGGCCTTTCACAATACCACGGTTCAAAACCATAATAACACAATACCACGGACCCAATACTTGGGATCAACACTTTTGGATGCAATACCACGGACCAAAACCATAGGATCAAAAACTGTCGGACTAATACCATGAACCAACCATGAAAGTGTGTGAGATCAACACTTTTGGATGCAATACCACGGACCAAAACCATAGGATCAAAAACTGTCGGACTAATACCATGAACCAATCATGAAAGTGCGTGAACTTTTCTCTTGCATGAAGGGAACTTTTCTCTGCATGAAAGTGCGTGAACTTTTCTCTGCATGAAAGAAACTTTTCTCTGCATGAAAGTGCGTGAACTTTTCTCTACATGAAAGAAACTTTTCTCTGCATGAAAGTGCGTGAACTTTTCTCTACATGAAAGAAACTTTTATCTTCATGAAAGTGCGTGAACTTTTCTCTACATGAAAGAAACTTTTATCTTCATGAAAGTGCGTGAACTTTTCTCTACATGAAAGAAACTTTTATCTTCATGAAAGTGCGTGAACTTTGAAAATAACTTTGCTGCACTATAATTTATCATCTGTGTGATTTGCCATCAAGGACAACACTTGTCTCATAATGCCAACATGTTTCTCTACACCAGGAGAACTTCTCAGAGCTCACAGATTTTGTCAATGCATCTGTAGTATTCTTCAAAGTGTCCACCTTTACCAGTAACACCTTTTTGTCTTCTATCATATCCCTCACAAAGTGATACTGAACATCAATGTGCTTTGTCTTTGAATGATAAGCAGGGTTCTCTGCCAAGAAAATTGCACTTTGGTTGTCACAGTCTATCCTTATAGCTCCCTGTAGTAACCCCATACTTGAACACAATCTCTGCAACCAAACTGCTTCCTTGCTTGCATGAGTGGTTGCCATGTATTCTGAATCTGTAGTTGATAGTGCCACTACAGATTGTTTCTTACTCATCTGACTGACTGCACCTCCAAATAGGTTAAACACATACCCACTTGTAGATCTTCTTTGATCCAGATCTCTAGCCTAGTCTGCATCAACAAAGCCGCGGATATCCAAAACTCTGTCCAATCTTGGTCTTCCTTGGTAGCACAAACCATAATCACTAGTGCCACGCAAATGCCTGAAAACCCGCTTCACTGCTATCTAGTGCTCCTTCCTTGGTTTTGACATAAACCTACTCAATACTCCCACTGCATGTGAAATGTCTGGTCTAGTACAGACCATTGCATACATCAGGCTACCGACTGCACTTGCATATGGAACACGAGACATGTCCTCTTCCTCTTCTTGTGTCTTGGGACACTGTTCAGTAGATAACTTCACACCTACAGGAATAGGAACCTTCACCGGTTTACTATCCTGCATATTAAACCTCTGCAGTATTGCCTTGACATACTTCCTCTGGTTTAACCAAAGCTTCCTCTTTGTACGATCTCTTTTAATTTCCATGCCCAAAATATAGTTTGCAGCACCAATATCTTTCATGTCGAATTTGGAGGACAAATGGGTCTTCAAATCCTAGATAATTTATTTGTCATTTCCAACCAAAAACATGTCATCCACATACAAGACCAGATAAATAACATAGTCACCAATTAATTTAAAACAAACACATTGATCTTCTTTGCTTCTGGTGAAGCCAAGTCCCCGTATAAATGTATCAAATTTTTGATACCACATCCTTGGTGACTATTTTAACCCATACAGAGACTTCTTTAACTTGCATACCAGTTCTTTCTAACCCTTCACCGCAAAACCTTCAGGTTGCTTCATGTAGATCTCCTCTTCCAGATCCCCGTGAAGAAATGTTGTCTTCACATCCATCTGTTCTACCTCATAATCAAAAGCAGCAGCAACAAATAATAGCCATCTAATAGAAGCTACCTTGGCAACAGCAGAAACAATATCACCAAAATCAATTCCCAGCACCTGGGAATAACCTTTTCCTACCAACCGAGCTTTGTATTGTTGGAAATAATACTGAGAGGGGGGGTGAATCAGTATTATCAAATTCTTATCAATCTATCTTCCTTATTTAACTTTAAATAATTCTTCAAATATTGATCATTACTTTGTATGTCAGTGTCATAAAATAATGAGCAGGAAGAAGAAAAGCAAATAGTCACACAAAAGAACACCAGATATAAGGTGGAAACCCAATGTGGGTGAAAACCACCTGCTGCAATATGTCTCTATCTTCTTTCAATTAAAAATTCCTTTTACAATGATTTTGTGCTGGTGCAATCCTTTACCAGTACGCAGGCTACAACCTGCAGAGAGCTACAACCCTCTCTCGTTCTCCAGCTTCTCCTGGAAGGGAGCTACAACCCCCTTAGCTCTTGTACTAGCCAAGATACTAGTACGTAGGTGCTGGCCTACTGAAGGCTACAACCTTCTCTTTCTTCCAGGGACCACGTTTCATAAATTTTCAGACTGGATCCATGAACATCAAGTATATCTGCATCAAACAATCTCCTTTCCCAATTAGCACTGAATCAAGTAAACACTTCTCTGACAGCTGTACTGATAACACAGTAACAGTAACCACACACCAAATTCTAAACCCAGAATACTGCAGCAATAGACAAAGGCAGCTAGATCATAATTTAAAGATATACGCTACTTCAACAACCTGAAACTTGCGTGCAGATCTATAAAGGATAATTCCTTCTTTCAAATATTCAGACACTAATTAACCCAGATTGTCAGATTTATAGATCAAGCATGCGCCTCATATAACAGATCAAAATCATGCAAAGATACTATTATTCAAGCATAAAGATTATGACCCATCAAAATAACTTATCCTTCTTTATGCGCTAAGGTTCCTCCTTCATTCAGATCCAGATCTGCACCATAACCCAATCACAAATATTTCAGACCTAGCACTTATTAGATATTCAATTCATTCGATGATACTTTGCCAAATGATCTCCTTCCTCTTTTATGGTCTTAGGCCTTCCACAATACCACCGTCCAAAACCATAGGATCAAAAAACTGTTGGACTAATACCATGAACCAACCATGAAAGTGCGTGAGATCAACACTTTTGGATGCAATACCACGAGCCAAAACCATAGGATCAAAAACTATAGGACTAATACCATGAACCAACCATGAAAGTGCGTGAGATCAACACTTTTGGATGCAATACCACGGACCAAAACCATAGGATCAAAAACTGTCAGACTAATACCATGAGCCAACCATGAAAGTGCGTGAACTTTTTCTCTACATGAAATAAACTTTTCTCTGCATAAAAGTGCGTGAACTTTTCTCTACATGAAATAAACTTTTCTCTGCATAAAAGTGCGTGAAATTTTCTCTACATGAAATAAACTTTTCTCTGCATAAAAGTGCGTGAACTTTTCTCTACATAAACTTTTCTCTGCATAAAAGTGCGTGAACTTTTCTCTACATGAAATAAACTTTTCTCTGCATAAAAGTGCGTGAACTTTTCTCTGCATAAAAGTGCGTGAACTTTTCTCTACATGAAATAAACTTTTCTCTGCATATAAGTGCGTGAACTTTTCTCTACATGAAGGAAACTTTTTTTTTTTCATGAAAGAAACTTTTATCTTCATGAAAGTGTGTGAACTTTGCTGCACTATAATTTATCATCTGAGATGAGTGGGTTTCCATCAAGTACAACATATGTATCATAATGCCAACATGTATTTCTCCACCTTTCCTTATGCATTTGTCTTCTTCTTGAACATCCATTTGCTGCCAATGGGTTTCCTTCCAACTAGCAACTCCACTAGATCCCAAGCCTCATTTTTGTGCAAAGATGCCATTTCATCAACCATGGCCTCTTTCCAGAGTTTGCCATCCTCTGAATCTACTGCTTCCTTCACAGTTCTAGGATCATCGTCAGTAATAGATAAAGAAAAATTTGAACAGAAAGCAGATGGAATATACCTTTCTAGTTGCCTTCTTTCTCGAACTGATCTTATCAGACTCGGAGTTTGTGGCTCTTCATCTTCTGATTCCTCCTCTGTTATAGAGTCTGATTCTTCCTCCTTTAGCTCAAAATCTATCTTCTCATGTTCCTTTGGTTGGACTTCATGTTTAACAACATCTTTCACCTCTCTGAACACCACATCTCGGCTGTACACAACCTTCCTTATTACTGGGTTCCAAAGCTTATAACCCTTTAAACCATCCTTATACCCAATAAAGATGCACTTTTCAGATTTACTATCCAACTTGGTTCGTTTCTCCTTTGGAACATGTACATATGCATCACATCCAAATACCCTCAGATGTGAAAGAGAGGGTTTCTTACAAGTCCATACCTCTTGTGGAGTTTTATCCTCCAAAGCTGATGAAGGTGATCTGTTGACCAAGTAACATGCAGTATCCACCGCCTCTACCTAGAATTCATGTCCTAACCTGACATCACTGAGCATGCTTCTTGCCCTTTCCATCAACGCCTTATTCATTCTTTCTGCAACTGCATTTTGCTAAGGTGTATATGGAGTAGTCTTCTGTCGTGCTATACCACACTTCTTACAGAATTCTTCAAATTCCTTACTGCAAAACTCTCCACCATTATCTGTCCTCAACACCTTTATCTTCTTCTCTATCTGGTTTTCCACCAGAGCCTTGAATTCTTTAAACCTGTAAAAGACTTCAGGTTTCTTCTTAAGGAAATATATCCATGTATTCCTTGAGAAGTTGTCTATAAATGATACATAGTACATAGACTTACCCAGTGATGGAACCTTCACAAGTCCAAACACATCACTGTGCACAAGCTCTAATATCTATTTCGCCCTCTTACTACCAGAGGGGAAACTCACCTGATTCTGCTTCCCATATACACAATTTCCACAAAAATCAAAATCTAGAGAGCTATTACTCATACCTTCTACCATACCTTTACCATGAAGTATTCGAAGGCCCTTCTCTCCAATATGTCCAAGCCTTTGATGCCACAGCATGGTCTTCTTTCCAGAGACCACTAGATTTTCTGCTCCACTTTCAGGAACCACAGAACTATTACACCCATCAACAACAATGCTACTTTGCAGCTTGTACAGAGTTCCAATCCGAAATCCCCGCATCAATACTAGTGCTCCTCAAACCATCTTGCAGATATCCTTCTCGAACACTATTTTTACACCTACATCATCCAACTTGCTTACAAAAATTAGATTTCTGGCTAATGCAGGAATATGCAGAACACCCAGAAGTTTTCTAACCCTTCCACCTTACAACTTCAAATTTACTTTTCTGAGACCAACGATTCTAGCCTTCCTATCATCCCCTAAGAAGACATCACCACCATTGTATTTATCATACTCACAGAACCACTCTCTATGGGGAGTGAAGTGAAAGGATGCACCTGAGTCAATCAACCATGCCTCATGATCTACATGTGTACTTGAAGAAGCCAAGTACACATCCCCACCTCCATCTGAGGTGGTTTTTGCCTCTGCAGAAGAAGCATCATCATATCCCTTTCCTTTTTCAGGAGCTTTAGATTTACACTCCCTTTTGTAGTGCCCTTCCTTTCCGCATTTCCAGCACACCACCTTTACAGGTTTTTCTGGAGATTTAGATCTCCCTCTAGATTTAGATCTCTCACTCGATGACTTATTTTTGTTTATGTTCTGGGACCGTCCTCGTACAGACAAGGCATCACCATTCCAGCTCTCCATATTTTTCAATCTCATCTCCTCCGTCAGCAAGGATGAGACTATTTCATCAAACTGGAAGGCAGTTGCATTGCTACCTATTGCAATAACCAGACTATCCCACGAATCTGGTAGAGAGCACAACAAACTAATGCACTTATCTTCATCTGAAATTTTAATATCAACAGACGCTAACTGAATTACCATAGTATTAAATGCATTCAGATGCTCTGTCACTGAGTCTCCATCTTTCATCCTCAGGTTATACAGCTTTTTCCACAGGAATAGTTTGTTCACCAGAGACTTAGATTGGTACAAAGTCCCTAACTTTTCCCACAAAACCTTTGCCATAGCTTCCCCTGATACATTCAGCAATATTGTTTAGTACCCAGATCTACCACGATCCATTGATCTTTATCCACCAACAGATCCTCCATCTTGAGTTTCCACAACTCAAAACTTTGACCATTAAATTTCTCGATCTCTATCTTTCCACTACTCACCATCTTCTTTTACCACCATAATCGATCTCATAGATCTCCCACTGAACAGGGTCTACCACAGGCCCAAGAGAAACCCCTCAGCAACAAAGGCATCCCCTTGAAGCCAAAACAACTCCGATACCAAATTTAGGTTTTAACCCCGTACAGAAATTACTTGCATACGAATTCTAAAACACAGAAAATAAACAATGCAAGAGCATAACACATAAAACACATATACACAGAGATTTTCCCCTGGATCCCAAAACCGCGACTACAAGCTTGATTTTTCATTATGTTCCTTTCAATGTTATAATACATATTTATACATGCAGAAGCATCCAATACCATGGACCGAAAACCATCGTGTCCAAAAGCATGGACTGAAAACCATAGGTAGGTTTGCCCAACCTAATATAGGGTCCAAAAAAAAAATTATCGGGGCACTGCCCCAGACCCAGTAGAGGGGGGCTACCCGCCCCCCTCTAACCCCCCTGTGACCCCCCCATTACGCAATCGGCCCAACGAAGGGGGGGATCCGTCCCCCCTCTAACCCCCCGGTTCAATACATGGGTTAGTCGTGGAAAGAATATAACACAACCCAACACAACCTTTGCATGTGTCAACTTTCTCATGATTACCTTTGGGAATTCCTGTAGATATCTGCTGCATTATCTTCAAGGCCCCACGATGCAAATGGCCCAACCGCCTGTCCCATAATTCGCCAATGTCTTGGCTTTGCACCAATTCTGCTTTCGAACTCAATGCAGCATAGTCATCTACTTCTTGTTTATAGAGATTCTTCACTCGAATCCCAATTCTCTTGGTCTGACTCGTGGCTGTGTCTTAGGAATGCATTTCCTTTACTGAAGACAACATCATAGCCTTTTTCCTCCAACATCGTGACCGATACCAAGTTCTTCTTCAGTCCAGGCACATACTTCACATCTGTCAAGGTGAGAGGAGCTCCATGCTCCCTTTGAAAAGCAATCGTGCCCACTCCTGAAACATTGTACTTTCCGTCATCACCCATCTCTATGTGCATCTTGAGGTCTTTCTCCTCCAAGGTACTGAATAAACTTTTATCACCAGTCATGTGGAATGAGGCTCCACTGTCAAGATACCAAACACAACCCACCATCGATGAAACCATACATGTGATGAGGGTAAAGTCCATTTTGAACTGAGAGGCTAATGCCTCACCTTCCGATCCTTTTGTGGATCCCTTCTTGGACTTCTTCAATGGGAAATTAGTTGCATAATGTCCCATATCGTGACAATTAAAGCATCTCACTTTAGATTTGTCACCCTTCTTCCCTCCATGAGAAGAATTCGATTCGGAACGGGAAGCCTTCCCTTTCCCTTTCCTTGCCTTACTCACTAAGGCCAAATTTTCTTCATCATCATTATTTGATGAAGAACCATCTTGAGTGCTCCTCCTAATCTCCTCTTGCATGAGATCCGACTACAGTCGTTCCCAATCCGACAGTTTCTCTCTTCCATTTGCAGAGTCCTAGTAGCTATTCCGGCTCTTTGGAAGATCGAGGAGAGCAAGGCTCACCATATCATCATTAGTAGTAGTTATTCCCACACTACCAATCTCATATCTATAGGTGGTGAGCTTGTTCAGATATGTAGAAATACTATCGCCCTTCTCCATCTTGAATTTCTGAAGCTTATCCTTGAACGTCAGTTTCCTCTGGTCGCTATTATTATGATAGAGGTCCTTCAATGTCTTCCACATTGAAAACGAAGTATCCTTCCCATGGAGACTCGAGACAATATGGTCTCGAACTCCCTACAGAAGAATCTGTCTCGCCTTCGCCACACACTTCTTCCATTCAACCAATTCTTGTGCATTAGCTGCAGCTCGCTTGGGGATTTCTAGATCAATGAAACCCTTCAAATCATTGTCTTCTAATACAGATTCCAATCTATCTTTCCATGCTATGTAATTCAAGCTACCTTCTAAGGCATACTTGAGTCTCAAGCCATAGAACACCAATGACCAACTTGAAGTATGAGATGAATTCGATTTGTATTTGCAATCCTGAACTTCAAACTTTGAATTCTCTTTTCCGTAAATTGTTCACAGCTCCGATAACCTTTGCTCTGATACCATGTAGAAATTCTTACTGTAGATTAACCTGATAATGCAATATAACTAAAGCAAAATACTTTAATCTACTTTTACAATCAAACTTGCGGAAGCTTAATATAATTGAGCAAGATCAAGCGAAACACATATAACTAGAAGCAGAATCAATGCACATGAGACACAGAAGAATACTTGGGGGAAAGCCTCAGCTAAAAACCCCACTATCTATATCATCATACAAGTGGAAATATCTCAGGATTACACACAGCTTTAGCTCTCACAGCTAGCCAGCTCTCAATACAATCCTCACAGATGCTCACAGGCAAAATAGACTTATCATTAAGTCCTCCACACTGCCCTCCAAGCTCCTATTTCCTAGCACAGTTTTTCCTGGGTGATCCTACTATTACCATGTGTAACACTGATCACTCACACTGATCTTACACCCTGTAAAACTGCGAAAATCTCAAGGAATGAATTCCTTCTGCATGCAAGAGTTTTCCTTATTGGAAAATTCTTACAACTGATAGTACACTATCCCTGTCTTTAATCTCAACTAGGTCTTTCTATGAATAGGCATGCATGAGTTATTTATGAGAGTGTTGTACTCCTATAGCAGTAGGTGTCATATTTCATGATTGACTTGATGGGCTCTGTAATATGTTCATCCTTTCCTTGCTGTAAAGTTTTCCATATTATCAAAAAATCAAAAAAATTAAAAAATGTAAAGAGGGTATATCCTAAAAGAAAAATCAAAGGGTAAAAAAAATAAAATGGTCAAAAGAAAAAAAGAAAGAAATGAACCCAAATAAATAAAGACCAGGAAAGTGTGCAAGTCCAAATGCCACTACTCTTTCATATTCTGCAAATAAAGCATTATGTGCAGCTTCTTGAACTTCATGCCACAATTGATGAATGGCCAAACAACTTAATCTTGGCCAGTTCATGTTTGAATTTCCTGTTTTAGAGTTAGAGAATAAAATCTGTCCAAACTGTTTAATCTTGGCAGATAAGTAGATAGGTAGAGAAGTAAAGGATCTCAATTGTTTAATCTGAGCCCTTGGAAGTAATAAGTGCATACTTAGGTAGGCTTACCATGCAAAGAAAAAAAGACTGATGAGGGTTTGCTAGTCCAAGTGCACCCAAAAGAAAGAAGAAAAATGCTAGGCAAAGTAGGCCGGGTAAGTAGAATGGTGTTGCAGAAAGAGACTTGTGATAGATTTTGTCTCTCAAAGTGTTAATCTTACCTCTATCACAAGTTCCATGACATTACTCTTGATGCAGCTCAAGCGAGGCAGATTTCATGACTAACTCCCCTTCATACTTTTTCCTAAATCATTCACTAATCTCCCCCAAAGGTATTAAGATCTACTTAATATCTCTAAAATCACCCATTCCATTTCATAAGCATTTGCTTGAGTAAAACTCTATTGTACTTAGGAAAATAGCTACATATCTCATATAAACTCTTTTTTCCCTTTACCTAAGTTTTTAAACATGTTGACTTAGTGCTGGTTCATTTCACAAATTCATATTAGCTCTAACTTTATTGTATAAATCCCATATAAATTTTTCCCCTCCCTGTATTATGTATATATGTTAAAAACCCCGATTGTTTTAATATTCCTGCCCCCAGTTAACTATAACCATATCACTGTATATAAAACAGGGATTAATTAACCCCACGTTAATTAATCACCAAGTCCCACCAATGAAAGTAACCCCGAAAAAAAAACCATAAACAACACTGTTTAATATACCAGGCCTGCACATTAACCAACCCCCACCTCCAGACAACACCCACTGTCCAATCGGCGCCCTTGCATCCGATGGAGGATATCCATTTCGCACCCCCCTCAACCACCGCATGTTAACACCCAGGGAATCAGCGGTTTTAACTCCCGTACCATTGCCACACGCGGCACGCTCCCGGGGTGTTCGCTGCCCCTCCGCCCGAAACCGCCCAGCCCCAAAAGCGGTGCGGGCGAAACCATTTACCGCCCCCCGCTGACGTCACCCTGCCATATCACCTTCTACTGACGTCATTGCCACGTCATTTGTCCCGTACCCTTTGCTGACGTCACTCGTCTGTCAAATCATGGTTTCCCGCCAAAACTTCACTGTGTCGAATAAAGGGAAAAAGGGTCATTTTTGCTATGTTTTTATTTGCGAATAGTGCTCCGGGTATGGTATCTGCCGTGGTCGCATTTCTAGTGTTTCAACCGCCTCCCGACCAGAAAAGCTCCAACAATGAGCTCGCAGCCTCAACCAAACTGCCATTTACAGTTTTTCTTCCCTTTTAAATACAGTTTAAAGCAAACAGAAGGACTTCCATGCTCACAGAAGAAGGAAACAGAGGTATACAGGGATATTTTGGGCTAAGCACCGAACATGTATGAACAAAGAAAACAGGGTACACAATAAGTCAAAGAGTATCAGAGGAGCATTAAATAGTATCAGTACAGAATTAAAGACAGGAGATAAGAGTTAAGACAAACAGTCGGCGCAGAGCTACTACAAGACAGCTGCGAGCCGAACCCTAAAAGCCTGCCTCCAGCACAGCATAAGTTAGTTGTTTCTACGTTGCTTGTAAATCACTTTAGGTTAAAATCCAGATATTATTTTAGCTTGGATGAGATACTTGTTGTACATATTTTGTTGTATAAATACCCCCTTCATTAGAGTTTTAAAGAGGTTGGTTATGTGTAAATTTCCTAGACTTTGCTGTAATACTAAACTTTTGGAATAAAACATTGTTGGGATCAAACTATTGTCTGGCCTACTGGATGAAGAATTGAAGTAGAGGACTTGTCACATAATTCATGAATCAAACTCCGGATCAATAAGTCCATTATATCTTGTGTTTTACAGTTTTCATGTTTATTATATCACCTATGTTTCATAATCTCAATGGTAAAGAAAAAGGTTAATTCAGAATTTGCTTAACTGCACTCTGTTTTCAGTCTTTATTATTCTCTGTGTTTTCTTCAGAATTAGCATAAACAGTGAATTCTTAATTGCTCCTGTTTCCTGATTCTCCCATATTGTTTATTTGCTAAGGAATTCTTAATTGCTCCTTGTCAATAATCTTCCATATTCCCTCTTTCAATATGTTGAAGGATTCCTAACTGCCCTTCACCAATTTGAGCCCATTCCATCTGATGCCAGCCTTTATTTGTTCCCTGTTTGACTACCTTGCTCTGTGATGCCATCCTCTGTTAGAAACCAAATCTAGAAAGCCATCCTTTTTTGACTCCATCATGCCCAATGGACTGAACTCTTCAGTTTTACCTCACTGTTCTATTTGAATCTCACCACCCAAACTCAAAACAAAACCCTTGAACTTCATAACTAGCTTAACACCTTTAAAAAAAAAGCTAAATCATAAATAGAGAGCCCTCTCTGGATGCAGATTGGCTAGATTATGTATCTAAAAGATTGGTCTATGGTTACCTCGGTCGTATTCCCTTTCTTACAAATTTTGGGAACAACCTAAGAGATAACATCATTGGCGACTCCACTGGGGATACTGAATAATTGTTTGTTACTATCGTTTATTTTATAAGCTACAGATGGAGCCTGAAGTTAGCTAGGTAACCTTTGAAACTGCTTTTGCTTTGCAATTGCAGAAGTAAATAAATGCTGCTTCAGTCTATCTCCGGTCTAGTTTATGTATTGAACAGTTGGTTTCAAATACCTGATTAGTTCCTATTTTCAAATAAATCTTTAGGAAAGTTTTAAACTCCCATATCCAAACTTCCTAGAAGACACTGTTAAAGTTGTATTGTCAAAACTATTTCAAGAAAAAACCAAAAAAAAATTCACCTAGAAACTGGCTTCAAAAAAGATTCATTACACCAGATCAAATCCTGATCCTAATCCCCCACCTGTGTTTGAAAATCCTAATCTGATTGCTAGGACCCTTAGAAGACAAGAGAGCCAAGAAAATTCTGCTAGTTCACACCTTGAAAAAAAATTGCAGAACCCCATTCAATCTGAGCTTACCTCTGGAAGAACACCAAACCTTTCTGTGTTTACTGTAGCTTCTCCAAGTTCACCATCAGCACTTCAAACCACTCTTTTCACTCCTCCATTGACAACACATATTCCCATTGTTATCCCTACTCTTCCAGTTGTCACAGTTATTTCTGCAATCATGGAAAATCCGTATACTCCCCTAAACTTACCTGCTAATCCAGGGGCTATGCCTCAAGACTATCAAATAAAATCACCTATTTTGATAGTACTGGCACTTACACAGCTCAACAACATACCAAGAAAATGACCAACTATTTTGAAAACTATGAGATTGATGATGATGATGTCAGAATGAAAGTATTAGTTCAAATTTTAACTGGAGATGTTAGAACCTGGTTTAGAGCCCTCCCTGCAAACAGCATCAATGACCCACAATATCTTTATCAGACCTTCTTGAACAGATGGGAAAAGAAGAAAGATCCTCTCCACATTTTTTCAAAGTATGAAAACCTAAGAAGAGGTACACAAGAAACTGTCCAAGATTATTGTACCAGATTCAATAATATCTACAATGTTATTCCCCAGAATCTCAGACCTCCTCCAGATTTGGCCTTGATCAAATTCCCTGATGCATTTGATTTAGATATGGCATGCCAACTTAGGGAAAGAGCTCCTCGAAACTTAGAAGAAATGCAGAGCATAGCTGTCAGTGTTGAAGCCAATCTGATATCTAAATGATCTAGAGCCAGAGCTAAAAGGAGGACACCTTTCAAAGAAGAACCTTTTGCCTCTGAACAGAAATTAGATGCTATCATCAAAGGAATGGATAGACTTGGAGATAGAGTGGAAACAATCAAGAGAAAATCCCCATGGAATGGTCAACCAAGCAATACTGGGAGAAATCCAAATTTCAGGAAGAACCAAAATCCTAACAATGGAAAGACAGGGCTTGACCAAAATATTAAGCCCCCATTTCAAGAAAATTATGCTGAAGCCTCAACTTCCAATGAACCAACAGAAGACACTCAAATTAATTTGATGGGACTTAACAATGAACAAAAGGTTTTCTTGACCCAAGAGGATCAAGAAGCTCACATTGTGTAACAATTCCAAACTTAGTCAGGAGAATCATTTGACTTTAGGTAGGGATATGATACAGTGATTTATGAAGTCCACAAATAATACAATCTGAGGATTAGAAGGATAGATGTCCCTGAAAACAACAAACAAAAAGATACCAAGCAGTTGAACAAAGGTAAGATCAATAACACCCCTGTACATATTCTTTCTAAAACAGATCCTAATCCAAATAATCCAATTGTTGAAGATATATCAGACAATCAGCCACCCAAGAGACAGTCTTCCACTGCTATTCCTGCTAAAGAAAAAGAAGAACAACCTCTAGAACTTGACTTGGAAACAACTTCAGCCCATGAAAAAGAGAAAAATGGAGAAAATTCTGCTGTTCGAATTACAAAAACTCAGACCGAGAAACCTTTTAATTTTGAGAGAGAAGTAGGCAAACTAAAGATAGTTGTTCCCTTATCAGAATTAGCTAAACATGATGTCTACAGAAGTCAAATCAGCAGATCACTCAAAATTTCTATGAATGAAGATTCAGTAAACATTTTTGATGACCAGCCAGAACTGATATTTGGCCCTGAAGTAAATGGAAAAACAACAGAGGGAGAAATTCCTCCTTTTTACGTGGGTTTGAAAATACATGATAAAATACTCCACAATGCCATGTTCGATTCTGGTGCTTCCCATAACTTAAAGCCTAAATATGTAATGGAGAAACTTGACCTTGACATCACCAGGCCCTATAAAGATCTTTTCTCTTTTGATTCAAGTCAGGTCAAATGTTTGGGTCTAATCAAAGACTTATGTGTGTCACTAGTCCAATATTCTGCCAAAACCATCCTAATGGACATAGTAGTGGCTGAAATTCCACCAAAGTATGGTATGTTATTGTCTAGATCGTGGGGTGCAAAGCTTCAAGGATCTCTACAGTTAGACATGTCTTACGCTACTATTTCAGTGTTTGGTCAACCCAAGAGACTGTACAGAGAAACCTTAATGAAGTATGTAGTAAGTAGTCAAGAGAAACCTCAAAATTTCCCTATCTACTCAGTGCATTTAGATATGGATTCTTTTATCCTTTATAATGCTGAAATTGATCCCTCACACGAAAGGAAAGTTCTAACAACTGAAATAGAAAAAATTGCAAATGAAAGGTCTAGTGTCTGAATCTAAGAAATTGCTGAAAATCATGAAAAATCAAACAAATCAGATGAAACCGAAAAACCAGATCTCCCTATTAAACAGACCCCTGAAACTCCAGATACAAATCACAAACATGAAATCCTGTGGTACTTAGAATTTGATGGTTCTGTGAACAAATTAGGAGCAGGAGCAGGAGTCTGGGTGCACAATCTTCAAAACAATCATGCTGAAGGCCATGCCTACAGATTAAATTTTAGATGCACTAATAATATGGTTGAATATGAAGCTCTATTGCTAGGTCTTAAACTACTCAATAAATTAGGAGCAACTAGAGTGTCAGTAATGGGAGATTCTAATTTAATCATCCAACAGATGAAAGGGAACTTCTTGACAAATGATCCTAGATTGAGAGAGTACAGAAGAATAGCCATAGAAATCCTCAACACATTTTTGGAAACTCAGCTTGCCAAAATCCCAAGAAAACACAACTTATAAGCTCACATCCTAGCAATGTTTGCCAACACCTGTAAATTACCATTCGAATCAAATCATCAATTCACAGCTGAAATTTACACAGGCCAACCATACCGGATAATGTTAAGAACTGGCAGGTGTTTAAAAGCGATAAACAGATCAATAATTTTTTGACCCTAGAAGGAGAATTTTCCAGCACTAACACAAATGGAGATACGGTGAGTGAATTTGATCCAACAAATCAGATAGAAACAAACATTTCAGCAGAAAATGCAACTCAAATACTTCATCCAACAAAATTTACCAAAGAGGAAATACAAGATCTTAAAGAAATGGATGTTGATGAGATTATTGAAAGAGAATTTGAAATTATCAATTTGAAAGACAATCATTTGCCCAAAGGATTAACTCCTTTGGAGGATCTCTTTGATTTCAACGACATTCCAAAGAAACCTCAAATGGAACCTCCAAAAGCAGACATTGAAGACTACAACATAGGAACTGAAGAGAACCCAAAAATGATAAAATTTTCCAAAACTTTGCCCCCTAATAAAAAAACTCAAGTATGTTGAACTGATCAAAGAATTACAAGATGTTTTTGCCTAAAGCTATGAAGACCTGAAATCTTATGACACCTCTATAATGCAACATACAATACCCCTCAAGGAAAATCAAAAACCATTCAAACAAAAGCTCAGAAGAATCAACCCTGTATTGCTTCCTTTAATAGAGAAAGAAATCAGACGAATGCATGATGCAGGGATAATTGCCCCAATCAGATTTTCAGAGTGGGTATCTAACTTAGTGCCTACCAGGAATAAAACAAGAGAAATCAGATTATGTGTAGACTTAAGGAATGTAAACAAGGTTTCTTTAAAGGACAACTACCCTTTACCAAAGATGGATCATATTTTACAAAGAGTAGTAGGTGCTTCTAGGATTTCACTTTTGGATGGGTTTTCAGGCTTTAATCAGATTCGAGTTCATCCTAAGGACCAAGAAAAAACTGCATTTACAACACTATGGGGTACTTTCAAATATGTTAAAATGCCATTCGGACTTCAGAATGCAGGGGCATCCTTTCAACGAGCAATGGACATAGATTTTGCAAAAGAGATTCACGATTTTCTGGTTGTATATCTAGATGACCTCACTATATTTTCTAGATCAGATTAGCAACATTTAGATCATTTAAGACAAGTGTTCCTAAAATGCAGAAAATATGGTATTTCATTGAATCCTAAAAAGTCTCTGTTTGGTCTAGAAGAAGGCAAACTGTTAGGCCATATCATCTCCAAAGATGGCATCAGAATTGATCCTACTAGAGTAGAAGATATTCTGCAAATACCCCACCCCAGAAATGTCAAAGAACTTCAAGCTTTCCTAGGGAAGATTAACTTTTTGAGAAGATTCATACCTAATTTGGCTGAATTGATTAGATTGTTGAACAATATGTTAAAAAAGGATTCAAAGGTTAAATGGACAGCAGAAGCCAAACAAGCATTTGAAGAAATTAAATTGGCTTTAACCAGAACACCAAACCTTACAAGTCCAAAGTTTAACAGAGACTTCATAATTTTCTCATTTGCATCAGAACACACCATAGCAGTTGTTTTACTCTAAAAAGATGATCAAGGATGTGAAAAAACCATAGCATTTTTCAGTAAAGCACTTAGGGATGCACCTCTGAAATATAAAATCGTGGAAAAACAGGCTTATGCACTTGTGAAAGCCATTCAAAACTTTAGAGTCTACATATTATACTCACATATAGTAGCTTATGTGCCAAATGCTGTTGTCAAAGATATCCTGACTCAGGATGGAATTGAAGGCAAACGAGGTAAATGGATAGCTAAAATATTGGAGTATGACATTGAAATAAAACCTACAAAGCTTATAAAAGGACAGGGATTGGCTAAACTCATGATTGAAACAAACCTTCAAGCCCTAGACATCAATGAATTGGATAACAAACAGGAGATGGCGACTCCACAAATCAGCCAGGCCTTCTTAGAATCACCTTGGTATGCTGACATTATTCATGTATTATTAAACCTGCAGGCTCCTACAAGGTTACCAAGAACAAAGAAAAGGTTTTTAAAGATGAAATCTTCAAAATTATGTATTTTAGATAATGCTCTTTTTTGGAAAAATCATGAATGTATTTTATTGAATTGTTTAATAAAAGAAGAAGCTAACAAAATTCTCAAATAATTTCATGCAAGGGACTGCGGCGGACACCTGTAATGGAAATCAACTGCAGACAAAATTCTAAGGGTTGGATTTTACTGGCCATCCTTGTTCGCTGATGTAAAGAAGTTTGTTATTGCTTGCCACAATGCCAAATTTTTGAAGGCAAAAGGAAACTGTTACCTTTACCCTTGAGACCTATTTCCACTGAAAAACTCTTTCAGCAATGGGGTTTGGACTTCATTGGAGAAATCCATCCTCCTTCTTCTGGCAAACATAAATGGATTCATACTGCCACCGACTATTTCACCAAATGGATAGAAGTCATTCCTTCTAGACAAGCCAATGATACAGTGATCATAGGATTCTTAGAGACCAACATCTTGTCTAGGTTTGGTTGTCCTGAAAAAATCATAACTGATAATGTTGTTGCCTTCAAGTCCAAGAAACTGATAAATTTCTACAGCAAATACCACATCACTTTAGGCCATTCCACAGCCTATTACCCTCAAGGTAATGGTCTAGCTAAGTCTTCCAATAAAATCCTGATCAATATCATTAAGAAACTGCTGGAAGAGAACAAGAAAAATTGGCACAAGAAGCTTACAAATGCACTATGGGCAGACAGACTTACTACAAAGAGATCTATTGGAACCAACCCTTATGAGCTAATTTATGGCATGGAGGCTATGTTTCCTTCATCTTTAGGAATTCCTATAATGAAATTGCTGCAAGAAACTCAGGTGGAACCCAATGACATTCAAAGGAGAATAAATCAGACCATCCATTTGCAGCAGACCAGAGAAGAAGTGCACCAAATATCTCAAGTGTTACAAGAAAAACTTAATAAAATATTTGATAAAAGGACCAAAGCAGAAGACTTCTACATTGGATACAAAGTTCTAAGGTGGGATTCCAGGAGAGAAGACAAAGGAAAGCATGGGAAGTTTGACTTCCTATGGAAAGGACCATTTATCATCCAGGCCTTACAAGGGAACAATACTTACTTTCTGAAAATCCTGGATGGAACAGAAACAGAAGAAGGACCAGTGAATGGTCGAATGCTGAAACATTACTTTGATCCAATTTTTTGATGTATTTTGACTCTAACATGTGCATACTATATCCTTGATAATATCACAGTTTTGAATAGGATAGTAACTTGCTGCAGTTGAAGCCCGAAGAGAAGGCCCTAAGCTTCACAAGAGTGCTGCCATATATGCAATAAAGCAACTAGCAAAGGAAGATTTCAGAACACAGTCCAAGTTATTCACAAGGCTCTCTGACCTGCTGTTCTTGACTTTCCACCAAGGAAAGCCATCCCCAAGTGGAGCCAGTGTTGTACTCCTATAGCAATAGGTGTCATATTTCATGATTGACTTGATGGGCTCTATAATATGTTCATCATTTCCTTGCTGTAAAGTTTTCCATATTATCAAAAAAATTAAAAAATGTAAAGAGGGTATACCCTAAAAGAAAAATCAAAGGGTAAAAAGAATAAAAATGGTCAAAAGAAAAAATTAAAGAAATGACCCCAAATAAAGAAAGACCAGGAAAGTGTGCAAGTCCCAAATGCCACTACTATTTCATTTTCTGCAAATAAAGCATTGTGTGCAGCTTGTTGAACTTCATGCCACAATTGATGAATGGCCAAACAACTTAATCTTGGCCAGTTCATGTTTGAATTTCCTGTTTTAGAGTTAGAGAATAAAATCTGTCCAAACTGTTTAATCTTGGCGGATAAGTACATAGGTATAGAAGCAAAGGAGCTCAACTGTTTAATCTGAGCCCTTGGAAGTAATAAGTGCAGACTTAGGTAGGCTTACCATACAAAGAAAAGAAAGACTGATGAGGGTTTTCTAGTCCAAGTGCACCCAAAAGAAAGAAGAAAAATGCTAGGCAAAGTAGGTCGGGTAGGTAGAATGGTGTTGCAGAATGAGACTTGTGATAGATTTTGTCTCTCAAAGTGTTAATATTACCTCTATCACAAGTGCCATGACATTACTCTTGATGCAGCTCAAGCGAGGCAGATTTCATGACTAACTCCCCTTCATACATTTTCCTAAATCATTCACTAATCTCCCCCAAAGGTATTAAGATCTGCTTAATATATCTAAAATCACCCATTCCATTTCATAAACATTTGCCTGAGTAAAACTCTGTTGTACTTAGGAAAATGGCTACATATCTCATATAAACTCTTTTTTCCCTTTACCTAAGTTTTTAAACATGTTGACTAAGTGCTGGTTCATTTCACAAATTCATATTAACTCTAACTTTATTGTATAAATCCCATATAAATTTTTCCCCTCCCTGTATTATGTATATATGTTAAAAACCCCGATTGTTTTAATATTCCTGCCCCCGGTTAACTATAACCATATCACGGTAAAAACTTGAAAAAAAAAACGATGGAGCTAGGGTTTACTCTGTACAAGATCGCTTCCCTGGGTGCGGCCGCCTCGCCCCTGCCTGCTGTCGGCCTGAAGGGCTGCCATGGAAGCCATGAATCATGGCGGCAATGGAGGTCTCTTCATCACATGAATGCATCATCCAAGCGCGGCCTTACTGGCTTACTCCTAGCACTTGGGCTCTCGGAGTTATGCCCTCACCGGCAGACTGAAATGCTATGGACGCCCTGTCTCTATTTGAAACAGACGGGTCTGGGGGCTCAAAGGGCGCAGTGGGTTACCCTCCACATTTTGAATCACGCACAGGAAGAGGGACATGGCGATTTTGTACCCAATAGCGATACAAGGCCTGAGTGGGGACTTCTGTTCGCCCAAGGTACACAGCAGGGGGTTGTGCTGGGAACTCCCGGAGATATTTCGTGCCCGGGGATGGTCGCTGGACGGATCCCCTTTCTAATCTTTTCACTTGCTGACATGGGCTTTGATACTCGCGACCTGTTGGATGTTGAGAATCTCGCTTATACAAAGGAGGTGATTTTTTGTTTTAACTTGAACCGAACTAATTACAGGAGTACCATGAAGCAACGGACCTATACATGGAACTGGGCAATGGAGGCTTGGTCTCAACTCTTCTTGTATGCCAATATCTGTTCAGTGCGGCCCTCGGCGGCTATCTCCCTTGCCCTTGACGCGCGCCCTGGGGGTTACAAGCGTGGGGAAGACTCCAGAACACAGCCAGAACATGATACCGAATTAGAGTGGTACTCTGCATCGTCAGCCTGGCTACCATCTGGACAGCGAAAACCCAGCAAAGTTGCAAGGGGTCGGTCCTCAGTGGCTACTTATGAGCTGGGCGCTGAGCCGGGGAATAACACTAAAGAGAAGTATAAAAACAGGGGAGCGATCATATATATCCCACAGGTGCTCACCCACAAAGCGGCTGAACACTACCAGGAAGAAAACAGGGTTCAAATTTTTATAAAATCTACTGAGAAAGGACATCGATGCATGCGACTTCGTATGGGCACAACCATACAAGCGCTTAAAGAAGAAATACAACAACAGCTTGGAATACCCTCAAATCAACAGAACCTGATTTGCGCAGGACGGTGTCTACAGGACCAGCATACTATTCAGGAATATGGGATCAGTCAAGATACAACCATACTTCTCAACCTAAGGCTGCGCGGTGGAAGTAAGGGCTCTGGTTCAAAGGCGCCAGCTTCATTCCGTGACGCAGTCAAGGGCAAAGACAAAATGCAGAATAAACCAGAGACACTAACAGAGATACCAGGCCCATATATTGTAGATCAAAAGCTGGAATCCCCAAGGCTCCAAATTTCATTGCCAGAGGTAACAGCTCTACACTCTGCCTTCACTAAAAATGCTGTAATATGTAGATTCAATGGCTTCTGGCCAAAATCTGATGCTTTACATCAGTGGATTTATTCCAATTGGACTCCAGAATGCGATGTACATCTATGCTCAAAAGGGTACTTCATTGTCTGTTTCCATACAGAAGAAGAAAGGGATAGTACCATTACTGAGGGGCCTTGGTTTTGGGGTAATGCTGGTCTTTTTGTTACTCCTTGGTTCGCTGAATTTGATGCAAACACTATGAAAATCACAACTATGCCGGTTTGGGTACGGCTTCATAATCTCCCACTACATTTCTGGCATCACTTAGCTTTAGCAGCCATTGGGAATACCTTAGGGAAATTCATAAAAATGGACGAGGACAGATTAAGCAGAGGTATCTTCTCCTTCGCCAGAATTTGCGTTGAAGTGGATATGAGTCAGGGGCTGCCTGAACATATCACACTGAACTTCAACAACTCACAGTGGCTGCAGCCCCTTGACTATGAAAATACCGCATTTAGATGTCGCAGTTGCAGGCAAACTGGACACCTCCAATTTGACTGCCCCCTGGTTAAAAAGAATCCCAAAGGAAACAAGAACAGGAAAAAAAAGCCCAATGGTTGGCAGCACACGGAACCGCTGGAAGAAGAGGACATACTCCCTGAGCAGGCAGTCAATCAAGAGGAATCAGACACCAATATGGAACAGCAGTGTACACAAAAGGATATCTCCCCTGATCCTCATCCGGAATCGCCCAAATTTCATCCCCAGCAATCTCCTCAGCTGGATGTGGGGGGCATCAAAAGAACTCATGGTTCGGAAGGCTCTGATTCCGACAAGGATACAACAGTGAACAATCTGGAATCCTCGCGGGCTCTCATTGTTCCCTCCCCTGACACACAGGGTTGGCGTAGAGTGGAGAAGAAAAAGGGCCGCAAAGATTAGGATTGCGGCTATTTTGTAAATAATTTCCTTTTTGTATCCGTCCTCCTCATGGACGGTTTATGGCATATGCTACTTGCATCTACAACATGTAATTTTCTTCATTATATGAATAAAATTACGAACTCTATTTTCCCCGGAAAAAAAAAAAAACTATAACCATATCACTGTATATAAAACATGGATTAATTAACCCCACGTTAATAAATCACCAAGTCCCACCAATGAGAGTAACCCCGAAAAAAAACCATAAACAACACTGTTTAATATACTGGGCCCGCACATTAACCAACCCCCATCTCCAGACAGCACCCACCATCTGATAGGCGCCCTCGCATCCGACGGTGGATATCCATTTCGCACCCCCCTCAACCGCCGCACGTTAACGCCTAGGGAATCAACAGTTTTAACTCCTGTACCGTTGCCACGCGGTATGCTCCCGGGGTGTTCGCTGCCCCTCCGCTTGAAACCGACCAACCCCAAAAGCGGTGCGGGCGAAACCATTTACCGCCCCCCGGCTGACGTCACCCTACCACATCACCTTCTGCTGACGTCACTGCCAATTCATTTGTCCCGTACCCTTTGCTGACATCACCCATCCGTCAAATCATGATTTCCCGCCAAAACTTCATTTTGTCGAATAAAGGGAAAAAGGGTCATTTTTGCTATGTTTTTGTTTGCGAACAACGCTCTGGGTATGTTATCTGCCGTGGTTGCATTTCCAGGGTTTCAACCGCCTCCCGACTAGAAAATCTCTAGAAATGAGCTTGCAACCTCAGCCAAACTGCCATTTACAGTTTTTCTTCCCTTTTAAGCACAATTTAAAGCAAACAAAGGGACTTCCATGCTCACAGAAGAAGGAAATGGAGGTATACATGGATATTTTGGGCTAAGCACTGGACATATATGAACAAAGAAAATAGGGTACACAACAAGTCAAAGAGTATCAGAGGAGCATTAAATAGTATCAGTGCAGAATTAAAGACAGGAGATAAGAGTTAAGACAAACAGTCGGCGCAGAGCTACTATAGGACAACTGCGAGCCGAACCCTAAAAGCCTGCCTCTAGCACATCATAAGTTAGTTGTTTCTACTTTGCTTATAAATTACTTTAGGTTAAAATCCAGATATTATTTCACAGCTTGGATGAGATACTTGTTGTACATATTTTGTTGTATAAATACACCCTTCATTAGAGTTTTAAAGAGGTTGGGTATGTGTAGATTTCCTAGACTTTGTTGTAATACTGACCTTTTGGAATAACAAGCTATTGGGATCAAACTATTGTCTGGCCTACTGGATGAAAAATTGAAGTAGAGGACTTGTCACAGAATTCTTGAATCAAACTTCGGATCAATAAGTCCCTTATATCTTGTGTTTTACAGTTTTCATGTTTATTATATCACCTATGTTTCATAATCTCAATGGTAAAGAAAAAGGTTAATTCAGAATTTGCTTAACTACACTCTGTTTTTAGTCTTTATTATTCTCTGTGTTTTCTTCAGAATTAGCATAAACAGTGAATTCTTAATTGCTCCTGTTTCCTGATTCTCTCATATTGTTTATTTGCTAAGGAATTCTTAACTGCTCCTTGTCAGTAATCATCCATTTTCCCTCTTTCAATATGTTGAAGGATTCTTAACTGCCCTTCACCCATTTGAGCCCATTCCATCTGATTCCAGCCTTTATTTGTTCCCTGTTTGACTACCTTGCTCTGTGATGCCATCCTCTGTTAGAAACCAAATCTAGAAAGCCATCCTTTTTTTACTCCACCATGCCCAATGGACTGAACTCTTCAATTTTACCTCACTGTTCTATTTGAATCTCACCACCCAAACTCAAAACAAAACCCTTGAACTTCATAACTAGCCTAACACCTTTAAAAACAAAGCTAAATCATAAAGAGAGAGCCCTCTCTGGATGCAGATTGGCTAGATTCTGTATCTAAAAGATTGGTTTGTGGTTACCTCTGCTGTATTCCCTTTCTTATAACTTTTGGGAACAACCTGAGAGATAATAGAGAGAATCTTCAGTTATCTGGAGTACGCTAGTTTGGTGCATGCATGCATTAACTTACTGAACTCACAATTAGTTCCTCAAACGGTTTGGAACTAATTTAACTAGACATAACTTAGTTAGCTGAGCTAACTAATTACAACTCAATTATAAGTCATCATTATCTCCTTAATTAAGGGATAAACTCCTTAATTTAAGGGATAACTATTGCATGACTTCACAAAGGCTTCTAGCTTTAATTTCTCCAACTAATTAATCCAAGATGAATTAATTAATTATTTTTCAAGCAGCTGGTGAGACTAAATTCGAATTTTAATTCTCAATTCTAATTCAAGGACAAATTAAAATTGGAATATTCTTGTTGCCACATTTCAATAGAAACAAGAGAAAATATATCACCAAAGTCAATTCCCTCTACCTAGGAGTAAACCATTGTTACTATCGAAGATTTGTATTTCTCCACTTTTCCTTCTACATTCAACTTTTTTTTAAACACCCATTTACTTCCTATGGGTTTTCTTCAAGCCAAGAGCTCCATTAGATCTCAAGTATCATTTTTTTCTAAGGTTGTTATTTCTTCAACCATGGCATTTTTCCAGAGTTTTCCATTCTTTGAATCCACTTCCTCCCTAGCAGTTCTAATACAATCATCAATAATAAACAAAGAAAAATATGATCAGAAATTAGGTGGAGTATACATTTATGGTTTCCTTCTTTCCCAATTTGATCTCCTCAATACCAAAGTATGTGGCTTTCCTTATTTTGATTCATGTTCTTATGTGAAGTTTGATTCATCATCCTCCAATTCAAACTCTACCTTCCATAATTCTTGCTCCCTTGGTAGGACTTCATGTTTGACAACATCTTTGATTTCTCTAAATGCTACATCTTGACTATACATAACCTTCCTAGTTTATGGGTTGCAAAGCTTATAACCTTTTAGACCATCTTTATGTCCAATAAAGATACACTTTTCAACTTTCTTATCTAGCTTAACCCTATTCTCCTTTGGAACGTGTATATAAACATAATTGAAAATACCTTGAGATGTTTAAGAGATTTTTTCCTACAATTCCATACCTCATGTGGAGTCTTATCATCCAATATTGATGAGGGTGATCTATTTCCTAGGTAATAAGCAATAGCCACTACTTTTCCCAAAATTCCTATCCTAACCCACTACCATTGATAATGTTCCTTGCTTCTCCATTAGTGTCCTATTCATCCTTTATACAACTTCATTATGTTGAGGTGTGTATGGAGTAGTTTTCTACTTTGCTATACCACACTTCTAACAGAATTCTTCAAATTCATTCCCGCATAATTCTCCACCATTATCTTTCCTCAAAACTTCAATTTCTTCTTAGTCTAATTTTCCACAAGATCCTTAAACTCTTTGAATTTGTCAAAGACTTTAGTTTCTTCCTAAGGAAATACATCCATGTATTCCTAGAGAATTCATCTATAAATGAGACATAGTACACAAATTTACCCAATTATGGAACTGACACAAGTCCAAACACATCATTTTTCACCAACTATAATATTTTCTCTACCCATGTATCACCAAAAGAGAATCTTATCATATTTTTCTTCCCACATAAACAATTTCACAGAAATAAAAATACCATAGAGTAGTTAGACATACCTGCTACCATACCATTACCATGTAGTACTCAAAGGCCCTTCTCTCCAATATGTCCCCATTTTTAATTCCACAACAAAGTATTTTCTTCAAAAACTGCATGAGTTTTTTCCTTCTTGAGATCCACTCTTATGAACAATGGAAAACACCCGTCATTAATAGTGCTTCCCAATAACTTATACAGATTATCAATATAAACCCCTTTCCACAATATGGTTGTTCCTTGAACCATCTTGCAACTATCATTTTCAAGCATTGCTTTGACACCTTCATCGCTCATCTTGATTACATAAATCAAACTTCTAACCAATCCTAAGATGTGCATAATACCAAGGAGTGTTTTAATCCTTCCACCCATGAGATTCAATTTGAATTTTGCCCATCCAATGATTCTAGTTATTGATTCATCTCCTATGAAGACATCACCACCATCATATATTTCATACCCACAAAATCACAGTATGAGGAGTCATATGAAAGGATGCCCTAGAGTCGAGTGGTCATGCCTTATAATCTACATGTGTACTCGAATAAGCCAAGTACACATCCCCTCCTTCATCTGAGGAGGTTTTTTCTTCTATAGAAGGAGCATCATCAAATCCCTTCTCTTTCTCTACAATTTTGGATCTCTTGTCTTTCTTGTAATGCTCTTCTTTTCCTCACCTCCAACATAACTTTACAGATTTTCCTAGAGATTTAGATTTATCTCTAGATTTAGATCTCCCACTTTAGGAATTACTTTTATTTATATTATGGGAGCTTCCTCATACAGATAAGGCACATTTGTTTTGAATTTCCATGTTTTTTCGTCTCATATCCTTTAATAACAAGGACAAGACTATATCATTGAAACTTAAAGTAGTTGTATTACTACCTATGGAAGAAATCAAATTATCCCATGAATCAAGAAAGAACCCAATAATATGATACACTTATCTTCATATGGAATCTTAATATCAACAAATAATAGCCAGCTTACCACAATATTGAATATATTTAGATTATCTACTATCAAGTCTCAATCCTTTATCCTTAGGCTATTCAAATTTTTCCATAGGAACAATTTATGCACCAAGGACTTAGACTAATACAAAGCCCTTAACTTGTTCCACAATGCCTTTGTTGTAGCTTATGCTAAAATATTTAGTAATACTGAATCTAAGATACACAATTGTATTGTGCTTTTTTCCTTTTGATCCAACTTGGTCTAGTCTATTGTCAGCATCCCCGTTGATACAGTACTTGGATCCAAAATGGTCCATTGATCTCTTTTCACCAACATATCTTCCATTTTGAGCTTCCATGGCTCAAAATTATTCCTATTGAATTTTTTTTGAACTACTCACCATATCCTTTCATGGAAAGAATTAATTTTGCAAATACCCCACTATAAAAGGATCTTCCATAGGCTCGAGTACAACCCATTAGCCACAAAAACATCCCCTTGAAGCCAAAATTGATCTGATACCAAATGTAATTTAAAACCTACACTTTCCAATACTATAAAATTTTGTCAATGAATCTCTAGGGTTATTTTCCAAAAAAATCACACTTGAGTTGTCATAACCTATTCTTGTTGTTTTCTAAACAAAACCAATATTTGAACACAATATTTTCATTCATATAACTTCCATACATCTATAAGAATCTACCATGTTCTCATCATCTATTGTTGATAATGCAACCAACTTCTTCTTCATCCAACTAATTGCTCCACCAAATAAATTAAAAACATAACCATTTTTAGATCTTACATTGTGAATATCTCCATCCTAATGTATATAAATAAAACCATTTATATCTATCTCCTTGTGAGGTCTAGATCTTCATTGTTAAAAAAAAATCACAATTTAAAGTGCCAATCAAATATCTAAATGCCCTGTTCAAATTTGTTCAATTTCATTCCTTGGTTTTGACATACACTAATTCCAAACTCCCACTACATGGGAAATGTCGGGTCTAGTGTGGAACATTGCATATATTAGACTTCCAAAAGCATTGGCGTATAGAATATGGGACATGTTTTTACCTCTTCGTATGCCTTGGGACACGAATATGCAAATAAATTTGCAACTACATGAATAGGGACCTTTATTGGTTGACATTTATGCGTATTAAGCCTCTACAATATTGTCTCAACATATTTCATTTTAGTTCAACTAGAGTGTCATATTTGTCCAATCTCTTTTAATTCCATGCCCAAAATTTCTTGCACAAAGATATTTCATATCAAATTTAGAAGACTACTAAGCATTCACATCCTCAAATATTTCCTTGTTGTTTCCAATCAAAAACATATCATCAAAATAAAATACCATATAAATAAAATGATCATTAACATCCTTGGAATACACACAATAATTAACTTTTTATCTTGAGAAACCATGTCCCAATAGATAAGTATTAATTTTTTGATACCACACATTCAAAAATTATTTTAATCTATATAGGAACTTCTTTGAATTGCAAACCAACTCCTACTTTCCCTTCACTAAAAAACCTCTTGGTTGTTTTACGTAGATTTTTTATTTAATATCGCCATGTAGGAATGTTGTCTTCACATCTATCTACTCTACTCCAAGAATATAAAGAACAATGATAAATAAAAGAAATCCAATAGAAGTTATTTTTTCCACTGGTGAAAAAAATCTCACCAAAATTATTTCCCCCAACCTGGGAATATCCCTTTGCTACTAAGAGATTTTTGTACTTCTCCACCTGACCTTCTACATTCAACTTCTTTTGAACCACCCATTTGCTACCAATATTTTTTCTTCCACCTAATAATTGAAGTAGGTCTCGAGTCTCATTTTTATCCAAGGCATTCATTTCTTCAATCATGGCTTTCTTCTAGAGTTTATTGTCCCTTGAAATGATTGCCTCCCTAATATTTATAGGATTGCCATTATTAATAAATAAAATAAAGTTAGAAGTAGGGTATAACTTTCAAGTTTTCTTCTATCATGAACCAATCTCCTCAAGAGTAGAGTTTGGAATTATTTCTCTTCTCCTTCATATTTTTTTATTTATTCAATTTTTTCACCCTCCAACTTAAACTCTATTGTCTCTAGTTATTCTTCCCTCGGTTGGATTTCTTGCTTCAGAGTAGCTTTAACCTCCAATACTACATCCCAAGTCTTCCTTGTTATTGGGTATTGAAGTTTATAACTTTGTATACTTCCTTTATAACCATTAAATATACAAGTTTTAGCTTTGTTATCCAACTTACTCTTCTTATCCTTTGGAACATGCACATAAGCATCACAACCAAAATCTTTGAGATGTTTAAGAGAGGGTTTTTACTAATTCATACCTCAAATGAAGTTTTATCTATTGGTGTTGATGTAGGTGACCAATTTAAAAATTAAAATGTAGTACCCATTACCTCTGCTTAGAATCCTTGTGATAACTCTACAACATTGAGCTACTTCTTTCCTTTTCCATTAGCATCTTGTTCATTCTTTCTAGAACTCCATTTTGTCAGGTATGTATGGTGTAGTCTTTGGCTTGTTATTTCACACTTTTTATGGAACCTCTCAAACTTATTTTTGCAAATTCTCCACCATATTCTATACTCAACATCTTTATTTTATTCCATGTCTATTTCTCCATAAGAACATTCAAATCTTTAAATTTACCAAAAATCTCATATTTATTTTATTAGAAATAGATCCATGTGTTCGTTGATAAAACATATATGAATGAAACATAGTACATGGATTTACTTAGCGTTGGAACAAGAATAAGTCCAAGAACATCACTATGTATATACTCCTAGACTCATTTTGTTCTTGTAGCACTAGATGAGATTCTCACTCAATTTTTTTCACCATATATACAATACTCACAATCTAATGAGAAATTAAACATGCCTTCAACGATACCTTTACCATGTGATGCTCAAAGGCCCTTCTCTCTTATATGTCCTAGTTTTTTGTTTTATAGAATGTCTTCTCTTCAAGAATATTCAGGTTCTTGTCTTTTTCATTGTTATCCTCATGAATAACACAAATATTACATCCATCCTTAAAATTCCTTCCTAACATCTTGTATACAGTTCCAATTTGAACTCCCCTCATCAACACCATTGCTCCTCAAACCATGTTGCATGTGTCCTTTTCAAATACAACATGCACACTTGCATCACTCATATTACTTACATATCTGGGGTTTCTAGCCAAATTTTCAATGTGAAAAACCCCAATGTGAGTTATAATCCTTCCATATTTAAGAAATAAATTGACCCCTCCACATTCAATGCTTTTAGTTCTTGAACCATCTCCTAGGAAAACATTGCCTCCATTTTTCTTTTCACATTCATAAAAACTCCAAGAGTGATCCGAATTGGATCCATGAAAAATTATCAAAATGCTATGACTGTATCAAATCAGAACAGACTTCAAAAACTTGTGAAAAAAGAGATATCAGGAAGGATCTCTAAACAGTGGCAGTTTGTAGCTAGCAAGGAACGACGAGGACCTCGGTCAAAGCACGCTGACCGAGGCCCATTGAGGCCGCACAGGACGCAAACTAGCAATTAGGAAGTTTGGATCGGAAAATGGAGGTCGTTTCTGATGCACATCGCTAGGCAAAACCCCTCAAGAAGGAAAGGCCCCGAGCGCTCGGTCGCAAGGGAAGCCAAGAAACCGTAGGGAAAGCGCTAAAGTGAAAGGCAGATCCTACGCTCCAAAACTGGTGGAATATCGGAGGCACTTTGGGCAGTAAGCGGATTTGGAAAAGAACGGGTGATTCCACACATTGAACGATGCGTGTCCAGCAGATGAGAGAGAAAACCGCCTCTCATCGTGAGCTAACGGTTGAGCAAGTCAACCGCGCGATAAGAGCGAACATCGTAGGATCTAGGGGCTCCAGATCTAACGGCGGAGATTGCTTACTGTGTTTCTCTTACTGTTTTCCATTTTCTAGTGTCTATGTATTTTGCAATCTGATCGATCCATTGCCTAAGATAACATAGACACACACCAACACATGAGTCTGTAATACCTTCATTCATTAATTTAATTAACTGAGATCACTCACGAGTGGTTTCAGATCAAGTGGTATCAGAGCACATGGTCGTTATGGTTAAACAAGCTTGTGTTGGATTTAGCGGTTGAATGCTAACTAGATCAAAGCTCAAATTAGGAGAAGGAGAGTTGGTCGAAACTAATCCTGAAATTGGGAGAGTCTACCCTCGGAAGACAATGTCAAAAGAAGGTTCTGTAGGGCCAGACCCTCAATTCATAGATAGTTTCCTAGCCATAAAGTCCATGGTAGAGGAAACGTATAGGGACTTTCGAAAACATAAGGATGAAGATTCATGAGGCTCCAAACAAGACAAAGGAGAAGATGAGTCTCACTTCCATGACCACTCAAAATGCAAAGGGAAAGAAGAAAGCTTTTTCACACCTCCTAATAGCCTTGAACATAAAAAGAAGGCATCTTTGATTAAGCTAGATGTTAAATTTGATTTACCTATATATGATGGAGAGTTGAATGCAGAAAAGTTGGACAATTGGATCAGACAAATTGATGTTTATTGTAGAGTGCAAAGTATCGATTCAAACAAGAGCAAGATTCAGCTGGCAAGTCTACGCCTTGGAGGCACTGCCTTGGTTTGGTGGGAAGGCAGGACCCAAGATTACATGAAGAGACATGGTAAGACTATCTCTGTCTGGAGTGAATTTGTTTCTGCAATCAAAAAGCAGTTCTATCCATTGGCCTATATGTAGCAAGCCATGATGAGCTGGCAAACTCTTCGATAGTTGAAAGAGCAAACTATACAAGGATACACTTAGGAATTCAGAAAGAGAGCATTGATTCTAGGAATCTCATTAGACTCACCTGAGACTCTGTTTAAGTATATCGGTGGTCTACATAGCTACATGAGGCACACTATCCTCATGTTTAATCCCACTAGTATAGATGAGGTATCTGTACAAGCTACTCATCTAGAAGCCAGAGGAAAAAATGGAAGTCCAGAAGTTGGGGGATCATCCCAACCCATTGCAAGTAAGAATAAGGAGAAAAGAAGCAGAAATGGAAAGCAAGGAAGGCTAACATTGCACAAAAGAGCAAGTCTTCATGCACTCACTGTAAGAAGGATGGGCATGATGATGAGCACTATTGGATTCTGCATCCGGAGCTGAGACCTAAGAAGTTCAAGGGCAAGAAGAAGAAGACTGCTGCAGCTATTCAAAAAGATTTGGGGTCAGACTCAAGAGATGAAACAACTATTGCAGCCACAGGTATAAGAGGTAACAACTCTGAAGTATCTATTAGTAATTCTGCACAATCTATTATTGATGAAGAAAATGAGAGAAAAAGACATGAGCTTTTCCATATTCGAGTTATTTCCAAGCATCAAAATATTGATACTTTGTTTGATAGTGGCTCACAAGTAAATTTAATTTTTGAAGCAATTGTAAAGAAGTTGGGATTAGTAACTACACCTCACAAGAAACCATACCCATTAGGATGGTTGAATGATAAAGCACAACTACAAGTGACTAGACAATGCAAACTCAAGTTTTCTTTTGGGTCAGCATTTGTAGATGAGGTTGAGTTAGACATAATTCCTTTGGATATATGTGGAATTGTTTTAGGATGTCCTTACTTGTATGACAGAAACGTTATTTTCTATAGAGCTGAGAACAAGTATCTACTTGTTAAAGATGGAATCGAATACTTTGTAAGAGCTCAAGCTCAAGAATAATTATACTCTCATAAACTCAGGGCAGATGAAACGAATGATAAATTCATGCAAACAATTCTTACTGATGTTTGTAAAGGAAAAGAAACCTGATAAAACCAATGTATTTGAGGGCTGTAATGCTAAACGGAAAGCTGATTGAGAAAAGGTTGTTTCAGAGTATGATATCTTGTTTCAAGAACCTAAAGGTCTGCCACCCAAAAAGGAAATAGTGCATGGTATTATTTTGCAGCAAGATGCTCCATTGCTTAACATTGGAATGTACAGGTTGTCTGCTTTAGAGAATGCTGAAATCAAGAAGCAGGTGTAGGAGTTGCTCGAGAAAGGGTTCATCAGACCTATCACATCATCATGTGGGTCACCAATCGTTTTGGTGAGAAAGAAAGATGGATCGTGGAGAATGTGCATTGATTACCAAGCACTGAATAAGATAACAATCAAAAACCGTTATCCCCTTCCTCGCATAGATGATCTTTTAGATCAATTGAAAGAAGCTGTTTATTTTTCCAAGCTAGACTTCCATAGTGGGTACCATCAGGTCAGAGTTGCAGAACAAGATGCATGGAAGACTGCTTTCAAAACAAAGCAGGGATTGTATGAGTGGCTGGTTATGCCTTTTGGCTTAACTAATGCTCCTGCTACTTTCATGAGATTAATGAATGATGTACTCAGACCTTTTCTTGATGATTTTGTTATTGTGTATCTGGATGACATTATGATATTTAGCAAAACATGGGAAGAACACTTAAAGCATGTTAAGTAGACACTAGATGTTTTGAAAAGAGAAAAACTTTATGTTAAACTCTCAAAATGTGAATTTGGCAAAACATCTTTGAATTATTTGGGACATATAGTAGGGGGTGGTGAATTGAAGATAGATCCCTCTAAAGTGGCAGTCATTGTGAACTAGCCTAAACCCAAATCTGCTACAGAAGTTAGAAGCTTCTTAGGGGTAGCACAATATTGGAGAAAGTTCATTTCTAAGTTTTCCTTAATTGCAGCTCCCTTACATGCTTTAACATGATTGAACAAGTTGTTTCATTGGGGAGGAAAACAGCAGAAAGCCTTCGACACCTTGAAAGAAAATATTAGTACAACACCTGTACTAGCACTGCCTGATCTTCAAAGACCATTTGAGATCCAAACAGATGCCAGTGACTATGCCATGGGAGCAGTGTTGACACGGCACGATAAACCCATATGTTATCATTTTGAGACATTTAATTATGCAATAATTAACTATCCTACATATGACAAAGAATTGTATGCATTAGTACAGAGTGTGAAAAAGTGGAAACATTACTTAATGGGCAAAGAGATAGTAATACATACTAATCATCAGCCACTTCAATATCTACACTCCCAAACTAAGTTGCAACAATCAAGACATTATAGATGGATGGGGTTTCTACAACAGTTTTATTTAGTCATCAGATATAAAAAGGGCATACACAATAAAGTTGCAGATATGTTATCTAAACCCATTAGAAATGCATCTACTATACTTAAGCATAATTATGTGTTACATGAGAGCTACATTGAACAATATGCTCAAGAAATAGATTTCAAAGATGTATATGCAACTTTAAGTCAAGGCAAACGAGTAGAATAATTGGATTATCGTGTAAAGGACTGACTCTTATATCGTTGTGGGAAGTTATGCATTCCACAAACTAAAAGAGTAAAGATAATTCGAGAAGCACACACTTCTCTAATATCAGGTCACTTTGGGGTAAGTAAAACAGTTGCACAACTGCAAAGATTTTTTTATTGACCAAAAATGAACAAGACAGTTTCTAGATATGTAAGAGGGTGTACTATGTGTGCTAAAAGCAAGCCCAGTAACAGAAAACTAGGCTTATACACTCCATTACCAATACCTTCTCATCCTTGGGAAAGTGTTTCCATGGATTTTGTTGGAGGACTACCTAAATCTAGGAAAGGTCGTGATTATTTGTATGTTGTTGTGGATAGGTTCAACAAAATGTGTATTTTGATACCTTGTAGTAAACAGATTACAGTTGAACAAACTGCAAAACTATTCTTTCAACATGTATGGGTTCAGTTTGGATTACCCACTTCCATTCTATCTGATCGAGACACCCGATTTGTGGGGAAGTTTTGGTCAAGTCTGTGGGAACTGATGGACACCAAACTGAAGAAGAGCACAGCTTTCCATCCACAAACCGATGGCCAGACAGAAGTGGTAAACAGGACAATAATCCAGTTACTCAGGGGATATTGCAGCAAGCATCCTAAGCTTTGGGATGAACATTTGTGTTATGTGCAACATGCTTACAATAGAGCCAAACATTATTCTACACAGAGATCTCCTTTTGAGACCTGTTTTGGTTTCACACCAAGGTCTCCTTTGGATTTTGTCTTTGGTAAAGACACTACAGTTGAGGGACACAGTGATGTGGACAGGGCAACTAGGTTCATTGAGCAAATCCAAGAGATCCACCAGGCAGTACAGGAACAGCTAGAAAAGAGCCAAGCCAAATACAAGGCAAGGCATGACAAGCATCGGATGGAGCATAGTTTCCAAGTTGGTGACCAAGTCTGGTTGTACATTAGCAAGGACAAGATGCAAGGTGAAGGTAAAAAGCTAAAGCCTATCAAGTATGGACTTTTCAGGATACTTGAGAAAATTGGTGAGAATACTTTTCGCCTTGATCTACCAGCTTACATGCACATCTACTCAATCGTGAATGCAGATTGCTTGAGATTGTTTGAACCTTAACTAATTGAGGATCCCGAAGAGCAGAGTCAATTGCCTTCTATTTGTTAGAGCCTAGATTTGCCTCAGGCTGAAAAGACAAGGTTCTAGGTCCACATCAAACCACGCTCAGCCTCGTAGCTAGCCCTACGAGGACATGAGAGGGCTCTCTCCGGGTCGATCTCTGCAAAAGATAATCGATGGGGCTCAAGATGACTATAATAAAAGCTAATCTTAGGCTAGGTATTAAGTACAAGGGTTTCTTGTGATTTTTTGGGAGTTTTGTGTTGGAAACAGGGAAAGGCAAATTGGGCTCAGGGATGAGGCACAGTTTCTGCAAAGTTCTGATTGGGGCAAGGAAGGCAATCGTTTTGATGCTTTTAAATTGAGTGAATGAATAGATCGAACTGGTGAGGAGCTAAGGAGAGCAAGAGAGTCTCAAGAATTCTCCTTAAACAGATGAAAACATGGAAATTTAAACAAATTCAAAGGCAGAGCATAACAGTTAATAGATTCCACCTTAATCACTCATTTGTTCAAATTCAGAAGAAAAGAGAGGAAAATGATACACATAACACTAATGAAATTACAATTACTTAGAGAAGCACACCATCAAAACATAAAACCACATGGATCCCAAACAGTGCTGCAAAACCCTGGTCTTTCCTTAGCCAAAAATGCAGAGATAGAATGTACAATGATATCCCAAAGCAATCCCAAGTGTCCAACCCTAAAAATGACTTAGAAATTACATAATATAGGCAAGCCAAACCTATTCCCTTTCTTCTAGGGGTCGAGCTCGTCATTCTAGGAGCTGTTTCAACCAATTCTAAACAAAGCACTAAAATCTAGGCAGTCAAAACAACTTGCCTCTATAAGGTAGGAAACTGATTCATTCATCAAATTTTCACTTTTTAGTGAATGAATCCTCTAAAACAAGTAAATAAGTGCCAAAATTACATCATGTTCATCAAATTACATCAAGATAGATCAAAAATTACATGACAAAGCAAAACTAGTCAAACTGGCCGAATTTTTGAGCTGGAAGGTGAAAAATTGAGCAAAAATCCTCTGTGCGTCGCGCCAATTTCTCTGTGCATTGCGCCACTTTGGGGCTGCGTTTGAGGCACTTCCTGATGTCCAAATTGAGCCCAAGTGTGCTTGTTGGAAAGCCCTACCTGTCTATTTTCCAACCCAAGTGGAATTTCTTAATTTGGGTGTCATTTGCCCCTCCAAAACTTCAATCTCCCAAGACTGCTTCCTGTGTGTCAAAATAGGGGCAGAGAGGTCATTTTTTGAGTGTTTTTGACCTCCTGAGGACTCAAAACTTGCCCAAACTTCTTGGCCATGCACCAGCAGTCATGATTTTTCATGCAAAATACAAAAATATAAACTTTTTTCCATTTGGGGCTTCCTATCAAAAGCGTGCGCCATGTGGCGCGGCGCACAGGGAGAAAAACCTTGTTTTTTAGTGCAAAAAATTTCAAAATGTCAAAAATTGCTCCAAATTTCTTGAAATTTGGGCTGGAGCTTCTTCATCAAGGGAAATGGTGGGCCAAGGATGCCTCAGCCAATATCTGGAGTCGATCATGCTCTTTTTGCCTCTTTTGTCTTTATCCTGGACCTGTGGCGTTGATGTGTCAAACTGTGTTGGACTGTCTTAATGATTGTGCAACCTCTGCCACCAAGGAAAAATAGTGAAATAAGGAAGGGGAGGGAAAAGTAGTGAGGGATTAGGGACTATTGGGACTATAGGAATTAGGGAAATGTAGGAGGGTTTTGAGGGATTTGATGAATAGGGTTAGGAATTGTTGTGTAGGGTATGAGGTGTGGGGTTTGAGAATTTGGGAAAGGGAATATAGGAGAAGGAATTGATGAACTTAGGGAGATAGGGGAACTTAGGGAATGATGAAATAAAAAGAAAAATGTGATGAGGGAGTGAATTTGGTGACAAAACAGTGATTTGAAATCCTAGCAACAAGTTTCCTTGAGGTATTTTAAAAGATAGGGTTTGATGTTTTTGTTTTAACCATTACCATCCATCAACCACCCTACCCTAGCAAAAACTTGGATGAAACACACAAATGGAGGCTCTACCTACTTGTGGAAAGAATAATTTGCAATTTGGAGGAAGATTTCAATGAATTTCAGGCCTTTTAGCCCAGTGCGCCGCACCAATGTAAATTTACACTGGAAATTTTCTCCCAATGCGCCACGCCTTCCCAGTGTGTTGCGCCTTTTTCCAGGTGACTTTTGGAGGCCTTACTTGTGTCAAAATTGGGTGTAGGATAGCTCGTTGGAAATTTCATTGAGTCTACTTTCCAACCCAACTGGAATTTTTCAATTTGGAGTTCATTTTCCCTGTCAAAAAACAAATCTCCCAAGACTGGTCAAAATATGCCAAATGAGGCTGCCTCAAGGCAGAGTGCTGTTGCAGTCAACTTTGGAATGTCTTCCTCAACTCCAAATTGAGCTCATGATAGCTCATTGGAAATATCTTTGTGTCTAGTTATCATTTGACTCATCAATCAAGTCATTTTGCCAACCAAGCTAGGATAAAACGTGATTTTCCCAAGGTCACTTCAGAGGTGCAACAATTCTCCCAAGGCAATTGTATTTTTGACATTTCTCTAAAACCATGACACCTATGTAAAAAGTGAAGGAGGTTTTTCTTCCTTGGCCTATTTTGGACAAAAAATTCTCTCATTGTTCCCAAATTCATCTTTGATTACTCAGAAACATCATTTGAGTAAAACCTACCCCGATGTGTGGAACAAGGGATTTGTTGAAATGAAGCGAAATGAAGGGGATAGGGAGATTCTAAATTCTTGAGGAAATTTTGAGAAGTAGGGAGGGATGTTAGGAAGTAGGGGAAAGTGGAATCTCAGAAATTGAGGGAGGGGAAGGGGTCCAAAAGGGCAAAACACAGGCCTAGCCTAGAAAATAGGGTTTGTAGCAAGAAACTAGGGTTTGTGCGAAAATGAGGAATTCGGGGGATCTTAGTGATGGGAAATGTTTAATAAGGTACATTAAGGATAGGGGAAGGTGGATGAACATCAGGATACAAGTTTTTCTGATGATATGACCGTCCAAGAGAAATTACCTCCAAAACCCTAGGAGAAGGAAATGGACCTTACCCAGGCACAACTGAAGCATGAAAAAGGTGCAAAATGACCCATTGTAACTTGAAATGATGATGAAAACCCTCTGAATGATGGTACACTCAGTTGAATTGTGACATGGACCGACATTTGAACAAATTTTACAGGAGTAAAAGCAAACCCTAGACCTAATACCTAGTGACCAAATTTTGCTTGAAGACTCACTGAAATGACAAAATTTGACCTTGACACCTTAAAATCATTTTGTAAGAGCATGTTTGATCACTGGAGGAAGGCTGGAAAGACTGACACTAACACTATTGATGACCTTCTACCTGAATTTCTTAATGAATTGCAGGAGGACACAGCTCTGGACAGGAAGGTGAGGACAACGCGTAGGAGAGATGTTGAGTACCTCAGAATTGGGCTCAAGGGTTCAAAGCCGAGTAGTGCAAAGTGGATAGAGATATGACAAGTGAGACAATTGTACCCTCACTTAGTTGATTCTTGAAAACCAACTTTTGGTGGTCCAAAAGCTTTTTCAGTGGGAAGGTTGTGATCTGAATTGGATCCATGAAAAATTATCAAAATGCTATGACTGTATCAAATCAGGATAGACTTCAAAAACTTGTGAACAAAGAGCTATCAGGAAGGACCTCTGAACAGTGGCAGTTTGTAGCCAGCAAGGAACGACGAGGGCCTCGATCAAAGAATGCTGATCGAGGCCCATGGAGACCACACAGGATGCAAATTGGCAGTTAGGAAGTATGGATCGGAAAACACAGGTCGTTTCTGATGTAATCGCACATCACTGGGCAAAACCCCTCAAGAAGGAAAGGCCTCGAGCGCTCGGTCGCATGGGAAGCCGAGGAACCGTAGGGAAAGCGCTAAAGCGAAAGGTGGGTCCCATGCTCCGAAACTGGCAGAATATCAGAGGCACTTTTGGCGGTAAGCAGATTTGGCAGAGAATGAGCGATTCCACACATTGCACGATGCGTGTCCAGCGGATGAGAGAGAAAACCGCCTCTCATCGCGGGCTAACAGTCGAGCAAGTCAACTGCGTGATAAGAGCGAACACCATAGGATCTGGGGGCTCCATATCTAATGGTGGATATTGCACCCGATGTATGACTAGATCTGGAGGGAGAATTAAGCTGCGACATATAAAATTATGAAGTCTGATTTGACTGCTGAGTTGGTGGATGAATCATTACACAGCGTAACCGAAATACCGAACTGTTTGAGGAAGAGCTGGCGCAGTTCGTGAGAGGACAAGTGGCCACTTCCTTGTGAGACATTACACAATGGCAATGACGTAGAGGCAAGGAACTCCAAGCGAACAGCAGCAAGCGATCCAAAGGGGTGGAAGAGGAAGTGAACTGTCATGAGACAAATTGGCTTTAAGCCATGAACAGACCAAAAACAGAACAAGAGAGGGGAACAATGAAAAGGAAGAAGGAGACAGTGAAACAAGAAGCAGAAAACAAACAGTCGAGCTGACCTGCAAAGTTAAGGCAGCATCAAGCAGATAGAACCAGGCTTGAGAGGTTCAAGCAATCCTTGTGAGGATATCTGTTGGGAACCAAGTACCAGATTGGACTCATCCCATTAAGACCAGTGAGGTTAAGACTTGGTAAGGAAGAGTCTATGCACTCTAGTGGCTTGGGTAATCAAAGAACCACCCTACTAAGCATTATCTGTTTCAGAAGACTCAAATTGAGCTCCTCACTGTAAAAACTTTGCTTTAAATACACAATAAAAAGAAGGCCACCACTGAAAGCTGGACCGGAGATGTAGCCCAGGAGGATTGGGTGAACTCCTTATTAATTTGTTGTGTTCTTGTATTTGCTTACTGTGTTTCTCTTACTGTTTTCCATTTTCCAGTGTCTGTGTATTTTGCAATCTAATCGATCTGTTGCCTAAGATAACATAGACACACACCAACACATGAGTCTGTAATACCTTCATTCATTAATTTAATTAACTGAGATCACTCATGAGTGATTTTCAGATCAAAGAGTCATATGAAATGAAGCACCTGTGTCAATTAACGATGCATCACTATCTACATGTGCACCTATAGATTTCAAATAAACATCACCTCCTTCTTCCATGGATATTTTCATTTATCTGGAAGGAGAATCATCATATCTCTTACCTTTATCAAAAAAATTTGGACCCGCAATATTTCTTATAATTCCAACTTTATTGTATTTCCAACATTTCCTTAAAATTTTCCTAGAGATTTAGATCTACCTCTAGAATTATATATACCCCACAAAGACTTATTTGTCCTCTCTTGGGACCCACCTCTTTCAATAAAACACTCTTGGCCACACCCTCCAATGACTTTCTCCTCATTCCTCTAATAACAAGGATGCAACTACATCCCCAAACTTTAATGTGGATTGACTAGTATTATCAATTTCTACAACTACATCATCCTAACAGTTTGGCATAGAACATAAGAAGGTAATGCACTTATATTATTTTTCCATCTTGATATGAATAGAGATAAGTTGGCTCACCATAGTATTGAAGGAATTTAGGTGCTCTGTCATACAGTCACCATCTTCCATCCTAAGAATGTACAACTTCTTTTGAAGAAACAACTTCTTTGCTAAGGACTTTGACTAATATGAATTCCTTAATGTTTCTCGCGACTTATTTGCAGTGTCTTCTATGGAGAAATTCAATAAAACTAAATATAATCTTGGAAATGTATAGAACTAGAAGTCTAATAGTTCTAAAATACCATGTATATGTAGGTATAGGTTGACCCGGGACTATATTTTGAACATTTATAGCTTTTGAAAATACAAAAAAATATAAATATAGCAAGGCACATGAACAACTACTATTTATTATTAAGCATGTGTTATCAAATGCAAAGCAACACAAATATCCTTCTAAACATTTATTCAAAAATCTTAGTTTTCCCATTGGATTGAATATGGTAAGATGAATTGTCAGCCTATTGAGTACCTAAACAAGAAAATAATTTATTCCAAAATTTCTAGTGAAAATTGGATCTTTGTCACTTACAATAATCTTCAAGATTCCATGTAGATTTTGGAATATTTCCATGAATGTTTTTTCCATTGTACTTGTTTTAAAAGGAGAAATAAAAAACCACGTCATACGTTTTCATTCGATCTACCACTACCATAATGAAATTATTTCCCTCATATTTGGGTAGACCTGTAATAAAAGCCATTGAAACTTCTTTCCAATGATGGCTTGGTATGGCCATTGGTTATAGGATTCCTGAGATCATGATTGTCTCTCCCTTATTCTATTGGCATACCACACATTCAACTACAAACTTTTTCACATCTTATTTAATACCTTCTCCCCCCAAAAAAAAATATTGATCCTATGGTATGTTTTCAAGAACTTTGAATTTTCTCCTACATGAGAAGTGTGTAATTTCAAAATTACCTTCTATTTGAGTTGAGAATTCTTACATAAGTATAGGAATATTGATACCACAACAAATCATTCTTCCACAAAAAAAAAAATTCACTGCATCAAGTTCCTCTTGTAGTTGTTGAATGATCTTGCATACCTTATTATCTTGCTTCTTACACCTAGTCAAATTGTGGAATGGAAATAGTGCGTAGTAAACCCTCTATTCTTCCTCTTTCCTTGAGAATACATGTGCCACAATATTTGTTTTCCCTCTTTATAGATAATTTCAAATTCATAACCTAGCATCCTTTGTAACTCATTTTTTCTACTCTTCTGAAGATAGTATGTGTTCCAAGAATTACTTCAAGTTATCATGATTTATTTTTACTTTGATATATATCCCTATTAGGTATGGATGTCATTTCTCGACTTCATGAAGTATGGACAATATTTATTTTTCAAATATGAGTCTAAGTAACTTATTTCCTTTAAGTTTTCCACTTTCAAAGGCAAGGGGACTTTCTTCTTAAATCAAACCTACACCAATGCCATGGCCTGAAGCATAACAAACTGCAATGAAGGATTTTTTGAAGTTAGGTGTGGTTGGGATAGGAGATGTACACATAGCCTCTTTAAATTTCTCAAAAGTTTTGGTTTCTTATTTAGTCCAATAAAATGATTCCTTCCTCAATAATAAAATCCATTGAAACCTATTTCATAGCATGAGATCCCCCTTAATCAACTTGTTTCATAGCACCAATGTCATTCCCTCGTAAATTTGATTTTGTTAGGGTACACTTTGAAACCTTTATGAGATACAATATGACTAAAAAGGGTCCATCAAAAGTATGCAACATGGGCACTCCTTGGATAAGGAATTAAATTTTACATCCAAGAATTGCTCCCTCTTGAAATTTGAGCAAAACCATAGGGAGGTAAGTTGAAAATACGAGTTGAAAAATAAATTTTTGCTTTTTTTCCTCTAAAGTTTGATGATGTAATCTAATATTATTTTATTATTTCCACTATTATTTTATAATATTCCTTAGGAGGTCCATTTCAGACCTCAAAAATTATCTAATGGTTTAAAAATTGAACTCATTAAGCTTTTTAATGTTGAAGGTGCATTAGTAAGTCCAAATGGCATAACCAAAAACTCATAACGACCTTTCATGTGTTCTAAATGATATTTTGGGAATGTATTATTTCCTCATTCTAATTTGAAGATATCCTAAATGGATATCCAACTTAGTAAAGAAAATTTCCCCATTCATTTCATCTAATAATTCATCAGTGATGGGGATGGGAAGCGTATCTTTGATTGTCAATTTGTTGAGTTGTCTGTAATCGGGATACATATGCCATCAACCATCCTTTTCTATAACCGTCACCATTGTTAAAGAAAAAATACTTTTACTCGGATAAATGATCTCAACCTTTAATATTTTGTTGAGCCATATGCTCAACTTCACTTTTATGTGTATATACCTATAAGACATAGTGTAGGTGGTACACTTCTAGATTGCAAATGAGTAGCATGGTCATCATGATCTAGAGCAAGTGGAAGACCCTTGGGAATCTACCCAAATTCCTTGGAATGATTGTTGATAACTTTTTAGAGATCCAATGGAGTTGAGGATATAGATATTTAAACATCTAACCAACATAATTGTGCAATTACAACATGGTTTCCCATTTTTAGTTATTTTTTTCATGCTATTAGATATTATCACTTTAGAGGGTTTCCCTTGGATACCTTTATGCTCAATTTCCTTCCCTTCTAAGATATATATCATGAAAAGATCTTGAAAATTAAGGATCATTATTCCCAATTATTGTAACCATTGGACCCCTAATGCAACATCAACACCACCCATTTGTATTACAATCACAGGCCTATCTAATAAATACCCCCCCATATTCAGCTTAATATTATGGCAATTCCTGAACAATTTATGGTATCTCCATTTGTTATCATTATTAAAATTTTGGTGCTAGATATATAAAGAAAATGAGAAGGTTTTCCACTTTGTAATTGATGAAGTTACGATACTACTTGAATTTTTGAATGTGCTCTGTAACTAGACCCTTTTTTTTTCAAGATTTACCAATCGACTAAATAATGCATTTCTCTTAATACCCCCATAATTTCTATCAATTACTCCATACAAATGGACTAAGATTCAATAGAAATATTTCCCCTTTTGCAAAGCCATTGATACCATACAAATTGATATTGTTCTAAAAACATGCATGCAATACCTACCTTCTATAAGGCCATCACTTGGTATAGATCAAAGTATTACTCCATATGGATTATTCATGTTATAATATTGTTACCATCAAACTTCCTCACATTGATCTTCAAAATGAAGTAGGTTTTTGTTTCCCATTGAATCTTTGATGACATGGATGTTGAGGTGATGAAAAATCATGACCTGGGGACTCAATATTTATTTCTTCCACATTTTCATGATTTCCTTGTGTCTTGACGTCTCCTTTAGGAAGTTTTAGGATCATTACCATCAAACTTCCTCATATTGATCTTCAAAATAAAGATCTTGAGGTGATGAAAAATCATGATTTTGGGACTCAATCTTTATTTCCTCCACATTTTCATAATTTCATTATGTCTTGATATATCCTTTCAGGTGTTTCTCCTCTTAGGTATGTAATAGGAGGGTAGACATGGAATTTTTAAAATATTCCATATTCTTTTCCATCTTATTTTCCATCTCATTCAAAAAAAAAATTCCTGATTTCTTTTCCACCTTTTCAATACAGTGAGAAATTTCTTCTCTCTGTTCTTGAGTCATAGTAGAGTTCTCTATTGGTTTAGATGGTGAAGTATATTTTGAAGAAACTTTATGATCCATGTGATTAAAATAATAATTTTCCTATGTTTCCACTTTATCACAAATTTTGAATCACCAGAAATAGATCTTCCAATCAAAAGGTAAGTCACTTGCAAGTTGTGTACCTTTAAAACCTTAATTTTGAGGTTATCAAGCTAACTAGCCTTTGTCTTGATATATCTATAATATTTGAGCCCTTATGAGTCTAAAATTTCTACCTATAGTACTCTGATATGCCTTATCTATAGTTCCATCAATTTGACCAAAATTTGATGTGCCAAGTGAAAGTTATGGTAACTTTCTCAAAACCTATTGATTTTTTACTTCTTCCCAAGAGAAAAATTGTAAATTGTGCCACATCTCCAATTTTTCAAATATGATTATGAAATCATTACTTGAGGTAATTTTATATCTATCTTTCGATATATGGCAAAAAAATTGTTTGAAGTGTCCCTATAAAAATTATAGCAGAAATTCCAATATCACTCTTTTGAAACAGATTTCAATACCATTCATAAACTCTAACTTTTGCAGGGGATATCTATGAAAATATATCAAACTAGAATCTAAAATTTTGATCATATGTGCTTATTATTATAGAAATCACACTTATACTTCACTTACTATATTTACATTGAAATTAATGATATGCTTATTTATTTTGGTCAACATCTCAATTTTAATACTAATCATATGTGTCGAAATGAGCTCAACTAGTTAGAGGTAAGTATAATTACGTCATAGGGAATTTCTACCCTTCTAAATCATATTTTTTTTAGGTCATCTAAATCACACACATCCATCCAAATCCATTGGATGACCATGGATTCCATTAAAGTTATCCATATATTTAATAAGTCGCTCATGTCACTTTCCCTTCTTCAATGCACGTCTCTTGTACTCACCCTAGTTCAGTGAGCCTAAATTACCACCTCTCCTTCACCTATTATTTAGGTTATCTTGTGTGAAAATAATAAAAAGGTTGTTATTTTACATAAAATCCCAATGGGTTTTCAATATTAGTTAAATATTCAGTATTTCTAGTGATAGGTCTCTATGTTTTTGTCCCTTTATTATTTGTTTGGAAAAGTTATAACTGATTTCCATTGTTTCATCTCTAGATCATATTTGAAAATGCTTTCAAATACTGTACTTTCCTTTTAGGAATCATTTTGAGGTGGATGTTTGATCATTTTTGTGATCAACAATCCCAATGCTTAAATTCCCTCAACTCCACTATTCACATTGATTGAGCAGTTTTGGGGGCTTTTGGGGCGAGGGGGGAATATTATTTTCCCATAAAACAATTTGCAATAGTTTTCTTCATGTGTATTTCGAATCAAAGTTTATCACATTGAATTTATAATAATTGAAGATCTTGAAGCTTAGTTGTTAATTTCAATGGGGTTCTAAGCCAATGTTAGACAGATTTGAAAATGTTTCTTTAGTATAAACATAAAGTGAGAGCCTTCCCAATACATTCAGTGTAAATAGATAGGCCTATGTATCATTTTAATAGAAATCCATGCTAGAATTATTATATGTATTAATGATTCTAATATCTTTTGGCCTTGGTCATGCCTCAACCTAGTTCATTATACCCACCATAGTCTTTAATTATCATAATTATTGAATTAGTTTTGAGTTTTTGAATATTTACAAAGAAAATAATTAGGGTTTCCTTGAAAAGAAAATGTTATGGTTTATATCCACCAACCTTTTGTTTCAATATGGTTAGGGTTCACTTCACAACATGCTTATTTTGAATGGTGTACACAATATTTCTATAATATCTAGATTTTCCTAATTGTGCCTTTTTGTTGTTCGAAATATTAATAGAAAGGTTCTTAAAGATAAACATAAACACTAAGAGTATATAGGTCACATAAGAAAACCTTATCATTAGAGTAACTTTGTGTGTATTTTTCTTCAAATAAATACACATATATAATGTATGTAATTGTCACAATCCAACCTTACAGTTTCCTATACAAACCCAATACATGTACACAATCTTCATAATTAAAAATATTCCTTACTTGCATGAGCTTCTACCATGTATTCAACTTATATAATTGAGATTACCACTATAGGCTATCTCTTTCTCATAATATTTATTGCTCCTCTAAATAGATTAAACACATGCCCACTTGTAGATATTCCATGATCTAGATCTCCATCCTAGTTAGCATAAAACAATTCATGTATGTTTAACATTGTCCAATCCTATTCTTCCTTAGCAGCACATTGCATAACCAATAGTGCCACACAAATACCTAAAAACCCTCCTTATTTCTACCCAATTCTCCTTCCATTTTTTTGACATGTACCTGCACAAAAACTCGCACTGCATGTGTAATGTCTAGTCTAGTACAAACCATGGCATACACCAAACTACTAACCACAATAGCAGATGGAACATAGGACACGTTCTCTTCTTCTTATGTCTCAAGGCACTGATCTACAAATAACTTTACACCTTCATAAATAAGGACCTTTACTAATTTTCATTCCTGCATATTAAACCCCCAAAATATTTTCTCGACATATATCCTCTGATTTAACTAGAGCTTCCCATTCCTCTGATATCTTATAGTTTTTATGCACAAAATTATATTTGTAGTACCAAAATGCTTCATGTCATATTTAGAGGAAAATCGTTTTTTCACTTAATGTTTTCCAAGTTATTTCCAATCATTAAAATATCATTTGCATACAAGACCAAATAAATAAAATGATCACCTATGAGTATATTTACTACTTGTAAAACCAAGTCCTAATATACAAGTACTAAATTTTTGATACCACGTCCTTGGAGATTGCTTTAACCCATATAGGGACTTTTTCAGCTTGCAAGCTAGCTCTTTCTTTCCTTTCACTATGAAACCCTCTCACTATGTCATGTAGTTTTCTTCTTCTAGGTCTCCATGTGTTTTCTTTACATCCATTTATTCTACTTCAAGATCAAAAGCAACAATAACAAATAAAACAATTCTAATAGAATTTAACTTAGTAGTAGGAAACAAAAAATCACCAAAGTCAATTTCCTCTACCTAGGAACAACGTTTTTCTACTAACCAAGATTTGTATTTCTCCACTTTACCTTCTACATTCAACTTCTTCTTAAGAACTCATTTTCTACCAATGGGATTTCTTCTAGCTAACAACTCAACTAGATCCCAAGCCTCATTCTTGTTCAAGGTTTCCATTTCCTCAACCATGACCTTTTTCTAAATTTTACCATCCTCTGAATTCATTTACTCCCTAATAGTTATAGGATCATCATTAACATTAGGAAAAGAAAAAGTAGAATGAAATTTAGGTGGAGTATACCTTTTATTTGGTTTCCTTATTTCCCAAACCAATTATCTTAATATTGGAGTATGTGTTTCTTCTTCTTCTCCTAAATCATGTTTCTATGGTGGGTAGATTCTTTATCTTGCAACCTCTAGTTCATTTTCCCTTGGGGGGGCTTCCTATTTGAAAATATCCTTGATTTCTCTAAAGACAACATATTGACTAGAAACAACCTTCTTAGTTTGTAGCTTCCAAATCTTATAGCATATTAAACCATCCTTATAACCAATAAATATGCACATTTTAACTTTATTATCCAGCGTAATCCTTTTTTTATTTAGATTTGTACATAAGAATCATAGCCAAAAACTTTAAGATGTTCAAAATATGGTTTATTATTAGTCCATGACTTGTGTAGAGTCTTGTCAAGTAATGCTTAGAAGGATGATCAATTTACTAGGTAACGCACAATACCCATTGCCTCTCCTAGAATTCTTGTCTTAAACTAGCACCACTGAGCACAGTCCTTGATTTTTCCATTAGTGTGATGTTCATCCTTTTTGAAACTCCCTTCTATTGAGGTGTGTATGGTGTAGTCTTTTTCCCATCTATACCACACTGCTTACATAATTCCTTGAAATCATTCCCATTGAATTCCCCATCATTGTTTATCCTCAACACCGGGGTTTTCTTCTATGTCTGATTCTCCACAAGAGCCTTCAATTCTTTACATTTTCCAAATACATCATATTTTTTTCGAAGGAAATAAATCCATATATTCCTCAAGAAATAATCTATAAATGAGACATAGTACATAGTTTTTCTTAGTGATGGAATAGGGACTCTTGTAGAACCTATATATAATCTTACCTAATTATTCTTACCATAAATACAATAGTCACATAAATTAAGATTTATAGTGAAATGAAACACACCTTTGACCATACCTTCACTATGTAGTGCTTGAAGACATTTCTCTCCAATTTTCCCTAGTCTTAGATGCCATAACATCATATTTTATTTAGAGATAATTGAGGTTATTAATTCTTCATCTCCACCCTATGGAACAATGGAATTGTTACAGCCATCACTCACAATGCTTCCTTGATCAGGTGCTCAAAAAATAGCTCAAAATTCAAAGTTTTCGGATTAGTGTGGAACTTGAATGACCACATAGTGCTTGTCATCCTAAATCTGGCGCAACTCATTTAGCACGAAACAGACTCCATATGCTCCCAGAATAATGCTCTGTTTGCTTTCCCAAACAGGCGAATTTTGGCAAAATATGATAGCCCAGTGAACAGTCCATACTTCTAATGTGGCATGGAATGTGTAGGTTGATGTGGTAGGGTTGACCAGTCAACAGGCCTTCGGAGAATCATGTAGTGCCAAGTGGCACAATCTCATTAGGTGCATTTGGCAAAATTTAATTGGTCGGAAGGTGGCCAACCATAGGCTACCACATGGCCTAGTCAAGGGCCACCATGCGGCAGCCCGAGGGCCACCAAAATTTTTGGTTAAGGGTCTAGGCAGTAGTGGCGGGGGTCAAACCGCCGACCACCAAGCGACAAGCCAGAGCTCCTACCAACACACCAACATGATAGTTCTTAACATACAAAGGTTTCGGCATTTATTTAAGTTTGAAGTCCGTGCCATTCTAAGTAAAGGGCCAGCCCTTGGACACACCACCTAGCATGACCACCGACAGAATGAAGTGGGGTCAAGCCATTGGCCTTAGCCATAGGCTCATGGCCCCCATATGGCCCAAAAATTTGGATTTAAGACCTCATAGACAATTTAATGCATCCAATAATTTTGCCTGAAAATCAGCGAAATCGATGCTCTGTTAGCACAATTTGGGGCAAATTTGTAGGATGGTGTTGGATTTTGGGGAAATTGTTGTGCAATTCGCAGAAAGACTTTGGGAAGCGATAAATTCTTAAGTTTTTGACCAAATTAGGAGCCTTAAGAGGCTAGACAAGCATTTTTGGGCATTCTAGAGCCATTGGAACATGTTTCAGAGCTATCTGAGCATTGTAAACTGATGTATTCACACTTTTGAGCATAATAGAGAGGGCCAAGCCATTGGAAGCTGGACCAAGGAGACATAACTAAGACAGGGTGAAATCATTCATCATGTGCTACTGTGATACTATTTTGGTGATGTTCATGTCTGTTATATGTTCTTGTTCAGTCGTTTGTTTATGTTAATTTGTACATAAAAAACACTCAAAAACTCATGTTTAAACTTGCAATTAACCTCATGAATCCTTAAGCACTTTTAACATATTCTGAAAAGGAATTTAGTACAAAAAAACTAATTTTCCCATTCAGATCATTCCTAATATCTTGTACAAAGTTCCAATCCAAACTCCCCTGAGTAATAACATTGCTCCTTGAACCACCCTAAAGGTTTCTTTTCAAACATTGAAGTCACACTTGCATCACTTATCTTTCTTATAGATATTAGGTTTCTAGCCAGCCATGGAATGTGTAAAACATCATAGAATGTTTTAACCCTTCCATCCTTCAACACCAATTTGATTTCTCCTTGTCCTGTAATCTTGGATGTTGAGTCATCTCCAAAGAAAATTTCACCTCCATCATACCTTTCATATTAAAAAATCCATTCCTATGGGGATTCATATAAAAGGAGGCACTTGAATCGATTGACCATATGTCATGATTGGCATGTGTCGAAGAAGCCAAGTACACATCCCATCCTTCCTCTTAGGAGGTCCTCTCTTCTTTAGAGGGACCATCTCATCAAATCCCTTCCCTATCTCAACACTTTTGGATCTATAATTCTTCTTGTAAGGACCTTTTCCACATTTCCAACATCTCTTTATAAATTTTCATGGATATTTAGATCTAGCTCTAGATTTATGTCCCCCACTTGAGGCCTTATTCTTATTTCTATCATGTGAACATCCTCTTACAAATGATGAATATGTACTTTGACTTTCCATGTTTTTTCACCTCATCTCATGTAATAATAGGGATGAGAGCACATCATCAAAACTTAAAGTAATTTCATTAATACCTACCATCGCCCTAGTCTCAGAGATAAGCTACCATCGCCCTAGCTGGTTTATTTCCATTTCTGTTTGTAAGCATATTTCAGTATTTTACAGTAATGAAATGAAGTATTATTTCCACTGCATATCTGTATTTATGGTTATCTCTGTAATTTATTGTACATTCTTGTTTAAATCTGGATCAGTGTTATTAGAGCGGTCTACTTTTTCTTTGTTTTTCTTTGCATGTCCCCAATGAGGTCAGGATATAAGGAGTGAGGGCTTGAACTAGTCGAACCTTTGCAAGACCAGCCTCGAAAATCCCAACGGCCTCCATGGCGGATGAAAAGAAAGACGAGGGGGCAGGAGATCCTATCAAAATATTGGTAGAAGAAGCCCTCAAGTGACAAAGGAACATGATGATGGACAACTTTCCACAGATCCTTCAGCGGCTACACGGAGGCGACGCATTGGCTTCCAACAGCTACTCTAGAAACGCCACACTGTTTAAGGTACAAGTTAATTTTGAAATCCCCATATTCAAGGGTCAGATAGACGCAGATGCCGTAGATAAATGGTTAAATCTGCTAGAGGGTTATTTTGTTGTTCATCATTTTTCCAGTCGAAAAAATATTATTTCGCTCTTCTCAAAGCAAACCCCCACATCAAGGACTGGTGGGAAACCTACTGCGAGCAGAAGGATGAAAGTACAAGCTCACTATTTTTAGCCGCACCTACTTGGAATTCATTCCGGGATGCCATCAAGGAGCAGTACTACCCTGTCAAAAGCTATGAGGAAAAATACATAAAGTGGACTACGCTACGGCAGGGAAGGGACCAAGATGTGCTAGAGTTCACAAACATTTTCATACCCATCGCACGGAGTTGGGTATCAAGGATTCTGAGCTACATTTGGTACTCAAATACCGCAGTTGTCTACACAAGTACATGCAAGAGGAGATGGAGTTCCTAAACATCTCCTCATTCGGCACGGCGTACCGATATGCTGTCAAAATCGAGCAAAAGTTCAGATAGAATAAGCGAGACTTTGGATCTGCGAATCTAAAGACCAAAGGACAAGGCCAAGATGGGGTGACCCAAGACAACCCATCAAAGCTGCAAGAGAAGAACAACACCACAAATTCAAAGAAGGACACAGGAAAGTGGTGTGAGTTCCATAAGAGCCCCACTCACAACACAAGTGAGTGTCAGACCAAGCAGTCATTGGTGGTCGAGCTAAAGGCTTCCGAATCAGATGCATGTTTCAATCCTGAGTCAGAACCCAACAAGGGAAATGGCAAAGGGAAGTAGATCATTGATGCGGAGCCCAGCACCACTATTGCCACTACCAAGATCCAGAAGAATGAGCCCGAAGATCCAGAGGAGGGGGAGCGTATTTTCCACTCACAGATGTGGGTGAAGGGTTCGCCGCTGCAATTCATTGTTGATAGTGGGAGCCAAAAGAACCTCATTTTCAGCAGAGGTCATGAAGTGGTTGGGCCTATCGACTGCACCACACCCGCAGTCGTACAGTATCGGGTGGCTTCACTAAGGACGAGATCTTCGAGTTCGCCAGCAGTGCCGCCTGCCCTACAGCATCAAACCCTTCACAGACGAGGTCTTGTGTGATGTTACACCTTTGGATGTTTGTGATGTATTATTAGGCCAGCCATACTTGTGGAGGCGATATGCTGTGTATGAGTCAAGGCCTCGTGTTGTCATTATTTCTTTGTGTAATTCATTATAAAGAATACCAGAGGTATCCCCACCTACTACCACCTCTTTTATCACTGCTAAGGAAGGCAGCAAACTCATCTCCCAAACTACGAAATTCATTTTTTGTCTGGTTCGATCCCAAAGTAAGGGGAAGATTGTCGCCACATCCATGACCTCCGCGAAGGTTTCCTCCATGCAGCAACAGCAGCAAAGAGATACCCCACAAGGGTACCACACAAGTTTCAAGTGGGTGACAAAGTTTGGTCACATCTACAGAAATAACGCCTTACAAAAGCCCATCAAAAGCTTAGACCACTCTAACATGGTCCTTACAACATTACCAAGGTTATGGGAAACAATGCTTCGGAGCACAACATTCCTCCATTCCTTCGCTTGCACCGAGTGTTCAATGTGGAACACCCTCGACCATGCTTCCCACCATTACTGGACACATCAGAGATTGCAGAACAGCTCACCGAGGACCAAGTTCAACAGATGGAGGAAATCAACGCAATGAGGACCATTTCTTCCTAAGGGGGAAGGAATGATCCAGGTGGATGTTGGTGGCCACCCACCTATCCCACTTGGACCCCCACAACTGCCTCTTTTAGTTTTTCAGTTTCCATAATTGTAGCACAATTTACTATTTTTAGCAGTTTTTCGGGTCCTGAACTTCCGGAGCCATTTTGAGGCCCTAAACGACGTTTTTTGAAAAATCTAGGAGCAACATGGGTCCATGGACTGATGTTTTTCTTCCCAAAGTTGTAGTGCTCGGATAGATCTTTCTAACGAGCTATTGTACGCATCAAATGGAGATTGTATGCCAAAGTTACGACCCTGGGAAGTTGATGTACCAGATTACCCAAACGGGGCCCACAGTTTGGCTTTTCATCTTCTAGGTTAGGTTTTTGGATGTTAAGGGTTTTCCATTGTTTCTCAACAATAAATAGGCCTTCGAACCTCATTGTAACTCAGTTCAGAGGCATGTAGCCGCCACATCTCTTCTCATAAATAAGCTACCATCGCCCTAGCTGGTTTATTTCCATTTCTGTTTGTAAGCATATTTCAGTATTCTACTGTAATGAAATGAAGTATTATTTCTGCTGCATATCTATATTTATGGTTATCTCTGTAATTTATTGCATTCTTGTTTAAATCTGGATCAGTGGTATTTGAGCAATCTGTTTTTTCTCTGTTTTTCTTTGCATGTCCCCAACGAGGTCGGGATATAAGGAGTTAGGGCTTGAACTGGTCGAACCTTTGCAAGACCAGCCTCGCAAATCCCGATGGCCTCCCATGGCGGATGAAAAGAAAGACGAGGGGGCAGGAGATCCTATAAGATCTTGCTTGAAGAAGCCCTCGAGTGACAAAGGAACACGATGATGGACAACTTTGCACAGATCCTTCAGCAACTACCCAGAGGTGACGCATCAGCTTCCAATAGCTACTCTGGAAACGCCAAACCGTTTAAAGTACAAGTTAATTTTGAAATCCCCATATTCGAGGGTCAAATAGACACAGATGCGGTAGATAAATGGTTAAATCTGCTAGAGGGTTATTTTTCTGTTCATGATTTTTCCAATCGGGAAAATATTATTTTCGCTCTTCTTAAAGCAGCCCCCCACGTCAAGGACTGGTGGGAAACCTACTGCGAGCAGAAGGATGAAAGTACAAGCTCACTATTTTCAGCTGCACCCACTTGGAATTCATTCCGGGATGCCATAAGGAGCAGTATGACCCTGTCAAAAGCTATGAGGACAAATACATAAAGTGGACCACGCTACAGCAGGGAAGGGACCAAGATGTGCCAGAGTTCACAAACATTTTTCATACCCTTCGCATAGAGTTGGGTATCAAGGATTCTGAGCTACATTTGGTACTCAAATATCGCAACTATCTACACAAATACATCCAGGAAGAGATGGAGTTCCTGAATATCTCCTCGCTCGGCACGGCATACCGATACGCTGTCAAAATCGAGCAAAAGTTCAAACAAAAGAAGCGAGGCTTCGGATCTGCGAATCTGAATACCAAAGGACAAAGCCAAGGCGGGGTGACCCAAGACAACTCGTCGAAGCTGCAAGAGAAGAACAACACCATGAAGTCAAAGAAGGACACAGGAAAGTGGTGTGAGTTCCATAAGAGCCCCACTCACAACACAAGTGAGTGTCAGACAAAGCAGTCATTGGTGGCCGAGCTAAAGGCTTCCAAATCAGATGCATGTTCTGATCCTGAGTTAGAACCTGACAAGGGGAATGGCAAAGGGAAGCAGATCATTGATGTGGAGCCTAGCGCCACTGTTGCCACCACCAAGATCCAAAAGAATGAGCCCGAATATCCAGAGGAGGGAGAGCGTCTTTTCCACTCACAGATGTGGGTGAAGGGTTCGCCGCTGCAATTCATTGTTCATAGTGGGAGCCAAAAGAACCTCATTTCAGCAGAGGTCATGAAGCGGTTGGGCCTACTGACTACACCACACCCGCAACCGTACAATATCGGGTGGCTTCACTAAGGACGAGATCTCCGAGTTCGCTAGTAGTGACGCCTACCTTACAACATCAAACCCTTCACAGACGAGGTATTGTGTGATGTTACACCTCTAGATGTTTGTGATGTATTATTAGGCCAGCCATACTTGTGGAGGCGACATGCTGTGTATGAGTCAAGGCCTCGTGCTATCATTATTTCTTTGTGTAATTCATTATAAAGAATACCAGAGGTAGCCCCACCTACCGCCACCTCTTTGATCACTGCTAAGAAAGGCAACAAGCTCATCTCCCAGACTAGTAAATTCATTTTCTATCTGGTTCTCTCCCAAAGTAAGGGGAAGATCATCGCCACATCCATGAACTCCGCAAAGGGTTCCTCCATGCAAAAACAACAACAAAGGGGTACGGTCATGACAGAACACAGTAACAACTTCTCCTCACCCACAGGGGTACCACACAAGTTTCAAGTGGGCAACAAAGTTTGGTCACATCTGCAGAAAGAACGCCTTACAAGAGCCCATCAGAAGCTCAGACCACTCCAACATGGTCCTTACAACATTACCAACGTTATGGGAAACAATGCTTTGGAGCACAACATTCCTCCATTCCTTCGCTTGCACCGAGTGTTCAATGTGGAACACCCTCGACCATGCTTCACACCATTACTGGACACATCAGAGATTGCAGAACAGCTCACCAAGGACCAAGTTCAATAGATGGAGGAACTCAATGCAATGAGGACCATTGCTTCCTAAGGGGGGTGGAATGATCCAGGTGGATGTTGGTGGCCACCCACCCATCCCACTTGGACCCCCACAACTGTCTCTTTTAGTTTTTCAATTTCTGTAATTGTAGCACAATTTACTATTTTTAGCAGTTTTTCGGGTCGTGAACTTTCGGAGCCGTTTTGAGGCCCTAAACGACGTTTTTTGGGAAATCTGGGAGCAACATCGGTCTCCATGGATTGTTGTTGCTCTTCCAAAAGTTGTAGTGCTTAGATAGATCTTTCTAACGAGCTATTGTATGTGTCAAACAGAGATTGTATGCCAAAGTTACGACCTCGGGAAGTTGATGTACCAATTTACCCAAACGGGGCCCACAATTTGGCTTTTCACCTTCTAGGGTTAGGTTTTTGGATGTTAAGGGTTTTCCATTGTTTCTCAACAATAAATAGGCCTTCGAGCCTCATTGTAACTTAGTTCAGAGGCATGTAGCCGCCACATCTCTTCTCAGAGATAAGCTACCATCGCCCTAGCTGGTTTATTTCCATTTCTGTTTGTAAGCATATTTCAGTATTTTACAGTAATGAAATGAAGTATTATTTCTGTTGCATATCTGTATTTATGGTTATCTCTGTAATTTATTGCATTCTTGTTTAAATCCGGATCAAACCTTGTCATATCTAGGTAGGATCTTCACTGTAGTTAGAGTAGCCCTTAAACAAATTGATAGAACTTTACATTTTCTTTTCATGCAAATTAAAAGAAAAAACAAACAAACAAAAACACCAAGTTTGTTTCTTTGGACCTTCTCTATCCACTGGGGTTATCAATCAAATTGAACTCATATAACTAGTGAAATCTATCCTTGACTATATATAATTCAACTATTCAGCTCTTAATCATCATATACCACCCTCATCAAATGTTGCTATTTAATAGATGGTTTTTGTGCACATGTCATGCTTTTTTGGTAGTCTTGAACATTTTAAATATTTGATTTATGTGTAGAAATTCTCATTGTAGATTGAACTAATTATGCAATGTACTAAAGAAAAATACTTAATCTACTTCTACAATCAAACTTGCGGAAGCTTAATCGATTTTGAGCAAGATCAAACAGAACACATATAACAGAGAAGAAGATTCAATCACACATGAAACACAGAAGAATACTATGGGGAAAGCCTCAGCTAAAAACCCCGCTATCTGTATTATCATACAAGTGGAAATATCTCAAGATTACACAAAGATTTAGCTTTCAAGCTATCCAGCTCTCAGTACAATCCCTTACTACTTCTCATAGACAAAATAGACAACACATATGCCTTTCCCTCTGTCCTCCAAGCCTCCTATTTCCTTGTGTAGTTTTCCTTGGGTCCTCTAGTTGTAACCTGTGTGATTCTCACCTCACACACTGCTCTCACTTCTGTAGTAACCGTACAATCCTCAAGGAATGAATTCCTTCTGCATGCAAGAGATATTCTCATAGGAATATTCTAGCAACTGATAGTACATTGTCCCTGCCTTTAATCTCAACTGGGTCTTTGTCTGAACTGACATGCATGATTTATTTATGAGAGAATATTTAGTTATCTGGAGAACACTAGTTGCATGCATGCATGCACTAACTGACTAAACTCACAATTAGCTCCACAAACTGTTTGGAACTAATTTAACTGGACTTAACTCAGTTAACTGAGCTAACTAATTACAACTCAAATACAACTCATCCTTATCTCCTTAATTAAGGGATAACTTCCTCAATCAAAGGGATAATTGTTGCATGACTTTGAACAAAGACTTCATGTTTGAATTTCACCAACTAATTAACTCAAGATGAATTAATTAATTATTTTTCAAATAGCTGGTGAGACTAAATTCAAATTTTAATTCTCAATTTTAATTCAAGGACAAATTAAAATTGGAATATATCCTGAAATGATATCTATAGCAATGCTATTTATAGCATTTCTATTTTTAGAATTTCTTATTGTTATTTTCAACACTCCCTCTCAACAAGAAATGGATTATCTACCACCCCGATCCTGTCTCTATGGAACTCGAATTTACACTTTGACAATGCCTTAGTCAAAATGTCAGCATCTTGCTCCTCGGTCGAAATATACTGCAACAACATGAACATCCTCGCCACACAATCTCTGAGATGATGATACCGAATGTCGATGTGATTGGACTTGTCATGAAATACTGGATTCTCAGAGAGTTTGATACAACTCTGATTATCATAATAGATCACAGTTGGATCCATCCGCTGATCAAACAAACCAACTAGAATTTTCCACATCCAAATGTCCTCACATGTTGCCTAACTTGCAGCCATGTATTCAGCCTCCGCTGAGCTGAGTGCAACTGACCTTTGTTTCATGTTGTACCAAGAAACTGCAATTGAACCAAGGTTGAAAATTCCTCCTCATGTTCTCTTCTGATCCGATGAACTCCCTGCCTAATCTGTGTCTGTGAAGCCTTATAGATTCACTCCCTATGAGCGTCTGTACCATAATCCATACTGATATGTGCCTCTGAGGTATCTCAAAACATGCTTAGCCGCCTTCCAAAATAGCTTGGTAGGTTGAACCATAGCTTGACTCAGCTAGTTCATGCATACCACAAATCTGGTTGTGTGTTCACTAAGTACATCAGTGAACGCACAAGCTGCCGATACACAGTAGCTTCTACTACTTCTCCTGAAGTAGCATCCTACTTCCAACAGTTACCTGCTAGAGGATTCTGCATGGGCTTGCACTTCTCCATGTGGAATCTCCTGAGTATCTCATTGGCATACTTTCCTTAAGACACAAACACTTCCCCATCCTTCTGCCACACTTCCATGCCTAGAAAATAGTGCATGAGACCCATGTCTTTCATCTCGAACTCTCTTGCAAGGTCCTCCTTGCAAGACATGATCAATTGATCATCACCTGTCAATATAAGATCATCAACATAAAGAACAATGATCAACTGCTTACCTTCCACCATGATGTGGTACAAGTTCGCATCCACTTCACTCTTTGTGAAGCCCAACCTGGTGAAGTAGTTGTCGATCCTGGTGTACCAAGCATGAGGTGCTTGCTTCATCCCGTACAAAGCTCTCTTGAGTCGGCACACATGCGACTCACAATCGAACGTCTCAAAACCTTCCGACTACTCTATGTACACCTCTTCCTCAATCTTTCCATTGAGGAATGCACTCTTCACATCCATCTTATGGATCTTCCAACCCATCTGTGCTAATAGTGCCAACATCGATCTGATAGATGAGTACCTTGCTACAGGAGAAAAAGTCTCATCATAGTCAATCCCCTCGATCTGTAAGAAACCACAGGCAACGAACCTTGCCTTATGTTTCTCCACACTACCATCAGCAGCTTGCTTTACCTTGTAAATCCAACGGGAACTCACAACTGACTTGTTCTCCGGTCTTGGAACCACATCCCAAACACTGTTCTGAACTATGGAGTCATACTCCTCCACCATAGCATTAACCCAAATTGGCTGCTGCATTGCTTCCTCAAAGGAAGATGTCTCGGTCTCAACACATTCCCCAACAAGGGCCATGTATCCAGTGTACCTATCAAGTGACCTCCTCTGTCTGCGCTAAGAAGATGGTTCTCCCACATTCTCTCTCACATCTGACAACAATCTGTTAGCTTCTCTCGTGCGCTTCCACCCATCTCTAGAAGACCGTGCTTGAGTGGATGTCTCCACTCCTGGAACCTCTTCATGTGGCTGCTCCGCATCAGTCTGAGGCTCCTCCTCCTTAGGAACGAAAAGTTCCTCCACAGCCTGTAGTTGGAGCTCCCTCTCAAGGGAAACTCACATGACCTTCTACTCATCAAACTTAAGATCTCTGCGAACCACTGTCCTCTGACTGGTAGGCAAATACACCCGATAGTTGTGGGGTGTATCAGTGTACCCCACAAGTATCCCCAACTCAGCTATCGGCTCCAGTTTCTTCTGAGCATCCTTGGTCACATGGAAATAAATCGATGAGCCAAAGATCCTGAAGTGACCCACATCTGGTCTCTTTGCGGAGAAAGCTTCCTCTAGTGTCTTCATCCCAAGTATGCGATGCGGGCTTCTATTCTGCAAATAGACCGCTGTGTTGCATGCCTCAACCCACAAATGAAGTGGTAGGCCTTGGTCATGCAGCATCACCCGAGCTGCCCCCACAATCGTTCTGTTCTTCCTCTCGGCCACCCCATTCTGTTGTGGGTTATGAGGTGCCGTCAACTCTTGTTCAATTCCTTCCGCTACACAAAAGTCCTTAAACTCTTGAGAGATATACTCTCCACCATTGTCGCTTCTTAAGGCCCTGATATTCTTTCCTGATTATTTCTCAACCAAGCCTTTGAACTCACAAAACCTTGAGAAGGTTTGATCCTTCTTCTGCATGAAATAGATCGAGAATTTACGAGAAAAATCATCAATAAAAATCACATAATACCTTTGTTTAGTGGTGGAGGCTGTCGAGAATGGTCCACACACATCTGTATGAACTCACTCCAAGATTGCTTCAGCTTAACTGTCTCGATCATGAAAGGAAGATTTTGCATACTTACCCAAGGTACAACCTTTGCTTGTGCCCACTTGCTCAAGTTTACCTTTGGGAAGTCCGGTAGAAATCTGTTTCATTATCTTCAAGGCCCCATGATGCAAGTGGCCCAACCGTCTATGCCATAACTCGCCAATATCTTGGCTTTGCACCAATTCTACTTTGGAACTCAATGCAGCACAATCATCTACCTCTAGCTTGTAGAGATTCTTCACTCGAATCCCAATCCTCTTGGTCTGACCCGTGGCTATGTGTCTCAAGAACGCCTTTCCTTTACTGAAGACTACATCATATCCTTTGTCTTCCAACATCGCGACCGATACCAAGTTTTTCTTTAGTCCAAGCACATACTTTACATCAGTCAGGGTGAGAGGAGATCCATGCTCCCTTTGAAAAACAACCGTACCTTCACTTGAAACACGGTACTTTCCATCATTGCCCATCTCGATGCGCATATTGAGGTCTTTCTCCTCCAAGGTACTAAATAAAATCTTATCACCGGTCATCTGGAATGAGGCTCCACTGTCCAGGTACCAAACACAACCCACCATTGATGAAACCATGCATGCGATGAGGGTAAAATCCAATTCGAACTGTGAGGCCAGTGCCTCACCTTCTGATCCTTTCGAGGATCCCTTCTTAGATTTCTTCAATGGACAATTTGTTGCATAATGGCCCACCTCATGACAATTAAAGCATCGTACTTTAGATTTTTCAATCTTCTTCCCACCATGGGAATAACTTGATTTGAAATTGGAAGCCTTCCCTTTCCCTTTCCTCGCCTTACTTGCTAAGGCTAGATTTTCTTCATCATCATGCTTAGATGAAGAACCATCTCTAGTGCTTCTCCTGATCTCCTCCTGCATCAGATCCAACCACAATCGTTCCCAATCTGACAGTTTCTATCTTCCATTCATTGAGTCCTGGTAGTTATGCCAGCTCTTAGGAAGACCGAGGAGAGCAAGATTCACTGTATCATCATCGGTTGTCGTGATTCCTACACTTCCAAGCTCATCTCTACAGGTGGTGAGCTTGTTTAGATATGTAGAAATCGTGTTGCCCTTTTCATACTTGATTTTCCGAAGCTTGTCCTTCAGCGCCAGCTTCCTCTAGTCACTGTTGTTCCGATATAGGTCCTTCAATGTATTCCACATTGAAAATGGAGTCTACTTCCCATGGAGACTCAAGACAATATGGTCTCGAACTCCCTCCAGAAGAATCCTCCTCGCTCTCGCCACACATTTCTTCCATTCTGCCAATTCTTGGGCATTAGCTGTTGCTGGCTTGGGGACTTCTTGATCAATGAAGTCCTTCAAACCATTGTCTTCTAATACCGCTTCCATGTGATCCTTCCATGCTATGTAATTTGAGCTGCCATCCAGGGCATACTCAAGTCTCAAGCCATTGAACGCCATTGGTGAACTTTGAGATGTGATAAGAAATCGATTTTGTACCTGCAATCAAGAACTTCAAACTTCGAACTTTTCCCTTCCCAATATGTTGTTCACAGCTCTGATCGCCTTAGCTCTGATACCATGTAGAAATTCTCACTGTAGATTAAACTGATTATGCAACGTACTAAATCAAAATACTTAATCTACTTCTACAATCAAACTTGCAGAAGCTTAATTTATTTTGAGCAAGATCAAACATAACACATATAACAGAGAATAAGATTCAATCACACATGAAACCCAAAAGAATACTCTGGGGAAAACCTCAGCTAAAAACCCCGCTATCTGTATTATCATACAAGTGGAAAATATCTCAGGATTACACAAAGCTTTAGCTCTCAAGCTATCCAGCTCTCAGTATAATCCCTCACTACTGCTCATAGACAGAATAGACAACACATATGCCTTTCCCTCTATCCTCCAAGCCTCCTATTTCCTTACGCAGTTTTCCCTGGGTCCTCCAGCTATAACCTGTGTGATTCTCACCTCACACATTGCTCTGACCTCTGTAGTAACTGCGCAATCCTCAAGGAATGAATTCCTTCTACATGCAAGAGATATTCTCATAGGAATATTCTAGCAATTGATAGTACATTGTCCCTGCCTTTAATCTCAATTGGGTCTTTGTCTGAACTGACATGCATGAGTTATTTATGAGAGAATATTCAATTATCTCGAGAACACTAGTTGCATGCATGCATGCATTAACTGACTGAACTCACAATTAGTTCCACAAACTGTTTGGAACTAATTTAACTAGATTTAACTCAGTTAACTGAGCTAACTGATTAGAACTCAAATACAACTCATCCTTATCTCCTTAATTAAGGGATAACTTCCTCAATCAAAGGGATAACTGTTGCATGACTTCGCAAAGACTTCATGTTTGAATTTCACCAACTAATTAACTCAATATGAATTAATTAATTATTTTTCAAATAGCTGTTAAGACTAAATTCGAATTTTAATTCAAGGACAAATTAAAATTGGAATATATCTGGAAATGCTATCTATAGCAATGCTATTATAGCATTTCTATTTTTAGCATTCCTTGTTGCTATTTTCAACACTATGGTCCTATCTCAACATATACCTATATATACATGGACATATGGAATCATTATATTTCTACTTTTATAATTACATTTCTAAGTTGTGATAAAACCAACCATCTCTTCAAAAAATTGAGCCAAACATCCAATGATATTATAATAACTCCCTACAATGCTCTTGAAAAAATTTAAACTATTCTTCTACATAGTGAAAACATGTTTCAAACTATGCTTCTACATATATTTCCCTTTTCTTTTCAACAAGATTTAGAATACTGTGTTTTTTTCTTTGAATTTGATCTACCCTTTAGGTTTATCTTTCAAATTAAAACTTATAAACCAAGGAATTTTATCCTTGTATACATATTTTAACTACCCAAGGTATAATCATCATGCCTTATCCTTATTAAATTTTGATTTATAATATGTGATTTGTATGCACATATTATGTTCTATTTGTATATTTTGTGTATTTTTGCAGGTTATAAATGTTTGATATGTAATCATATGTCAACATACGCCTACATATACATGGACTTAATATAGAACCATTGCAATTTTATAAGTTTCCAAGTTATAATAGAGCTAGCCATCTCTACAAAATTTCTATTTAATGGTAAACATCTGATGATATTACAATCAGAGTCAACTTGTAATTCTATTGAAAATTTTCAAACTATACTTCTACATAGAAAAAAATTAGAATTACCAAAATGATGCTAAATCAATGAACTCATTTTTACATAATCATACTTAATATCATAACACCATAAACTAGAGGTAGTCATGTATCCAATGAAGCCATATAACATTCTAATCTAATACATAAGTCATTCCCTTCTCTTGTGTCATTAACCAAAATAGAGACAAGTATGGAGAAAAACAGAAGTAGGTTGATACTTCAAAGTTTCAATTTTTACCCATCTAATTATTTGAAAGGAATGCCTAATATTTTCTCTTATTGAATTCACACCTTTAAATATAAATTCCATTACAACCTGAATTGGATTTATATATTGGTTTTGTGACGATGTAGTGGTTGGAACACTAATAAGGACCATAATCAAAATTTGAGGACAAGACTAGTTAATTCACTTAATTGATCTCTTTAAACCTTAAGATTAAGATTTCTTTGATCTTCCACTCATACATTTCTTATTAACTCCTTAAATTTAAGGAAATAAATTTAATATCTTTCTATTAAAAAAGTCAGTGACACTGGCCCTCAATTACTTTGCTTCATTGATTCTTTATAACTAGTTACACCCCAAATACACCTAAGACTTATTTTATTCATTTCATGTGTAATCTGAATAGTTTTTATGATCTACAAATTAAAGATACATACCTGAACCTCCAAAATATCGATTTGGAGGTTTGTTGTTTTTTCTTCGATGAAATTAAAATTCTATTGATGTATTTAAAAATTATAGGTTTATAGTCTTGGTTTTCCTTGGTTTGCCATTTGAGAAACCGAACCAATAACAGAGCCTTAAACTTTTTGTTGTTTGAGTTTGGTAATGAAAATTTGAATCCAAAACTGAAAAATATTGGATGCATAATTGGATGTTTTCTAACCAAGTACCCATAGTAGACAGAAAATCATGAAATCAGAAGCGAAAACTAAACTAGCAACAATATGTCATGGATGAGTTCGAAGACTCCACCTCAATTAGCTCTTTGCCATACTTGTGGGAGCTTTATAGGTTCGGTGAGAGGCTGAAATGGTATTCAATTCTCTACAACTGATAATCTAAAGATTTCATATAAAACTAGAACTTGTCCAACATTGATAAAACTTTCAGATTTAGAAGTTTCTTTGATTTGCACATACTCCTAATTATCTTTCGAAAATTCTTTGACATATTGACTCATCCAATTATTTTCTATTAGAAAAACATTCAAATTTATTTTTAGAAAATTAATGTAAGCACCGTCACAAAATGTAATTGATATATTTCCAATTTCTTTTAAAATTTTAATAATTATCTAATTATTTATAACAAAAAAATACAATTTGATACATAATTATGTTATTATTAGTCTTAATGGATAGTTCAATTAGTTGAGTCCCTGCTGATAAGTACCTCACTTATTAGGAGGTCACAGGGTCAAATCTCCTTGACACCTTTGGGGTTAGGCCTTGCTAGTTTCGCTGGTAGTGCATACAAGTTATGCATCTACTTATTGTTAGCAATAAATCATTATTTATAAATAATATAATTTTTTTAATATATATTTTTTCTATTGAAAATTATATAAATTTATATAATTATTGATAATAGGTTATTTAGTCATGTTGACTTGTTTATTTAAGTGAGTTACATAAATTATATATTTTTAAAGATTATATATATATAATTTTTTTTAATTTATATTTTTTCTATTGAAAATTATATAAATTTATATTATTATTGATAATAGGTTATTTAGTCATGTTGACTTATTTATTTAACTATCTATCATATATGTGAGAATAGGAACATCGAGGGAATTCATGCTTGAACGCAGCGGGAGCAAGAAAGGTGAGGCGCAGAAGGGTTACAGTCTGAGGCGAAAGGGTTAACCATGGAGGGGGGAAGAGGAGGGGGCTTCACTCCCTCCTACAAGGAAGTAGTAGCTAACAAAAGCAAGACACCACCGGATAGAGGCAGAGGGAGAGCGGAGGAAGGAAGGAGAAACAGGGAAGCGGAAGCAGAAGGCTCCAAACGAGAGGAGCTTGAGGGCACAAAAGACAAGGAGAAAACTGACAAAAGACAAGGAACAAAAGACAAAAATCAGAAGGGACCATGCAAACCCAAGGTTGAAATCACTCCTAGAGTAGTATTAAATAATCCAGAGTTGCAGGCCTACAAGGAGCACATGCAGACGTACACTATCATATGCAAATTTATGGGCTTATGGCCCACTGAAAAAGCTTTACAATCGTGGATCCGATACCACTAGAAACCCAAAGGGAGCAATGATCTCCATCTGGGGTGAAAAGGTTTCTTCACTGTGGTGTTCACCAACATCGAGGACAAAGACAGAGTGTTTGAGGGTGGCCCCTACTTCTATGCTGCGGCAGGGCTTTATATGAGGCCCTGGAAGATGAACTTCGTTCCGGAGAGGGAAACTTTTACCTCGGTCCTGGTTTGGGTAAGACTCTATTCTCTACCTTTGGATTATTAGCAAACAGAATCGCCAGCTGCCATAGGCAATAAGTTAGGGAGGTTTATTAAAGCGTCTGAAGCCACAAGGAGGGGAAAATATACTTCCTTTGCTAGGATCTGTGTGGAGATGGATCTATCTGGAGCTCTTCTGGATGAATTTATCTTGGACGTTTTTTATGAGGATTGGGTGCAGACAGTAGACTATGAACACATCCCATTCAGATGTTGCGGATGCCATGAACATGGACACCTGCTGAGAGACTGCCCTCTCAGTAAAGTAGAAAACAAAAACAAAAGCAACACAATGAAAGACACAGACAGCTTTCACAGAGTAGTCCACAAAGGAAAAAATGCCAAGAAAGGGCCAAAACAATATCAAGAGGGAGGGCAAAAGGACAATCAGAATCAATACCAAGTTCTTGAAGTGGATGTCAAGACAGAGATAGAAGATCGAGCTATAAAGGAGGGTTATGATAAGATGAAGGAGGAAGAAGATAATGATCTGACACAGGAAAATGAAAAGCAAAAAAGGCACATGATGAGTGATTCAGAACAAGAAATGGATGAGGAAATGAACCAGAGTGAGATGGAAACGGAGGACAATGAGTTACAAGAGATTCTTGACAGAGAAAACCTAGATCTAGAAGGATTCCTGAATCGGGGAACTCTTGGAGGAGTTGAATCATTACCACAAGAAAAGATCAATAGAATACAGCAGCTATTCCTATGGAAAACGCAAGCAAAGAGTTTGGAGGAAGTAAATAACATTGAAAGACAGAGCAGCGAAGGAGGGAAAGCAATAAAAGCAGCTCCGAGGCTAGCACCCAGAAATCCAGGAAAAAAAAGAGGCAGAAAAGAATAGAACGAGCTCCTGATGGAATGTGGAAAGCTCATGCTAGACTCAGGTAAAATGAAAGATCTAACCAACTACTCTATCACCAATCTTTAATTATGAAGTTCACAACATGGAATATTAGAGGTCTAGGCAGTAGGATAAAACAGAGAATGATAGATAATAGGATGAAACAAGCAGTTCCGGATATAATTTTTGTCCAAGAACAAAATGCTCTATACAAAAGCTAAAGCAAATCCTTAGTAAATGGCTCAGCAGATTTGAGTTTCTAGAAGTCAAAGCGGAAAACTCAGCAGGAGGTATCCTCACACTATGGAATCCCCTAAAGATTGGAATAATCGATGCGGAGGCATCAAGGAACTATTTATCAGTGGTCATACAGCCGGTAGGTGACAAGAACACCTATCTAGTCACGAATGTTTATGGCCCCCAAAAGTTGGATGACAAAATCAAGTTTTTAGATTCCTTGGTTGATCTCTGGATCAGGTATGTAGGGTTACCTTGGGTCATAGGAGGAGACTTCAATATGATCAGATCTCTCTCGGGAAAAAAACAAAAAAAAAACAAAAACAAAACAAAACAAAACAAAAAACAAAAAACAAAAAACAAAAAAAACAAAAAACAAAAAAAAAAAACAAAAAACATAAAACATAAAAGACAAAAAACAAAACAAAAAAACAAAACAAAACAACAAAACAAAACAAAACAAAAAACAAAACAAAACAAAAAAACACAAAACAAAAAACAAAACAAAAAAGGGGGTACAAGAGTTCTAAACAAGGATGCCGCAACCTTCCAAAACTTTTCAGAAAACATGAAGCTAGTTGACATTGAGACAAACAATGGCCTCTGCACTTGGAATAATAAAAGAGGAGGAAATTCCCAGGTAGCATCTAATTTAGATAGATTCATGATATCGGAGGATCTCATGCTTTTAGATAAGGAAATAATTGCAAGAATTCTCCCTTATAGTGGCTCAGATCACTGGCCGGTACAAATGGAGATCAAGGGCATAGGCACCCCTAGAAACAGACCTTTAAGATTTGAAAACATATGGCTATCACACCCTGATTTTATCAGCAACATTGAAAACTGGTGGGCGGAAGATCTGCAAATTCAGGGATCATCAATGTTCCTACTACACAAGAGATTAAAGCACATCAAGATGAAGCTAAAAGTTTGGAACAAAGATATTTTCGGAAATATTTTTGCAAGTAAGAAATCGGTGGAAAATAAAATTCTGGAGCTCAACCAAACTCTGATCAAGGAAGGATTTGACTAGAAAAAAAATGAACAGGTAGGAAAATACCATCTAGAATGGGAAAAGTTGTGTAAACAAGAGGAAATTTTCTGGAAACAAAAATCAAGAGTGCAATGGCTTAAGGAAGGAGAACGCAACACCAAATTTTTCCACATATCTACCATTGCTAATCGGACTCACAACAGGATCTCTTCGATCAAGAATGAGGACGGGCAGATCCAGCAAACCCATGAGGAAATTGAAGCTGTGTTAGTTAATCACTTCAGGGGTATAGCCTAGGAAGACATTTTAGTAAGGGAGCCTTTCATCAAAGATTTCACTAATCACATCCCTAGGTTGGTAACCAGAGAGGACAATGATAATCTCAACAGACCTGTAACTGAAAAGGAGGTAAGTGAGGTTCTCAAGGAAATGCAAAATGGCAAAGCCCCTGGTCCGGATGGATTCAATGTGGATTTTTTCAAATTTTGTTGGAACATTGTCAAAAAGTATATTATAAGGGTTGTGGAAGACTCCAGGCTGAACAGAACTATTTTGAAAGCTCTCAACACCTCCTTCATCACTCTTATTCCAAAACAGGATAATGCCCAAACGCCAGAGAAGTACAGACCCATTGCCTTATGCAATGTTATTTACAAGGTTATTTCCAAGGTAGTGGCCAACAGACTCTAACCCTTGTTGCCTACGATTATTTAGGGTGAACAATCTGGGTATGTGGAAGGCAGAAAAATTCTTGATAACATCATTCAAGCTCATGAGGTGGTTCACTCGTTTACTAGCAAAAGAAAAGCGGGTATGATAATGCAATTGGACATTGCCAAAGCTTATGATAAAGTAAACTGGACTTATATCAAAAGAGTGCTTTCTGCGTTTGGTTTTGATCATAATTGGATCAGATGGGTGATGGCCCTAGTGACTTCTGCCAGCTTCTCAATTTTAGTAAATGTCTCTCCCTCATGTGTTTTTCTTCCATCTAGAGGACTTGGGCAGGGTGATCCGCTCTCGCCTTTTCTCTTCATCCTCATGATGGAAGGGCTGGGGCGGTCCATTAAGCATGCTAAAGAAACAGGAAAAATTCAAGGACTCCAACTATCGGAGAATGGGCAAGCTCTGACCCACCAACAATTTGTAGATGACACAATGTTACAAGGAATTCCCACTGTCAAGGAAGCGCTCGCTTACAAAAAAATTCTGAACAACTTTGCAATGGCATCAGGTATGGCGGTCAATCTCTCCAAATCTAAAATTTTTTTCTTTAACACTCACATTGCCATCCAGAGAAATGTTTCCAGGATTCTAGGCTTCCAAAGAGAGTCCCTCCCCTTGAAATATCTGGGAGTTCCGCTAACGGTTAATCCTTTGCATAAGAGCATTTGGGAACCGTTAATTAGCAAGATGCAAGACAAAGTCAAAAAGTGGACTATCAGGTCTTTAAATGTGGCCAACATACTACTTCTTGCAAAAGCAGTGCTCCAAGCTATCCCAGTCTTTATGCTATCAGCTCTTCCTGCCCCAAAAGGAGTCCTATAGCAATTCAGAAATATCCAAAGAAATTTTCTTTGGGGCAAGGAGGAAACTAGGGAAAAATGGGCCTTAGTTTCTTGGGAAAATATTTGCAACCCTAAGAACCAAGGAGGCCTAGGACTGGATGATCCAGAGATTCTCGGTAAGACTCTGGGAGCCAAACTTTGGTGGCGGTGGGTCAAGGATCCTGAGGCTCAATGGGCAAGCATCTGGAAGGAAAAATATGTAAGCTCTTGGCAAGCCTTTGAGCTAATAAGAATGACGGGAAGCAGGAAGGGCTCTCCCAAATGGAACAAAGCCTGGGAAAACAAAGGAGTGGTGCAAAATAACAGCTTCTAGGAAATAAGAAATGGATATCACGCACTTTTCTGGGAGGACAAATGGCAGTAAGAACCAAAACTATTGATAGAGGATTTTTCAGGACTCAAGCAAGAGACAGATAACCAGGGACTAGTAAAGGTAAAGGACTTTTGGCAACATGCTCGCAATACTGAAAAATGGAGAACATGGAAAGTAATAGATGGTAGAGAAGACAGAACCCTCAATGACAAAGCAGAGACCCTAAAAAAGATGTTGGATCAAAGGATGATTTTAGTCACTGAAGGGCAGGATCAACTAAGATGGGGTAGCAATAAAGAGGGAAACTTTAATATTAAGGAAGCAAAAGGTATTCTCCTAGGACTGGTTTCACAAGCTCCGGTCAGATCTTGGCAGAAGCTTTGGAGGAACAAAGGCTGGATGAAAATCAAGCTCTTTATGTGGCTAGTCCACCATAGGAAAATCTTAACCTAGGACAATATTAGAAAGAGGGGCATGCTGGGACCCTCCCGATGCCAGCTCTGTGAAGCACAAGAAGAGACAATGGAACATCTTCTCAATAGCTACATTTACACCTCAAGGATATGGGATTTTTTTGCCTCTATCTTCAATCAATCTGACAGAGACAAAGACAGTATCACAAACACCATAAACAATTGGAAGGATAATTTTTCGGAGCATGAGGTTCTTAACTCAACCTGGGCTCTCTTGCCAAGTTTTATAATATGGAATGTTTGGAAAGAAAGAAATAACAAAATTTTCAAAGAAGAAAAGAAGTCCTCTCTCCGCCTGTTGGAGAAAATCTTGAAACAGCGAAAAGAAACAGTGGGCACTATAGTTAGGGATCTCCCCAAAAATCCTCCCTTAGAAACAGAGCTGAATATTCTCAAACAGCTAGACATGCAAGGGCTTACTCCTCCATGTTCAAACAGGAAAATCATCTTAAGGGAACTAATTGAGGATTTTTGGACCCCCCCCCCCCCCCCCCCCGAAGGCTTTTTAAAGTTTAACATTGATGGAGCGTCAAAAAATAACCCTGGAATGGCTGGTTTTGGAGGAGCTCTAAGGGATGAATCAGGAAACATCATCTCCCTCTTCCACTGTCATTTAGGAAGAGCTACCAACAACATGGCGGAACTAATGGCTCTAGAGCAATGCTTATACTTTTTGAAGCAGGACAACTGCCACAAGGTCATGATAGAAGCTGATTCAGAGTTAGTCATCAACGCAGCCAAAAAACGTAGTCATGGCACAGGACCAAAAAAAGTAACAAATCATTGGCGGTTAATAAGGGTGCTCCAAAAAATTCAAATCCATCTTCAAGGACTTCGCACACTCAGATTCAACCAAGTGCGTAGAAAAGCCAACAAATTGGCAGATATCCTGACCAATCAAGGCGTCATCTGTAAGGACATAAGCAATTCTATGAGATGGCGAGAAATGCCACAAAGCCAGCTAAAAGCTCTTTGCCACTCCCAGGCGGAAGAGGACAAAAGAGTGTATCAGCACAGAACCAAGGAAGCCACGACGCAATGAGCAGTTTTTTGCAGAATACTTATGGTTGGTCAGACAGATCAACGGAAGATAGCACGTCAGAGGAGGAATTAGCAGCTTTAATCACCAGTCCGCCGAATAGCCCTGAAGACGGGTGTTGGGTTTACACTATTAGGAGCAGGAATGAGAACAAAAAACGTTCTTGTGGCATCACTTCCCTTTCCTCGCATGGCAGAGTTTCAAAACCACCTCTTGGGCGGTTGTGGTGCGATCGCACCACTTTCCGGCAGATGGTGGTTTCGTTCGTTGGGCAGCGACACCTTTCATCGCTTTCCGCGTGGATGAGGGACGGTCCAGGAAACCACCCTTATCGCACATTAAAATTCTATCAAGTTCGGGTGTGCGATATTCTGCTCCACCGTCGATTTTTCTCTCGTCAGATCAACGCTCAAGATTCAGTGAGGGTTCAGTGGGGTCGGAGGGTTGTATTTTTGCTACATTTTGTAATGTTTGTTTTCTACAGCATAGGTCTTTACTTAAGCTTTGGGAGGCAGAGTTTCTTTAGTGGTTAGAAAGCGGGTTGGCACGGGGTTTTGCCCCGGATCTCTTTTGTTTCGGTACCCGAGAGTGTGTGATGTGGAACTCTTAGAGGTTAGAAAGCTTAGAGACAGTAGAGCACTTTTTTATTGATGATTCTTTGTAAGTATTGTAATTATGTTTGACTTAATGGAAAAAAAGGCACGACTCTTGCTTAAGCAAAAAAAAGAGAATAGGAACATCGAGGATGAAAACCACTTCCTCTTAGAGTGCCCCGCGTATAACCACATTAGATCTCAGTTTCACAATCTTTGTTACAATACTGACATTCCTAGCCTTTTACAATGTCAAAATTATAGTGAGCTCGGGAGGCTTCTCTCCAAGCTTTTTGAGCATAGGAATAAAATCTTAAATCAAAATAAATAATTTGTTTCTTTAGGTCCGATAGACCAATGTTTGGTCTCAGTGGACATTAACCACCACCATCATCATCATCATCAATTATATATTTTTAAAGAATATATACATATATGCCTAGTTTAACTTAAAAATGAAATAAATTTTTTCACCATATTTTTCTGATTAATTTTAATCAAAATTTTAAAAAGATTTTTAAAAATGTAAATATAAGTTATTTAATTTACATAATTCAAATAACTAATAAATTTTTCAATATATATATTTTTTAATCTTAAATCATATAAAATAAGGTTTTGACCGAAATAGCTATATACAATTCTAATTATTACACGTCAAAGGCATATAAATTCCATCTTCCTAATTGATTGTCTACGAAATTTTATTCGAAATTCAGTAACATCTTTTAATGTTTTTGGAGAGTTATTCTGCATTTTATCATTGACATGTACTTTATTTATTAATTTTATGGTTTGTTAATTCAAAAAATGGTTTATAAAAATGATGTGATAAATTTAATTGATTTTTTATGTAAGAAAATTGAAAAATGGTTTAAGATTTAAGGTTATTTAATAATAGTGAAAAAATATTTTTTACTCATTGTTATTTCAAATGGTATGGTTTTTTTTTTAATGAAAATGATGAGTTAATTTGTTTTTTAAGTAGTATAATTTTTTTAAATAAAAATAATGAATTAATTTGTTATGTACAAAATATTATGTAAATAATAACAAAAATAATAAATAAATAAAATGAATTATAAAATAACCAGGTTTGAAATTATTCTTCACCTCGGAAGAAAATGTGTGTTTCTTTTCACTTAGAGCTTGGAGCGACCAATGAGCAAGTAGAATCATATGTCTTGCTTCCAGGGGTGAATCTCGTTATTTCTTGAAGTCCTCACTCCTTGATCACCCTTGCTGATTCAAAGAGTACAATTCAACATTTACAAGATGGCTCTTCTCCTTTGAATCCCAAGTTTAGTTCAATCTTCAAGTGGGTTCGGTTTGGGCTCTCTTCTCTGCTGAAGGTGGTTTTTCTCCATGCGCTGAAGGCCCTAAACTCTTGTGCTAATACCTTCGCTAACCAAGCTGTCCACAGTCACTACGACACCGTTCACATCAATGCTCGCTCATACATTTAACCCATCCCAGGATGAAGCTCACGTCAATATTCGTTATTTGTCAGAGGTCACAAGGTGGTGAGGTGAGCAGAGATGGAATTTGATGGGTTATTTGCATAGGGTAATTTTTCTGTTAAATATGGTTCAAAATTTTATAAATTTGTCAAAAATTTTACGAAAACAACCGTCACTTTATCAAATTTTTATCAAATTTAACAAGTAACTCTCTTTTGAAATTCCAATGGCAGTGAGTGGTTGCATTTCAAACCCACAACGACTAACAAATAGCAAAAATTAGATACATGAATGACATTATTATAACAACCAGCTTTTGGATTTTCCGTGAGGTCAGGACAAGTATTGGTACATGCTCATTCATAGTTGCATTAACAGTGAGATCATGGGTGTCGTCGTGTCCAAGCACGGTAAGTGCTCGTCCTTATGGCGATTGTGGGAGTCTCTTGCCTATCAATGCAATATTTCCAATTCCTCCCCTAAACGTTGTGTGCTTGGTCCTTGTCTTGCTCCCTTCAAGTAATGGTGCACCATGCTTTATCAATTTGAATTGGAAAGTATTCAAGACTCCCTGCATTGCACATCAAGTCGTATTGAGGAGCTCGCAGCCTACATAGAAACATCATTGAACATACCAATTTAACATTGATAACACTTCCATCCATCCACTTGAGGATAAATTGAGTTGGATTCATAGCGAATTGGAAGAGGTTGAGTTGTATAGCTTTCTGATGCCATGTTCCTCCTCTTCCTCTATTCATTCTACTTCTCCTCAACCGGAGCAAAACCCTAGTCTTTCCATACTTAAAGCAACTCAGGTAATAGACCAAGATGCTTTCCACAAAGCTAGTGGTTTTTTTCTCGAGAATAATTAGAATATTGTTTTGTGTATATAATTTTGGGAATTATTTATTATATTTATAAATATAATAAATTCTTAATATACACAGGCTTAAGAATTTATTTTTGTTTAACACAATAAAGTTCAAGCCATAGTTACAAATTTTTTAGATGCAATCCTAATACATGCCATGGCCCAATTTTTTCTTAATAAATTTCCCAATTATAATTAATTAATTTAAATTTAAAAATTTAACAAACTATATATATATATATCCTTTTTATAAACATTAAATGAATAATAATCATTATGTTATACATAGATATATATTCATCTTGAGTTGCATGCTTTTTTTTTTAATTGGCATAAAAATTTTATTAATCAAAAAATATTTTGCAAAACATACATGGATCTCAATCAGTGTCTTCTAAAGGTAGATAACTCTCCTAACCATAACAACTTATTACCATCCTAAGAACAATTTTGTTTCAAAAAACTACTTGTACCATACCTTGAAACTATCTACTTAGACATTACTCAAAAGTTGTATCAAAATTATCCACTAATAAGAGTTATTCTTTGAGTACATATGGATCAAAAGAAAACCCAGTTAAAGGTGAAACAGAGTGACTGAGTGTTGGAAAGGAGTATGAGCCTACCATGATGCACTATGTCAGGTGCTTTGAAAGACACAAAGTCGTAAGGGTGCAATCCATATTGGGGAAAACTTGCCAAAAGCATTAGTCGTTGCAAAGGTAAACTTCTAGTCAGAAGTAACCACTAGACACAAGGGCTCTCCATTTTCTAGAGGGACATAGTTGAGATGGTAGGTAATATTGAACGATGGAGCATTAATCACCACAGGGGTATCAAAGATGTTCCCTGAGTCAGAATCTGAATCTGACACTACATACTTCTCCACCCTTTATAGGCGAACAAGAATATCATCCAAGCAGTACCAAATACTTCTAAGGAGGCCTTTCAAATCCTCTTGACCTGCAAATATCCTATAATGATCCACTTTTTTGTCCCGGATGACCAAATGGAGTAGTGATTCCAACTATTGGTAACTTGCAACAAATGTAGGAACTGCAACTTTCGCTTTCGAAATTTTCCAGGGTCAAGAATCCATTTGTATTCCTAATTTCCAAGTTCAGAGTCTGAAAAATAGGCTTTGTCCCCAAATTCTCGTAATTCCAAATCTTGAATATGCTTTCTAGATTCTGGAGGTATAGTATCAAATAATGTTGCAATAGAGGTCCAGCCAAACAATCGCCTGGAGTGAGAATCACACCTTGAGCCGAAACCTGCCCTACAACTTACCATTCTATGACGATGTGGCATAGTCATGCTAAGAAGTGCACCAGAAAGACAATAAAGATGAAATTCATTATTACCCTGAGGGCTATTGACCAATCGTAAGGTCATGTTCAAAAAAATTAGATATGGTGTACTTCAACAAAGAACTATATCATCACAAAAACCCACAAGACTCAGAACTGGACACAAACCCCAACTTCTTAAAACCCCTCTATATAGGGAGACAAAAGGAATGAAAATTGATGCCATAGAGAGACCTAAAGAAACTCTCGATGGAGGGGACTCAATTGCGTTTTACAATAGACAAAATCAAGAAATAACATTGAGAGAATGGACAAGTAAGTATGGTAGGAATACAAGACAATAAACAGTAATTAAACCAAGACCAAGGATTTCGTGACCTACATTGGACCAACGCAAAGGAAAATCATGGGTAAACGTAAAATGGAAACAATTCCATCTTGAATTAAGGTCCAAAAAGCAAAATATGCTCCATTGTGATTTTGAGAAACCAAGGAAGAATAAGCAATTAAAACCAAATTGAAAAATTGCCAGGGTACTAGACCTCGCACACCAAAACCGGACAATTGAAAGAAATACCTGGGAATTCGAAGTCGTGCAGTGCCAAGGATGGAAGCATGATCATGAGTTCAAAGACCGACCCTAAGGTTGCACTGTGCAAGAACAATATAAAAATCATTGACTAAGAATTCGTTGGATATAAAAAGACTCTCTATCCTCAAATGTTTCCCTCCACCAAGCTTGGATGAAAGGTTGTCGACGCATAGAGGACGTCGTGCCAATCATGTCATAATAAATTGAAACCATAGACCTTATGATGTTATAGAGTACCACATACATTCGCCATCCTTTACATCCCTTCCATTTATAATCACACGAGGAAGCAAGCCCATATGCATTTGGAGGATTATTATTTTTCCCAATTAAATCCAAGGTAGGACAAATGTTTTGTATGGCACTCGTCTTAAGACAAACATTATCCTTGCATTGTTAAATGCCATTAATGCATTGTAGACATGCTACCTCCACTCCCATGGTGGATCTCGTAAGGCCCATTAAAACTCACCTAACCAAAACTGGGCGAGTCAGGTTTATATGCACTGAACATTTGCAAGAAATAATGGTTTCTACCTCCTACCTCCTTCACTTGTTGAGGAGGGAACGCCACCAAAAAATGATATTCTATTCCCATTATACTTACCTTACATGTATCTTCGTTTGAGAGAATGTTGTCCATTGGATGCCACGTTCTCCTCCACCTTGGGTTATGTGCTAGTTGACACCCCCATCAAGGAACCTCCAATAGCTTTCTCCTGTTCTAGAAATGTCATTATTGCTTGATTTTCCACATCACAATCTAGAATATGCCATGGCTTGTCCATGCCTAAACCCTGCATCTGACAACCCAAATTTTGCAAATAGTCTGCCACATTGTTGCCTGCTCGTTTTGTGTGTTCAACTAGGACATAGTCAAAATGTTTCAGACATTCCGCAATATTGGAAACAACTATTTCCAATCACCAACAATGAACAAATATAGAGGCATGTTCTCCATTTAGTATTTGTTTAATACATTGTATCACCACTAGAGAGTCTCCATGAATCTGTATTAACTAATACCCCTGATGAATTGCAATATGGAGTGCTCTTTCCGCTACTAGGAACTCTGAGAGATTTCTTGTTGCAATCTCGCAATTCACCACAAAAGCTTTTGTAGGGATTGAGTTGGCATCACACAATATTCCCCCAAAGCCTACTAGCCTTGGATCCCCTTTCGAAGTACCATCAAACCTTAATTTTATGAAGTTATTAGGGATGGTTGATAATAATAGTTTTCAATTAGTGAGGGTTCTATATGATTCCTTAGTAGAGAAATGGCATTGTTACTATCCAACTGCAGATTTCTTAGAACAATTGTCTCCAACCCATTAGATTCCCAATCCCCCCGTGACCACGTGACCAATAATATAGTCTCCCTCAGATTTTTTAGGATTTTTTTTTCCATCAATTCCGATGTTTTCTCCTTCTTACGAAAATATCTATTATTTCATTCCTTCCATAAATTTCATGAAATGAAGCCAAAGATTAATTTTCATGCTTTATTAACTATGATATTCTTGGTAGTTGTCCATTAGTTGAGTGCAGAAATCATATCCTGGAATTATGGAAATAGGTGGCTAAAGAATTTCATTAAGAGTCCCCATACCTTAGTTGTAGAATTTCTCACTGTAGATCACCTCATAATGCAACATACTAAAGCAAAATACTTGATCTACTTCTACAAACAAACTTGCGGAAGCTTAATCGATTTTGAGCAAGATCAAATAGAATAGATATAACAGAGAATGAGAAAGAAATCACACATGAACACAGAAGAATACTTTGGGGAAAGCCTCAGCTAAAAACCCCGATCTCTGTAATATCACACAAGTGGAAATATGTTCGAATTACACAAAGCTTTAGCTCAAAAGCTATCCAACTCTCAGTAAAATCCTACAATATAGCTCACAGACTGAATAGACACAACATATGCCTTCCCTTAGCCCTCCAAGCCTCCTATTTCCTTGCACAGTTTCTCCTGGGGTCCAATGCTGCCACCTATGTGAATGTTCCATTCACACAACTCATCAAAACCAAAAGTAACTGTGCAATCTCCAAGGAATGAATTCCTTCTGCATGCAAGAGATATCCTCCATGGAATATTCCTACAACTGATAGTACACTGTCCCATCATCTGATCTCAACTGGGTCTCTAACTGAACTGACATGCATGAGTTATTTATGAGAGAATATTCAGTTATCTGAAGTGCTACAGTTACATGCATGCATGCATTAACTAATTGAACTCACAATCGATTCCGCAAACTGTTGGAACTAATCTAACTAGACTTAACTCAGATAATTAAGCTAACTAATTACAACTCAAAGTACAACTCATCCTGATCTCCTTAATCAAGGGATAACTTCCTCAATCAATGGAGAAATTGTTGCATGTCTTCACATAGACTTCATGTTTGATTTCCTACAACTAATTAACTTAGGATGAATTAATTAATTATTTTACAAATAGCTACTAAGATCAAATTCGAATTTTAATTCTCAATTTTAGTTCAGGGACTAACTAAAATTGGAATGTATCCCGAAATGCTATTTAGAGCAGTGCTATTTTTAGCACTTCTATTTTTAGCATTTCTTGTTGCTATTTTCAACACTCCCTCTCAACAAGAAAGGGTTTATCAGTCACCCAAATCCTGTCTCTGTGGAACTCGAACTTGCATTTTGACAATGCCTTAGTCAAACTATCTGCATCCTGTTCCTCAATCGAAACATACAGCAACAACATGATCCTCTTCACCACACAATCTCGAAGATGATGATACTAGATATCAATGTGCTTGGACCTGTCATGAAAATCTAGATTCTCAGAGAGTTTGATACAACTCTGATTATCGCAGTAGATCATAGTTGGATCCATCCTCTGACCAAAAAATCCCACTAGAATCTTCTGCATCCAAATGGCCTAGCATGTTTCCTGACTGGCAGCCATGTATTCAGCCTCTGCTGAGCTAAGTGCAACTGACCTCTGTTTCCAGTTGTACCAAGAAACTGCAGTTGAACCAAGGTTGAAGATTCCTCCAGAAGTACTCTTTCGGTCTGATGGACTCCTTGCCCAATCTGCATCTGTGAAGCCTTGAAGCTTCACTCCCTCTGTTCGTCTGTACCACAATCCATACTGAGATGTGCCTCTGAGGTATCTCAGCACATGCTTCATTTCCTTCCAAAACAACTTGGTAGGTTGAACCATAACTTGACTCAGTTGGTTCACCAAAAAGCATAAGTGTGGTTGTGTGTTCACTAGATACATCAGTGAACCCACAAGCTACCGATAAATAGTAGCAGCTACTACCTCACCTGAAGTAGCATCCTCCTTCCTCCATTTACCAGCTAGAGGAGTTTGCATGGTCTTTCACTTCTCCATGTGGAACCACCTGATTATCTCATTGGTATACTTGCCTTGAGAAACAAACACTTCCCCATACTTCTGTCACACTTCCATGCCTAGAAAGTAGTGCATAAGACCCATGTCCTTGATCTTGAAATCTCTTGCAAGGTCCTCCTGGCAAGACTTGATCAACTGATCATCACCTGTCAAAATCAGATCATCGACATAAAGAACAATGATCAATGGCTTACCTTCTACCATGATGTGGTAAAGGTTCGCATCTGCTTCACTCTTGGTGAAGCCCAACCCGGTGAAATAGTTGTCGATCCTGGTGTACCAAGCATAAGGTGCTTGCTTCAACCCGTACAAAGCCCTCTTGAGTCGGCACACATGCGACTCATGATCGAATGTCACAAAACCTTATGGCTGCTCAATGTACACCTCTTCCTCAATCTTCCCATTGAGGAACGCAGTCTTCACATCCATCTGATGGATCCTCCAACCCATCTGAGCTGATAGTGCCAACATTGATCTAATAAATGAGTACCTTGCTACCGGAGCAAAAGTCTCATCGTAGTCGATCCCCTCGACCTATGAGAAACCATGGGCAACAAACCTTGCCTTATGTTTCTCAACACTGCCGTCAGTTGCCTGCTTTACCTTGTAAAGCCATCGGGAACTCACCACTAACTTGTCTTGAGGTCTTGGGACAACATCCCAAACACAGTTCCAAACGATGGAGTTGTAACTCCTCCACCATTGCATCAACCCAGACTGGTTGCTGCATTGCCTCCTCGAATGAAGAAGGTTCGGACTCTACACACTACCCAACCAGGGCCATGTAACCAATGTACCAATCAGGTGACCTCCTCTGTCTGCGCTGAGAAGATGGTTGTCCCACATTCTCTCACGCATCTAGCATCAACCTGTCATCTTCCCTTGAGCGTTTCCGCCCATCTCTGGAAGACTCAGCATGAGTGGATGTCTCCACTCCCGGATCCTCTGCATGCGACTGCTCCACATCAGTCTAAGGCTCCTCCTCCTTAGGAACTGAAAGTTCCTCCTCTGCATGCAACTTGAGGTCCCTCTCAAGTGATACTCGCATGGCTTTCTGCTCGTCGAAATTCAGATCTCTGTGTACCACTGTCCTCTGACTAGTAGGCAGGAACACCCAATAGTTGTGGGGTGTATATCCCCAACTCAGCTGTTGGATCTAGCTTCTTCCGGGCATCTTTGGTCACATGGCAATAAACAAATGATCCAAAGATCCTGAAGTGACTCACATCTGGTTGCTTCCAGGAAAAGGCCTCCATAGGTGTCTTCATTCCTAGTATAAGGTGCGGGCTTCTGTTCTACAAGTATATTGTTGTATTGCATGCCTCAGCCCACAAATGAAGTGGTAGACTTTGGTCATGCAACATCGCTCGAGCTTCCCCCATAATCGATCTATTCTTCCTTTCAGCCACCCCATTCTGTTGTGGTTTATGGGGTGTCGTCAACTCTCGTTTAATTCCTTTTGCTGTGTAGAAGTCCTTAAACTATTGGGAGACATACTCTCCACCATTGTCGCTACGCAAGGCCCTTATTTTCTTTCCAGATTCTTTTTCTACCAAGGCTTTAAACTCACAAAACCTTGAGAAGGTCTTATCCTTCTTCTGCATAAAGTAGATCCAACATCTACGAGAAAAATCATCAATAAAAATAACATAGTACCTTTCTTTAGCAGTGGAAGCTGTAGAGAATGGTCCACAGACATCTATGTGAACTCGCTCCAGGATTGCTCCAGCTCTACTGTCTCAATCCTGAAAGGAAGATTTCGCATACTTACCTAAGGTACAACCTTTGCATGTATCCATCTGCTCCAGTTTTCCCTTGGGAATTCTAGTAGAAATCTGTTGCATGATCTTCAAGGCCCCATGGTGCAAGTGGCCCAATCTTCTATGCCATAGCTCGCCAACATCTTGGCTCTGCACCAACTCTGCTTTGGAACTAAATGCAACACATTCATCTACCTCTAGCTTGTAGAGATTCTTTACTTGAATCCCAATCCTCTTGATCTATCCAATGATGATATGCCTCAGGAATACCTTTCCTTTACTAAAGACTGCATCATAGCCTTTGTCTTCTAACATAGCCACGGACAGAAGATTCTTCTTCAGACCTGGCACATATTTTACATCAATCAAGGTGAGAGGAGCTCCATGCTCCCTCTGAAACACAACTGTACTTTCACCTAAAACACAGTACTTTCCATCATCACCCATCTCGATCCACATCTGGAGATCCTTCTCCTCCAAGGTACTGAAAAGATTCTTGTCGCCGGTCATGTGGAATGAAGCTCCACTGTCCAGGTACCAAAAACATCCCACCATGGATGAAACCATGCATGCGATGACAGAGAAATCCAACTCGAACTGTGAGGCCAGTGCCTCACCATTTGATCCCTTCGAGGATCCCTTCTTGGATTTCTTCTGTGGACAATTCGTAGCATAATGGCCCACCTCATGACAATGAAAGCATCGTACTTTTGATTTGTCAAACTTCTTCCCACCATGGGAAGAATTGGATTTGGAATGGGATGCCTTCCCTTTCCCTTTCCTCGCCTTACTCGCTAAGGCTAGATTTTCTTCATCATCTTGCTTTGATGAAGATCCATCTCTGGTGCTTCTTCTTATCTTCTCCTACATTAGATCCAACCAAAGTCGTTCCCAATCTGGCAGTTTCTCTCTTCCATTTATCGAGTCTTGGTAGCTATGCCAGCTATTAGGAAGACCGAGGAGAGTAAGACTCACCATGTCATCATCGGCTGTCATGATCCCTACACTTCCAAGCTCATCCCTGCAGTTGGTGAGCTTGTTCAAATACGTAGAGATCGTGTCGCCCTTTTCACACTTGATTTTCCGAAGCTTGTCTTTCAGTGCCAGCTTCCTTTGATCGTTGTTGTTCTGATATAGATCTTTCAATGTTTTCCACATTGAAAATGGTGTCTCCTTCCCATGGAAACTAGAGACTATGTGGTCTTGAACTCCCTCCAGAAGGATTCTCCTCACTCTAGCCACACATTTCTTCCATTCCACCAATTCTGTAGCATTAGTTGTTGTTGGCTTGGGGACTTCTTGATCAATGAAGTCCTTTAGACCGTTGTCCTCTAATACTACTTCCATTTGATCCTTCTAGGCTATATAATTCGAGCTGCCATCAAGGGCATACTCGAGTCTTAAACCGTTGAACGCCATTGGTGAAATTTCAGATGTGATAAGAATTTGAATTCTATAATCAGGAACTTCAAACTTAGAACTTCTCCCTTCTTTGTATATTTTTCTTCGCTTTGATCACCTTTGCTCTGATACCATGTAGAATTTTTTACTGTAGATCACCTGATAGTGCAATATATTAAACCAAAATACTATATTTACTTCTACAAACAAACTTACGAAAGCTTAATCGGTTTTGAGCAAGATCAAATAGAACACATCTAACAGAGAATGAGAAAGCAATCACACATGAACACAGAAGAATACTCTGGGGAAAGACTAGCTAAAAACCTCGATCTCTGTAATATCATACAAGTGGAAATATGTTTGGATTACACAAAGCTTTAGCTCACAAGCTATCCAGCTCTCAGTACAATCCTACAATACAGCTCACAGACTGAATAGACACAACATATGCCTTCCCTCAGCCCTCAAAGCCTCCTATTTCCTTGCGCAGTTTCTCCTGGGTTCCAATGTTGCCACTTGTGTGAATGTTCCATTCACACAACTCATCAAAACCAAAAGTAACTATGCAATCTCCAAGAAATGAATTCCTTCTACATGCAAGAGATATCCTCCATGGAATATTCCTGCAACTGATAGTACACTATCCCATCATCTGATCTCAATTGGGTCTCTGATTGAACTAACATGCATGAGTTATTTATGAGAGAATATTCAGTTATCTGAAGTGCAACAGTGACATGCATGCATGCATTAACTAATTGAACTCACAATCAGTTCCACAAACTGTTGGAACTAATCTAACTGGACTTAACTTAGATAACTGAGCTAACTAATTACAACTCAAAGTACAACCCATCCTGATCTCCTTAATCAAGGGATAACTTCCTCAATCAATGGAGACACTGTTGCATGTCTTCACATAGACATCATGTTTGATTTCCTACAACTAATTAACTCAAGATGAATTAATTAATTATTTTACAAACAGCTCCTAAGATCAAATTCAAATTTTAATTCTCAATTTTAGTTCAGGGACTAACTAAAATTGGAATGTATCCCAAAATGCTATTTATAGAAGTGCTATTTTTAGCACTTATATTTTTAGCATTTCTTGTTGCTATTTTCAACATTAGTGGCAAAGGTACATGAAAGAAATATATGCTATGTTGTTTCATGTGCTACATGATAGAGAAAACAAAGAGAGGGTCCTTCAATTCCTCTTCTTATTATATTCTCCCAAGTTAAAAGACGTCTCCATGCTATTAACCAGAGGAATTTGGAGATATTTGGCCACCAGAAACTCAACCATATCCACTTCCAAACCTGTTGATTCTCTATAAATGTTGACCTATTTCAATATGACATGCTTGTTTCACTGTAAAACAACCATGTTTCTTTGTCCCCCAACGTAATATATCACCACCATTCAAAATACTAATCCTTCGTTGTTGTATCTCTTGGTCAAGCTTATCCCATGAAAGTGGGTATGGAGCTATAGGTCAGTCACTATGTAGCTTTTGTGTCCTCTAGATTGATGAGTCACTAGATCTTTTCCAATAGTCTTGTACTTTCGTATTACCTAAATTCTCCATGAATTTTTGTATCCCTTGTAGTTCATCATTTTCATTAATTCTTGGCACTTGTTGCCAAGCCTCGTCCCAAAAGGCAATTTGTTTAACCATTTCTCTACTCTCTTGAGCCCAATTCCAAAGGTTGAATCCCGCATGATACTCCTTTACTCTTAAACTTTCCTCTGTTGTCGAACATTGGATATATTTGTGATTCCATATTTATATGCATAGATGTTCTCCTCCTATGATCCATTATGACCAAATTTTTTATCCAAACATCATGCTCATGATATCCAAATCTTGTAACCCTAATCCCCCTTGAAATTTTCGCAAAAAGAGTTTATCCCAGCGAACAAGCATCCATCTCTTTTCCTTAGCTTCGCCCTTCCACAAAAATTCCCTCCAGATTGTTCTGAGCTTGCTTCCTATCTATTTAGGAAGTGACATGGTTGTCATCTGATACAAAGGGATAACTTGCAATACTACCTCGGTTAATACTAATCTACCTACAAAGTTGAGTGCTCTAAATGTCCAATTTTGCAATTGTTTCCCCAATTTCTTTGTTAATTCTTGCCAACGACTTATGTGTTTGGAGAGAAGACTAATGGGACTCCCATATATTTTACTAGGAGATAGCCTCTTGTAAATTCCAAACCTCGGGTCAAATTATTAGCAACTGATTCCTTACCATTAAAGAAGAAAACCTTGGTTTCTTCCTATTTAATCATAGTAACTTACGCTTCCGCAAAGAGTTGCATTATTTTTTGAAAATTTCTTGCTTCTCTTAATGTTGGTAATCCGAATAAGCATACATCATCAACGAATTTTTGAAGTGTAACCTTTAAATCATGTCCAAACAACTTAAGTCCTTTTATAATACCCTTGGTACATGACTGCGTTAATAGTCTACCCAAACTGTCCATTGCAAGGATAAAAGGAAATGGAGATAAAGGGTCCCCTTGCCTTAATCCCCGTATTGATCTAAATGTAAAATAAGGGGGGCCATTGACAAGTATGGAAAAGAAAGGCGAAAAAATGAGTGAAAAGATCCATGAAATCCATTGCGAAGAGAACCCAAAAGAATCTAAAATGTAGAGTAAATAGTCCCAACTAAGATAATCATAGGCTTTAGATAAATCAAGTTTTATTAACATACCCAACTTCTTTCTTAATACCATCCATGATCTACCTAACTTCGACGAACCCTGTTTGCTCTAGCGAAATGAGACTGGAGAGCAGAGGTTTTAAACATTTGACTACAACCCTGGATATGATTTTATAAATGACATTGCACAAAGCAATGGGTCGAAAACCATTAGGGTCTTCTGAATGATCTTGTTTAGGTACCAATGTATTGAAGGTGGAATTTAGGCCTATCTGTAACGACTGAGTTTGTCTCGATGCCTCCACTAACTCATGGATCTCTTTCCCCATAAACAACCAACATGCTTGATAAAAATCCAAGATTAACCCGCCCGGTCTTGGTGCTTTATTTTTGGGTAGACCCATAACTACCTCTTCCACTTCCTGAAAGAAATTAGTTGCATCAAAGTGATATTCTACTGATCAGAGATAATTTGAAGGATCCCTTTGAGAATCTTACTTATTTGGCCTTGCCTTTGGCAATAATTTTCTGTTAAGAGGTGCCTATAATAGTGTACTAGTTCTTCCTCAATTTCTGAATGTAAAGTTTTATGTTCTCTGTCAACCCCTATAAGAGAGAAAATTTTGTTATTGTGCCTTCATTGTATCATTGAGTTATGAAAAAAATCAGTGTTTCGTTCGCCCGCCTTTAACCACTGAACCCTAGACTTCTGCTTCCATAACATTTCCTCTCGTTATCTCCTCTGTTTTATCTAATGTAAAGTGAGTCCTTCTTCCACAACTAGGTTCATCGTCAGCCCCTCAAGGATCATGTGTTGTTGTATGTCTTGCGTTTTTTGCTCCAACCTTAGCTTTTCTTCAAAAATGTTGCCAAAATGTTATTTGTTCCAAAGTTGTATACTTCTTTTTAATGCCTGTAACTTAAGTTGGAAAGAATACATGTTTTTACTGCCATGCATAGATGTTTCCTTCCACCAAGCTTGAACCTGTTCTATCAAATGAGGATCCATTAACCAAAAGATCTCTAGTTTAAAAGGCCAATTTTTTGGCGTTGCTTTCAAATCTATATCTAACCGAAGTGGCTAGTGATATGACCCTAAGCTAGGAAAAATGGTGGCTTCAATGTAGATGTCCATATGTAGCACCTCCACCGTTACAAGAAACCAATCTAGTCTACTTGTTATCTAATTTCGTTCCCCCCTTCTATTATTCCAAGTAAAAGTACCATTGACTGTAGGAATATCAACTCGCCGCAAATCCTCAATGAGACCATTAAAATTTTATGAGACCGATTTAAGTCTACCTGAGCCCTCATTTCTTTCTAAAAACGATCTTATTAAGTTAAAATCACCTCCTAAAATCCAGAATCGATGTTGAAGGCACCTTCTATGATAGAAACAATGAGTTTAAAATTTTGGCTTATCTATTGGTATTGGAGGTTCGTAGATCACTATCAAAACAATTGGTTCGTTTGTGCCCAAGTATCTAGAAAGCCCTGTTAAAACTCAATAGCTTGCCACACAATCTTGGAAAATAATCTCTTATGGGTTCCATAATAATTCCAATCCTCCAACGCTCCCTTGCACATCTAGTTGCATAAATTTGCATCCTTTCCAAAAAAATCAGAGACTTTTTCCAATTTTTCGCATACTAGCTTTGTCTCTTGCAAAATTAGGATTGTCGACTTCTCATTTTCCATTTATTCCCTTACATATCTTTGCTTTCCTTTGCTACTAAGGCCTCAAATATTCCATGTGAGGATCTTTATTAAGAGCGTTTTCGAATGGTTGGATAGTAATCCTCTATCTCCATAACTTGTCTTGAGTTCACTGAAACATCTCCCGTCTCTTGTAAAGAATCCTTTTTATTTTTCCTTCCTTGTTTTTTTGCTTCTTTAATAATCTCCTTAACTAAAATGTCTTTACTTTTCTCTTGAAATTCTTCTATGGAATGTAAACTTGGTCCCTTCGAAGCTTGCTTATGTCTTTGAGTTTTCTAGGCAAACAAAGCCTTAGCATATTGGTCGCATTGTTCCTTCGACAAATTTTCTAGGTCTTCCTTTGCCCGTTCATTGATAAGGTCAGCTAGGAAACTTTCTTCCTTGGACAAAGATTCGTAGGGTTGCCTTGTCAACTGGGCCACCTCCTCAATGTGTAGTAGGTCAGTAACCTCAATCTTTTCGTGTATCTCCTCTACATTCTCAGGAGCTTTCTGCTTCACCGCTTGCTAAGTATCTTTCTCCTTCACATGAGGAGTTTTTTCCCTCATTTGTACATTAGTTGTTGTTTCCTCTAGTGGGTCTTCTTCCATCTCTGTTAGGGCATCAAAACTATATTTTCCTGGAAGTAGTTGCGGATTGATGGTAACACGCGTTCTAGGATTTCTTCTGCAGGTGGTTACTTTGGTAAACCCTTCATTTTCAACCGAACCCACATTGTTTGGTTCCTTTCTTCGACTTGGGCAATCTCAAAAAAGGTGGCCATGATCATGGCAAAGTCGGCAACAAAAATGGACATGCTCATAACCAATTGGTTGAGACCAGATTTCTCCTTGATAATTCAAATTAATGGACTCTGGGAGGAGCTAGGGAATATTCATATATATGCAAAGACGAGCATACAACATGTTCCAGTCCTGTTTGGTTACTTTGGAAACTTTGACAAAGCGTCCCAGTACATTTCCAATACCTTCCAATATTTATGGGATCAAGAAATCAACTGGTAGGGAGTATAGTCTTATCTAGACATGTGCAGACACAAATTCCTCTTTATCGGGGTTGAAACATTCTTCCCAGTGCCGAATGTACAACCCCACATTATTATAAAAATAAGGCCTTCCCTCAAATATTTTGGCTCTATCTTCCAGGTTGGAGAAAATTACTATGAAGAATCCTTTAGGTCCCAAATGGAGATCAATTTCTCCCTTCGGTTGCCACTTCTGTGAAATCCATCGTTCCATCTCTATTAGAGGGCCATCCTCCTATAAATTTACATCTGAAAGCATGATCTTTCAATCTTTTCCAGTGATCCTCTAGGGATTTTGGCGAAATATCAGAAGTATAGTTTTGCGATGCTTTAGGGATACATCTACCTTGAAGATCAACTTGCCATTTCACCTCTAAAAATCGACATTTCCAAAGAATTCGCTTCATTCTTCTCACATTTGACCAACCTGTTGTAGAGCGAAAGGCAATATCCCTGAAGGAGGGGGAGGGGGAACTAGTTCCCCTTTCAAAAGACTCATGGAATGGTAAGAAATCCATGAAACCCTAAGGGTTGGGCTCGCAGGGTTGAGACAATAATTACAGAAATAGATGCGAAATCGAATCTCGCTCAGGTCACTCCCACTTTTCCAAATTCACAAGTCTAGTTCCCCTTTCAGGACACTAATAGAATGGTAAGAAATCCATGAACCCCCAAGGATTGGGCTCTGAGGGTTGAGACAATAATTACAGAAATATATTCACTATCAAATCTCGCTCAGGTAGCTCCGGCTTTTCCAAATTCACGAGTGAAATCGGGATTCCACTACACACCTAATCCATCTTGACTCACGTGTTAAAAACATTAAAAACTTACAAATAAATATAATGATGGTTAATTTGACAAAGACCCATTCTTATTTTTATAAAAAATACTTTTTCCTATTATAATGCTAAAAATGAGACACAATTATCTAGTTTGTATTTTATAGCACGCGATGATATTAAATTCGGATATGGTGCACATGGGGTTCATTCAGTCTTCATTGAAGGAGGCCCATATGTCCCGGGAATCTCGCCTTAGTAGGAGGTACAAAGTAACAGCTTGAAAGCATAATAGAATTTTTAAAGTCAAAAATTATATCTTAAATTTAATGAAACATATATCTTTCATTATTGACGTTTTAGTGGGAAAATTAAGTATTGACATTTTAATTGAACAACTAATTAGATGCCTCAATATGAATATTTTCATTATAGAAATATTTGGTTGAATTTGATATAATATGTACTTTGTTTATTCTCTTTTAGTTAATGGAATCTTTATATAAATTTGACAAAATGAAGACTTTAAAAATAAATATCCTAATTAAAATATTTTAATGAATTTTAAAAATGAATGGTAATATTTCTTATTGTGTTTTTTATAATTCAATATGGAGAGATGTTGTCACGTTATATTAATGTCGACCATAAATAAAATACTTCAATTTCTACATTAATTTTACATCAATTTTTTATAAAGAGATAAAATAATTAAAAAAAAAAAAAAAAAATTACTTTTTAATATGAGGGAGATATTTATTTTCTTCATTAACTAATATGGAGTTGACATAAAATAATATTATTAATATTGCATGATGTTTAGTTCAATTTATGTTTATTTTTCATGTAATATGTGAAACAAAAATATATAATAAAAACAATAATTTACTTTTTAAAACAACAACAAAAATATTTTACTGTTAGCCGTAAGTAAAATGTTCCAATATCCATATTAAAGAAAAATATAATAATTAAAAAAAAAATTATCTTATATTTGTATTTCCCATTATGAGGGATATGTGCAATTTATTTCATTTGTATGATGGAGTTGATATATAACATTTTAATAATATTAATAATAAAGAAAAAATTATTGTGGCTTAAAACATACATCAAATGTTTTAATATGCATGGGAGAGAAAGATTGAGAGAATTTTATTTCATTAATAAGTCTTTTATAATTCAAGTATGAGGGAGATTTGTATTTCTTTCAATGTTTAATCTAGATTTGATATATAACATTTTTAAAAATATTAATAATATAACTAATTAATTGTTTCTATACACGAAATGACTAAATTTATATATTATATAAAATAAGTGAAAATGAGAAACTTTTTATAGTTGAAACAATGAGTATGTTGCTCAAAACGAGTATAAGTTTATCTAATTCAGGATCTACCAAAAACTGAAAAGAATCAAATCTCTAAAAATGCAAACTTTTCATTAAATTTTACACTAAAAAAATTATATTTCTAAAAATTTGATCTCTCCATATAAATTTTAGATCTAAAATTAGATAGATTCTTTTAATAATATAAATCATATGCTATGAAAATTGGTAACAAATTCGATTAAACAAAACTAATTCATATCGAAATTGGAAATTGGGCGAATGTCTCAAATTACTCGATTTGATTTGATTGGTTATAATATAATTTTGAAACATTGAATTCGACCTATTAACTTCTGCCCAAAAGAGGGTAGGTAAAGGCAACCATTATAACATGTGCGTTTTAAAGAATTGTTTCCAAGCATTCATTTGAAAAGCCGTCCCTTTTCTGCGAAACACGAGAATCTCATGATTGTAAGATCCCGACTTTTACTTTAACGATAAACATATTTTAAAGCATATGTATCGGTTTTGTCTTATTAAAGAAAAAGATAAATCATTCTAATAAACACTTTGGACCATGGTTTATAAGGTTGTTAAATCGTTATTCATTTGTTTTTAGAGTGAAATCCATTTTCAATTTTATATATATTAATATTAGTGAAGATTTATTATAATGTGAAATTAGTTTTAAATATAAAATTTGAGTAAAGGTTAGTATTTTGAGAGATTTGATTTTTCTAGGTGTTTGATAGATCTCTCTATGTCATGATAATGATTGGAAAGATGTGATGAATTCAGAAAATACAACTTTAGATATAGATTGATTTAATTATTATTTTTGCTAAAGCAAGAGACGGTCCTTCTATTAACTTAGGTAAAAAATAATGATTTACACAGGTTACAACAAACTCCCACAAAGGGAGAGTGAAAACACAGAGGCGCAGACTCCCACAAAGGGAGAGTGAAATTACTCAAAGTACCCAAAAAACCTCCAAAAATCAAATAGAAACAATGTCGAGACTGCCCTGGAACCGAAAGCAAGCAAGTGGATTCAAAGTCCGCTCCCCAAAACCCACCGAAGATCTGTCTCATAGCAATCCGGCAGTCAAAAATCAACCCGTGCAAAGGCAAAGCCCGCAGAAAAAACCTAAAGTTTCACAATCAACGCTGACCGTTGATCTTATACTTCAGATCCAACGGCTGGTGTCCATATCGTGCGGCTTAAAAGCTCACTGAATACCGCGCGATGAAGGCGGTTTGCTTTTCTGGTCCTCCGCCACGTGTTGCATCCTGAGTGGAATCGCTAGCTTTTGAAAAAAACCGACTTTGGTTTAGATGGCGCCCGATGAAGGTGGTAAACCATTAGTGGTTTTGTCCTTTCGAGCCCACCAACTTGCACGCCAAAAGGTGGCCATAGATCTTCCTCCTCCGGATCTGACGGTCACAAAACAAATCGGACTGCACATCCGCTCGCGGATTACCCAGCGATGAAGGCGGTAAACACTGTTCACCCCCCTCCACGCGTCGCTAGCTGAATGGCATCGCTTGTCATCCGAGAAAACCTCAGAGGGCGCCTGAAGCAGGTGGTATATCTCGAGCAGTTTTTGACCCCGGTAATCTCTTCCTTTGACCTCCCCTGCATTGTATGAGGAAGACCTGGCTGGAAGGGTGGCCTCCTGCAAGGAATGCCATATGAGTGGAGTTGGCGCTCTGTGACGTTCATCTCACATGGAATCCCTTCTCCTGTGAGCAAATATCTTCTGTCTCAATTTCTGCGTTTGTTTCTATAAGCACCCTTAGAGAACCGACAATGCATATCCTCTGATAAACTGTCTGAAGTGAACTTATTCATCGTTGACATAAGGTAAAATTCTGTCTCTTGAATTTTTTTGAAACTGTTGTCTGTCATTGAGGGCCCAGGATGAGCATTCCTCCTTCATCCTATCATCCGTTACCTCCTCCCACCAGTAGCACAAGTCGATATGCTTGTTTCGAACCCCCTCATTGGCAAGCCAGTCCGCAACTTTGTTGGCTTCCTTGTGGACATGCACCAACCTAAGAGTTCTTAGCACTCTTAGGTGTGATTGGATTCTTTGGTAGACTTGCAGAAGCCACCAGTGACCTGAGATTTTCTCAGGTGCAGCACCAGCATTAACCCTCTTCACCGAATTAATGACTAATTCCGAGTCAGCCTCAATGATGACATTGTGAATGTTGTACTTGAGCAGTGTTTCCAAGCATAGTTCCATCGCCATGAGCTCAGCCATATTGTTGGTTGCTTTTCCTAGATAACTGTGGAAGATGACCAAAATGTTTCCTTCCTCATCCCTCATGACCCCTCCATAACTTGCTTCACCCGGATTTCCTTTAGAGGCCCCATTAATGTTAAATTTTAAAAAACCATGAGAAGGGGGTTGCCAGGAAGCTGAGGTATTCTTGTTGATCCGCATAGAACACTGAGGGAGATGAACCTTGAGCTCTAACTTTTCCAAGATTCTGGCCTCTCTTTGTCCTATGAGTTTTCCAGTATCGACACCTCCTAAGATATGAATAGACTCTTTGAGTTGCTTAAGGATTAGCTTTAGAATGCTACTCATCGGGCTCGCCTTATACTTGAAAATCTTGTTGTTGCGCTCTTTCAAAATATTCCAGATTAAGAACCCTGGGGTCAGTGCCCAGGTGGAGGTTATTATCTCATTATCCGAAAAAAAAATCTGCCGGTTTATCAATGTAGCAATGATGTGATTTGCATTTCTGTTTGTCTTCTCAAAGACATTACCAACCCAGTTCCAAAGTATTGTGGTGAATGAGCATCTATTCAGGAGATGATTAGTGGTTTCTTCCTGTTGTCCACATAGGTGACACCATAAGGGGCCAACAAAGCCTCTTTTCCTTAGGTTATCCCATGTTAGAATCTCGCCCTGTTGAACCAGCCACTTGAACAGTTTGACTTTCATCCAATGAGGATTATCCCAGATTTCTTTCCACGTCTTATCAGTATTTGGATAGTTAAGCCCTTTGTCTATCCTTTTGGCCTCCTTAAGGGTGAAGAGACCTGTCTTATTCTTTCCCCATCTTAATTGATATTCCAAGGTTGAGGTTAAGATTTGCCTCTTTTCGAAAATACCGTTAAGGGTTATAGCTTTAGTACGCATCATGCCCATTTCACTATAATCTGGAAGTTTCATATTCTCCATTTCCAATTGTTCCTTGAGTGATCCCAATAGTCCCTTACCTTCCTTAATCCTTTTTTGATGGTATCTGTGTGAATGTCTGCTAATCCTTCACTATGGAGATTGCCCTCCTGCTACCAATTATCCTCCCAAAACTAGGCCAAATTTCCATTTCTGATCTCCCAGAAACTATGATTTTGGACTAGGGCCCTATTCTCCCATGCCCTATTCCAAATTGAAGAACCTTTTACTTGTCCTGTCATTCTTATGAGGTTCTTCTCCTGCAAATCTCTTGCATACTTTTGCTTCCATAGTTTTGCCCACAGGGCTTGAATTTCCTTTAGCCATGTCCACCAGATTTTGGCTCCTAGAACTCTGTTAAGAATTCCTGGGTCATGAAGACCCAAGCCACCATGGGATTTTGGTTTGCATACCCTGTCCCATGCCACTAGGGCCCATTTCTTCTTTTCTTCACCTTTCCCCCAGAGAAAGTCTCTTTGAATGTTTCTTATATTAGTAATTACACCAATTGGTGCCGGAATGGCTGATAGCATATAGATAGGGATACTTTGGAGGATAGCCTTAGTTAGAATCAGCCTCCCTACTAGATTTAGGGCTCTATTTTTCCATTTGCTAATCTTATCTTTTAGCTTATTTAGAACAGGCTCCCAAATTTCCTTGTGTAACGGTTTGTCAGTGAGGGGAACTCCCAGGTACTTCGCGGGCAATGACTCTCTTTGAAAGCCCAAAATTCTGGAAAGATTTCTTTGAATCGAAATATCTGTATTGAAAAAGAAAATCTTTGATTTAGTGAGACTTACCTCTATGCCTGTTGCCATGGCAAACTCACTCAGAATCTGCTTGAATGCTCTGGCTTCCTTGATTGTGGGTGTGCCTTGAAGCATAGTATCATCTACAAATGGCTGATGTGTCACTGTGTCCCCACCTTGAGTGATTCTCAAACCCTGAATTCTCCCTTCCTCCTTAGCAACTCTGGTTGCTATCCCTAACCCTTCCATCATTAGAATGAAAAGGAAAGGAGAAATAGGATCACGTTGCCTGAGACCTCTAATAGGCTTGAAGGTTTTGGAGGGAGAGCCATTGAGAAGAATTGAACAGCTGGCAATGGTAACTAGCGCCATGACCCACTTAATCCAATTGTGATCAAAGCCATAGGCTTTTAGTACTGCTCTTATGTATGACCAACTAAGTTTGTCATAGGCCTTTGCTATGTCCAGCGGAATTATCATCCCTACCTGTTTATTGGTACTGAGTGAATGAACCACTTCATGTGCATGAATTATGTTATTAAGAATTTGTCTTCCTTCCACATAGCCCGTCTGCTCCTCTGACACTAGGGTAGGGAGGAGTGGTTTGAGACGATTGGCAATTACTTTGGATATTATTTTGTACACCACATTGCATAATGGAATAGGTCTAAATCTGTCTGGAGAGGTGGCCTTTTCCTGTTTGGGGATTAAGGCTATGAAAGATTCATTGAGCACCTTCAAGACTGTCTTAAATCTTCAAGAGTCTTCTACTACCTCTAGAATATCCTGTTTTACTATCCTCCAACATGTTTTGAAAAAGTCCACATTGAAGCCATCCGGGCCTGGTGCTTTCCCATTATGCATCTCTGTAATGACTTCCTTAATCTCTTCCTTTGTTACTGGTCTGTTGAGATTGTAATTGTCTTCTCTAGAAACCAATTTAGGAATGTATTGAGTAAATCTTTTCGTAAACTGATATCTATCTTCCGAGGTTTCCTTCTCACTAGGGTTCTTTTGTGTCTTCCTTCCCCCTCCTTTTCCTTTTCCTCCTACTTTGGTGAAACCTGTCTAATCATTCCCTTTGTTGGTGTTTGGGTATTCCTCCCTTCTATTAAGAGGACAATCTCTAGATAGGTGCCCATGTTCATGACATTTGTGACATCTGAACGGGATATGTTCATAGTCAACTGTTTGAACCCATTCCTCGTCATAAACTTCTAGAATGACCTCATCTGGAAGGGCTCCTGATAGGTCCATATCCACACAGATACGAGCATAGGAGGTATATTTTCCTCGTAGAGTTGCCTCTGAAATCTTTAAGAAATGACCTAATTTATTGCCTATAGCTTTTAAAGATTCTGGCATCCAGTAATCTAAAGGTAAGGAGTAGAGTCTAATCCATACTGGTACCGAAGTGAAGGTTTCTCGTTCTGGCACAAAGTTCATCGTCCATGGCCGCATATAGAGTCCAACAGTTGCAAAGAAGTATGGTCCTCCTTCAAAAATCCTGTCTTTGTCCTCCATGTTCGTGAATACCACTGTAAAAAAACCCTTGGATCCAAGATGTATATTTAACTCCCCCTTTGGTTTCCAGTTGTATTTTATCCAAGTGTACAATGCTTTCTCTGACAGCCAGATGCCCATAAATTTGCATATAATGGCATAGTTTGCCATGTGATCCATGTGCTCTTACAGAACTGGATCATTTAAAATAACTCGCAGTTTAGTTATGGTCTTGGGTTTACAGGGCCCCATCTTGGTTCTATTTTTTGTACCCTGACCTCTGTCTTCCGCTTTCTCCTTTGTCGGTCTTCTCCGTGGGTCCCTTGTTCTGCATGGGTTCTGTTGCCTTCCGCCTTCTTAGTTTCAGTGTTTTTTGTCTTGACCTCCAAGGATTGTGGAGGCTTGTTCTTATTCCCTGCTCTTCCTCTATTTGAAACCACATTACTGTAGGAGGGAGTGGAGCTCCCTCCTCCCTATGCCTCCATGGGTACCTGTTACCCTCTGTCACTCTCTTTGATGAACCCTAGAACCTTGTTCGCTAGTTTTCCGCCTTCCGATGTTTCTACTCGAAGGCCGGATTTGATTTAATTATTAATAACTAATAATTATAATCAATAATTTTATTTTATTTTTTAACTTTATTTTTGTGTAATTTGAATGAGTCAAAATGTTTACATTACATAACTTAACATTATAACATCTCTTCCATATTGGGATAGAGTGCCTCTTGGCACAATTATTATATTTTTATTTAAATATATTTAATTTTTTCAAATTATTTATAAATAATTTAGTGAAAATAATATATTTTCTTTGGTTTTTTAGGGTCAATTTTACCTAAAATTTGGGGGGGAAAATTAGAATCATAAGTTTGAGTTTTGTGATCTACAAAATTTGAATTTCTTGTCATTGAATCTAGTTATACATTAAAAGCACATTTTAAATAATAAGAAATTACAATGTCTCCTAAAATTATATGGCTTTCCAAAAAAAACCCAAAACATTTATTAATTAGTATATACCTTTAGTCAAGTCCCACTAGCACAACAGGTTGAGGATGGGTCTTGTCAACAAGGCAACCCAGGATCAAACCTCACGGGAGGTGGTTGTGCCCTGTGCTAAGGGGAGGAGACATGCTTAAAAAATCCAGTCAGTTAAGGGCTGGTGTGTCCCAAGTCGGGTGCAATCCTCGAGTGACTTTGATGGCTTAGATGCCCCTGGGTCATAGCTTATCAAGCCATAGGTCAAGCTTGGAGGATCACAGACAACGTGACCCAAAAAAAAAAATCTATACCTTTACAAATTACAAGTGAGTAAGCATGCTTTCCCACATTCCCATTAAGAAAGCCATTAGTTGTTGTCATATTAATGGTTATTGGCATAATGAAAGTACCATATTGTTTCATTCTAAGATCATATTGTTAATTAGGTTAGTTGTTTCTTTCGAAAACATGATATGGAGTTAATAAGGTGTAGTGTAACTTATAGAAGAAATAACTTTTTTCATCGGAATCCAACGATACAAATTCAAGGAAGAACGTGATTTTTTGTTGCTTAAAATATATGTTTGAATGCATAAAGGGATTCAACACCCTCAAAAATGCCTAAGGCACTCAAATTCTATAAATTAAATAACTTAAACTCAAGTTTTTAAAAATATTTATCGAATTTGGTTAAAATTAACCCAAAAAAATATCATGAAAATGGCCATTTTGTCAGTTAGACTATATCGAGTTAGTAATATGATATTTCTAAATATTTAAAAAATATATAAATATATTTAATGTGTTTGTTTATGTTTATTATTTTCTTAGTTGAAACTTGGGAGCATGATGAATCTAGAGCCCCTCACATAGAAGGATTCATTCTCTGGTCCACTTGGAACAATAAATCCTCCCTTAGACATTTTGGTGGTATGGTTTTTTATATAAAAAATAACATTTCTACTCACATTCGGCTTCATAAGATCGAGCCCCTCAATCAGTAAATGTGGATCAAAATTTATGATTCTAACACCAATAGGATTTTTCTCGTAATCTGTTATTTCACTCCTATCAATTCTTCCTCCTATAAGAAAAACAACTTGGATAAGAATTTGCCTTCCAAAACCTTAGAACATGATAGAACCACTACAAACCAAGCTACTCTTCTAAGTAATAACTCTAACCCTAACCCCTTATGGCTAGATGAGGATTGTGACTTAGCTAATATATTCAAAAGAAATTCTAAAGACATAACTGAGAACCTATTGTCTATCAAGCTTTGCAGTTCCCAAGACTTGATAATTTGTAATGGAATTAACAAGTGGCCAACCTTTGGCCAGATGACTTGCATTCATGGGTAGGGCAATTATTTTGTGGATTATGCAATATCTAGCACCCATGTTCTAAAACATATTGTAAGTTTTGACCTCTTAAATGACCATGAGCCTAATTCTAACCATAAACCTTTATCCTTAACTCTACATCTTGACATGCACACTGTTGACACCTAATCCTCAGGATTGGGTGAATAAGTGTAACTGATGTAAATAAATAATGGAAAATATGAAGTCACCGGGATATGAAATGAACAGTATCTCCCTCATGTATATAATAAAGACCAACCTGAATGAATATAACGTATTGATTTGAGGAGTTACTGCCTCGTCTGACATGGTATTAGAGTCAAGTTCCCAAAATTAGCTTTTGTGTAACTCCTGGTGTCAGTTTCCTGCCTATTTTGTAGAACTCACACCTCTGCCATGCTCCTGAGGCTTGCACCCACATTCCTGAACCCACTGTCATATGCGTTCTATATTCCCTCTGAACAGTCGACTCGCTCGATGGTATCTCATTGAATACTGCTTGGTGGTATCGCAGTGGAAACTAGCGCATCTGGTGACAGCTATGGGATATGAACACACACCTTTCACCCTGTGTGGCTTTGACTCTTCCAGTTTTTACATCCACTTCAATACCGGTTGTGTGTTTTGAGTCGGTTCGACAGGAGCCCTGGTTTCTGCACTGTACTTGATTTGCTTGCGCTTTCTTGTTTCCCTCATTACAGAAAGAATTGAGGGAACAACGCAGCAACAAGGAATGAATATTGTGAGGTAGAAGCTCATGGTATCGGCTCTGCAATGTTGAACATTGCCATACACATTTAGCTCTGCAACGCCATATGCATGGTATCAGAGCACTGTGGAGGGAGTGTGTTGTGAAACGTAAATATGACCATTATGGATCTTCAAGGATAATTTCTTGTGAGCCTTGCCAATCTCTTTGACTGGAGAATCCTTCTCAATTCCTAGTATGGTGAAATAATATGCGCCATACCTCCATGCCATATGCTGCCATACCTCCACCCATGGCTCTGTTGTCGCGACTCACATGTGTGATGCTTCTCGGCCTTTAATTTAAGATTTAATTCCAGTGCGATGTGTGGAGAGGCCGAAACTGTGTGTTAAACTTTGGCGCTGTGTGGGAACACCGTGAGAGTTCGTTGAATGTTATATGAAGCGAGGATATCATGGCATATCAATATGAAGATAAATGGTGTGTTTGATTGGTATGTTCACCTACTGTTGTGCGTTGAAAAATGTTTTGAAGGTCGATAATTACACTATTCATGCAGTGGTGTAATGTCGTGTAATGGCTCTGCGTTAAGGCCATCATGAGACCATGTGTACAAACCACCTGTTAATGAAGTGTTGCATTTTTCTGAAATTCGAGTTCTAATTATTGACTTGTGGTTGAATAAATCTTGGTGCATTGGCTAATAGCTCGGGGCCTAGTTTGAATACTCTATGGTTTTCATTATAGTACTATGTTTCAATATAGTACTTTCATACCAATGCCCCTTTGAATTGTAATTTTTTTTTTCTCAAAATTACCACCAGAAGTACAATTGTTTTTACAGTATATTACCAGAAGTATTTTTTTACAACACACAGATTTTACAATGCATTCAATCATATCTATTGTGGGAATAGTTCTCACTGGCAAGGAGAACTATCTTGAGTGGTCCTAGATGATAAAACACACCCTCATTTTCAATGAGTTGTGGAAAGGAGTGTGTGTTGGAGACGGAGACAAAGAGCCAGAACAACCTACCTTAGACAAAGAGTTTGCCATTTGGGAAAATAAGAACAACAAAGTCTATGCATTAATTGCAGCATCTGTAAGTGAAGAGGTGAGTCGCCATATTTCACCATTTTCAACTACTTTCGAAGCCTTACAAAAGCTGAAAGAACTCTATGACTCACACTCTGCACTTGAAGTTGTTCAACTCATGATTAAACTCTTCACTCTTGAATTACAAAATAATGATCCTTTTGCTCTTGCATCCGAAGTAAAATCTATAATGCATGATATCAAAGCCACTAAGGTTGAATTGGATATTCCTCTTATATCTTTTCTCAAGGCACTTTATCCTACTTAGTCCAATTATCTTGAGTCATTGCAAGCAAATGGAAATCTCAAAGATATTACCTTTGACTCTCTTGTGAAAAAATTTGCTGAAAGAGAGAAAGCTTTTGGAAAGAAGACAACCCGTGAATCTTTTGAAGAGGTTGTGTTCCTTGCTCATAAAGAAAATAATCTTGCCCAAGATTCTTCTAGAGGAAGAGGTGGTCGAAGAGGAAGAGGAAGATATTTCAAAGGCAGGGGGCAGACACTATCAAGGAGAAAAGTCAGATTTGTTCTGCATGCGCTGCAAAAAGAATGGATCACATGATGCCTCTACATGCAGGTTACCTAGACAAAATTGAGCAGCAAAGAAACCAACAGAAAGGTAAAACTAATGACACAGACAAAGGTAAAGCACCTGAATCCACTCATTATGTTGTGGCACAATGTAATACTGGAGTAAATGAATATTTATTTAATGCTTCACTTGCTTCTTGGAAAAATGATTGGTTGCTTGATTCAGGAGCAACTTGCCACATGTATCATAGAAAAGATTTTTTTGAATAATTTACTGACAATATTGATGGAGCAGTATACTTTACAGACCAATCAAAACTCAAGCCATCAGGGCTTGGCACAATCAGACTTAAATTGCTTGATCTTCCAGACTTTCTTCTGCATCATGTTCTATATCTCCCACAGCTGAAGAGAAACTTTCTGTCCTTGCTCCACATATACCAGCAAGGTCGCTCCATTCATATGTTTGATGGCAAGCTTGAGGTGAGAAAAGCATCTGACCACTCACTTGTCCTGAGGGGGATAGAAGAAGAAAGACTTCTCAAACTGCAGGGTACCTCTGCTTGTGCACAACATTTCTCATACAATTCTCATTATGAAGAAGGTACACTTCCATCAAGTTTATTATGGCATGCTAGATTTGGACATTTGAACTATGACAGCCTCCGCTTGTTGAAGAAAACTGGTGTTACTGGTTTGCCTACAATTCCTAGGAAAATTAAGCAATGTTATGCTTGCATTCTAGGAAAGCATAGCAAACAGTCTTTTCATGATTCACATTCAAGAGCACATAGAAAACTTGAACTCATTCATTCAGATTTATGTGGTCCAATACCTGTTCCTTCTGCAAATGGAAATAAATATATGATGACATTTATTGATGACTACACCAAAATGTGTTGGGTTTATTTATTGAAGAACAAATTTGATGCTTTTCAAACATTCAAGAAATTTCATACATGTATTGAAAATGATGCACAACCTCATATTGGCTCTATTCGCACTGATAATGGAAAAGAATATACTTCAAATGAATTTGAAAACTATCTTCGCCAACATGGGATCAAACATCAAACAATTGTGCCTTATAATCCCCAACAGAATGGTGTAGCTGAAAGAATGAATAAGAAAATCTTAAATATGGTGCGCTCCATGATGTTTTTCAAAAATGTAAAATTGATGTTTTGGGCTGATGCAGTTCTATGTGTTATATATATAAATAATAGATGTCCATCTAATGCTATCAAAAACAAGACTCCCTATGAAATGTGGTATGGGCACGTTCCTTCGGTAAAGCATCTCAAGGTCTTTGGTTCCACCTGGTATGCCTTGATACCAAAGATACATAGAAACAAACTTGGTGCAAGAAGTCGTAAGTGTATCTTCCTGGGATATTCAAACACCTCCAAAGCATACTGTCTCTATGATGAAGTCAATAAAAAGTTTGTTGTATCTAGAGATGTAATCTTTCTTGAATCATCCAAACTGACAATGTTGTTGAGCGACAACTTGATCACTTGGATAGATTCACAAATGAAAAATCATTTCAAGAATTTGATAATCAGATTCCACATCTTGAAGGGGGGATTCCTATACTAGATCAACCTGTGGAATCGTCTTCTGAAGCATTGTCTCCCCCGCGTGAAACTCCAACAATGGATGATACTTTAAGTGATGTGATTGATAGAATTGGGAGACTCAATCTTGATTCAATCCAAACTCAATCAACGGAGCAGCCTGGACCATCTGAGAAAGGTCCCCCAAAGTGGCTGACAAAGACACTTGAAAGTATTCATCCTGATGAGGTTGGAAAGACAAGAACTAGAAATTCAAACCGGCAAAATGGAGGTGAGGTAGATGACTCTGATTCACCTGTTGATATGGATGTTTCTTATGATTGTGAATTGAATTTGTCTAGAGATTTCGAACCAAATTCCTTCAAAGAAGCTGCTTCTCATGATGAATGGAAAGAAGCAATGCAAAAGGAGTATGATGCCCTGATAAAGAATGGCACTTGGAAGCTAGTTGATCCTCCATTAGGAATCAAACCAATTGGCTACAAGTGGGTCTACAAGAACAAGTATAAAGCAGATAGCTCACTTGACAAACACAAAGCCAAGCTTGTGGCAAAAGGTTTTGCACAGAAGGAAGGGGTTGACTATGAGGAGAATTTTTCCCCCATAGAAAAATGGGCTACCATTCGGACACTCTTTGCCCTAGTAGCTTAGAACGGTTGGAAAGTCCATCAAATGGATGTAAAAACTGGTTTCTTGAATGGAGATATAAAGAAGAATGTTTTTATGTCCCAGCCTGAAGAATTTGTTGTGAAAGGACATGAATATAAAGTATGCAAACTTGTGAAATCGTTGTATGGCCTGAAACAAGCACCGCGAGCTTGGTATGAAAAACTAACTGAGAATCTTCTGAAGCTCAATTTCAAACATTATGATCTTGATGATGCAACTTTATTTGTCAAGAAAGTTGGAAAAATAGTTGTATACCTTGTGGTATATGTAGATGATCTTTTGATGACAAGGAACAATGAAAGATACATTGCATCCATAAAGAAGGATTTGAGGAAAGGTTTTGAAATGACTGATTTGGGCTCTGTTCATTATTATCTTGGTATTGAAGTAACTCAACATCCGAAGTCCATATTTCTTTCTCAAAAGAAGTACATTGGAGATCTGTTGAACAGGTTTGGCATGACAGAATGCAATCCTCTTACTACTCCAATAGAACAAAACTTAAAGCTCACATCCATTGAAGGAAAAGAATTTGAGGATGCAACAAAGAATAGACAGCTTGTAGGAAGTCTCGGCTAACTAACTACGACCAGACCAGACATTTCGTTCGTTGTTGGAATCCTCTCCAGGTTTATGAAAAAGCCTTGTGAGGGACATTGGTATGCTGCAAAAAGAGTTCTAAGGTACTTGAAGGGAACTCAAGACTTTGGAATCAAGTATACACAGGTGGACGACTTCAGCGTGATTGGATACTCTGATTCAGACTTCGATGGAGACAAAGAAACTGGGGTATCTACTTCAGGTTATGTTATGAGTCTTGGATCAAGAGTTGCCTCCTAGAGATCACGCAAACAATCAGTTCCAACAGATTCCACAATAGAAGCAGAATATGTGGCAGCAGCTGAGGCAACAAAAGAAATTGTGTGGCTCAGGAAAATTCTTGAAGATTTGTAGGTAAAACAAATACAATCAACTCCACTCATGATTGACAATACCTCGGCAATAAAGTTGGCCAAGAACCCAAAGTTCCATGATCGAACAAAGCACATCAATACTAAATATCATCTTATTCGGCATCATGTTGAGGCCAAAACAATCCATCTCCGCCATTGTTCCACTAATGAGAAAATTGCAGACATCTTCACTAAAGCGCTTGGAAGAGAAGCTTGAATGATTCAGAATGATGCTTGGACTCACCAACATCCCTTCAGATTAAGGGGGGGAATGTTGACACCTAATCATCAGGATTGGGTGAATAAGTGTAATTGATGTAAATAAATAATGGAAAATATGAAGAGTCACCGGGAGATGAAATGAATAGTCTCTCCCTCGTGTATGTAATAAAGACCAACCTGAATGAATATAATATATTGATTTGAGGACTTACTGCCTGGTCTGACACACACACACCACATGCAAAAGAATTATGAGAGCCAAAGGCACATTCGTTTTGACAAAAGTAAAATGGATCTCTTCTTACAAGATTTAAAGAGGGATTTAGGTTTCTTAACATATAATCATAACATCAATCACATATACTACAATTTTACTACAACCCTTTCCACTACCATTAACAAATTCTCTACCGAGGTGTCGTATAAAAAGAAGAATAGAACTTCCAACCCTTGGTATGATAACGATTGTAAAACTACTAGGAAAGTGATTAGAGATGCTCCTACAGAAATCATAAAGGTTGAAAATATAAGTATAAAATGCTCTTATCAAAAGAAAGAAAATGACCTATATTAATAAGAGGTAAGAGTGTCTTCTTTACCTTTCTAAAGTCAAGCCTAGAAATTTTTGGAGGAATATTCTTGTTCGTAAAACTAAAGAAAATAACTCAATCCCCTTAAAAAACTAGGATATTTATCTTAAGAATCTGTATGACTCCTCAAACACCACAACAAACATCTTAAATACTCCTATAGAGCAGGATATATTTTCTTTGGAAGGCGTGGAGTTTGAGATTAAGAAACTTGCTAATGGGAAAGCTAGGGATATTTAAGGCTACTAACCTAAAATTTTCAAAATGGGTAGATCTATCCTCATCTCTCATATTCAAAAACTTCTTAATTTGGCTGTAAAACACGGCTTCCCTAGGCCTTTAACGCAAATCCTTATTGTGTTTATCTTTAAAAGTGGGGATAAAAACATCCCCTCTAACTATAGGACCATTATGATCTGCCACATTTTAGTTAAACTGTATGGGCTCATTTTGGAAAAGAAGATTAGCCTCTGGCTTGAGAGACATGGTAAAGAGCTAAAGAGAAAGAAGGATTTAGGAGACATCACTCAACTATTGACCATCCTATCACTCTTAGGATCATTTTCGAAGAATGTCACAATAATAAAATTGATCCCTTATGTTGTTTTGCTGACTTGAGAAAATATTTCGACATCGTTCCTTTGGATAAGTTATGGAAAAGACTTGTAGAGATGATGGTTCCTCCCAAGATGAGGGTTGTTTTAATTCAGCTATATGAGAATGTTATTTCCAAGCTTAATACCATTGAGGGTTGGTCTAAAGAGATTAAATTCAATATTGGTGTTAATCAAGGGTGTCCCCTTTCCCCTACCCATTTTGGCATTTATATCGGTGAGCTATAAGAGTGTTTGGAAATTGCGGGATGCAATGGACCCAAGCTCACTAGTATGATCATTACTCTTCTCCTTTATGTTGATGATATCGTTCTTCTTGCTAAAATCCATGATGATCTCGACAAGCAGCTTAAAATCCTCCATGATTACTGCTCTAAGATGGGTATGATTATTAATACCAACAAGACTAAAGTCATGATAATTAAATCCAAAAAGATCAACCATGATAATTTTATCTATGATAACAATTACTTGGAGAAGTTTTCTTCATACAAATATTTAGGTATTGACATTCATCATTAGCGCAACTAGAATTATAGCATTGAGAAAAGGATTATTAGAGCATGGAAAACTTATTATGATATTGAAAACAGTTGTAATTAGACTGATCTTTAGGTTTGGAGTAAAAGAAAGTTCCTATTTGAGACTCTCATCACCCCAGTTATTCTATATGGTTGTGAGGTTTAGGGTTGCAGTCTATTGTTGAGTCTTGAAAATGTCATTCATTTCCATTACACTTTCACTATTATGTCCATTATATCACCTCCATTTCACTACTATGTCACCACATTCATCCCACTTTCATTATCATTGGGCCACATTTATGTTTTTCCAATCTTTATTAATTCTAAGCCTTTTAAGTGAATTTGTGGTTAAAAATTAGAAAATAATGTGCATATGCTTATACCTAACAAATGGGTTGAGATTGTTGACATGTCTAGGTTGAAAGGAGGCTTCTAGAAGACCCTTATGTGGCACTCTAAGGCCAAATTCGAATTTGAGTGGAAAGAATCATGGGATCATGAGGATATGTGTCACATCTCCTAATTATATTGTAACTCTAAGAAGACATGTGTCTTATCAGTTCCTATTTTGATTAGGACTCTAGAGGTAAAGGGAGAGATTCATGGACTCTCATTAATGAGATGGCTTCTCATCTTTTTGTATAAATAGGAGATCTCTCTCCTTCATTTGTTAGCTTGGCTTGGCTTTTAGTTATTTAGCTTGGAGTTTGTAGTTCTTCCTTGATGGCTTTTGAAAGCTTTGGAGAGCTTTGTTGTACTTTGTAATTTTGGAGAATTTGAATAAAGCTTTGATGTTCTCAACATGGAAGGAGATGTGAAGTAGATGTCATGGAGCATATTAGAATGTAAGTTAGAGTAGATTTCATTTTGTAATTTTGATTTGATTTCATTATGTCATTTGATTGCTTTCAAGTTTGATAGATTAGATTTTCCATTCATGAAATTTTAATTCATGTAAGTGTGTTCAACCGGTTGATTGTAGATTAGTTTTTTCTTTACATGTTTTTGCATCAAATAGTGACATGAGATTTACCTCTCTGTTGACATTGCTTTTTTTTTTTAGCTTTTCAATTTCAGTTATGCTTTGATTTCAGCCTTATTCATTTGCTTTGTTAGTTAGTTTAGATATCAGATTGCTCAAGTTGTTGATGATTACCTCCGAAAGCCATAGCGGGACTAATGGCGAGGGATAAGACTATGAATTGATGTGATTTGATTTTAAGTTTACTTTTCTGCAATTAGATATCAGATTGTTCAAGTTGTTGATGATTACCTCCGAAAGCCATAGCGGGACTAATGGCGAGGGATCAGACTATGAATTGATGTGATTTGATTTTAAGTTTACTTTTTTGCAATTAGATATCAGATTGCTCAAGTTGTTGACGATTACCTCTGAAAGCCATAGCGGGACTAATGGCGAGGGATCAGACTATGAATTGATGTGATTTGATTTTAAGTTTACTTTTCTGCAATTAGATTCCTCAAGTTGTTGATGATTACCTCCGAAAGCTATAGTGGGACTAATGGCGAGGGGTCAGACTATGAATTGATGTGATCTAATTTTAGTTTTACTTTTCTGCAATTAGATATTAAATTGCTCATATCATTGACGGTTACCTCCGAAAGCCATAGCGGGACTAATGGCGAGGGATCGAATTATGAATGTGTAATTTGATTTTAGTTTTACTTTCCTTGCAATTTTTTATTTCTTTGAGTGCAATAGCTTAACTTTTATTTCTGTATTTAGACAAGCAGCAGAGACAGTGATTTCATGATCAATATTTCATATTTTGCTTGATTAAAGTAGCTGCATACTTACACTTTTGTTTAAGTACTAATTTCATCAATAACATGTTTTAAGATCTTTTGAAGTGCTAAGTTTTGGAAGTTACCATTAGGGACATAGACCTTGTCTTGAAATCTACATCCATACTTGACCTTTAAAAGTATTCTTAGGACCTTAGAATAGGATTTCCATTTCCATTAGATACTTTAGGAGATCAACAAGAACAAAACCCCAAAACAAATTAAAATCTGTAAAACAACGAAGTAAGAAAAAGGTTAACTAAGCACATATGGTGCACCACACTTCATCAGTTTACGATACCCGGATTGATAATTTATGTAGAGCAATTCAAGACGTTAAATTGACTAGACATATATCTATAGAATCGTGGAGAAAGATTGAGATGATCCAAAATAAATTTATAACCTACAACCTCAAGATTAAAGGAAATACTCCATATCCTATCCTCTTGATGGAAGCTAACCTTCCCCCATTGAAATAATGGCTATGTTTAGGTATATGATGTATAAAAAGAATCTCTACAACATGGAAGCCAAGAATTTCCCAAAAAATGGTTATAACTCTAGCCAAAACCCCCACCTCCGACTCAAGCAAGGATGCCACAAGGATGCCCAGTCTTGGCTCGACCATTAGGGGATAAAGGAGGAGATCATTTGGAAGAAGAAGGATAATATTAAAAGTACCATCACTTCCAAATTTAAGGATAAGTTGTGGGATAATAAGGAGCTTGAGGGGAAAATGAAGCTAAGGTATTATAAGGATGTGATCAACCCCACTCTTGCTAACCAAAATTATCTTTCTATCTTGACCAATGCTAAGAAGAAGATGAGAATTACGAAGATAAGAACTAATTATTATGAGCTTCGCAGTGAAACTGGACGTTGATCCATTCCTAAAACACCTTGGAATGAAATAATATGTCACCTTTGCAATACTAAGAGGGTTGAGGATGAAAATAACTTTCTCTTGGATTTCTTGGCTCTTATTCACATTCGTTCTCATTTCCAAAATATTTTCCACATTACCAACCTTCTTGACTTGTTAAGTCAACGAAACTATAGTGATTTAGAAATGCTTCTTTCCCTTCTTTTTTATCACAAAAATAAAATATTAAAGAGTCTCAATTAATCTCTTTCTTTCTTAAAGTCCAATAGGCCACATTGGTCTTAGTAGATGTTAATCATCATCATCATTTTTTGGTTTTTAAAATTTTGAAAAATCATAATTTTGAATTTAAAGATTTTTTTTGCACTGTTTATTATAATTAAATTAAATATATATAAAAGATTGAATAATTATATAAGATTATAATTTAAATTTAGAATAATATTATTTAAAAATTAAAATAAATAATGATACTAATTAAGTCGATGATATAATGGTAATATGTAAATTCTGAAATTGATTTATTGTATTTAATTAATCATAAGGGTTTGTTACTTCATTGATTTTATTCTTTATGATTTATGTTTTGTGGATATAATTGTCCCACCCAATCTTGTTGTACTCTCTACTATTTTTTTTTTAAATATCAATTCCCAATACTCAATATATTAATTTTACCTCTTCATTATTTGTTTGTGAATGTGTTGTGTAAAATATGAGAAAGTGTTTTTTCGTTTTTTGGCTAAAAAATTGCAGCTTTTTATTAATAGTCAAAATGTAACATATATACATGCATGTAGCATTCATCCTCTCATTCAAAAATAAGAGCTCATAACATAGGAGAAAGTGTTACTTAAGTCTTATCATTTAATTTTCAAACCTTTTTTCTTATGATTATTTAAATTGTTTCATCTACTAATCTTATATCAACGGATGTAAATTGGTTATTAATTATGTTGTTTCCACTTTTTATATCATAAAATATTAAATTTGAAATAATTTTATATTTATTTTCCCTTATATTTAATAAAATTATCTATATAATATTTTCCCTTATATTTCATGTTTTACCATTAATTATGTTTTCAGAGTGGAGGCTTATGTGATAAGAGTAATTTTATTCTAGTAAAAAATTATATAGCCTACGTCTCTAGTGACCAATTGTGACTCATCATAATTCAGAAATGTCAAAACAAAATAATATTTTGTTCCCAAAAACCTTTATTTTTAAACTATGATATTAGTGACCTATTAATATCATATCCCCTTATCTTTAAAGTCCCATATGACTTTTAATAAGGGATGAGATGGTATACCTCAAGGATAAAGCATACCCATTAACATAGGACAAGGGACATTTATAGTGTCTCTTTATCAAAAAGAAATTATTTTTAAATTCAATAAAAGCTTGTAAAAAAACTTAATTCCACTTTAACGATACAACTTTATTATAAAAAATTTAGTCTTATCATTCCAAATCATTCTACATATAAAATATTAAAAAATAAAACAATTTAAATATCCCTTGTAGAATGGCATGCCATTATTTCAAGTCGAGAATGAGCCCTATCCATTTCTCGTAGTGCACTCTAGGTGCAACTTGCAAGTTGTCATAGTAGGGAGCTAACATGTTAGATGTGTAGGGACATCATTACTTATATGTGCCACATTAAAGTTGAAGCTAGTGTGTTCCCCACGTTCCAATTCTAGGTTGTATGTCATCACATTCACTTTCGGAAGGTTCACATTGTGGATAGGTGTCACATTAGAGTTGCCTTCCATAAATATGTCGTAAGTGAAGCTAGTGCTAGAGCACAATGTCCATATAATAATGATATTATGTTTAGGCAAAGCACCTTTTATTGGGAAATGTATAGTGTATAATTATGTAATAAGATTAATTAATTAATTATAAGTTCGGAAGGTTCACATTGTGGATAGGTGTCACATTAGAGTTGCCTTCCATAAATATGTCGTAAGTGAAGCTAGTGCTAGAGCACAATGTCCATATAATAATGATATTATGTTTAGGCAAAGCACCTTTTATTGGGAAATGTATAGTGTATAATTATGTAATAAGATTAATTAATTAATTATAAGTTTGAATATAAGTTTGAAATTTATAGCATTATATCAAACTTATATTTAATTAATTGTATTTTCTTCAATTAAATTGATTTAATTAACCAAATTTCCTAAGTTAGACTTAGGAAATATTTAATTATTGGTCAGTTAATCTAATTGAGGTGTTTCTAAGGTGTTTCTTGCGAAACTTTTTCTAGGTTTAGGAATAAATGTGTTCTTTTTCCTCATAGACGCCATAGAGACTAGAACACATGTCTGCTTCTACCAAAAACTAACATGTTGGACATAAGATGTGTTATAGTTGTTCATCTATGTTTGAAATAGGGTTGTTAGTATTATGTTGTCCAATGCTCATATAATGTTGTGTAACATAGTGTGTGGAATACGAACTTTACTAGAATGTTTGGCCCCAAAGTTGAACTTGGTCATGTAGGTGGAACATGGTCACAATTTAATGAATTGTAACGTGAAAATTTGGTGAGGCAGAGTCCTAATATGTTTGTTTCACACAATTTCATGTAGATGTATGGACCTATCCAAACGAAGGAACATAACATTATCCTCTAAGGAGAGTGATCCTACCTTCCTTAGTTGCTTGTGCAATAAGTTCATCCCCAACTAACTTAAAATTCTTAAATATGCGAAATCATGAATATGTCATTCTCAACATTTAGAAAGGTTATAGGTACTAGTCTGGTTGAAATATATGTTTTGTAATAATAGAAAGGTTGCAGTTCTTAGCCTGCACCTCTAAAACCAAATGTTATACAACCAGATCACAAATTAGAATAAGAGATAGATAACAACTTCAAATTTAGCCTCTTCAAGGAGACAACCTCCTTTACATTACACAAATGAACAATTATTCCATGATACAAATGATAAAACCTCCTTTCTATATAGGAGTTTAAGGGGTCACAATATAATCAGAGTCAACATAACAATATTAATGTAAGGGCACAACAATAACAATAATGGGATTCTATGGGGCACAATAATAACAATATGGGGATAACAGGGGCACAACAATAATAATAAGGGGCTACAATTATAATCATAATGGGGGAATACACTAGTATTATAGTTACCTAACATGATTAAACACATATAGAGTGACAACACATCCAAGATAAAATATAATCTTTTATATGGATCATGAGCACTTTGGGGTTACCTACTACACATCTACAATTTGACAACAACAACTATCACACCATAGTCACATCAACCTAACACTTAGATTTTTTCATACACACATGGCACACATCAACTTTCATTTCAATACTAGGTTGAACATGATCACATGAATTCATGGCATTCTTCATCACAATAGCACTTATCATCTAAGGATCCACATTTCTACAACATCAACATATCTAGGAAACAAAGCATGGCCCTATCTACATTCACGACACAACAATGCGTTGCTTATAATATTTTTACTCCCTTGGCCACTTTCATAAACTAGTATTCATGGGCTCTATATTCGTAGATTCAACATCTTCCTCATCCCTGTGGTGTTTTTTATGCTCATGATTGTAATACAAATTGGTGGTGTTGATGTTGTATTAGGGGTCCAATGGTTGCAATCATTAGGATTAGTGGCCCTTAATTTTCAAAATATTTTCATGAGATTTTCCTCATAAGGAAAGGAAATCTAGCTTAGATGTATCCCAAGGAAACTTTGTAAAATTATAAGCTCTAATAGCATGAAAAAATAACTAAAAAAAGGACAACCATGGTGGAATTTCACAATTGTGCTCATTAAATGTTCAAACATCTATATCATCTACTCTAATGGATCTATGAAATATTATCAAGAATCATTCCAAGTTATTTGGAGAGATGCCTAAAGGTCTTCCACCTACTTGAGATCATGAAAATTCTATTCGTTTGTAATCTAGAAGTGTACCACCTAACATTAGGCCTTATCAGTTGTCCATATGCAGAGAAGAGTGAGATTGAGCATTTGATTTAATGAATGTTAGAGTATGGCATCATTCCACCTGGCCAAAGTGTTTTTTCTTCAATTATAAATATGGTTACAAACAAGGAATGTTCATGGCATATGTCTATAGATAAATTAAAATTGAGGTATTTTGGACCCTATACAATGTTGTAGAGGATTGGAAGTATGTCTAACAAATTGGAGTTGCCTCCATGTTCATCTATACATCAAGTCTTCCATGTTTATTACTTCATAAGTTAATAGGTAACAAAAGCCCTTTCAAACTATTTTTCCAAAGATAAATGAAGAGTGGAAAATCACATGAGAAACAAAAAAAGTCCTTGAATCAAGGACTAGTAGTTGAGAAATTGAGTAATTATTGAGTACCTTATCAAGTGGAAGAACCTACCAATGGAAAAGGTGGCATGGGAAGATGAGTTATTCATGTATAAACACCCGCAGTTAGTTAAGAGTTTAAGACAATACTTGTTTGAAGGGGAGGGGCATGTTAAGCCCTAGTTAATCCTAATGTTAATCCTAAAACCCCTTATTAAGCCCTAGATATTGAGTTGTTTTATTTCTATTGTTATATTGTTATTTATGCCAAAACGTTTTATTGTACCAAGGAGACCTAGTCTTAGGATCATAATATCTTGTCTTTTCTTATATTTGTTGTAAAAGGACGTTCCACCCTTGTAGTGGATTGTATTCATTGACTTCTTATATTATTTGGATAGAGATAGGGTTTTTTTCTCTAGTATCCCATAGGACATAAATATCACTCCTTTATATTTGCATCATTTATATTTAGAGAAAGAGAGAATATAGTAACCTCACCTTTCAATAGGGTTTTGTCTCGAAAGGGTTTCCCAAATCATATCTTAATGTTATTGTGGTTTTTGAATGATTGTTTTATCTATTATCTATTTTCTACAATTATATATATTGAATGATTAAGCATAAAAGAGTAATTTTATAAATCTAGAAATCTAAGGAAAATTAACCCTCTTAATATAGATTCAAATTTCATTATATTTTTATCAGATCTATTGTGAAAAGATATCTAGTGGAATATGGTAGTTTAAGAATTAGATTGGTATCATTGCATGTTTCTTTGGGTATATTGTTGGGAGTTGCAGGGGACCATATATGTTTATGTAGAAATCCATAAATCCCAGCCATGGCTTCCAATTCAATTTATGATAACCCTTGAGATATGAGAGAGGAGAGGTATGTGAAACTCAAAGCATAAGTCACAAATATTAACCATAATGTGAGAATCCTCATGGAAGCCCTCACCAACAATATCAGGTTGTTTATAGGAGATGGAGGTTTTAACTCAGAGGTTAGATTAAAGAGGAAATCGAGGGATCGGGAAGAACTAGTGAAGGAGTCCAATAAACCCAAAAAGGAACAATCCTATTTGAGTGTTTTAAACCATTCACAAACATTTTTCAATATGGAAGCAAAGGTCAACATCAACCCAGATTAAGGTGATATTTATGCTTTGAAATTAAATCACTAGTTACAATAGTTGAAGGTTTAGTTTAGTGTTCACCACATAGAGGAGGAAAATAAAATTTCTTTCACTTGTTTGAAACTAAAGGGCCATGCCTTGACCTGGTAAGAAATACACACATAAACTATGAGGTTGATGGGGATCCTCCATTGACTATGTGGGAGGATTTTAAAATTGTCATAATTTCACAATTCTATCATATCATGTATGTAGAGGACTAGCAGATCTAATGGATTTTTTTAGGTAGAGATAGGGGTAAAGTGTATAAGAGTACACCACAAAACTCAAGAAGATAAAATTAATGTTTGGTATCTCTCCCAAGAACCTAGACGTACTCCTTAAGTATATTGGGTGTTTAAACATCCATTTGTGAAAGCAAGTGATGTTATTCAAACCTAGAACGGTGGATGAGGCTTATTTACTTGCACGATACCTGGAAAACATAGGCCAAAATAAAGGGTAGTTGAGTAGTTTAAATAAAAAGGAATACCAAGAAGATTCCAAAGAAGGGAAGAATAAATGATAAGGTGGGAAGGAAAATAAGACCACAAACACAACACATTAGTACAAATATCCCAACAACCATTGTAACATTGATGGTCACATAGACATGAAGTTTTGGAAACTACATCCAGAATTCAAATCGAAGAGCCAAAAGATGAATGGGAAAAAGAAAAATATTATGGACATAGATTTGAGTAATCATGTGGAAAGTAGCTCGAATGTGGATGACAATATTATATGCACATCAATGCAGAAGGAGGTGAATAGAAGTATCCTTCAACAACATGAAGAGAAAGAGATGACCAAACTATTTCATATAAAAATACAGGCCAAGAAGACAAAAATTGATGCCCTATTTGACTCAGGATCACAGGTGAATCTTAATGCAATGGAACTAGTCAAGAAACTAAGATTGGAGGTTTGATATCATCCAAGACCATATCCATTGGGATGGGTAAATAAGGATGAAAAAATCAAAGTGACGAAATAGTGTAAAGTAAATTTTTCCATTAGAGTTGATTTTATTGATGAAGTATAATTGGATGTAGTTCCACTTGATCTATGTGGAGTGGTGTTTGGGAGTCCCTATATGTACATGCATGATGTAATATTGATGTGAATAGTAAACCAATACCACCTCATTAAGGACGAAAAATCCTTTACCATCAACATGCACAAGGGAAAGTCTAAAATTCACTGATAAGTACCAACCAAGCCAAGAAACTGATCAGTTCTAGTATGAGTTATGTTTTACTATTTTTAAGAGAAAATCAATCTGTATAAGAGTCAATGAGACCAAAAGCATCCATGAAGCGGTGCATTAATGAACAAAGACAATAGCTAGAAGAGTTGACATAGGAATACAAGAGAGTGTTCAAAGAGCCTAAAGGGCTACCACCTAAGAGGGAAGTGGAATATGAGATTCAATTGTTATCAAACTCTCTATTACCAAACATTGGGATGTGAACGTAGTCAATTATAGAAGAAAACAAGGTGAAGAAGTAGTTGTAATAGGTGTTGGAGTAGGGCATTATTCGACCAACTACCTCACCATATGGGTCACCCATAATAAATATACCAAAGAAGGATGGGACTTGGTAAATTTGCATTCATTATAAGGTGTTAAAAAAATTAAACTCAAGAATAGGTACTCACCAAGGATAGATGATTTGTTGGACTAGTTGCAAAAGGAAAAATATCTTACCAAGTTGAACTAAAAATGAGGGTATCACCATGTTTGAGTCAGAGAAGAAGATACTTGTAAAACCACCTTCAAAACCATCCAAGGTTTGTTTTAATGACTATTCATGCCATTTGGTCTATGCAGTGCACCAACTACATTCATTAGCTTAATGAATCACATGTTGCAACCCTTTTCTAGATTCATTTGTTATTGTTTATTTGGATGATGTATATTTATATATTGCTACCTAGGAGGATCACATCTCACATTTGATGAAGTTTCTAGTCACATCAAAGAAGAATAAATTGTTGGTAAATCTCAAGAATGTGAGCTTGCATAAAAAATTTAAGTGTATTTAGGATATGTGATTGGTGGAGGAGAGCTAAAGATAGATCCCGCCAAGATGGAGGCCATAATGAAGTGGTTGGTGACTACCAATGTTTCTAGGGTCAATAGTTTCATTGGGATAAAAAAATACCTAAGGAAATTCATAGCCTAATTTTCAAAACTAACAGCACCACTCCATACCCTAATAGCAAGTGGAAATATTTTCTAGTGAGAAAGGATCAATAGAAGACTTTTGAGGAGTTAAAGTAGAAAATCAGCCAAGCATTGGTTCTTGTATTACCAAACTTGTAACAGCCATTTGAAGTGGAGATATATGCAAGTAGTTATTCTATGGGAGTGATCTTGGTGCAAGGAGGAAGGCCTATATGCTACTATTCTAAAGTGTTTCATGGGGAAATTATCAACAAACCTACCTATGAAAAGGAATTATATGCCTTGGTATAAGAGGTCAAAAAATGGAAACATTATCTAATGGGAATGGAGATAGTCATCCACACAGATCACCAATTTCTATAGTACAAGTAAGCCCAGAGTAGGTTACAACAAAGTAGGCATTACAAGTTGATGGTGTTTTTATAGAAGTTTCATTTAGTGATCAAGAACAAGAAAGGAAACACAAACAATTTGGTGGAAATGATTTCAAGGCCACCCACATTAAAGATCAAAACTTTGGAAACTCTAATGCACATGGAGCCTTTCACCCATTATTCTTACAAAGAGGCATATATAGAGGATAAGGATTCCAGGAGGTGTTTCAGTGGTTGAAAAACTAGAGCCATGTAAACAATGGAGATAGAACAATTGAATATCATCTCTAGAATGGGTTACTTTATAGGTTGGACAAGTTATGTGTCCCTAAAGGTGCATGACTACAACTAATTAGAGAGGCCCAGAACCCCAAGGTTGCAAGACATTTTGGTGTAGGGAAGATAATGGCCAACTTACATAGCTATGTATATTTTCCCCTGATGTAAGAGACATAGCTAGGTTCATAAGAGCATGTATGTTTTATTGTACTAGCAATCTTAGTAATAGAAAGCAAAGTTTATACTCTTTGTTACGTATGCCTACTTGTCCTTGGGATAGAATTTATATGTAATTTGTGGTAGGTTTACTAAAAATTGGGAAGGGACATGATTACATGTTCATGGTATTTTCATGTTCAACAAGAAGTGTATTTTCATGCCTTGTAAAAATATCATTAGTGAGTAAGAAGCAACAAATTTGTTCTTTGGGCAAGTCTAGGTGCACTTTAGATACCAAGGAGCATCATTCTAGATAAGGGTAGAAGATCTCTCAATGCATTTTGTACTACATTGTGAGATAATATGGACACAAAGTTGAAGACGTATACAACATTCCATTGACAGGCAGATGGGAAACAATAAGTAGCCAATAGGACTTTGGTACAACTTTTGAGTGGTTACAATCATAAGCATCCAAAGATTTGGGATGAAAATATGGTATATATACAACACTCTTATAGCAGAGTAGTCCACACTTCTACTCATAAGTCCCCATTTGAAACTTGTTTTGGATATTTTCCATCTTCACCTTTGAATATTTCATATGGACAACAAGCATTAAAAATTATCAAGATAAATTAATTGATAAAGATAAATTTACTAACAATGACAAAACACACATAAACATAATTTTTATCTTGGAAAATCCGCTATCTGGGAAAAGACTAGCTAACAAAATATTTTATTAGACCCTTGACCAAATCCTAGCTAAGTTGACCAAGTGAGCCTTCACTACTCATATTCCTGGAACATTATAAAGAAGTCTTCCCATTCTTTTTAAAATATTCATTACATGCAATCCATGGGAACAAATCCATGGGAAACTAAAACTACCATTGTTGACCAAGTAACATTGACTCTTTCATTAAGACAAGTTTACTTAACAATACCCCCTTAAAACTTGACATGGGTTTCCCTTGAACAAATCTAGCCAAATTTTCCAAGTGAACCAACACCACTCACCTCCAAGTCCTATCCAACTTAATGTTTTTATCTAGGGTATCTAGTGATTTAGCTTGCCCCCCCATCACCTAGATCTAACTCCAAATGTTACTTGTAATTTCCCATGGGTACACATGCCTTACCAGGTCTTACAAGTAGTATGCCCATTTACATGTAAAAAATTTCAACTCCATCATAATAATTATTTATTTATTTGTTGTTGTTGTTATTTATAATATATAGCCAACATCTTTCTCTTCTATAGGTCACCCATTTCACCACCGAAAATCTACAATCTGAAGTAAAGAACCATGATAAATGATCTCATCGAAGCATTTCATCAAACACTTTGTGTGTGTCCTTGACATAAATATAGTCTCAATAGGAGGCTTTGGATGGGTTTCTTATACACCTCCTTGCACATATCCATGGCTTTTGTCATTCTCACACTTATTGATCAAAACCCATCAAGATTCTCTCTCCATTTTGACCTCACCCCATGTCTTTGATACCATGTTAAAACTTATTGAAATAATTAACTAAGAAAGATAAATTTACTAGCAACAAAAAAACACACATAAACACAAAATGTGTTCTAGAAAAATCCAATCTAGGGAAAAAACCAGTTAATAGAATATTCTATTATTCCCTTGGCCAAAAATTGGCCAAGTTGGCCAACTGAGCCTTCATTTCTCACATCCCTGACATATTACAAAGAAGTATTCCTAAGCTGACAAAGTGAGCCTGCACTTCTCACATCCCTGACACATTACAAAGAAGGCTGCCTAAGTTGGCCAAGTAAGCCTTCACCACTCACATCCCTGACACATTACAAAGAAGTATTCACAAGCCTTTTAAATGCTTTATTACATGAAATCCATGGGAATCCAAAACCATGTCCCCAAAACCAACATTGTTGATCAAATAAATTTCACTCTTTCACCAAGTCAAGTTTACCTAACAAAAGGAGGAGTGAGGGATGATCTCACAAGGGATGCTTTAAGGGTAGATTTTTTTTTATAGATATTAGGTAGATCCATCTACAAGTATAAGAGACGTTGAATAATTCAAAGGAAAAGTAAAAGGATAGGCATGATCAATGCAAAACAAAGAAATTATTCAACTTGGTGGGAGATAGAGTCACTCGTGGATAGAGTATGGTTATAGTTTAACAAGGAGAGGCTATAGGGTCTTAGTAATAAAATCAAGGCTCTGTGATATGGTCCTTTTGAGATACTAGAAAATGTTGGAAATAACATATATAGACTCTTTCAACCCTTCTACATGCACATTTACTCAATGGTGAATGTGGAAAATATGTAACTCTATGGGCATCCCATGTTGGGTGAGGAAGAGGAGTAGGTATTACTTTATATAGAGGACTTAGAACCATATGCTCAAGAAGAGTTGAAGGGGGATATATTTTTGTAGGAGAGGTCCAAAATACAAGTCAGGGGTAGCAATTCCTTTGGTAGTTTGGTTTGAAAGGACAATTTCTTGGCATGGATAAATGGTACTCTACGGATAAGGTAGAGGAAATATTTCCTTAACTCATTAAATAAAATATTTCGGGAGACCAAAACCTAAAAACATGATGAGGTATCATACATATTGGATCATTATATATTTTTCATCCATCTTAATGCTTTTAGGGTGGAAAATTAAAAGAAATGATCTTACAAGACCAATTTTTAGCAGTGGACCTAGTTTGGAGAATGAGGGCCATAAGCTCTCCAGAAAGTTTAAGGCCTTAACCAACATTTTTAGGGAGTAAAACTTTGGTACCTAAGAATGTAAACCCCACACACTATTCTACACTATAATAAATTTACAATGGTGCAGAATAATGTCTATTGGAGTTCAAACACAAAAGTTATGCCACACAAAAGTTGACCTATCATGTTTCACCACCCTAATTCAAGGGGATGCCACTTCATCCCCCATTATTCATGGAAAAGGGGCTATTCACATGAACATTATGAAGAATACTCTAGAAGGGTCAAGCTGTAGCTCATGTTTAGGGTAGAATCGAACAAATTTAACCAACAGTGGGCTATTAGACTATGTTATAACCAAGCCACTAGGAGGAAAATTATTTTGATTCTATTCTAGTGCATTTTGTTCTATAGAAGAGAAAAATAACTAATAGTGGATAGAGAGAGGGAAGAACATAGAGAATTTGTGTTCTCTAGTAGCCCATGGGGCACATGTCTCACTTCTTTATATTTTCACCATTTCCATTTAAAGAAAGGGAGAGCCTAATTTGTAAAACTAAAGACTAACTACTACACCTTTATAAATTTGATCCTAGAAAGTTTTGGAGGATAATTATAATTTATAAAAGCTAAAGAAAACAATTTGATTCCCTTTAAGAACTAGAATATATAACTTTAAGTCCTTTATGAATCCCCTAACACCATGGACACCATTTTGAATGCCCCTACGGAGGATGATATCTTTTCTTTAGAAGACAATGAGTTTGGGGTTAAGCAACTCGATAATTAGAAATTAATGATATTGAAGGCTAGCAAGCTGAAATTTTTAAAAAGGGAAGGCCTTTCCTCATCCCTCACATACCAATTTCCTTAATTTAGTAATGAAGCAAGGCTTCTCTGAACTTTGGATATAGAGCCTTATTGTGCCTATCTTCAAATGTAGGGATAAAATGACTCTCTAATCACAAAGTGATTATGATTAGCCACATTTTAGCCAATATGTATGGACTTACTTTAGAAAATAGGATTACCTTTTGGTTTGAAAGCATGGTAACTGAGCTGAAGGCTGAGTTGGGTTTAGGAAATATCATTCAAATGTGGTCCGACTTGTTACTCTCGAGATCATTAGCAAGGAATTCTACAATAATAAAATTGATTTCTTCTATTGTTTTGTTGACTTTAGAAAAACTTTTGACACCATTCCTAGGACAAAGCTATGGAAGAGACTTGAAGAGATAATGCTTCCTATCAAGTTTAGGGTTGTTGTGACAAGGTTGTATGAGAATTTTATTACCAATATTATGACCACTAAGGTTTGGTGAGAAGAAACTAAATGTAATATTGGAGTCAAACAAGGGTGTCTCTTATCCCCTACCCTTTTTAGGTTATATATTGATAAGGTAGAAGAGTGTTTGGAAGATGAAGGTTGTGTTGGCACCACAATCATTGGTATAATCATAAATATTATCCTTTATGTTGACAACATTGTTCCCTTGGCAAGGAGCCATTATGATCTTGGAAAAAAACTAAGAATCCTGCAAGATTTTGCTTTAAGATGGGTATCGCTGTTAATATCTAAGAAATTAAATTCATGATAATTAAATCCTAAAAGATCACATATGACGCTTTCATCTATGACAATAACTACTTGGAGGAAGTTTCCTCATACAAATGTCTACGAATCGACATTCATCATAAGCTCAATTAGAATTATAGCATTGATAAAAGGATAAATGGAGGACAGAAAGCTTACTATGAGCTTGAAATTAATTGTAAGTCAACAAATCTTTGGATATGGGATAAAAGAAAACTCCTCTTCAATATTCTTGTCACTCCTATCATTTTATATGGTTTTGAGGTTTGGGGCTACAATATATCTAGAGATTCATAATGGAATATTGAATAAATCCAAATAAAATCAACCTATAACCTCAAGAATAAATGAAATACTCCATACACTTTCATCTTGATTGAAGCCATCCTTTCTGCCCTTGAAGACATGTCTATGACTAGATATCTTATGTATAAGAAGAATTTATACAACATGGAAGCCAATGGATGTCCTAAAATTGCTTCTAACTCTGGTAAAAACCCCCACCTTCAGCTCAAGTGAGGATTTCATAAGGATGATTGTCTTGGTTGGACCATTGGGGGATAAATTAGGAGATAATCTTGTAGCATGAGGATAATATAAAAATATTATTATTCCAAATTTAAAAATAAATCGTGGGGCAATAAAGAGAGTTAGAAGGAAAAAGGAAACTAAGATATTATAAGAAGATGATCAATCCCAACGTCAAAAACCAAAAAAATATATTTGTATTGACTAGTGTTAAGAAGAAACTGAACATTACTAAAATAAGAACTAATACCAAGGAGCTTCATAGTGAAATTCAACATTGTTCAACTCCCAAAATGGTATTGGATGGAAGAGTTTGTCACTTGTGTGATACTAAAAGGGTTGAAAATGAAAATCACTTTCTCTTAGATTGTCCAGCTTATACTCACATTCATTCTAATTTTCAAAATATTTGTCACACTACCAACCTTCTTGACTTTTTAAGTCAACAAAAATATGATGATCCAAGAACACTTTTATGACTTCTTTTTTAGCGTAGAAATAAAATGTTAAAAATTCTCATTATTCTCTTACCTGCTTAAGGTTCAATAAACTATATAAATATTAATAGATATTAATTAACATCATTGTCATCTATCATAGTAGTTACACTATCTCCATTTTTCAACAATTTTTCCCATTTCATTTCCATATATAATTTATTTTTTAAACTAATATAATTATGATATATTATATCAATTAGTGAATTAATTGGTATCACCAATATTCAAAAGAGACAACTTTACCTATATTATTAGAAAGATATATAAAAATATATCTTAATTAATTGAATAAGATATGTTAATATTTACACATTAAATCCTCATTTTATCCTTGTTATATGTTTTTGTATGTTAATTTTATAATTTATTAACTTGTAATATTTTATTTTCAATTTTTTTAATTATAAAAAATAATAAGATAAATCTAAATTCTCCATCATTTCAATTAATTAATTTAAAAAGTACGTAAATTAATAAGTTACAACTTTTATGTTTATAATTTAATTATGTCGTAAGGCATATCTTCTGGGAATAACTCCCTTAGCCTGTCACTCTACACAGTTGGGCACCTTTTTTTTCAGAGAGGAAAAGCATCATTGTATTATATTGAGACAATATAAAAACTTTAGAAGATACAAAAAGGTGGTTCATGGAGCAGCCACGATAGAAACATCGAGGACAGATACAGCATCATAGATCCATAAAGAGACAGACCTCTAAACATCACAAGCCAGATCATGACATATTTCACTCGTTGAATTTCACCACCGAATCTACCTGAACTATCAACCACCTAACGGTCAACTGCTGAATTGTTAGTCGATTCCTTTATTTCAATTACCTACCTTCCTTTTGCCTGAACTGTGAGGTCATTGATCATCCCCGTCAAGGTCGGCACGCTAGTGGACCAGACAAACTCCACACTCTCCAACTACATGAAGCTGACTGGCCATTGCATCGTTAATGGGGGCAAGGTAGGTCACTGTGAAGGAGTTGTTGTTGCCTGCTTCCTAAAGTAGCTACAAACTTATGGTCATTTCAATTGTTTGAATATTTTTCTTAGGGATCTCATCACAGAGTTGAAGAATAAAAATGCTACAACTGATATTAAAGTGGACAGAAGCTCCAATTTATTTGCAACGGTGACAATAGATGAACCCACAGCATGATTGAGAGCTATTCTTAGCTTCACTATTCCAGACTCGAGATCTAGCAAGGTTGAGCTTCAATACCTTCATGATTATGTAGGGATCAATACAAGCATAGGATTAACAACAACTCCTATTGTGGAGACTTTTGTAGTGATAGGGAATGAAATTATTTCTCTTTGGGGAAGTTTTATTCTGATACTGCATCAGGCAAATTTATGAAATACACGACCGGCCTAAAGTTTGTGCAATCAGATATCATTTCTTCTTTGAATTTAACAGCCAGAGGTGATACGTTGAAGGCATCTTACTTGCACACTGTGAGCCCTCTGACAAAGGTTGCAGTTGGAGCCGAGATTGCCCATAACATTTCAAGGAATGAGAATACTTTCACCATGGGTACTCAACATGCTTTCGATTGCTTTACAACTGTAAAGGCATGCTTGAATAACCACAGAAATTTGTTGCGCTTTTCTAGCATGAATGGAGGAGTCTTTGATAACTCTTTGAGGGGAAGTAGACAACAAGGCTCTTGATACCAATGCTAAGATAGGTTTATCTCTGGATTTGAAACCATGAAAGGATTCGTGAGGATTACTTCATAATCGTTTTCCATAAACCATGGACTACGGACTTAACTATTCTCTGTGGTCCCCCGGATGCGGGTGTTATTGCTGTCATAAATGGCTCTGATGCCAACTGTTAATACCGCGTACTGCATGCTGCAGAGCAGCGGGGCTCCCCAGACCTTCACCTTAAGTAAAATGGATGATCAGCAGTTCGACGGAAACGGTGGTGTCTGCGCATTTATGGTTTACTTGGTTCGAAGCATGGCAAGGATGGTTATATTCATTACCACCCGGCTCTTCCCTCTCATGGTGTGTTTCAATTATTCTGGCTCTGAGTTCTGGTCCGCGAAAACTCCGGGAAGTAAGAGGGTCCTCTTTCTCAGAGGCGCGCCTCGCAGGTTTCAGGCACGTCTCAGGGGTAAGCAGCTCACTCATCCTTCTCTGGCTCACGCATTTTGTTTTTCAATTGCTCTCTCTGTTGTTTCTGTTGTTTCCGTAGCCCTTCTTTTGCTCTTCAATATGGTCCGACAAGGGGGCAGGAAGAGACCCAGAGGAAATCTCGGTGATGGCTCTCGGCCTTCTGCCAGTAGCTCTGATAACCCTGATCACTCACCTGCTAATCTCCCTCCTTCTCAGGCGAATGTGCAACCCTCTAGCTCTGTTCGTAGGCCTATCCCAAACAGTGCTTTTCAGACCACCCATTTTAAATTCCAGAGCAACCTCAATAGACCTCTGATCTCTGCCCATATCACCTTAATTCTCTCCGAAGAAGAAAACCAGATTCATCCTCTGGCATGTATCGCTCCGGAACCCTCTCAGAGCAGCGAGCAGCAGTTGACCATGGGTAGCCCGGAGAAAGCTCTGGTGGATCAGCCAGGCCATATTGACAGCCCGAGAATTACTCTGCCCCATGTAGATATTTTCCCTGCTGAGGGGGATGAAGCTCTGAATGACTCTAATCGCCCAATTTCGATCCCTGAGGACGATAAGGTCGGCAATGAAGTTCTGTGTTTGGCTAGTGACCGTCCAGCAGAAGAGAAGACTTCTGGCGGGGGCAAGGAAGACTAAGGCCACGCGGCACTGTTCTGGTTCATTTTGCTTTTTGTCTGTCAAGCAGACGACTGTTTCCAGGTTTCATTGATAACACACATGGCTCAATTCCGTCAGCTTGAAGTTTTTGCTCAGTTCCAGGGCAGGGGCAATGTTTTACAGACAGACTTGCAATGGCTACTCGCTTCTATGCTCTCATGCACAATCTCTCTTATCTACTGGTCCTTATCTGACATGTTTTTCTGTTATGAAGTTTTTTGTAGCACCTGTGCTCAGAATCCTTCCATTCTGAGGCGAACTTGCTGTGTACAGAGGCCTCATGATTCTTCTGAGGCCTCGCTTACTTGTAAAAATATTTTTATTTTAAGTTAATAGATATTAGTCTTTGCCGAGAAAAAAAAAAAAAAACTATTCTTTGTGGTCCATTTGAGACTGCATCCTATTTAGTGCCCACATTTTGTGTTCTAGGTTGGCACTGTAGCGATATTGTTTAGTGCTTGGTAGTTTGCAATGTGCATTTATAGATTCCCATAATTATCTTACAATTTTGAGACTGCTGAGGTTTGAAGATGTCCATTGGAGAATATTATGGCAGGTTAATAGCATATGATTTCTATGTGCAGTGAAATCAACAGAAGTAAAAAGTTTGATGTTGTTTTAACTACCAAAAGAAAGAGAAGGGGAAATTTCCTAATTATTTGTTCGACCTATTGTTGAATGTTGTTTTGACATGATTGAAGTTTTATTTTCTTGAAAAGCTCGGACTGTGTAATGTTATAATTCATGCACTAGAATACTCCATTGACTTATCAAGGAAATATTTGTTTAATGATATGTCATATTTTCCATGTCTTGAGAAGGCATTCACAGTGGTTGACATAAATCATTTCAATGTGTGTGTGGGGGGCTATGAATATGCAATCTGAAGTCGAGAGGAAGGAGAAGAAAATAAGTATTACCCCATTGGTGAAACCAGAAGTGACATTGGTTGGAGCCACCATGTTGTTGACTTACGAGCATGTACACATTAAGTTAGGCTATGTTATTTTCACCATACAATCTTGATCTAAAATAGAATCCCAGCATGCTAAGTTGTGCCCATCATGAAAGTGGGTGGGTGATATGCCTTCCTGGAAATGATTGATTTCTTACATGATAGAGGTTGTTTTGACCCAACTCATCGATTTTTGGTACAAGTGTGAAAGTGCATGGAGTTGAACCCTATATTTATACTAGGTTTATTATGATTCTTATTTAATTCAATTACATTTTAGTCAAATCTCGACAATGATTTATTAATAGATGACCATAGCCTCATGAAATCGCTCCATAAATTAAACACAATACCAAGGTTAAATAAACATAATAAATTATAATTACTTGATATAATTAGATGGGTCAGTGTATAAATAAAAGAGAAACAAAAAATATTGTGATAAATAAGTTGAGCAACAAAGGAAATTGAGTCTGTGCAAAGAAATGTCATTTATTGGTGGTACTTTAATATCATTTGTTGGTGGTATTTTTATGTTTTCGAATAATGTGAATCCTTGGTGAAATAACCCTCAAAAGTTATCAAACAAATAAAAAGAATATACATGAACTGTTATATATATGAACCGTTAACTATGTCGTGGTACAATTAATTGAAGTTCATTAAGACTTAATTGACGTAATTGAAGTTGAATGATTGGTGGAGTTTTTTGTTAACAATAATTTTATTGGTTTTGTTGTAAAAAATGGTTTCATTGATGGATTTTTGTATATATACAATCAAAATATTTTGCTAAATTATGGATCCTACATGGTTATTACTAGCAATTTCACCACATGTTGCAAAGGAAATTCCATAAGTAAGAGACTTTTACAACTCAATGGATTCCATCCATAATCTTGAGTTATCGATTGATACTACATGGTTAGTCGACATGGTTCATTTATGACATGATTCTAGGAAAATTGAAAACTATGTGCTTTTACTTTTTCCAAATATTGCATCCAATAAATGAATGGCATTGGAAGAAAGTCAATGTTTTAAGTTTTGAGAGTTGATTGTTTTTGTTTCAATATTTTTCAGATACATTTCTCATTTTCTTTCCAAATGAGAAGATCCTGCCCTTTCCTATGCAATTTTATAATGCTTATGGTGGTTTATTATGGTGTTTTGGTGATTTATTTTGATGTTCTATAGTTTGTTTATATTTTTGTTCTATAAAAATCTTTATTTCTTTTACCTTCAAGCCATATTACCTTATGAGAGCATTATTTGTTTCAACCACAACGTGAACTACCTTAAAAAAAATTCTCTTGTTAAAAAACCAACTCAACATAGTGAGTATATAAGCAATTAGCACTTAGCTATCAATATATGTTTCCCTTTAGGTTCAAGTGGTCCATCAAACTTTGCTTTGTCCTTTTTCTTTGCTCTTATATGCTTAAGAGAAAGTAGAGCAGGCAAGATGACTATGTCATACAGAGGTTGTGCATTTGTAATAAATTTATCATAATGTTTATTTCCCAAGAAAGATAAAATTTCTCTTCATGCTTATTAGCTTAATGATGATCCATAGTTAAATGATTCAATAACCCTTTTTTTTATTGAGGCTTATGTGATCTATAATGAATTAAGCAAACTCTTTCGGTAGAAATCACATAAGAGAAATTTTTGGCCAACGTGTTTTGAACCAACAAGTGTGGTTCATCATCTGGTCCTGATGATGAACCAGACTTGTTGGCTCGAAACACGTTCGCCAAGACTTATATGATTTCTAGCGAAAGACTTTGTTGAATAACTTTTGTTTGACAATGTTATCAACATAGAACCATTGAAAATTACAGGTGGACTTTGCTTTCTATTTGTTACAAAAACATGTATTACAAGTCAATAGTTTTCTTTTCCCACTCTTTTTTCTTCACTGTCCCAGACCAAAGATCTGGTAAGGTTGAGCTTCAATACCTTCATGATTATGCAGGGATCAGTACAAGCATAGGCTTAACAACAACTCTTGTTGTGGACACTTTTGTAGTCAAAGGGAATGAAAGTGTTGCAACTTTGTGAAACACTGTGCAAGCCTAAACGTTTATTCTTTGAATTTAACAGACATAGGTGATACATTGAAGGCATCTTACTTGCACACTGTGAAGAACCCTCTGAAATAGACTACAGTTGGAGCTGAGATTTCCCATCAAGCTTATCCATAACATCAATTTGCATAGAATACTCTATTCCATGTGAGTTATATCAAGATAACCATAATGTCAAATTCCCTTTCACTCACATTTATTTATTGGAAAGAAGAAAACATTTTCAACATTTTCATTCAATCTCGCCATATTTTTCACTCACATTTATTTATTGGAAAGAAGAAAACATTTTCATTCAATCTTATCATAATAGAAAATACATGACAGTCATTTTTATTGTTTTTACATATCTGTTAGGTGGAGAGAATTGTCATACCACTTCGTGTGTATAATTTTCACCCTAGATTTTTCAATAATCCGAGACAAAAACATAACTTATTCAACCCCTCAAAAAATATATTTTCATATGACAACCGTCTAGAGTAATTGTTGTTTAGATCATGTACAAACACAAGTTGATATGCGAGAGTGACCAAATTTAGGTCTTCCTATTTTAATTGCATCTAAGTAGAACTCCTCCCAGATATATCTTATCTAATGCTAAAGCTCTGATGCATTATAAACTTCTCCAAGGAATCCTTACTTAAGAAACAGTGCAAAATCATTTGGTCATTGCTTTCCTGAGTAAGTTAACATCACTGAATAATGAATTAGTCACAGATGTAGAATTGGAAACTCTACCTTTTTCCAAAAGCAAGCTTGAAAGAATCAATCTCAATGGGTGCTTAGTACAAACTTCAAAGGGGTTCTTTGCAATCATTCTCTTTACTAATCTGCAAATGTCTTACAACAGTAGATGATTTAACATTGGCTACTATAGCAAGTGGTGCCAAAATTCTCAGGCATTTGAGCTTGGTAGGGTGAATTTCCCCAATTTGTTGACATGTTAGATAATTGCATCCTTTGTTATGCTATTTAAACCCTCAGATCAAATCTCTGCACACATATTCATTGTTGAATCATTACTTCTCTACATTATCTAAAGTTCTAGGTGAACGTTTTTTAAAGTCTGAATACAAGTTAAAATTACATAGTTTGATAACATATTGGCCATCATTCTTCATCTGTTTCTATTGGTTTAACTACCTTCGACGTTCAACAAAACCTCTATCCAAACACATTGCTCAAGATGGCAATGTTCCTCCTAAATGTGTCAAAGGTATTTGGTGTGGCAAGCTTCATTGTTGTTGCAGCCAACACCTTTTCCTTTCTTTGAATTCACAAAAGGAAGTTGGATCCCTTTGAAAATCCAATTTATGAGTCACAAGAGGTGCTCGCAAGCTTTCCAGTAAATAAAGATGGTAATTTCATTTTTTGCTTCTATATTATTTTTAGTACGAAACTAATATTCTTTCATTGTGAAAGGCTAATCATTTATGGTATTTTTTAGTAGCTGCAAACCTATAGTCATTTCAAGTGTTTGAATATTTGAACAATTTCTTTTATGCCAAAGCACTCGTCCCATTTTTAACATTTTTTACCATGGAAATGGATGACGACAACTTTTTCTTTTCCATTTCAACTGCTTCTGCTCTTCTAGAAGAATATGCATGTCTCAAGTTTGCAGCGGATTATGGTGATTATCCGAAGGAGATAAAACCAAAGACCAAAGATGGTAACCAATCGATTTTGTCTGAAGCACAAAATGATTCTCAAGTCAGAAGTAACCAACAATTAGGCGAAGATAGAGAGAGTAAAGGTGGAAATGGTGGTCAAAACTTGGAAAATGCATTAACACTATCTACAAAAAATCTATCAAAACACCATCAAATTAAGGAAGGTGGATGACAGAATAAGGATTTCTATGAAATACCATTGAAGGAGTGCAATCTCCTCCTCACCTCAAAATGATTCTAATCAACAAGCTACAAATTAGTAGTTAAAAAGCTAATTATCACATATGTTGTGTTGAACGTACCTTTCTCTATCTGTATAATTATGCTATAAACTTGACGCCAATTTTTTTTCAACTTAGAAATTCAATAAACTTAAACCAAAGAAAACCATCTAGGTTGAAATGTACATAAAAGTATTATTGACTTCTACAGTCTAAACCAAACTTGATCATGTTCTGCAAACAATTCTTATTTCAAATAAGAGCACCCACACACACATACACATATATACATACTTCTAGGTTGAAATGTACAAAAAAGTATGGTTAACTTGTAAAACCTAAAACATCCTTGATCATATCCTACAAACGAAATTGTTATTTCACATTAGAGCACAAATATATACTTCATAGCTAGGTATATTTTTTATTTTCACAACTAGGCATATTGTTATTGACTTACGACATTTCCCTTGCAACATTTTATATTGTTTCAAAATATCAAAATACATCAGTCATCTATCTATCTTTTTTATGAGTTTACCATAAGCGATCTCAATCTGCCACAAGAGAAATGGAATATATTTACCATTTTTGAAGGAGATAATCATACTAAGACAAAAACAATTATTGCAAGTAAACCAATTTATCAACTATAGAACTATAAAGAAAGATGTCAATGAGGTGCATATAAGAAAATTTGGAGTTTTTGGAAGTCACTGGAGTAGGATCTTTGGCACTGGAACCTGGGGGAGTTGGAGGTTTAACCTCACACTGGAGATGGCTCTACAAATAAGCTAGATGGGCATCTAGACTCTCCAAGCATGAACGCCAAAATATGTGGGCACACTTGATATCAATTAGGGGAGAAAAAATGTCATACTACTCTTGTTTCTCCTTTAGAACTCTACTAAGGAGGGTTTTTCGTTGTTAGTGAAGGGTAGTTGAGTTAAGATATTGCTTCTGTCTTCCCTAGTATGGCCAGGGTCAAGAACTGAATGGCTACTTCTTCAAGGATTTTTGAGTTAGAGAAAACTTGATTATCATCAGTAGAAAGGCTCTCAGGATGACAAACCTTAGCACATATATTAAATGGGACAATAGATTGATAAATGTTTGTGGCCTCCTACACTTGTGGTTGGGCATGGGTTCTACCCTGAGGCCCATAACCACCCCCCCTCCTTGACAACTACACATGCATTGTCGAGGCATGGAGCTCAAGATAAAATGGCACTAGGAGTAGAGGTCGAGGATCAAATTTCCAAGGGAAGAGAAATAGAGGCAAAGGTAATCCTGCAAACAACAAAGGAGAAAACTATTGGGTGGACTAAGAACAAAGTGAAAGCAATGAGTCGAGAGAGTTGGAAAGCAAGAGAGGATGACGGTTAGTGCAAGACTTCAAACCGTATTCAACATGCCACAAACCTTGAAGCCAACATTCAATAGCTGCAAACCACCTAGCAAAGCTAAAGCCAACAAACATTATATCTAGTGAAAAATAAATTAGGCTAGTAGTCGCAGAGAGTACCATCAATAATGCAGCGTGCAAAGGCACGAGCTTCAATAGGTGGTAGATGGTTGAGAGCATGGCTCTTACATTTGGAGGAAAACTCACCTCCAAAGAAATCCGTAGTGTCACCACTAAAGGTCCAACAATGCAACCAACAACGTAGCTGAAAATTTGACCCCGCTCTCGCCTTAATTTTCTATTGAAGGGATAGACATTTCCCGAATCAAATATTGCACAAAGCCAAGCCAAACCATCGCAAGTCGACTGATTAGAGCAGACTGGTCCAAGTCCGGAAAAATACGAGGAAAAATCTCCAAGAAAACTAGTTGTCCTTCAAATGTCCCTCGATGCCGTAAGATTCCGGAAGAAATCCGACATATCTCAGGGAGGGAATGAAATTACACCATTTTAAAAAAAAATGAATTTCGGCAAGATAGCTTGCCATATTCATAATTGAAAGGATAAATCTTCACATGCCCCTGCATTTTGGGGACAACCCACGCAACCCCTCTTAAATGTTGCAGTGGGGTGACGAGTTCGCCCCCAATTAACTGCACACCCTCGTACTCCACCCCAATAAAGGAATTATAAATCACAAATTTTAAACCAATTCAATTAATCAATTTACGAAATGTGTAATTTAATAAATCGCAAATTTTAAGCCAGAAATGGAAAATAATCATATATATAAAACATGTGGAAAAAAAGAACTTATTTTATTTTGACACCGACTCTGAAAAAGTTTTTAAAAATATGCCTTTTATAAAATAAACAAAAAGATTATCTAGTTTTTCTTTTATCGCACGTTATGATATTAAATTCGGATATGGCGCACATGGGTTCATTTATTCTTTATTAAAGGAGACCCATGGGCCAGATGCACGGGGAATCTTGCGGCAGTTGGTGGAACAATCAGCCACAGAAACAGCTTGAAATAATGAATATTTAAATCACAATTATGGCCTAAATTTAATGCGTTGAATATAATTTTCCTGTATTAAATAAATAAAAATAGGTTACAAAGTTTGGGTTTAAGGTTTACTTGGGATTACAAGTAGTCTGGAGCTTATCTTGAAAAAAGAATATTATTTGAAATTCCGAAGTTGATGTTGAACACACTTGTTGGTTTTTTTTCAGAAAGAAAAACTGAATTGTATTATAATGAGTCTGTATAATAGAGCATTCATACAAAATATGAGGAATATAATCCATAGGATGAGTCTGAACAGAGCATATAGCCTGGACACAATAGCAGACCTCCCCAACACCCGCTGGGACCAAAAAACAGAGATAGTTGACGACATAAACAGATACAAACATATGCCAGAACAGATCTTGACGACATAAACAGATATAAACATATGCCGGGACAGATCTAAAGAGATAGGACAAAAGAAAGGCACAAAAGAAGCCAAAAAAAAGGGAGATCAAAATCCCGGGATACAAAAGTCCTGTATGATATAGGATTCCCTGCCAACAGAAATCTTCAAGGACCATGCACCAGTTTCCATAAGAAGCGCCTCCTTAGATAGGCAATCCGCTCTCAGATTCCAAACTCTGTAGATATGTTGGATTGTAGACCCCTGCAAACATCTCCAAAAAAACATAATTCGATCCATCCACACAGAGAGGTGAGGGCAGTTGACAAAACCTTTTCCATTTACATGATCCACCATTGTTTTGGAGTCCCCATAAACAGAGATGGCCTTGATGTCAAGAAAGCAACAGAAAGCGAGGAGACCCGCAAGGGCCTTAGCCTCAGCCAGGCTATTTGTACCCACACCTGCATTCCAAGAGAGATAATATTGAAGATTCTTGTCCATTTGAATGAACACACCTGCTCCACATGAGTTTTGTTGGGATGCGCCGTCGAAAAAGGCCCTCGGGGACCTGAACGAAGAAGATACCTGCACATTTCTATTGACAACACTAGATTTTGAAAAGATTTTGGGAATAGAATCATAGATGAGAATTATGCTTTGACAAATATCCTTCAGAGGCTCCTTTGCATCATTAAAAAGTTTGTTATTTCTCCATCTCCAGGCACACCATAAGACAATTAAAATGATCGGTCTCCATGATTCTTTTTGCCGGCTCCACCATATAAAAGCTTCTTGAGAAGAGGCATGAGAAACCAGAGGGAAGCCATAAAGACTTGCCAAAACCTGCCATATCTCCAAGAGAGAGTTGCATTTGAAGAACATGTGAAAATTTGTTTCCTCGGCTGATTCGCACATAAAGCATCTACTCAGCCCATGCCACTGCCTCTTCATCAAATTCTCCCAAGATAAATTTTTATTATAAAACACCAGCCATGAAAAATATATCATTTTGGGAGAGCATCCCGATTTCCAGAAAGCTGTTGGGAAAATAGATGAGAGCGCAGGCTTCAGACTGATCATAACAGCATAAATATCCTTTACACACAACTGAGAATTTGCAGATGGCATATTCCATACCAGATAATCCTGTGGCCTAGATTGGAAGAACCCACAGTTTCTCAGAGAATTCCAGACAGGGGTCCAAAGGCATTTTATGGACTGCGGTAAGCCAAGGTCATCAGCAGATTTCCAGATAGGAAGTGGGCCATGCCATCCCGCGATCAATTTATCCCAAGTGAAAATACCTTTGCAGTGAAGGAAGAGTAAGATCCTTTCAGGAATTGTGGTTAGAAAAGTGTCCGTCAAAAAATTCTCTTATGTGATTTTTACGGAAAGACTTCGTTTAATTAAAATATTTATTAATTGTTTTTATTAAATTAATAAATTTAAAGAATGTATCGTAGAGAATTTTAATGAAACAAATATATTTTAATTGAATATTATATAAATGAATTTGAAAAATATAGATATTTTTAATCGTAGATATTTTTAATTTAAAAAATATTTTATTTATTTAATATAATAGATGTAAATTGTAGATAAAATAAATATATTTTATTAAAATTATATGAGTGAGTTTGAAAAATAGAGACATTTTTGTTAAAAAAATTTTTTTTTTTCTTATAATAGATGTAAATTTGTAAAATAGATTTCTTTTAATAATATTTTAATCCTAAAAAGTATTGGAGACATTTTAATCCTAAAAAGAATTTGAGTTTTGATTTCAATGGGATTAAAATTCCTAAAACAAGTTCAGAAATTTTAATATAGGATTGATATTAAAAATATGTTGAAAATTAAATTTGGATAATTATGGTAAACTCTTGTTGATATACAAGTGGATCCTAATCAATTCAACACTTAGTAATGCTATTTTTCTCTAATTAGTCTTGCTAGATTGCAACAACTTTATGTAAAGGAATAAAGCACTAATGAGGTGTGTAATTTTATGTGAATGCATAAAAGAGTAGCGAGGCATGTATCTTTTTAAGCACTTTATTTTGATGTTTTCATTAAGGGTCCTTATTCATGAATGGAAGGTCTTGATTTCCATAGTGTAAGTCATCTAGTTAGATTAGGACAACTATGCATACATTTTTTTTCCAAGGAAACAATCGTAATTACATTCATGTTTCCAAAAGAAATTACATTTAACATATGCACCTACATAGTGCATTCATCAGGATTTATCCCATATCCTATCATGGCATAGGCAAAAAAGGCCCATCACGGTTATACAAAATCCACTGTAGTAAAAAAAATAGTACATAATTTACCACAAAGATACATAGAAAGGGAGTGTTGTCCCACAGAAAGCCAAAGCATTAAGTCAAAAACATATACAACAAAATAAATCCCTCTGGTTGAACATATAGGATCTCCAAAAACCGCATTGTTTAAGAAACGCATTGCTCATCACAACAACCTGTAACTTGCATGATAGACGACGGGAACACAAATAGAAACTAGAAAAGGCATGGGGCAGATTCCATGCACCATACGGTATGAGCCACATCCATGTAAGGTCTATGGTAGTACTTGAAGTGATCTGAACCATGATACTCAGTTACCTACCAGAGCCCCTAATCCAGAAGAAGGCCCTTCTTAGAAAGTTGGTCGACCTCTTGGTTCCTTGCCTTGTAGATTTGCATGCAAGAGAAGTCTGCAAAGGATAGACTTAGGCTTTTGATATCCTCTGCGGTGTTGACCAAATTCCTGCATTGTTGAATAGAATTGACCCAATTTATCACCAATAAGGAATATCCATAGATTTGCATTTTATCACAACCCTTCTCAAGTGCAAAAGAAATCAATGATCTGCATGCAAGAGTTTCATCCTAATTATTGGTTCCAGATCCCATTTTGATTTCTACATGAAAAGCATGATCTTCAAACATATAGAGAAAAAAACCCCCACCAACTTGAACCCCAGCCCCTCAATAAGCCTCTTCAAAGTATCCTAGAGGCATAGACTTATCTGGTTGTTCCTCTATTACAACTCTAATCGCCAACATATTTTTAACTTGAGGATATTGTTTAAGTATGGAAAGACCCTTCACAATAATCTTCCCTAGGAAGGAGGAGAGGCCTTGGAATATTTCTTTATTTCTCGCGAGCCATACACCCCAACCGATGATAAGTGAGAGGGCTCTAATATCTCTATTTTCCTAGTCTTGGAGCCATCTTTGCCAAGAGTTTGCAAAATTTGGCTCGTTCTACCTACATTGTAGTCATAAACACATCTTGCACTCATTCCACACATATTGTGTGAAAGAAGATGACACAAAAGGTTGTCGATTGTTTCATTATTCCCTTTGCACAAAGCACACCATCTCGATCTGATTACATACCTGCGTTGCATGACTTCCCAGGTAGGGACCTTGCTTTCCCTAATGCACCATCCCAACAACTTAGATTTTGGAGGGAATTTTGACTTCTAAACAACACACCACCACCAATCTTCTTAAACCATTTGGGCCAATACATTCAAGTGAATATAACCCAATTTTGGCGTGTAAATTCCATGAGGAGATAAGGACCACACAAGTTCATCTTCTTAGTCATTTAACCTTTTGTGATCCCTCTTTAGAGCATCAATATAATCTCTACATTCATCGTGGAGCTCTTTAGGCATGCACATGTCATTCGTTGTAAGCCAACGCTTGGTCCACAAAGTAGTGGCTTTAGGATTATTGACATGGTTGAGTTTAGTATATCCTTCATCCTGTAGTTGGTCTATAAGGTTTTGGGAGAGGATGCGGTCCTCACCACTCCTGGCCATGGATCATAACCCAATCAAACTCTATGCCCATTCCTGATTTTCCTGGTTAAACTAGAAGTTATTAAATCAGATGAGTTCAACACAAATCACCACACGATTGAAAGACTGCCTCTTTCTTTATTCAGAATCCTGATCTAGTCCTCCAAAGAATATGTCATGTTGTACTTCTGAGTGACAACAATTGTCCATAAACTATTTGTGTAAAGAAGCCTCCATCCAGATTTTACTACTAAAGCTTTGGAGAACAAGAAAATGTTTTTAAATCCCCATCTGCCTAAGAGCTTTGGGGTTGCAATCCTTGTCCATTTTACCCAGGGTAAAACACAAGTCTCTTGTGTTCTTTCCCATATAAATTTGAAGCAAATCCTCCTTTCCTTCTCCAGAATTCCTTTTGGAATCCATACCAATGGCATCTAATAGACAGGGATTGCTTCCAACGCTGATTTGAGTAGCACCAAGCGACCGGCTCTTGATAACCATCTAAAGCTCCAACATGATAACCTCCTTTCCAATTTTTCCAGTAGCTAGAACCAATATTCAATCATGTAACAGTTAGGTTTCAAATGGAAATCCAAGTATTTAAGTCCTAAATCAAAGTTCAAAAATTCAAAGGGGAAAACCATTTTGATATTGTTAATTTCCTATATCTCCAGATTGTGGATAGTGATTGTAGCTTTTGTTGCATTGATAACCATACTTGTGGATCTGCTAAATAGTTCAAGAATTTCATGAAGAATTTGCAAGTATCTTAACAATCCATCACAAAAAATTAAAATATCATCTACAAAACGGATATGATATATAACAAGGGAGCGAGAAACACTTACACCTTTGAAGTCTCCTCTTTTCTTGTTCGCCTCGCTCAAAAGTTGGGGGTTCTCAACACCCTTGCCACTTGTGACTTAAGGATCTCTGATGAAAAGAGCTTCGAGGAGGAGAAATCCCATCTCCTTAATGTCTTTGTTGAGAATGGTTATAGTAGGCACTTGGGACAGAAGGATTTCCTCAAAGCTGCTAAGAATTCGCTCACTAAAAGGGATAAGAAGGAGCGGATTCCTGGTGTCCATCTTCTGTTTTTTCAGGGGACCATGGATAAGATTGCGAGGATTCTTAAGAAGCATAATGTCCCCTCGACTTTTAGACCTCTTAACACCATTCGTAAGTCCCTCAGATCAGTGAAGGATCCTATTGACCCCAAGGACATGAAAGGGGTTTATATTATTCCTTGTTCATGTGGGACCCCCTATATTGGTGAGACTGGTCGCTCCATTAATCAAAGGATTAGTGAGCACGCAGCTGACCTTAGACATAGGAGGGCCAAGTCTTCTGCTTTAGCGGAGCATGTGGAGCAAACCAATCATCATGTCTGTATCGAAGAGGCTAGTGTTATTGCTAGAGTGTCCCAATTCCATCACTGGAAATTTAGGGAAGCGCTTGAGATTGAAAAAAGACCGAACAATCTCAATAGGGAGGATGATTGGAAGATCAGTAGTTGCTAGGTCCCAGCCCTCTCCTCCTAGTCGTTGTCTTCCTGTCTTCCCCTCCTCTTGTTTAGTTTTCTTGTTGTTTGTAATTTCCCCTGGTTTATTGTTTCTTGTGGCCTTTGTTCTTTATGATTGATTTTGGTGGCAATTTTTATGTTAATAAAGATAATAGTCTGTATATTAATCTATGATAGTCTTAACCCTTAAATTAACCTTTATTTTAAATATTAAAATATTTTTTCTTCCCTTAAATTACTTTAATTTCTATATGTTAACTTTTGTAACTATTAAATTAGAAATTAATTTATTATATATATATATATATATATTTTAAGTGTTTAAAACAGTCCCTTTTCAATATAAATATAACTAATTATTCATATTTATAACTTTTATAACTAACGACTCTAATTTTCAAATTTAATAACTTGGATCACTTACCATTAATTTGATTTATTTTATTTTATAATTTATTTTTTAATATATATTTATAATATCATTATTATAATACCCTTAAATTACTCTATATATATAAATTATTATTATTCTAAAATTAAACTAGTTTATAATTGATTTATTTTAATATTTATTTATAAATAAGGGTATGTAACAACCTTTTGACTTATATTTTTATATATTTAATTTAATTAATTAATTAATTTATTTTTATAAAAACTTTATTAAATAACTATTAAATTAAGTTAATTTATTTTATACATATGTATAATGGTAAGTCCAAAAAAAAGGGTCCATTTTATAACTAACTGGGATAACTTATCTAATTAATAATGGTTATTCCCCTGTCCTAACTAACTGGTCAAATCTAGCCGTTGTCGATATAGCCGTTGGAGGTCTGCTCTATCTATTTAACTTGCTATGCCTAATCTGTTCATTCAACTTGTCCTGACGATGAACCACACTGGTTGGTTCGAAACGCATCGACAAATGAAATATCTTGTGATTTACGCCGAAGAATCTCTCATCTCCTATGTTATTGAGTTTGTGCTTGTACAACAGAAGCCTAGTCATAGCTAGGCTCTTGATAGGGGAAAGACCTACTTCTATAAGGAGAATAGGATAGGGTGTATTGCTTTTAATTTTCAAGTTATATATTATAAAACGCTTTTGGATTTGCTCAATCTTTCTCCAAGATTCTCTAGAGATGCTGCAACCCCAGACCTCACATCCATATAAGATAATAGGAGTGACTAAAGTTTCAAAGAGGAACTTCTTTTTATCCCACATTACGAGGTTTGCCATTTTACAATTATTTTCAAGACCAAAATAAGCTTTCCACCCCCCATTAATCCTTTTCTCAATGCTATAGTTCCAGTTGAGCTTGTGATGAATATCAATTCCTAGGTATTTGTAAGAATACACTTCCTCCAAGTTATTATTGTCATACATAAAATTAGCGTAAGTGTCCTTCTTGGATTTGATAATCATAACTTTTGTTTTGTCAGTGTTAACAGTCATACCCATGGTAGAGCAGAAATCCTTAAGAAGCCTAAGTTGCTTATCAAGATCAGATGGGCACCTTGTGAGAAGAACAATATCATCAGCATAGAGAAGAAGGATGATGACTATCCCAGCTAAGATCGTGCCAGCACAACCTGCTTCCTCTAAATAACCTTCAAGCTTGTTGATGTAAATGCCAAATAGGGTAGGGGAGAGGGGGCAACCTTGTTTAACTCCAATATTACATTTAATATCTTTCGACCAACCCTCATTGCTATTTAGCTTGGCAATTACATTCTCGTATAATCTTATAGCAGCAGCTCTCAACTCCAAAGGAAACTTTAGCTCTTCTAATATATTCCAAAGGTTGTTTCTAGGAACCGTATCGAAAGCCTTTCTAAAGTCTACAAAGCAACAAAAGAGATTGGATTTATCATTACGACATTCCTCCACAATGATCCTAAGCGTAACGAGGTGGTCTGTTGTTGAGTGGTGCCTTCTAAAACCCACTTGGCCTTTAGCCCGCTTACCTTCACTTTCAAGTCATATGCTCAACTTCTTTTCCAAAATAATACCATATAGCTTGGCTAAGAGAGGGCTGATCATAATGGTTCGATAATTATAGGGGTTATTTGTATCCCTACTTTTAAAAATAGGGATAATGAGGCTCTTAGTCCATGGTTTAGGGAACCCTTGCTTGACTGCTTGATTGAAAAGCTTGTGGATGTGGGGGATGGGGACATGACCTCCAATTTTTAAGATTTCTGCCTGGTAACCTTCGATGTCCTTAGCTTTCCCATTTGCCAGGTGTTTAACCCCAAAATCAGTGTCTTCTAATGAGAAAACTTCTTTTGTTGTGAGCAGGGTTTCAAAGTTATCCATGACATTTGGAGATTCATAAAGCTTTTTAAGATAGGAATTCCAATTGTGTAAAGAAATTTTATTATTATCTTTAGTTTTCCTAGTCAGAATCTGCCTCCAAAATTTCTTAGGATCTACCTTAGAGAGATGTAAGAGATTCTCTTGTCTTTTACGAATGTACTACCTCTTTTTCCTTTTAGTTAGGGCTTTGTATATTTTTATCTTGCCCATTTTAAGAGATTCATCAATAACTTCCTTAATTGCTCTCCTCGCACTTTTACAATCTTTGTCATACCATGAGTTGATTTTGCTATTTAAAAAAATTAAAATATAAAACAATTAAATAATAATAATATAATTTAAAATATATTAGATTCAATATTTTATTTTTAATTAAAAATTATATAGGTATAAGTTTAGGTAAGTGAAATTATCAATAAGTTTTAAATATATAATTTCAACATCAAAAAGCTACTTAATAAAACACACCATCACTATTAATTCAACACTCCATCACTATTAATTCAAATATTAATTCAAAACTTTATAGATATATTTTAAAATAATTTTATATATTAAAATAAATAATAATTTAATTATATAATTAATTTTTTTTATTAGACTGAGTTTGGCTAAGGTTAATCTTTAGATAAAAAAAATATCTAACTCTTTATCACCAACCTTATATAGTCAAAATACAATTAATTTATATATATATATATATATATATATATATATATATTTAATTTTTAAAATATGTATTAATAAAAAATGGATTACACATTAAAAATATATATGAATAATAAAAATCACACTCGATAAGGGAGGACAGCATGTGTTGATAACCTTGTATGATAATGGCATCTCGTACGTGTGGCATATGTAATTTTTTATAGCTTCTAGAATGACATAATTCATATTTTAAAATTTCATAGCTTCTAGAATGAAATGAAATTCTATTTAAAAAAATGAACCACATGGGTTAATGAATTTGGTCACTTATTTTTGATGTTTTAAAGAAATTATTCTCTATCACTTTGTTGAAATTATATTTGTTTATAAATGGAATAACAACTTTAACGAGGGGATGCCAGAAGGATACGTAAACGATGATGTAACGATGGGGCCCGCAGTGACGAAGACTCCCTGGCGGAATGGCAAGGGGGGATTCACTTTGGGAAATTAATATTAAATTTACGCCATGTTGTTTCCTACTCAACTTCGTAATTTTTGGCGTGGAGGTTGACCTTAGTCTATAAAGACTAAAGGAGTCCAGAAAAACCTGACACAGACCTCAATTTGTGAGTGGATTAGGTCCCTAGGAATTATAATTCTTAATTTCTAAGGTTTCCCACATTGCAGAAATGAACGTCCTCGATCAGATTCGGCAACATCTGCTCGGGGAATCCGACGGCTCGCCTTCGTTCTGCACCGGATCACCGGCGGAGTCATGCTTGACGGAAAATTACGCGTCTTCTAACAGCTGGAACGCCTCAGAGGAACTGGACTCCGGCTTTGTCCAGAGCGCGCTGGTAAGCGATTCCGTTGAAGAAGAACAGACGGCGTCGGAGAATCAGCCATGCGGTGGCAGCGGCGGCACCAGGTTTTCCCGTCCGGTGCTCTCCATCACCGTTCCGCGGAGGGAATGCTTCGAGTGGGAGAGGCGTTCCGCTAGCTGGGGCGCGGATTCAAGGAATTTTGTCACCGCTTGTTGCCCGGCGTCCATCAGACGGTGCCTTTCCTGCGACTGGGGGAAGCTTCCGTTAGATGAAAACGATTCGCAGGACATGTTTCTATATGGGGTTCTCAAGGAGGCGACGCAGAAGGGTTGGACGCCGTTAACTCCAAAGGAAATCAAGAGCACTGATGTCAAACAGATAAATCCCCGGCAGGAGACGGGACGTGAGGTGTCGGAAAAGGACAAGAAGAGCGGGGGAAGGCATTTCCGGGGTGTGAGACGGCGGCCTTGGGGCAAATATGCGGCGGAGATAAGGGACTCTGCGCGGCAGGGATCTAGAGTGTGGCTCGGTACCTTCGACACGGCGGAGGAAGCCGCCTTTGCATATGATCGCGCCGCTTACAAGATGAGGGGCACTAAGGCCTTGCTTAATTTCCCCCTTGATTTGGTTGCTAAGTCCATGGATTCCCTCAGTGAGGATGAGAGTTGCTGTAGAAAGAGGAAATTGAATGGGCAAGCAGAGAGGGGAGGAGAAAAGAGGCACCACCATGGGCCGAATTTCGAAGAGTGTGGGGTGGAATCTCAGGAATCGATCGTGGTGGAGGATGGAGAGCAGAAGAGATTTACACGATGAATCAATATTCGTGAGCGTGGGGTAGATTCTGAAGAGAACCGATCGCGGTGGAGGATGCAGAGCAGAAGTGGTTTACACTATGAATGGATATTCCTCCTTTGGCTGAGGGATTCGGTGAAGTTGACTTGTAAATATTATGAATATTTCATATAAAGTTATCCACATTAATTCTTTCTTCCTTCCACCTTTAAAGTGATTCTTCTTGGAATGCACATTGTGATTTGGTAAAGAGATTTGTTGTAGCTGAATTCCTAAACCCTCTTAGCAATCGCAATACAAAGATTATTTTTATTATTTTTAACTTAAAGTGTAATCTGCCCCCCCTAAATCTGCAATCATTTTGGCTGTAGACCGAATTCGAGTCACAAAGATGATTCCTTCGGATAAGAGCATGTGAATTGCTTTTATCTTTCTTAAATATATTTGTCCCTTTTATAAAAGGTTAAAGTATTGGTCTTAAAATAAGATGTTTATCCTCATCTTTATATGTTATAAAAATTAATTTAATAAAAATATTGTAAGCAGTATAAAGTTTGAATGCAATTATGTTGTTCTTTATCAAAAGTTTTAATATTTTGTTGTTATTTTAAAGTTTTTTTAAAGAAAAATCTGTATTTTTCACAAGGAAAATCTGTATTTTTCCCATATTTAACAGAGTTAAATAAAACAAAAATGATTTCAACGCGCTTTAAATAAGATAATTTTATAATTTAAGAAATAATTTTATATATTTATATTTGAATATTATGAAGCTTTTTTTAAAGAAAAAACTGTATTTTTCTTATATTTAACAGAGTTAAATAAAACAAAAGTCATTAAGGATTTCGTGCACCCTTTAGGATATCATTTGGTAAAAACCTCTTGGTATAAATCTCTTGGAATCAATTCATCCTAAAGTCTTGGATCCAGGAGTGATCGGGTTACAGTCTCTAATAGAATGAATGATGTTCATCTGTAAGGGTAAGGTCAGACTATTATAGGTGGCAATTGTAATCACGAGTAATCGGGTTACAGTGTTTGATAGGATGATGTTATCTGTAAGGAGAAGGTTAGACTATTGGAGGTGGCAACTGTATTACTTAAGTGCCTTTGCAAGTCAGGAATTTTTGCAAGTTAGGAATATTTGCATGTCAAGAGTTAAGGTTTTGGGGGGGTTGAGTGTTTTTTGTTTTGGGATGTAGGCGGGGTTAAGGGTTTTAGGGATGTTGGCGGGTAAAGGATTGGGTTGAGTGCTGAAGTCTACATCTCTCATCTATAAAAAGATAAGGTTCTTGAAGAGCTCTGAGGGATGTTTGGTTGGAAGGTGGGGTGATGGGGCACCATCAAGGCTGGCCGAAGGCTCAAGGCTCAAGGCTGGTGGAAGATTGGCCGAAGGCACAAGGCTGGCTGAAGGCTCATTTGAGCCTGCCTTGCCTGGTGATGGGAATATGAGGGTTTCAACACACTTTAAATAATATAATTTTATAATTTAACCAAAATAATTTTATATATTTATATTTGAATATTATGAATGAAATATATAATTTTTTTGGTGTTTAACATAAATTTCACTCCTGATATTTTAAATAAATAATAATAAACAAAATATTTTAATGTTATTCATAGATAAAATATTTTAACTAATTGAAAATAAAATAAGATTTATAATTAAAATATTTAAATAATCTGGTGTTTAATCTGAAAAATTAAGGCGTATACTTATTTTCAGGTTTAACATGGAGTTGCCTTGTGGTGGATATATATAGGTAAAATACAAAAGTTCTCATGGTTACAACATTTTATTAGTGCGGGGCTTTATTCAAGGGAGATGTCTCATTTTTCCCTGAAATCAAATCCATTAACTTACAAATTTGGGGCTTTATTTAAGGGAGTTGTCTCATTCTTCTCTGAAATCAAATCTATTAACATACAATTTTTTTTATAACACAAAACTCAAATAAATATTTGTACCTAAAAGATTTGGTTTCCTTAACTTACAATAAACCTGGTTTCCTTAACTTACAATAAACCTGAATTTAAAATAAATCTGAATTTAAAATAAATCTATACCAATTTGATAAATTTGATTTATTCATATAATTTAGATTTAAGATTATTTAAAATAATTTTACTTAAAAATTTTAACTACTCAAAATTAATGAAATTATTTATAATTATTTTCTTAAATTTAAACTTAATATTAAAACACTTCACCCATACATTAAATATAATTTCCTACTTATTGATTATTTCAAAAAATAATGAAATATACTTTTGAAACTTACAAAATATCATGACTAAAATTGTATCAGTAAATATAACTAATAACATTTAAAAATAAATACAGTGAAATATATTAATTCTCATATATATATATATATATAAATTTCATTCTAAATTTGACACACACATATATAAATTTCATTCTAAAATTTCCCATATCACTCATTACACTTTACACATCAAAAAGAAATTTTAATGACTAAAATTGTATCACTAAATATAACTAATAACATTTAAAAATAAATACAATTATATATATATATATATATATAATTTCATTCAATTTAACATACATATATAAATTTCATTCTAAAATTTCCCATATCACTCATTACCCTTTACGCATCAAAAATCGCCATTAATGTTTAAAGACAAGTGGGAAGCATCAAAAATCGCCATTAATGTTTAAATACAAGTGGGAAGCACTACCCTTCAGTTATGGAAGAAATCCTATGATTTTGAATACATGTTATCACCATTAATGTTTACAGAGACAGCTGGGAAGCACTGCCTTTCGGTTTTAACCAGAACGTTCTGTAACAGAACAAAATTATAACATAATTGTTGCCTAATCAATATATAATTAAAATATGAAACAGAACAACACAGTTGTCAAATCAACATATCAACATGTCATTAAAGTAGGAAATAAATATTTGTAAAAGGATTGTTGCCCAAATTATTGCAATTAAAACTATGACATATTTGCAGTGGGGTCTAATGATAAGAAGCACTACTGAAACTTGCATTATGTTTGATTTGAATTTGAAGGAAGCAACAATAATGCTTTTCAGTATAAGTTACAGGCCTTTTAAATAACATAAAGATAGAGGAAAACCATATGTCAACTGATTGCTCAATGACAATTTGGAACGCAAGCAGAGGAGACACTACATTGTCAAAGATCCTGGATATTTTGAAAGCTAAAACGATTATATTTTGGATGAAAATATCTGGCTGGTAGCGGAGTGGAGCGTCTTTACCAATTACTATGAAAGTGAAGGTTTGTTTAAATTTTATAATGAATATTTTTTAAATTTGAATTGATATTATAGTAGATGGAAAAATAGAGTAATTGAAGGGATTATTTATTATTATTATTTTTTTTTTTTGAGATTAATGTATTTTTTTGTTGCAAGTGGAGAAATAATACTAATAATAAGTTATATATATATATATATATATATATATATATATATAATATTTTATTAAAATAATGAAAATTTAATATTTTAATATTATGTGTGTTTTTATATATTTGTTTAGATTTATTTTTAGATAAATGGGTGTGTTGTATAATTGGTTAAATGCTATTAGGAATTCATAATATTAAGTATGTGTGATGTTTCTAGTGATTGCAAATAGTTAATTACTGGAGTTAAGCAAATTGGGTATTGCTATTTAAGTTTAAATATTTATTATTTTAATTAAGTTGTGCATGAGGCAAATGTTTTGATGACAAACATGTAACTCTCATATGTCAGGTATTTAGGATAGGTGGTTACATATCCCTAACTACTTCTTTGAAGATTTATTCTTAAGGAAGAGATCAAGAGGGTATGCGTACCTGAGACAAGAAAAGAAAAGGAATGACACAAAGGTTTCCGCGCTGAGATCTCAGACAGGGTTTATAAGTTATATCTGGTCTATAAGCTAAGTCTGGTTAAGACCAGACGGGGCTAAGTCTAGTTAAGACCAGACAAGGTTTATAAGCTATATCTGGTCTAAGCTAAGTTTGGTTAAGACCAGAGAGCTGTGATAGTCTGGTTAAGACCAGACGGGGCTAAGTCTGGTTAAGACCAGACGAGGTTTATAAGCTATATATGGTCTAAGCCAAGTTTGGTTAAGACCAAAGAGCTGTGATAAAAAGGACTGTTAGTCTTACTGCATGTGAGTAAAAACTCGAGGGGAGACTCAGGCTTGGAAGTCTGGTTAAGACTAGACGGGGCTAAGTCTGGTTAAGACCAGACGAGGTTTATAAGCTATATCTGGTCTAAGCTAAGTTTGGTTAAGACCAGAGAGCTGTGATAAAAAGGACTGTTAGTCTTACTGCATGTGAGTAATAGCTCGGGGTGGAAAGTCAGGCTTGGAAGCCAATTTCAAGGTTGGGAGGTAATTCGCAGCATATAGTCGATTTTGATCCAAATAGTCAACAATAACTAATTACCAAAATCAGATAAGTATGTATAACTTCCTAAAGGTTAACTATACTATTACAACATAATATGTATGGTGTTTGATTAATTGTATTGTTGGAATAGAAATATGTATACTGTTTGGAAAAGGGTTAAATGAACCGGTTTAGTAAAGGCCAAATGCTCACTAGTAGAAATTCATAATCTGAAGGCCATAAAGAAAAACTATGTATGTTCTATTAATTAGGAAAGCAAATTTCTTTAGGAAAAATCTTTCTTCTAGGGTTACAATGCAGGAAAATCCTTAAGAAAGCAGAAACTTAAAAAAAAGACAAGAATTGTTCTGGAACTGTCTAGGAACTCTTCAAACAGAGGAATTACAACTCTGGAAAGTATTGTGTAATAATACTAACAGACAAACTATTAGATTGAATTTTGAATCCAACCATGTCTTTTAAAATATTTTGAATTAGAGAAAAATTGAAGATTGCATTAAGAACGAATCTGTCACATGTGCAAATAACAAGTTTGCCAACTAGAAATTAGGGAAAACCGAACCCAGAAATTCTAACCCCAAACGAGCAAGATATTGTTGCAAAGAAGTATTAAAGACTGAAACCAAGCAAGTACAGTCCATGTAGGGACGCGGGTCGAATCCCCATCTTCTACTTATAGAGAATAAAACTAAAATGACAGGAACAAACATTTAAACCAAACTGAAGCAAATATAATAGGAAAAGTCGGTTAATGCCTTCCAAGAAGAGAACAAAGAGGAGAGAGCCTGTATACTGGGCATTTTGTATCTCTGTAACGAATATATAAACCAAATAGCTATTAAACATTCCAGACATAGAAATATTTATGACAGAGCTCTTAAACTAGTAAGGAATTTCCAAATATAACATTTACAACTCATAATCGATATCAGATCAATTTGGGAACTGTTTACATCAGAAAATTACAAAAAAAACATGTTTAGTCGCGTACCTAGAACCTGAAATAACAGGCATGGAGGCTCCATGACCTGAACTTAAGAGGATATAGAGTACACCCTAACAGAAATAAACCTAGTTCAATCTAAGAGCAACATAGCAAGATGGTCCGATAAACCATTATCCAAGAGATTCCAGAACACATTTTCCACATTACCCGGAGGCTGGAAGAGGAATAAGTCTGCAACACTCGGACCAGATTTCGGGAGGAAGTCTCGCTCTCGAACAACCATACTCGAGCAGTAAGAAACCTTCGACGAAACCTAGCAAGCCACATGAGCAACTTATCAATACAACAATGAGACAATAATTATAGATATATGATACTTCAAAACTAAATCATAAAACCCTATACTTGGCTAGGGTTGCGGCTAAAAGGCAGCTCCTTCGAAGTGGAAACCACCAAAACCTCCTCTGCGAACCTATCAGACAAACACATAATCATGGCGGAGACACAACAATGTATTGGAAAACAAATTTCAGTATTACAAAGAAATGAGGTCGAACCTATGTGAGACCTGGAGCCATGGGTCAGAGCTAGAACACTCTGCTAGATGGAAAGAAAATGTCGAAAACACTCCACAAAGCAACTGACAAAAGAGATAAGGATTCACACATTGCCGTTGGATGAACTCACGTTTCAGAGGACCGTTGATGAAGAGATATTCTTGAGGAGATGCCAACAGCTATAAAGCAAACAGAAGAACCTAGAACTTGCTCCCGCAAACTCACGGGTATCCAAGTCCATTGTATTAGGAATTAGACTTAATAATCTTTTTATTAAGATATGTACAACGAAGACTACCAAACAATAACTTAAGTGAATATCAATGTATCTCAATATATGTACTTGGTGTAAAGCCATAAAAGCCATCAATCATATACGGCAGGTGTATTGATTTGTATTAAATATGTTGTGTATATATATGAAATTTAAATTTACTATTTTCATTGTATTTTTTTGACAATATTAATGTTTAGAGATGTGACAGTATGCACATACACATATCTTAATTGACAATCTATTATAAATCAGAAGGATCAATTGCTCAAGGGTGCAGACACATATCTTAATTGAGGATCTATTATAAATTAAAGGTGATCAAATCCGGTTAAGTGTAAAATATTTCTAAGGGATTTATCATCTTTTTAGGGGATCAAATAATTTAAAGTGTAAACTTTTTCTCAAATTTTGCAATTTAAAAAAGGTCCACATCCCTAGGAATTTGATCCTTATTAACCCTTGATAAATCTTAAGTTAAGATGTATGTATGTATGCTTGCTTGCTGTTTGTCATACAACACACCATTGAAATGCATGCTTGCTACTTGTTATACAACATGCCATTAAAATGTTATATATATATGAGTAATTAAAAGTAAAAAATTCAATATTTTGTGATAGGTGTTTTATATAATTCAAGAAGACTTAGATGTATAATTTCTATATATGTGTATATATATACATTTTCGGTTGTTTTTTCTAAAACATGGACTTCAAACTATTTATTTATGGTTTACATTAAAATATTAATTTTTGTTATTACTTTTTTTTTTCTTTTTTATGTTATTTGTCAACTCTATGTTAAACACTATATATCTCAATAATCTTGAATTATATAAAATACCTGTCACAAAATATGGAGTTTTTTTATTATTTTTAATTACTTTACGTTTTTATATATAGAAATCTTTGTATTTCATTTGAATTATTTTACATCTTTATCTATTTAAATTATTGCATTTAATAATAAAGGCATTTAAGTTTTTATATATATAAAAAATTCTATTTCATTTGAATTATTTTACATCTTTATCTATTCAAAGTATTGCATTTAATAATAAAGATAATTTTTTTTAATTATTAATATTATTTAAATACCATGTGCCAAATTTATGTCTTTTTCACACATATATAAAATTGATATAAAAATATTTTACTTAAAATAAACCTAATTTTTAATTATAAATATTTTTAGAATGTCATGTATTAAATTGGCTATATATTAAATATAGGAAAAAAAATGCCTTTCCAAATAATATATTTGATAATGATATTAAAAATAGCTAAAATTCTATGCAGTACTCTTAAAATGTTCAAGATTTAATTATTTTTTGATAACACAATATTATAAAACATCATAACTTAATATTTCTCCACTAAAAATATAAATTTATATAAATAAAATAACATTCATTATACTCAACCACTCAAAATAATCCAAAATAACTATTTAATAAAAAAAATTAATTGTGTTTATGAAAAAAATTAAAACCATACAAAATATTAAAAAATCAAACCAACAGTAAATAATATGATTAAAGTTGATTTTTTAAAGTATAATACGCTGTTTTGTTAAAAAATCAAACAAACAGTAAATAATATGATTAAAGTTGATTTTTTAATGTATAATACATTGTTTTGTTTTCGCGTGCGAGAATCTTAATTTTTTCTTGACAATTTGCCCCTGGATATTCTTGTGTGTTGGATAAGTGCGAGAGTCAATTATCGACATGCGTGGTAAAGTGATTTTAATTGAGTGATGAAGTAAACACTAGTCATTCTCAAAACACTTTGCCTAATGATTTTGCTTTTTCCATGAGGAGGGAAGGAGATTTTGTGTTATTTTGAACTGAAAACGGAAATGTAATTATATAAAAATGTAAATCATGTAATTACAGTATAAGGTAAATTATTTAACTATATTATAAGGTAAATTATATTTGTATAAAGGAAATGGAAAAGTGTTGTCTAAGTAGAAGCAAAGTTGTTGTTGTTGGGAGGGTGATTTTTTTTTTCAAAATTATTATATTTTTCTCAATAAATTTAACATGAGTGTTTGAATTTTGTTTTTGATGGTGAAAATATATTCAACACAATCAAAAACACTTGTAACATCCAAAATCTAGATTTCCCAAAATTTCAGCCACATTTTGTCAACATCTTATTCAAAATTCCATTGTTATTGGGCAAAGTTGAATCGCCTTTAGACTAGGAGAATGGGGAAAAGGAATAATGTCATAGTCTCGAGATAGTGTCATAGTCTACATTAGAGTTCATTGTTTTGGGATATATATATATATATATTGTGTTAAAAGATTATCATAATTTATTTTTATTAATTGATTTATATTCGTAATTATAATATTTAGAAATATGTAATTAATAACTATATAAAAACGTAATACTTACAATATTTTTTTTTTCTTAAACTAATTAACTATATATATAAAATCAATATCACTTAAAAAAATAAATTAAAATAAATTATGAAATATGTCACTAAAAAAATGCCAAGCATGTAATTATATATATTTTAATAAAATTAAGAGTAAGAATATAGAGATGTGAAATTTATATAAATATAAATAATAATATTAAGAATCAACATAGATTCATCTTAACCCTACATTTAGTAAAGGTTAGAGGAATCAAATCTCTAAATATAAACCTTTTCTCAAGTTTTATACTTGAAAAAGAAAATTACATTTTGAGAAATTTGATCCATCTCACTATTTAGTAAATTCCAAGTTAAGATAAATCTATATCAATAATGTGTATAACACAATACAATATTTTTTTTTGTAAGCTGATAGAAACTTGTATTATAACCGGAAACAAGACATACATCAATACTAGGGATACTAAATGAGTGGCAGAATAAAAATATTTTTGCCACAAAGTCAAAATTATATACTTCAGTCCTAACTCTCTATAGATATTAATTGAAAATTGCTACTGGTAATGAATTCAAACTGAAAACAAGAGACTACAAATTTCGTCCACAATTATGCGGAATATAAATCACAATTTAGAAACACATGCAATGACATGAAACCATCAAAACCACAATAACACAATGATTTTACAAGGGAACCCAACAAGGAAAAACCACTCCACTGTTTTTCATTAATTAGATGAGAATGAGAAACTATTATAATGTCTTGCGTCAACTTTGAAGCACACCATGCACTATAAACTTGTTCTCCTGCTGTCTGACTTGCTTTGGCCAACACTTAGCCAATTCAAGGCTCCAACTTCCTCCTATTTCATTGCACAATTAAGAAGAAATTGAGCTACTAAATAATAGGGGAATTCCCTGTTTCCTTGAGCAAATCCCAAGGAATTGATCACCTGCTTAACTACCAAGCCTATGCACTCAACTATTATATAATTAATAATTACAATGTTCCTTTTCCTCCACTCCAGTTAGGAAATTCGAATTCCATGCATGTCTGGGCTATTTTTAGCAGATTGACTAGTTTAACTGAGAGATCACTGAGTTAACAATAGTTCTACTACCCAATTGACCTTCAACTAACTCAATTAATTACTTGAGCTCAGTTAACTGAGTTCAACTCAAAATAAATGAAATAAATTGCTAAATTTTAGCAATCACTAGATGCACAACTCTACTCCAAGCCTATAACTCGAATTAATGACTTAACTAGTAGACAAGGCCATGTCACTCTAGCTAACTGAAGTCTAAGTAATTCTTGCGAATCTGGAAAATTGAATTACTCAATTTGACTAAGGTACAAGTCAAATTAAGTATTTCTTGCTACAATTTCTAACACTCCCTCTTAGCAAGAAAGATATTTTTCACCACCTCTATCTTGCACCTGTGGAATTCAAATTTTCCTTTTGATAATGCCTTTGTCAAGATATTTTCATCCCTCTCCTCAGTTGGAATTTACGGGAGCATCATAATTCTCTTCTGCACATAATCCCACAAGTGATGGTACCTGATATCAATGTGCTTGGACCTATCATGAAATATTGGATTCTTAGAGAGTTTAATACAACTTTGATTATCACAATAATCATTGTCAGATTCATCACCTAAATGAAAATACCCACAAGTATTTTTCTTAGCCATATGGCCTCACATGTTGCTTGAGTTGCAGCCATGTACATTGAGCTGAGTGCCACGAACCTCTATTTCCTGCTACACCAGGAAATAGCTACAGATCCAACATTGAAGATAACACCTAAATTAATTTTCTTGTTTGATGGACTCCTTGCCCAGTCTACATCAGTGAAGCCTTCGAGCTTCACTCCCTCTGCCCTCCTGTACCATAATCCATACTCGGTTTTTCCTCCGAGGTATCTTAACACATGCTTTGCTACCTTCCAATACAATTTGGTAGGCTTCACCATGGCTTGACTCATCTGATTAACTGCATAGCATATGTCAGGCCTTGTGTTCACCAGATACATCAAGGATCCCACAAGATGTCTGTAGATGGTAGCCTCTACTGCCTCTTGTGAAGAACCATGTTCCTTCCTCCAATTTATAACTAGAGGTGTGTCCATAGGCTTGCAATTCTCCATGTGAAATCTCTGAAGTATTTCAGAGGAATACTTACCCTGAATCACAAAAAACTCACCATCACTCTGCTATACTTCCAGCCCAAGGAAGTAATACATCAAGTCCATGTATTTCATCTTGAATTCTCTTGCAAGGTAATCCTTGCAAGAGTGGATCAACTGCTCATCCCATATAAGTATCAAGTCATCAACATACAATACCAATATAAGCAACTTGCCATCTACCACAATGTGATAGAGATTGGCATCTACTTCACTTTTGGTGAAGCCCAATCCACTAAGATATGTGTCAATTTGAGTGTACCATGCTCGGGGCACCTGCTTGAGACCATACAGGGCTCTCTTGAGTCTACACACATGTGTCTCCTTGTCATAAGTCTCAAATCCCTCTGGTTGCTCTATGTAAATTTCTTCCTCAACAACACCATTGAGGAAGGCAATCTTCACATCCATTTGATGGATCTTCCACCCCATTTGTGTAGCCAATGCTAGAATGGTTCTGATTAAGGAATATCTTTCCATAGGGGAAAAGTTTCCTCATAGTCAACTCTCTCTACTTGTGAGAATCCTTTGGCCACAAATATGGTCTTGTACTTCTCAATGCTCCCATCATCTGCATGCTTCATTTTGTAGATCCATCTAGAACTAACCACTGACTTATTCTTTGGTCTCGACACCACCTCCCATACACTGTTATTCATGATGGAGTCATACTCCTCCACCATGGCATCAACCCACATTGCTTGATAAACTACTTCCTCAAATGAGGAAGGCTCTAACTCAATGATTTCTGTCATGAGAGCCATATAGCGAGTGTGCCTGTCTAGTGACCTCCTCTGTCTGCGGAAGGATGTAGGAGCTCCCACATGCTCCCATGCATCTTGCACCAAACTGTTAGGCTCTCTGGTTCTCTTCCTCCCCTCTCTGGAAGGTTCTGGTTGAGTGGGTGCCTCCACTTGGCCTCTTGTCTACTCCTCCATATGTGGCTACTCCACAACATCCTGAAGCTTTGCATGAAGCTCCTCCTTTGGAGCTAAAAGCTCCTCCTTTGGTGGGATACTCAACTCTCACTCTAGATAGAATCTCATAGCCTTCTCCTCATAAAATTTGACATCTCTCCTCACTACTATCACCCTAAGTGAGACCAAACACACCTTATAGTTATGTGGAGTCTCTGTGTATCCTACAAAGACCCCCATCTCAACTGTAGGCTCCAATTTCTTCTTGCTATCCTTGGATCATCACCTTGATTTATGAATATGCCTCGATAACCCAAGTTGTTTGGGTTTCCCTTCAAGGCCCCGTGATTCATATGTTGATAAGTGTAGCAAGGAAAGATAAATTTGACTAAGCCTTGTTCAAATTGAGAAAATTCGAAATTTCCACATCAACAAACAACTTGGGGGCGGGCAATTAAATGAGGTGACATGGCTCTTATCACTCAGTTAGATTAGTAAATTTGAGTTAGAGGGCTTGGAGTTCAATTATGCATGTGTGATTGCTAATTTATAGCAATCTAGTTTAATTATTTCTAGTTGTACTCAGTTAAACTAGTTCTAACAGTTAATAGAACTAGTTGGAGGTCAGTTGTGTAGTAGGACAATAGTCTAACTCAGATATCATCTAATTAAATGACTAATCAACCAAAAATAGCTCATGCATGCAAGGAATTTAAATTTATCAGTTGTGGTGTAGATTCCAAGGCAGTGTAACATCAATTGTAGATTAGTCTTGAGTGTACAGGTGTTTCATGCAATCAATGATCAATCCTTGGGAATTGAGCAATCATTTTGGAGGAAAGTCCTAAAGAATAGGGTCTAATTTCCTTAGGATTTGCGCAAGGAGCTCAGGTGGGGGAAAAATAGACTAAGTTTGGGTTAGATCTTCTCATTCAACAGAGAGAATAATTATTCTTTTGCAGGTTGAGCTCAGGGTTAGAGCTAGCAATTGTAATAGATTCTCTACTCATTTGATTAATGCAAGCATGCTTAAGGGGTTTTTACTAGTTGGTTTCCCCTAGATACATATGTGTATGTGATTGATGCATGTTTATGAATGTTTTTATAAATTGTTAATTAATTTCCACAGAGCAGTAGAGTAGAATTGTGTCTCTTGATTTAGATCAAATTTCTTGAGAAGTTGCAATGTTATCACCAAATTTCTACATGGTATTAGAGCAAGATTCACATTAGAACAATAATTTCGAAGTTGTTCCTCAGGAGGTTCGAATTTGCAGCTTCAGTGTAGCAGTATTTACTCAGAGTTGGGAGAATGGACTTCAATGGACTAAGATGGAGGCTGTAATACCCCTTAGTTTCCATGTAAATATATTTTGTTTTAGATTGAACTATTTTTAGTTGTGACGGCTAGGAAGCCATGGTGGACTTGAATTAAAATGAACAATAAAGTATGATGATGTAATAAATGAATTTTATTAATGAAAAAAAAGTAGAAGGGAAAACTAGAAATTACTTGGGAAAGAAACACTGGAGTAAGAGATTCTTGCCAAGATATGGAAGCCAGCATTGGTGGATAGGATCAAGACAATTTTCCCTTAAATCACTCCTAAAAATCCCTAAGAGATGATTAATAAGATTTAATATGATGGGAGAGAAAATCTATTAAATCACTAAGTTGAAGAAAAAAACTGAGTAAGGGTCAATAAAGCGTTGTGGAGAGAAAAACAAGCTTTAAAGGAAAAGGGAAAAAAATAATCTTTTTCAAAAAGAAAAAAATCCTAGGCGAGAGGGTTGGCAGACCCATGAAAGGCGGGATGTCGCTAAGGACAAATATGCTAGGGAAATAATGTATAAAATAAATTACCTGGAATCATAAGAGGTTGTTTATTCTTTGGCAAGCTTATCTTGGCTCGGGGGAAACTGGAGGATTCAGTTCAAGGTTAGGAGGATAGTGTTTCCTAAGAATAGTTCCAACAACGGATACAATTAGAATTTTAAGTATATTTGAGTTTGAATTTCTTGGATGACTACTGGTTCCTGTAAAGGTTTTTAGGATTGTGCTTAATAGTTAATGGAGGAATCTATTATCTACACTTGCTGGTTATTTTGGTTACAAAAGTGTGAATGATGATTTAAATTTAGGCATCTTGGCTTGAGATTATTGGGAACATTAATTCATTGAGTAAGCTATATGATCATCTCGTTTGTCTTACTAATGTTATAAGCCAGCCAAATCTACTTTCTTTTGATATCTAATTATGTATCGATATAATGTGTTTCACCACTATGTAAAAAAAAAGAGAGGAAATGTGAGATGCTTGGGTAAGAAGAAAGAAATTTGGAGATTCTTTCCCTTTGATTTATTTTTAATTGGGACCAAAACTTACGGAAGAAACTTGTTGTATAAATATCATGCGAGGTGAAAAACTCGATAGTCAATGGCACCATAGCTGCCAGTATTAGTTTTCTGGAAATTTATACTGCATAGAACTTCTCTTAGGGTAAACCCATGAGTCCTGTTCCTATGGCCAAATTAACGGTAGTGTTGGTGACATTCTTGAGTAGAAAGTGAGGAGCATATAGTAGATGTGTTAAATTATGGGTATTGCATGGAGTGTGTGTATTAATCTGGGAGTCTTTAATAAGTGTCAAAGAATCACATAGACCAATAGTACTGGTATGATCAATTAACACCGATATCATTAGTTAACACTGTATATTCTTTGGGATTGTAGGTTCTAAGTACAGTAGTTGGGGAAATACCCTGTTAGGGATGAGTGTAGAAAATCTAGTTACATTATCGTTGATACGATAATATCATTTAAATTCTAATATAACCATTGAATTGTAGACTAGAAAATGAACAAGATATAATTATAATCAGAGAGAAAAACAGTCTTATGACTAGACCATATAAGAATGACTAGACGTTTGCCAACTGCCAATTGTATCATTTCATTTAACCACCGGATAAAGGGAAACACCGAAAGATAATATGGAGTGCTCTGGAAATGATCACAAAAGAATAAGCTTACTTAGAAAAGGTCAACAAATTAGTCTTAGAGTGAGTCACTCGAGATAAAAACAATGTACATTTATACAAGCAAGACAGATCAGTAAGGAAATGCAATTTAGATATAAGTCCATTGGTGATGATCATAAATTAATAAGAGAGATATAAATTAAGTTCGATAACCACCATGTGTGGGCACAAAAATATATGAATTACTCAAACAAAATATACACAGGAATGAGAAAAACAAAGATACATTTATATTCTGCCGTCAAGGAGGTGAGTCGATAGGGTTACCATTACCACTGTAGAGAAACAAAATTGAACAATAATTATCTAAACCATGTCAAATTTCAGTAATCACAAAGCAACAAAAACACGAATAAATGAGAATAACGATCTAAACTTAAATTCAGAGAAGGAAAAACGATTTATATATACTTCCAGAGGGTACAATGAAATGACACAGTTCTAGCGCCTTGAATAGGATTTGGGTAACTACCCAGTCCATTAAAAAGAGAGAGAGAGATTACAAGTCTAAGTGAAACACAATGGCGTTCTGCTATTTAATATACTGTATAGATGGAGAGAGAGAGATTACAAGTCTAAGAGAGAGAGAGAGATTACAAGTCTAAGTGAAACACAATGGCGTTCTGCTATTTAATATACTGTATAGATGAATATACATGATATATTCCAAGAATCCCACTTTGTGATACAACCAAAGACCGAAATTAAATCCCACACATAAAATAGTATAGGGCATCAACGCCACAAGGAGACCCTTCTGAGTATACAGGAGCACCGACCTGTGGAAGGAAAGAGCATTCGTCAAAGGTTGAATCACCGACTCGAGTGACCCAAAGCAATACAAGCGAGGTCCATTCTTACCTGCACTTGATACATAAACAAAAAACCCAAAATTAAACTAAACTCAAGAGAAAACATAGAATAGCAGGTATGAATGTGGAAAGAGAAAACACCATGGAAATAAAATCTCACCTAGTCACAGGGGAGGGGTCGGTGGTCTGTTGCCAAGAGACTGGGGAACATGAACCCCGCGCCATGAATTGGAGGAAAATAAAATAAAAAATATAAATAAATGAAATCGAAAACAAAAATAGAGGTTAACCCTACCACTTAAGGAGAATGAATTGTCAGATTCTAGAACTATCAACAAGGAATCGAAATACGAATAGGGTTTGGTGGAGATGGTTACCTAAAAAACTCTGCAATCCCCATTTTTGTTGCCTGTAATATGGAATGGTTCCTCCACTGTGGAAGGCTCGTCCGAGCATGGTGAATTGAATCAGGGGAACCACTATCACATTATTCTCGTCCGAGCATGGTGAATTGAATCAGGGGAACCACTATCACATTAATTTTGGAATACAGGAAGGGAATATTCATAAATCGAATAGAAAAAACAAGAAGCAAAAACAATGGAATTCTTATTACTAGTTGGGGTTTGTCATAGAAATTTCTTGCATAGTAATGCGTGGAAATCGACCCAAGCACAATTCTCGTTCAATGGAGTCACACTCTAGAGTCCTGGACATAAACCAAGGAAGACAGGTTTAAAATATATCAAATGCAGATGAAAATTAAATAGGAACGAGATGAAAATTAAATAGGAACGATATCATGTAAAACTGAGAAAAAAAAAAAAAAAAACCCTACCAGATACTCCATTCCAAAATTTGGCAGAGATTGATTGCAACCAAATGGAGTTGGGGTTGTGTGTTAGCATATCGGTGCAACAACTCCAAAAGGGGTTGCAAAAATGAATTAGGGCAAGAGAAGAACCCAAAAAAGGAGCTAGGGTTTTCTTTCTGTCAAGTTTCCACTGTCAAATATCCATGTAGCATCACCATCGTTCAATTACCCTCGTACCAGAGGCCAAGTGGGCACCATGTGAACGTCGTAAAGTCGACCAATTCTGGGTGGGAACATCATTGTAGAGTACAAAGCATTGGAATTCAAAACCCTTGGAATTTTAAACGAATAGTCGACAAAGGAGGTGGATTAATAACCCTTCCAGATAGTTCCATCTAGGAATCAAGGAGGCTAATTCCAGTGCTTTGATTTTATATTAACCACATAGTTATAATATCATGAACTTAAGTATGGAGATTAAAAATCAAACGAAATGGAATGTGCAGGCACAATTTTTAGTATGTGGACACAATATGTGTATAATTAAGGTGACTAGAATATAGGTCACCAAATTAAATTCTTTACCATGAAAATTGGCCAATGTTAGGTAAAATTGACTTAGGTTTAGAGTCAAGGTTGATCAGGGTAAATATTGATGGTTTTGGGGCACATGATATTATGATTGTTGCTCGTTATTTTCTCTCATGGTAAATATAGGTAAAATAATTTTTCTTTCTGGTAAATTCTAACATTTGGTATCAAAGCCAAAGGTTGTGTTTTGGCTTCAGAGGGACACTATGATGCTAAGGGTTTATAGGGCCTCATGAGATTAATGTAGATTCGATGTAGATCTATTGTGGAGAGAAAGGTTTAAAATTTTGAGCAGTGTACAATAGTGAGAGAGGCTAGCATGGGCATCCATGCAACCGTGCAGAGGAAAATTTAGATTAACGAAGATGGTCAAAGAACATTGGTGGTACGTGGACGTGGTCGAGAGCTACACTGAAACCCTGACATGGTGGTTGGGCTGTGTAGTAATCAATTATATATTGTTAGGCTGAAGAATATTTTTGTCATGCACAAAGAAGAAGGGAGTGTAGTTTTTTTATCAATTTTTTTTTATTGTCTGTCTAACAAAGGAGTCTATTTTTCTCGTAACATGTTGTGATAGACTATGAAAATTTAGATGAATACCACTTGATCTGTAGATCGAGAAAACTCATATGAGAAGGCATAAAATCTGATTAGGGATGGAAACTATGATGATTGACCCGTCATGAGACTGTTTGTTGGAAGAAGAGCATTCTTGCGTGGAGGTCGAGGAAGTCTTGAAGGGACTTGCAACATGGAATTAAGAGATTGAGCATACTACATGTGGTTTTAGGGACATAATATCTGTAGATGAGGAATTCCTCGAGAGAAATTAAAAAGAATCTATGCAGGAGCAAATGCAATGGGCATGAGAAGAGCAGGAGTTTGTCAAAAGGGATCAAGATGTGTCTCTGTTATCCTGCATCGATCAACTATGTGCTAAGCATATACACATGAAGAATATGCTTGGGAATGTGTCTGGTGCCTTCCAGGTATTGCAACAATAGTTTCAGAGATGTCTGCTCTCTTGACGAGGAATGGGTGAGCCGCACTCTAGGGATTGAGGTGTGGTTGGCTTGGTGATATTCGAGACATTTTTTCCACATGTTCAGGGATAACATCATAGTTCAAGAGTCTCCATATCGATTTTTGGCACTGCAGGCTACATGGGTGACCATCGGCTTAACGTCAAGACTCTGGTTGGATGTGTCGATCCCTCCAAAAGATGAAAATCACATGGAAAATTGGGCTATTTTTGAGCCTTAAGTAGTTGTAAAGTGTACCTATGAGTGAACCACGGATCATGGAGACAAAAGCTAAAAAATATGAGAATGAGACCAATAGGGCCCTATATGTTGCATTGTCTGAGCACTATGCTATGATGATGTATGTCTTCAAGCCTATTAAGCAGCGTGATGGCCAAGAAAATCGTAGCGAGGGACAATCCGAGCACGTACGAGGTCTTTGTGAAGGGAAAGTTGAGGCACAAAGTGAGTTAGACAAGTCTGCCAAGAACACATGGAAGGGATTTTTGCCATGATGGCTGTGGGGAGATCTAATCATAGATATAGAAGCAACATGGCATTTAGAGGAAGTGACATTGGCCTTAGAAATGCAGGGGAAGTCATTGGAGTCCGAATGAGAAAAAATATTTGTAGAGGGATTCAAATGGAGCGAGAGCACTCAGATACAATGAGAGAATGAAAACAAAATAGCAACAAGGGATAAACAATTTTTATTTTAGTTTTTATGATGGAGTCAACTTTTTTGCATGTAAATGGGTATACTGCTGTAAGGCCTAGTAAGGCATGTGTACCACTAGGTAATCACTGTTAAATTATGGGTTAGACTTAGGTGATAGGGGTATGTCAAGTTAATAGATACCCTGGGTAAAAAATTTAATGGGGTAAGGGCCAGAGTGAGGGGGGGTTGTCTCACATAGCAGTTTTGGTTGGATTTAGTCAAGGAACCCCAAGTCAAGTTTAAGGGGGGAATTGTTAGGTAAAATTGATTTGGGTTTAGGGTCAAGGTTGACCAGGTTAAACAATGATGGTTTTGGGGCACATGGTATTGTATACCCATGGTTTTATTCCCATGGTATTGCATGCAATGGATCCTATAAAAGGTTGGGAAGACTTCATTGTAATGTAGGTAAGGGAAGTGAGAGGTGAAGGCTCACTTGGACGGATTGGACATGGTTTTTGCCAAGGCTAATGAAATTTCATTAGGGTGGGGTTATCTCGGAATTGGGGTTTTTCCTGGATAAACATCTGTGTTTATGGTTTATGATTGTTGCTGGTTGTTTACTCTTAGGATAAATATTGGTAAAATCATTTTACTCTCTGGTAAATTCTAACAACCAATCCATGTTAGGTGTGGAGCCTGATTATCTTCTTTATTTAGAGATATTGTTGTGTTGGACCCTATTTTGTAATAGGGAGGCAATGCCACCCGCCATTTAATCTTCGTCGTCCCCCCTGAAGCTAAAAATAGATGTAAAATTGCCTTGTAAAATATTGTAAATTCGTAGTCAATCTGAGCTGTTTATTAGGCAGATGATCTGATGATAAAAGTTATGTTTAATTTAGGGGTTTTTTCCCCTAGAAGGCAACCCGTCGGTATATATGAGGGAATTGTATTGTGGCTAGACATATGTGTATTTTGAGCTAGAAAGATAGAGAAGATTGTGTGAGACTGAAGAGGGAATTATAGTGGCTCTGTTGTAGGTTTTATATCTTCATTTTGTTGGATAATATAAAAGGAAGGAATAGTTGTTTCTCCATGGACATAGCTCAAATTGGGTGAACCACGTATATTTGTGTCTCTCTCTTGTTTTATACATATTCTATGTTTGTGTTTCTGCAATATTTTATGTGTTCCATTTCTCTGTAACATATAGTTTTCTAACAATTGGTATCAGAGCTGAAGGTCTATTTGGTTGATAAAATTGCAGGAGAGAAGGATTCCTGGTTCAAGTGGGAGAAATGGCAGAAGATGGCAGGTTTAGGGTTGAAAAATTTAACGACCAAAAATACCATCTTTGGAAGATGAAGATGGAAGATTATATGTATCAGAAAGATATGTAAATACCATTGAGCGGAAAGATAAATAAGCTGATGAGTATGTCAGACACATAATGGGATATTATCGATAGAAAGGCACTTGGAATAATACGGTTGTTCCTAGCGGTGTCAATAGCCTTCAATATTTCAAAGGAAACGATAACAAAGGTTTTAATGTCGACATTGGCCAAACTATATGAAAAACCCTCAGCTTCAAATAAGGTATTTCTTATGAAGCGTTTAGTTAATATGAAGATGTCAGAAGGTGGATCTGTTGCTGATAATTTAAATGAATTTAATACGGTTACTAGTCAATTGTGTTCTGTAGGGGTAAATTTTGATGATGAAGTTAGGGCTCTTTTATTTCTATGCTCATTGCTAGAAATTTGGAATGGTTTAGCTATGGCCATTAGTAGCTTTGTCTTTGGATCTAGTACTTTAAATTTTGATGATGTTGTCGGTGCAATCCTTAGTGAAGAAATGCGATGGAAATGCTCTGGTGAGACATAAAGTAATGCTTTGAATGTAGAGACTAGGGGAAGAAAAATGGAAAGAGGAAAGAGCCCAGGATATTGCAGTAAGTCAAGGAAAGGCAGATCGAAGTCTAGATAGGGGATAGTGTGATGAAAATGTGAGAAGAAAGGAAACCTGACGAAAGACTATAAGTCTCAGAAGGGAAAAGAAGGAGACACGAAACAAGAAAACAACCATGAAGCGAATATGACAGGTGATGTGTTGTAAGATGTTTTGATTCTTTCATTAAAAAATATTATTGATGCCTAGGTAGTAGATTTAGGGTCTCATTCCATGCCACACCTGATAGGAAATATTTTCATGATTATGTTCAAGGAGATTTTGGATAGGTTCATTTTGGTGATGATAAATCCTGTAAAATCATTGGAATGGGTAAAGTTTTCATAAAACAAAAGAATGGAAACCAATGGCTATTGAAGGAGGTAAGGCATGTTCCAGATCCAAATAAAATTCTAATTTCAATAAGGAAGTTGGGAGGTGAAGGTTGTGTAACTAATTTACAGATAAAACGTGGAAGGTAACTAAAGGAGCCCTGGTAATAGAAAAAGGAGAAAAGGTTGGTACATTGTATTTATGCAATGGTATTTCTAATTCTGTTAATGCTTTAAACTTTACAGGAGCAAATACAACATTGTTGCATCATATGCTTGGGCACATGAGTGAGAAGGGGATGCAGATTCTTCAATCAAGAAATTTGTTGCCAGGTTTTAAGCATGTTGATTTAGAATTATGTGAAAATTGTGTTTATGGAAAACAAAAGAGAGTAAGATTTCTCAGAGTTGGGAAAGAAAAGAAGAACAAAAAATTAGAGCTTGTGCATGCAAATGTATGGGGAGCTGCTCAGGTATCATCTCTCAATGGCTCTTGCTATTATGTTACTTTTATTGATGATGCAACTAGGAAAACTTGGATTTATTGAGTTAGAAATAAATCTGATGTATTTGATACTTTCAAGAAATGGGAAGCTTTGGTTGAGAATGAGACAGGAAGAAGGCTGAAGTGTCTCAGATCAGAAAATGGAGGTGAATATTGCAACAAAGAGTTTGATAAGTATTGTTCAGAATATGGAATTCGTAGAGAGAAGATAGTTCCAGGAACACCACAAGAGAATGTTGTGTCAGAAAGGATGAACATGACAATCATGGAGCATGCAAAGTGAATGAGATTGCATGTAGGATCGCCTTTATAATTTTGGGTAGATTCTGTAGATACTATTGTCGAGTCATGTCATGGGTCATGTCGTTTGCATCTCTACTATGGGCCATACTGTCAATCAATGTAATGTAATGTGGAAGTCCAAGAGACCCACTTGTTGTATGAAGAGTCATGTAAAGTCGAAAAGTCATGGAAGTCAAACAATCATGAGGGTAGTCGAACAACCACAAGGGTCAGTTTCACCCTTGGCTATAAATACCCCCTCATTTGTACATGAAAGGACTTTTCACCTCAGCTCCTCCCACATAGCCTCGAGAGTCTGTAATCTTTTCTTTGAGGAGTAAGTAGTGGCTCCAATGCCCCACCCACAGGGTTAGTGATGTATGGTGTAACGATGTGTCTTGGAACTTTCGCTTAATTCAGAAGCCTGCTAATAGGCCAACACGTTTTCACACATGTATTGTAACTATTGTAAGACTAATCTTGAACACTTGTAATGCATGTTGCTTTAACCTGTGTTTAACACTTGAACTCATTCACTTGTTGTAATACATATATATTAATGAAAATGTGTTGTATATGTTGTTAACATTGTCTCACCCATGTTGGTTACCTCCCCGAACATCATACAGACCTTTCACATAAAACTTGTTATAACAACCATTGCATTCGTGCAGACTCATCTATTAAGTGTTGTACGTGTTATCTTCCCTTGTGTGTTGCGACTGCTGCATCCATGTGGACTGTTCTTCTGGACACTTTGCACATCCTGTTGTGTTGTGTGTTCCTAACAGAGTTGGGGCTTCCTCCCAACTGACTTGGGACTCACTCCCACCCTCCCCCTCTACAGTGAAAGAACCATTGCCACAAGTAACACTAGCAATCATCAGGCACACAAACCTCACTTCTTGAAGAAAAACCGGACCACTCTCCTGTAATGAAAAACAAGAGTTGAGGCAGACCTTCAAGATGATGGCAACCGGGCCATCATACTGGATGGGACTCCCACACCAAATGGTTTGAGGTCTAGTTTGGACTTCATACCGGGGTGATCCCTTGAATGTTGGCGGGTCCAACACCATCAACAATTCTGGAGCTAGAAGGAGGGTAGCTAGTTGTATATGGCTGAACATCCTCTCACACTCACTCATCAACCATCTAGTCAAGGAAGTAACTTGCACTCCCTCTCACCTACGTGCGACTTTGCAGTTGGTTACTTCTCACCTCCCAGGACTGAACATGAAATTCCATATCATCACCTTCGTTCCATCCATCCCATCACCCGCCAGTTCACGAAAGTAGTCAGACTGATCCTAGGCATACATCACCTTCCATATGCATCAAGGAAACAAAAAGCCACTCACACAGGTGTTGTTGTATCATCCATGGAAGAAGCAGTTCTTGCCACACTTGAAGGTCTAGAATAAGCTATTGGAGGTGGAGGGGAACCTTCCGTCTTCCAACAAGGGGAACGAGATACCCTTGTGATATTAGTATCAGACTCTGGTATAGGAGGTGGAGGGGAAGGCATCCGAGGAGGCAGAGGCAGAGACGAACCAACAGACTTAGAGCCAGAACCACCATATTCTGAAAGAGAGGAGGAGGACGAAGAAGAAGAAGAGATGGTTGACAAAAATCTGGAATGGATGACTCAGGGACCATTGGCTCTCCCGTGTCTTTTTCACAAGATGCCGAAGCGAGTGGAGAGAATGAACATCAAGTTCAACCCTGACAGCACTTTGAAGGCAAAAGACCATTTGGACAACTTCTACCTACAGCTGCAGACCCTTGAGGTATAGCATGACGACATAGCATGTAGATTGTTTCCATGTACCTTGGACAGTCGCATAGCTGCTTGGTATCACAACCTTCCACCAAACTCCATATAGAACTGGGGTGCATTCAAACAAATGTTTCTTGAAATGTTTGTTGATGACAATACCCCAGCTATGTTACTGAAAGAATTGGGAAGATTGAAGATGGAGGGGAAAGAAAAGGTAAAAGATTTCAATCAGAGGTTTACACGCATATTGAAAAAATTTGCAGCGGACACCAAGCCTCATGACTCCATTCCTGTTGATTACTACACGTCCACACTGCCAACCAACATTGCGTAGTTCGTCAAGCGAGCTGCGAAACCAACACTCTTGGAAAACTACGAAGAGGCTATCGTTGTTGAGAAAGACTTGTGCGCGATTGGAGTCATCAAGGATGATGAACCAAAAAAGGACTCCAAAGACGCGAGCAAAAAGTCCCAAGAAATGGTGAGAAAGGGTAGATATAAGGAAGAAAATGATAATGAAATCCTCACTCGCCTTGTCAAGAACTTGACAACGGAAGTGTCTGAGCTTAAACAATGGAAAACGAACACATCTGCAAGTAGCCATCCGCCTAGGCAGAGACAGGCAAGCAGCTCATTAGGTAGCAACTGGTACCGTCAAAAAACTACGCAAAGGTCTTTTTTTAATGTTGAAAAGTCCGTAGATCTCGAGTTTTGTTCATTCCATGAAGAAAATCACCTCGAGAACTGTTGTTCGGACTGGAAGCGAGTCGCAAACTCGGTATATAGTTATACATTCGATGTAGAGAGAAGTATGCAAGAACAACTGGATGATAGAGATAATGGCAAAGGTATTGCACCTGATGAAGCATCAAGTTTTGGGCATGTGGTGAATGCATATTATTGCTTGCAAGAAATGACGAGGGTGAACATCGAGAAGCATTCGAAATGAAAAATGACTGTTATAATCTTAGGAGTAAAGGGGCTCCCCCAACACTTGTGGAAGTTCAAGAAAAGATAAGACTGCTAATGAGGAAGGCTGATCCACTAGCCGCCCCAAAGAAAAAGACAAAAAACAAGTTCGAGAAGACAACGACGGACAAGAGTATATCCATGAGTAGAAAACTACAAAACACTCTGTTGGACAGCGCGAACATCTGTTCTACCCTGGACACCTCAGTGAGTCTACCACTTCTGGACTACAACAATTTAGATGACATGAAGAAAACTTGAGCAAACATTAGTTTGTTCGAGTTAGCTAAGATCCAGAGTCAGCGAGGCATCTTGCTACGTGCATTGGGACAGATAACAACAAACAAGGAAACCTCTACTAGAAAGGGAGAAAGCACACTTCCCGGATCACTTTCTACTGTGCTTAACGCACTCCGAATGGAAGAAGAAAACTCAAGTTGCCCTCCATTCCTACTATCATTTAAATTTTTTAACTGCAATGTTCACAACTGCTTGGTTGGTTCTAGTGTGGAAATAAACATCATGCCGCTCTCCATTGCGAAAAGATCAATGCACAATAGAGCGAGTCATCCACGCGAATCATCTAACTTGATCGAACATTGGTACCAGCCATTGGTGAACTCTGGGACGTGATCATCTGACTATCTCATGATGGTCGAGTCCACCAATGCATCAACATAGTTGTTGTGGACATATTGGAGGCATATAGTCTACTACTCAGTAGAGACTGGTCCAGCAAGCTAGACAAATACTTTGCTATAGACTAGTCTCACATGTCGCTTCCGTACAAGGGAAAATGCAACCAAATTGGGTGTTATCCGAGAGTTATATGAAGCAAAATGTAACTCCCTTAATGACGAGAATGAACCGTTGGCCTTCGCAAAACTTATGTTTGGAAACTGCCTCTTGGAAACAACATTGGGGTGTTATCCTACACGGCCAGCTCCAACCCCACTAGACACATAGTTGGGACTCCTTCCTTTCCCAACTGATGGTAATGAAACATGTATAGTACATTGTACCAGTAGCAGCAGCAGTAGTAGCAATAGTAGTAGCAACAGTACTAGAATGTCCGACGGTCTGTGTACAGACAAGTTGTGGACCATGTACTTTTACAGATCAAAGACATAAGACGGCTCAGGAGACAGGCGTGTCTTGATCAATCCTTACAATAGGAAGCATCTGGTTTCAATTCGTTTGGCGTTGGAGTGCATGAACAACATTGCTGAGTATGAAGCACTCGTGTTAAGCTTGCATAAATCCATCAGCCTCAACGTGGTCGCGCTCAAAGTGGTAGGTTATTCAGAGATAGTGGTACGTCAGGTACATAACACCATTCACTATTTGTCACTTCATCTCAAAGTTACTAACAAGAGGTATGACAACTAATCTCTAACTTCCAAGAATTTAACATCATTGTTGTACCACATATGCGCAATACAGCTGTGAATGCTATGGCAAATGTAGCTTCAAGAATGTCACCGATTACAGATAGATTTACTATTGAAAATTTGTACAAACCATATATCTCAGATAAGATAACTAATTTACGCAAGTTTAATGATGATCAATAGATACCACATTTCATGGCAAATGTTGACATCTTCAAAGATGCAGAGATAGATGATGATGATCACGAGCGCTCTCTGCAAGCAGAAGCTAGTAACAGGAAATGCCACCTTATCACAAAAGGTGTGGAACCATTGGAAAATCTTTATGACTTGCAAGAACATTTTTAGGGGTCGAGAACAACAAGACCCACAGTTCCACCATGATGCAGGAAGTAATCAACCTGGGAAGTTAACAAGATCCAAAGTTCGTCAATATTGGTACATCTTTCACACAGCTAGAGAGGCAAGCCTTTGTCCGCTTGTTCAAATAATATGGAGATGGGTTCGCATGGACGTATGATGATCTGAAAACTTATGACATGCGGATCATCCAACACATCATCCTGATCAAAGAAGGGGTCAATCCATATCAGCAAAAGCTGAGGAAAGTACACTCGTCGCTTGAACCCCTCATACAGAAAGATCTCACCAAGTTGTTGGATGCACATATCATATACAAAGTTTGTCATTTCACATGGGTTTCAAACCTTGTTCATGTACGCAAGAAGTCCGGGAAAATCTACTTGTGTGTTGATTTCCAAAACATAAACCGCACCTCGGACAAAGACAACTACCCCGTGTCATCTATGGACCACATTCTGCAAACAATATCTAGGGCACAAATGTTTTCTCTTCTCGACGGTTTCTTAGGATACAATCAAGTTTTGGTAGCAGAACCTGATAGGCTTAAGACTACTTTCCGTACCAAGTGGGGTACATTCGCTCACAGACGAATGCCATTTGGACTTGTAGATGCAGGCACAACTTTTCATTGTGCCATGGTCATCGCTTTTCGTGGACTCATCGGATAGAGCATAATGGTATACCTCGATGATGTGGCTATGTTCTCAAGAAGACAAGAAGACCACATACGTGATCTAAAGAAAATATTTGAGCGATGCCAGAGATACGGGATTTCCTTGAATCCCAAAAAGTGCGTATTCTCAGTGTCTTAGGGGAACCTTCTCAGACACTTTGTTGCAAAAAGAGGGATCAAGGTGGATTTGGACCAGGTCCATAATATTATACAGATCCCTCACCCATCCAACAAGAAATCCATGCAGTCCTTCTTGGGAAAGATAAACTTCCCCTGGAAGTTCATCTCGGATTATGCGTAGATAGTCAAGCCCATGCAGGACATGGTCAAGAAAGACACAGTCTATAGCTGGGGCAAGAGGGAAAAGTATGCATTCGCTCAGATTAAGCAAGCCATTGTAGAAGCGCTTGCACTCTACAACCTAGATTTCAAGAAATATTTCCTGATATACACCTTTGCCTTCGATAATTCGCTCGCTACAATACTCACCTAGAAGGATGAAACGAACGATGAATGTCCCATCTCCTTCATGAGCACAAGCATGTAGGGACCAGAGCTCAACTACCCTGCTATTGACAAGAAAGCATATGAAGTTTACAAGGCAGTGAAACACTTCAAGCCCTACTTGTTGAAGAACCACTGTATAGTCTTCGTTGCTCACCTAGCATTCCACACATTTCTTATACAACAAGAACTAGGTCAACAACGTGCGAACTAGATGACAGGCTTACGAGTATGATCTTGAAATCAAGCTAGTTCACACGATCAAAAGACATGGGCTCTGCAGACTTGCAACTGAAGTGATACATGCATCGAAGAGTGAAGAAGAGCTCGCTGGCTGGGAGTAGGAAATTGAGATGTATGATATAAGGCAAGCAACCCCCATTAAAGACATAACCTCTTGAGATGTAGATGTGCTCTAGTACCTTGAGAACGACATTGTACCCTCTCACTTTTCCATTAGACAGAAGAGGGAATTGCTCCTCAAAGCCTTAGCATACCAGTTGGTGCATGGAGTTCTTTACAATAAAGCACAATAACAGAGTTTTGCTCAGGTGCTTGGAGGCACATGAATCAGAGAAGGTACTTCAGGATCTACATGACGGACCCGCCGGGGGTCACTTTGCAGGAAACACCACTGCACACAAAGTTATGCAACCCGGTTTCTACTGGCACACATTATTCAAGGATGCACATGATTATGCCTGTAGGTGCCCAGTCTGTTAGCGATGTGCTGGAAGAACACGAAGATCAGCGACCCCACTACACCCTATTGCAGTGATCGAACCATTCCAACAGTGGGGCTTGGACATCATCGGGGAAATATTCCCACATTTGTCAAAGAAACACCGCTAAATTCTAACAACAATTGATTACTTCACGCGGTGGATAGAAGAAGTTCCGCTCAAACAAGTGAATGACTAGGAGGTCATCAGCTTCCTCCAGTAGAACATCATCTCATGCTTCGGCATTCTAGTATCACTTGTTTTTGATAATGAAACATAATTTTCGTCTTTGAAACTCTATGATTTTTCATTATAGAATGGTATTGTGCTAAAACATTCATCTAACTATTACCCACAAGGAAACGATCTCGCAGAATCCATGAATAAAAACCTCATCCGCATAATCAAGAAGACCATTTTCTCTAAGCAGCGCAACTGGCATACTGCCCTGATGAATGCATTATGGGATGAACATGTAACACCCAAGACCTCTCTGAATACCTCACCGTACTTCTTGGTCTATGGTAAAGAAGCCATCCTTCCACCCAATATCTACTTGCTTGCACTTCAACTTTCCCAAGAATCCAAAGGCAAGCCTTGCCAGCTAGTCTAGCATAGGAAGGATGCTCTCCATAAGCTTCAGGAAGAAAGGATGAAGGAAAAAGAAAAATTCACACTCCACCAAAACCATATCAAGATATGGTTTGATAAGAAGTCTACAGGGAAAGCTAACTTCGGTGTTGGTGACTTAGTTCTGAAATGGGATAAGTCCCATGAAGACAAAGGCAAACACACGAAGTTCTCGTCCCTGTGGATTGGTTCGTACATATTCCATAAGAAGCTTGGCCCACACACGTACCATCTGCAATCACTTGACGGGAGGGTGTACAACATTCCTGTCAATGGCTAAGATCTCAAGCATTTCTTCTAGTAGGTCAGGCCGCGCCCTGTGCCATGTACATAGTCTGCTTGCTGCTTGTTGTTTTCATCTTGTTTTCCTTGCTTACTATCTTTGTTTTTATTTGGTTTGTTCTTCTTACTATTTTTGTTTACATTTGTTTTGTTTGCTTGATACCTTACTATTTTTGTTTCCGGAAATAAGTGCTACCAACTACTACGTTTTGGCTTTTGAATAGAGTATGTGGCTAAGATTTGAAGAGACTTGTGACACTACAACACTTTGCCAGTATTGAGTCCATATTCTCTGTGCTTGGTTATAACCTTCGGTTGGTAAAGTCTGGACGAAAAATACGTATCATCTGCAAGGGAAGTTTTGGTCCAACAATGAACCTGTGGCCACACTGGGAAGCCCCATGCCTATAATTAGCCTTCTGCTCTGTGTGTTCAAGCTCATCCAACTAGTAGAAATGGAGAAGGGGACAATATAAATGAGTAAACCTATGTCAGAGGTCTTACATGCTTCTCTGAAGGAACAAAATCTTCTGCTCTCAATAAGTCAGGATCCCTCTTCTGCCTCAAAAATAAATAAGTGCCTATGCACAGTCCTCTTGAAAATATAAAGGTGAAAGAAGAGAAAGGCTTCCTTTGCAGATAGGTGAAGCCTGAAACTCCACTGGGGTACTGACCAGTCTTGCTGGTAGTGGAGCAATGTGTGTGTTCCTGTGTGGCTCCGCTGAGGTACTATCCAGGCGTGCTGGCAGTGGAGCAACACCAGAGATGAAGAATTATACTCTAAAAATATTCAACTCTTGAGGTAAACTACCCTTCCTGAATTCAAAACACTATGATCAAGCTGGACTTTTAATTATGTTTGACTGAGTTGGAAAAAGGTAAACCATGTATGTCCACGAGGTAAGTGGGGAAGCCGAAGTAACCCACACAGCGATTCAATACTCATCGAAAGACTAAGGCCTTGTGCTAGCAATGAACAAAAATAGAGAAGATGGAGTTCTACAAGTGTGTTGCCAAGTGTTGTAGCGGCTACAACCACCCTCCAAAATTTTGGCCTGCATCCAATTCCGGAGCCTCCGTTGAGATTTTCACTTGATGATTGCACACACTTGGGTTCACTCCGTGAGCTTGTGTGTCTTCGCACCCACCTTGCTTGATCATTTCACCAAAGCTTTTACATGTTGATGTCAATGTCATGCTTGCGACCATGTTCTGGTCATGCTCAAGTTCTTCGCTTCGTGTGTACATGTTGTGTTCGCTATGAAAACATTTGTCGTACTCACACATGGAGTCACATACACTGTCGCGCAAGCGTCGTCACAGTCGACCAATGATCAATCACAAGTGTTGTGCTTGTCACTCACACCGTTGGTCAGTCATGTTGAGAATGTGTCTCGATAGTTTGAGTCATCTCGTTGTCAAGTTATGTAAGTGTGTGTTAGAAAGATCACATATGCATCTTTCACTCGTTCACACACTTAGTCATTTTGCTAAATTTATGATGGCCAGACTCCCCTCTAACAGTTGGACCATCACCTCGCCATCGAATCGATCGACTGTCACCTAGAACAATGCAGAAACACCAAGCAAGTCATTTCAAGCTGCGCTGCCCGCAAGCGAATCAATCGGCCTTCATGCTGGTCAACTAGAGAGTTTGACACGACAGCCACCCCAAGACTCACTCCCCTCAAAAATTGCATAGAGGCTGCAGACCTTACCCACTTTGCTGACTAGGAAAATTGTACAGATAGGCTGGATAGACACCTAGTGCCTGTCCTTGTCTCCCCTATAACATTGCGTAGTTTTTCTAGCCAGACCTCCTGATAGTCGACCAAATTATCACCAAGAAAATTGTGCAGTTTTCATGAGCAAGTCCTCTACTACCCAGCAGTGCGCTCAGCTCAGAATATGTGCAGAGGTGATCAACAGGCCAGCTTCCCAGCATCAACGCATTTTTTCCCGCCAGTAGCTCCCGACAGCTGATTGGTAGTTCCCTCTAGGAATTGCGCAGTTTTTGCAGCCAAGCTCCAGCAGTTGAATGCCAATTCCCTAAGGAATTGCATAGTTTTTGCTGCTAGCGTCCCGACATCCAGCTACCAGTTCCCTCCAGGAATTGTGCATTTTGGCTGCCAAGCTCCCACAACCCGCTCGTTCTGGAAATTGCACAAATTTTTCCTGCCCAGTGTTCTTGCAACTTGGACTATTCCTCCCAAAAAATATGCAGTTTTGTCCTCCAGTGGAGCCAAACCCTACGGACAGTCACTGTCGATTCATATTTCCCATCTTCATCGCCCAGTGACTCTTGTGTAGTTTTCATTAGCAGTGCCTAGAGCCTCCATCATGCCTCACAACCTTGTTACCTATCTCGATAACCTGCATCCGAAATGATCATGTATCATAGTAGACTAGGAGGTTTTTGGATTTGATGTTGTCTCGTCATGAGAGACTGCAGGTATAGGTACATAAACAAACATGGCGCAATAACGAATGGGATGAATGAAGGGAGCACATGCAGAAGGACAGGTTCACCAATGGACAAATAAATGATGGATGCGAAGAGATGTGCTCGCGAACAAATTATCATGCAAATATGTGTTCGCGGACAGACGAATGAGCGAACATGCAAGATGTGTTCACGGATGGACGGACAGACAAAAATGCACTTTTCACGAACAGACGAACCTGTCAAACCTTCCAACATAAAAGCAAGGAGCAATGTGTGAAAGCAACATCAAGAGAACCAACGACCATCGAAGACTCCACGCACTTTGCCATGTGAAGGTGAAGCTGTGACACACCATGAGGACATCTGTCACCCAATAACACTACAACTTGACATGCACACCAGTAGCAACACGAATGTACCAGTACTGTCATGTTGAGTCATGTCATCCGCATCTCTATTGTGGGCCATACTATTAATCAATGTAATGTAACGTGGAAGTCCAAGAGACCCACTTGTTGTATGAAGAGTCATGTAAAGTCAAAAAGTCATGGAAGTCAAACAGTCATGAGGGTAGTCGAACAACCACAAGGGTTAGTTTCACCCTTGGCTATAAATACCCCCTCATTTGTACATGAAAGGACTTTTCACCTCAGCTCCTCCCACATAGCCTCAAGAGTCTGTAATCTTTTCTTTGAGGAGTAAGTAGTGGCTCCAACGCCTTGCCCACGGGGTTAGTGATGTATGGTGTAACGATGTGTCTTGGAACTTTCGCTTAATTCAGAAGCCTGCTAACAGGCCAACACGTTTTCACACATGTATTGTAACTGTTGTAAGACTAATCTTGAACACTTGTAATGCATGTTGCTTTAACCCGTGTTTAACACTTGAACTCATTTACTTGTAATACATATCTATTAATGAAAATGTGTTATATATGTTATTAACGTTGTCTTGCTCGTGTTGGTTACCTCCCCAAACATCGAACAAACCTTTCACATAAAACTTGCTATAACAACCATTGCACTTGTGTGGACTCATCCGTTGAGTGTTGTACCTATTATCTTCACTTCTGTGTTGTACCTACCGCATCCGTGTGGACTTTCTTCTGGAAGCTGTGCATGTCTTGTTGTGTTGTGTGTTCCTAATAGAGTTGGGGCTTCCTCCAAACCAACTTGGGACTCACTCCCACCCTCTCCCTCTACAGTGAAAGAACCATTGACACAAGTAACACTAGCAATCACCAGGCACACGAACCTCACTTCTCGAAGACAAAGCAGACCACTCTCCTGTGCTGAGAAACAAGAGTTGAGGCAAACCTTTAAGATAATGGAAACCAGGCCATCATATCAGATGGGAATCCCACACCAAATGGCGTGAGGTCTAGTTGGTACTTCATACTGGGGTGATCCCCTGGATGTTGGCAGGTCCAGCACCGTCAACAAGTCTGTGAATGTGGCGGGGTGATGTGTGATTGTGATACGACAGACCCGACAAAACTATTAACTGGAACCCATAATATTATCACATCCGAGATCCATTTCAATTCATAATCGGTGGAGTCAAGGGGGTAACAGATATATAGGACTCTACACTTCTGTGATGTGCGATTGCGATTATCAAATCGTAACCCGGGTATGCTGGGGGTTGATTCATCGCATCGTACCTTGGCTTGTTCTGGGGCTAATTATTTTATGTCGACCCGCATGCGACATGCAATTTATGAAATGCGGGGCCAATGGGGGCCTACCACTTGGCGCTTCCACATTCGCTGAAGGGTCCTGCCATGTCATCCACTCCTTCCATGTGTCCAAGTCAAACCTGAACTTTGAATTTCTCTAAATTATTCATATGAGCTCGGATTCGAGTGTCGTTTGCACCGCTGGAATTAGGATGACGAGAACTCCTATCTGAAATTGAGTTTATCAAGATTCTACCACTTTGATTTTTGAGCCTAATTTTGAGAACTTGATCAAATTTGGGGGAAGATATCTATATAGAACAACCACAAGGATTTGAGGTCAAAGGGAAGGATAAACTAGTGTGCAGGTTGAAGAAGAGCTTGTATGGATTGAAATAGGTTCCAAGGTAGCAGTATCTAAAATTTGACAGGTTTATGTCTGAACAAGGATATATGCTAGATGTCACTGTGAACATTATGTTTATCTCAAAAGGAAAAATGATGGCAGCTATATTATATTGTTATTGTATGTAGATGAAATGTTTGTTGAAGGTTCTAACATGCAGGAAATAAATGTGCTCAAAGGAAAATTGGAAAATTAATTTGCAATGAAGGATTTGGGTGCTGCAAAACAAATCCTTGGTATGAGAATAACTAAAGACAAGAAAAATCGCAAATTAACATTTTCTCAGAGTGAGTACATACAAAAGTTGTTGGAAATATTTAATATGCAAAATGAAAAACCAGTTACTACACCTTTGGCTATCCATTTAAAAATAAGTAAGGAGATATGTCCCAAGACTCAGGAAGAGATGGCTTATATGTCTAAAGTTCCATATGCATTAGTAGTTGGAAGCTTAATGTATGCAATAGTTTGCACAAGGCCTAAATATTGCACATGCAGTGGGAGTTGTAAGTAGGTACATGAACAATATAGGAAAAGAACATTGGATGGTAGCAAAGTGGATTCTCAGGTATTTGAGAGGTACCACAAATCAAGAATTATGCTTTGGTGGTTCAAACATTGCTCTATAGGGATATGTTGATGTAGATATGGCAGGTGATAGAGATAACAGGAGGAGCACCACAGGGTATGTGTTTACTATAGGTGGAACAACTGTTAGTTGGGTTTCAAAATTGCAGAGTGTTGTTGCACTCTCAATGACGGAAGCAAAGTATGTTGCTACTACAAAGGCTAGTAAAGAAATGATTTGGTTACAAAGGTTTCTAGATGAATTGAGTAAGAAGCAGGAGTTGGTCAGGTTATACAGTGATAGCCAGAGTACCATTCATCTTGCAAAGAACTCAAAATTTCATTCCAAGACTAAACATTTACAAATCAAGTACCATTTCATAAGGTCAGTGTTGGAACATGGACAGTTGAAGCTGGAAAAGATACACACTAGCTAGAATCCTGCAGATATGTTAACAAAAGTTGTAACTAGGGAGAAACTGAGATTCTGCTCAGCTTCAATCGGTCTTCAAGTATGATGATGAAGATGAGAAACAACCAGGTCCAAATTGGAGTCATTGTCCAGCAAATGAAGCAACAATGGAGTTTCTGTAATCAATCTCCAAGTGGCAGATTGTTGGGTTTGGAGCCTGATTATCTTCTTTATTCAGAGGTATTGTAGCGTTGGACCCCAGTTCGTACTAGGGCAGCAACGCCACCCATTGTTTAATCTCCGTCAGGGGGGTCCAAGGGCCTTGTAAAATTTGAGGTGCTCATTAGGCAAATGATCAAATGGTAGAAGTTATGTTTAATTTAGGGTTTTTTTCCCTAGAAGGCAACCCTTCACTATATATGAGGGAATTGTATTGCGGTTAGATATATGTGTATTTTGAGTGAGAAAGAGAGAGGATATTGTGTGAGAGATGAGAGGTAATTACAACAAATCTGTTGTAGGCTGTATCTATTCATTTTTTTGGATAATATAAAAGGAAGGACTGGCTGTTTCTCAGTGGACATAGCCCAAATTGGGTGAACCACGTATATCTGTGTCTCTCTCTTGTTTTATGTGTATTCTGTATTTGTGTTTTTGCAATATTTTACGTGTTCCATTGCTCTGTAATATATAATTTTCTAACAACCCATATATTGACAATAAGATAAAGGTCAAGATTGTGTATAGGAGCAAACATAAGTGGGGAGAAATGAAAAGGTAATACCCACTTGACATTGGTAATTAAATGAAATAAAGGAAGGAGTTAGGTTTAGTATAATAGACTCTATGCTCTTTATGTTAGTTTTTATTTTAGTAAGGATCTTAACACTAGTCATGGTCATGTACGCATTTCATACAATTTTCTAAACGAAAAAAAGAAGAATTGCAAGGGTTGTGACATAATGGTATCATAGCCAATTTCAACGCTAGGCTTGCAAGGAACCATCACAGTAAAATAAAATATGAAAAGAAAAATAAATATGAAATACTGACAGCAGGTTGTATTATTTTATAAGGTACTTGAGTAAAGCAGACTGCCACAACATGGAAGAAGACTCCCCTCTAGTCATAATAGTTGGGGAATAATTATATGTGGAATTAGGTAATGGAAGTACCCCACAAGCCTCTCAATTTATGGATGTCATCCGAAATTCGAAACAATAGTTGACTTATCTTAGAAACAACAATGAACGTATGTTAAAGGCTAGTGAGGAACATGAGAGGATGATAAGAGAATTGACTGAAAAGTCTAGCCATAGGAGCATAGAACCAGAAGGGCTGAAGAGGAATAAAGTGGAAACAGAAGCAGAGAAGTCTGAAAGTGGAGGTGAATCAGGTAAGATGTATCTGAAATCACATAATGAAAAGGCGAAAATGAATTTACAAGGTGAGTTTAGGAAAATCAAACCCCCTACTTTTGACAGGGAAAAGGAGGAAGATGCGGAAGCCTAGATTCTTAACATGATAAAATATTTTCAAGTATATGAGTATGAGACTTGCTAGACTTGCTGTTTACAAGATACATGGAAAAAATACTCTTTGGTGGGAAGAGGCCAAAAGTGTACACCTGTTGGAGGAGAATACAACTTCTTGGGAGAAATTTCAGAAATAGTTTAAGTCTCGATACCTGAGTGAGTGATACTATGATGATCGTTCCAAGGAGTTCCATGAGTTAAGGTTGGGATAGTTAAATATGGATGAGTTTATAGAAAAAATTAAAAACTTATTACAATATGTTCCCTACATTAAGGAAGAGAAAGCAAAGGTACAATGATTTTTGAACTGTTTACCAACCCTTACAAAGAAAGGATTGAGTTTGACAATCCTAAATCAATGGATTAGGAAGTAAGAAAATCTAGTTTGTGCTATCAACAGTTCAAGAATGGAGGTGAAGGTTTAAAACCATGGTAGGATAAGGACAAAGCCAAGTATGAAATGTGTGCAAAAAGATAGAAACCTCCTTATCTTAAGAAATTTGGAAAGGATCAACAGAGGAATAAATTCAGCAAGGGAAATGTGAATAATCCTGCACAATCACATGCTGGATCAAAACCCATGGAACTAAATAGAAAAGGAGTATCGGGGTCAAGGAAAGGGAACCATTGAAGTGTTGGGGTTGTGGAAAACCATAATTATTAAGAGACTGTCCGCATAATCCATGATCTATTCAGAATATTCAAGTGGTCCATGAAGCAACAACTGTGAATGATTTTGCCAGAAATATTCCCATAATCAACACGACACTAGAGGATAGGCAAGTTGAGCACCAATCTACTATGATCTAGATTGAAGGTACCATTTTAAACCAATATGTTTATGTTTTCATTGATCTAGGGGCTAGTCTAAGTTACATTAGTCCCCAAATTGTGGAAAAATGAAAATTAAAACCCGAAAAATTTAAGAATGCATGATTGGTACAGTTAGCGATTGGTACTAAAAGAAAAGAAACCAGTCAAATAAGATAGTTTCTCATGGATTTAAATTGTTATCACATAGAAGCAGATTTAAACATTCTCCCTTTAGGATCCTATGATATATTAATAGGCATAGATTGGTTAGAGAAACATGAAGATTTTATAAACTATTTGGAGAAAACAATAAGTTGTGTGAGTTAAGATGGGAAAAACTAGTTAATTAGAGGTAAACCAAAACCAATATCTGTTTGACAAATTTCAGCCTTACAACTGAAAAAGAATGCAAGAAAAAGATTCCAGATATCCATGGTGCATGTGGAAACAATTAAAAAGCAAACAAGAAAGGGAAATTTAGAGACCTTACCAGTCTTTAGTGAATTCCAAGATGTTTTTCCAAAGGAAATTCCAAGTTTACCCCTTGATAGCGACATACATTTCTCCATCGATTTAGTACTAGGCGCCACCCCCATATTTAAAGCTCCTTACCGAATGAGCATACCAGAGTTACTAGAATTAAAAATGCATCTATAGGAACTGTTAGACAAAGGTTACATCAGACCCAATGTCTCACCATGGGCCCCCCCATTACTATTTGTCAAGAAAAAGGATGGCACATTTACAATGTGCATTGATTATCATCAGTTGAATAAGTTAACTATAAAAAATAAATACCCGTTGCCCCGAATTGATGATTTGTTCGATTAAGTGAGGCGAGAAACTATATTTTCAAAGATTGATTTAAGGAAATACTACCACCAACTGTGAATAAAATATAAATATGTTCATAATACAACTTTTAGAATCAGATATGGTCATTATGAGTTCATAGTGTTTCCCTTTGGTCTCACTAACACACCAACAACTTTTATGTGTTTAATGAAAAAATTACTCCAAAAATATCTTGATAGATTTGTGTTGGTATTCATTGATAACATTTTAGTGTGTTCCATAAATGAAGAAGAACACAAAAAACATCTGAAATTGGTATTACAAACTCTAAGAGAACATAAGCGATATGCTAAATTCAACAAATGTGAGTTTTACAAATTCAACAAATGTGAGTTTTACAAAGACATAATACAATATTTGGGTCACGTCATTTCCAAGGAAGGACTGTATGTTGATCTTGAAAAGGTTAGGGCTATTATGAATTGGCCCATACCTAAGGATGTGTCAATAGTTCACTCATTTATGGGAATCATAGGATATTATCGAAGATTTATAGAGATCTTCTAAAAATTGGCTTATCCCATTACTTCCTTACAGAAGAAAGGAACAAAATTTGAATGGACATCCAAATGCCAGGAAAGCTTTGACAAGTTAAAACAACTTATGATAGTATCCCCTATACTAAAAATTGCATATCCAAATAAGGAATTTACTGTTTATAATAATTCCTATTTGGAAGACCTTGGGGAGTGTTGATGCAAGAAAATGAAGTAGTAGCCTATGAGTCTAGAAAATTGAAACCACATTGTAACAAACCCTGGTTAAAATTCCATGTAACAAAAGTAAATAAAGGAAAAAATAAGACCACGGTTAAGGGACAGTATTTCCAAGCTGAATGTTGGGTAGGACATGTTGGTGTGGGTGTTCATTCAGTTTATTATGGCTAAAAAAATTGGCAAAGGAAATGGAAAAGGCATTGGGAAGGAAAAAAGGAATTTTTAGCACATTTATTTATGAAAATAAATGAAATCAGGAGAAAATAAAGGTGAAAGGTAACATGTTTCATGTGAGGAGGAAATTGAAGGAAACTAATGGAAAATGAAGAAAATAGAGGCCTCATTGATAAAAAGGCTTCTGAGGATTACTTGGTACCTTTTGTCAATTAAGTTTTGGAGCTCTCTCATTATTCTCTCTCTCTCCCTCTCTCTCACTCTTGGACACTCAAATTTTTCTTGGAGCACTCTAGCTTGGAACAAGGAAGGAAAAACAAGCAAAAGGAAAGGAAGGAAAATAAGGATCAAGCAAGGAAGAGTAGGATCAAGCAGTTTCAACTGGAAGACTTGTAGGTAACATATTGCATGTGTGATTTCTTAGATGGTTTTGATATGCATGGATTCTCATGTTGGTATATGGTTCTCTTGTTGTCGGTGGCATGGTTTTGCCGGGGTCTGACAGTGGTTTTCAACTTAGCCTTGCCTTTTTATGGATAGACATGTTGTGATGGGATTGTTTTTAGGTTTGAGCTTTGGAATTCCCAGATTTCAGAATTAGGTGTAGATGTGGTCTCAGGAAAACCCCAAAGGCCTAGGAATCCCTTGATCGATTTTGGCGGGATACACGATAAAGCCTGAGGGTGGAGTCTCGGTTTAGGGCCTAGTGATCTGATGTGGATTGTGGTAAAGCCTGAGAGACTGGTGTCTCGATTTAAGGCCTAGTGATATGGTGTGGATTGCGGTAAATCTTGAGAGACAAGGAGACGAAAAATTCCTCAAGGATAGTGATGGAGTCCTGAGGCATTGCAAGCTCAGTTTGGTTTTGTGATCTCAGTTCCAGTTTTGGTGAGATCACAGTTTGGTGAGGGTGGAGGTCGTTTCAATTGATTGTTTTTGTATTGTTTTATCCATGAGATCCCACATCCATGCTTGGGATATGGCACGAGGGTGACTGTCTAAAGGAAAGATTTGGTTCAACCGTGTCTATAGTCAAGTGGTATGTGGAAGTCCTGAACCTGGTCGGCTTCACCTATGTTTAATAAAGCTAAGTTCTCTTTCTTTTGTACTTGTTAATATGTGTCTTTAATGGTTTTTATCTCATTTTTATTTTCATGGTTTAATGTTGATTAAAAGCCTGATTATATGACTGGTTATTTCATGTATTTACTTGTAATTGAAAGGATAATAGATGCAAGACCTAATTGATGTCAAAACAGTTAAAGGAAGAGGGTGGTGATCCTTCTTGTCAAGTCCCATATGTGTTATTAGTCATTTACTCTCTATCTTGTATTCATTTCCTATAGATTGCAGTGATGCCAAGTGTTTGACAAGACGTTAGTTTTGGTTGGGGATGGTCAGGCCCAGTTTCAGAGTCAATTCTTGATTTGTAAGCCTTTTTATTATGTAAATCATGGATTTTTAACGTGTCATTGAGTTTTGGGCAATGAACTGGGCTCTGAGCTTGAAAACGTGGCTCAAATCTTGGGATGATAGCACAACATAGAGCAAAAAAGTCCTAGACCCTAGCATACCATGCTGGGGGAGTGTCCAAATACTTCTGGATGCATGCATTCCCATATGATGGGAGCCTCTGGAGGTTAATTGGTCTAAAAACCCAGTGGGACCTAGGGGCTGGTTACTTGAGAGGTTGGGATGGTTCATGGGAGTTTTGTTCCTGATGTGGGAGGTCTGTATGGTGTGTTTTCGTCGATTCCACTTCCTTAAGGTGACTTAGGAGGTTGAATCATATCATAGTAATTTCTCATCACATGTTTACCCCAATTGGCTGGTTACTTGTGTAGATGTAGGAGGAGAGCATTACACACACGAAAAAAGCGGTATATGATCTAGAGCTGGCGGCAGTGATACATGCTTTAAAAATGTGGAGACAATATTTGTCAGGGAAAAAGTTTACTTTGGTGACAAATACCATTAGTTTGAAATATTTTTTTAGCCAACCCGATCTAAATTCTAGACAAGGAAGGTGGCTAACGTTCCTCAGTGAGTTTGAATTTGATATAAAACAAATAAAAGGTAAAGAAAATAAAATAGCAGATGCCTTAAGCAGACATGCACATGTGTTATTGGGAGTATCGATGAGCAGTATCAATACAGATTTTGTAGAGAAGATTAAAAATTTAATACAACAAGATCATAAATATCTAGAAATTCAATAGAAACTACAACAAAAATAAATTCCAGGATATGCTAGAAATCTTGAAAAATTGCTAACCTATAGAAATAGATTGTATATTCCTAATGTGAGCTCTTTGAAACAAATGATACTAGATGAGTACCATAAGAAATCATATGTAGTCCATCATGGGTATCAAAAGATGGTAACATCATTAAGGAAATAACTGTTTTGGCCGGACATGAAAAAATAAGTGGCATAATACTTAACAAGATGCCTAGAATGTTAACAAGTAAAGGTGGAACATCAGCATCTTGTAGGACTGTTAAACCCATTTCCCATTCTTGAATGGAAATCGGAAGTGATTTCATGGGATTTTATTATAGTATTACCAACGAAAAACAAAAAACATGACTTCATCATGGTGGTGGTGGACACTTTGACTAAAGCAATACATTTTATACTAGTGCATTCCACTTATGGAACCACACAGAATGTTAAAATTTTCATGAAGGAAATGTTTTGATTACATGGTGTAACAAAGATGGTAGTGTCAGACAAAGATGCTAAACTTACGTCTAAGTTCTCAAAAGCTCTGTTTGGATTAAGGGGAACCCAATTAAAATTCAACACTGCATATCATCCTCAAACGGATGGACAAACCGAAAGAACCAATCAGATCTTGGAGGATATGCTGCGAATGTGCGTCATGGACAAACCTACTAAATGGGAGGATTTTCTGTATTTAGTAGAATTTTCATATAACAATAGCTACCAAAATTCCATAAAATGAGCCGTTTTGAAGCTTTGTATGGCAGAAAATGTCATACACTACTCAGTTGGAGTCAACCGAAAGATATATTGATCCTAGGACCATATGCTTTACAGGAAATGGAACAAGTAGTACAAAATATTCAACAGAACATCAAGATTGCACGGGACAAACATAAAAATTATGTCGACAAGAAAAGAAGCCATAAATATTTTAAGATTAGAGACCATGTTTACTTAAGAGTAAAACTGAGGAAAAGTACATTAAGAACTGAGACATGTGCAAAATTGGCACCACAATTCTCTGGGCGTTTCGAAATCTTGGACAAAGTTGGTCCAATAGCATATCAATTGGCTTTGCTTAGCCATATTAAAGTTCACAATGTCTTTCATGTGTCTTTATTAAAGAAATATGTTCATGATAATTCTCATGTGATTGATTGGAACCTGATACAGGTGGAACCCGAATTAGATTTCCTGCTAGAGCCACTTCACATGTTAGATTAGAAAGAGGTCTTGCTTGGGAATCGAGTCTAAGCTCAAGTTAAAGTATAGTGGAGGCACTTTACACCTGAGGATGCTACTTGGGAGTGAGATGATACAATGAAAGAAGCTTACCCAACATTGTTCAAGAATGAAGCAAAAGAACAATAAACACTGAGGACGGTGTCAATTTAAAAATTGGGGGAAGATGTAATACCCCTCTGTTTCTATGTAAATATATTTTTGTTTTAGATTGAAGTATTTTTAATTGTGAAAACTAGGAAACCATGGTGGACTTGACTTAAAATGAACAATAAAGTATGATGATGTAATACATGAATTTTATTAATGAAAAAAAAGAAGAGAAAACTGGAAATTACTTGGGAAATAAAAATCGAAGTAAGAGATTATTTCCAAGATTTGGAAACCAAAGTTGGTGGATAAGATCAAGACAATTTTCCCTTAAATCACTCCTAAAAATCCCTAGGAGATGATTAATAAGATTTAATATGACGAGAGAGAAAATCTATTAAATCAATCAGTTGAAGAAAAACACCGAGTAAGGGTGAATAAAGCGTCACGGGAGAGAAAAGAAGGATTTAAAGGAAAACAATATACATATTTTTTCGAAAAAAAGAAAAGAAAGCCTAGGCCAGTGGGTTGGCAAACCCATGAAAGGAGGGACGACGCTAAGGAAAAATATTCTAGAGAAATAATGTATAAAATACATTACATGGAACCGTAAGAGATTGTTGATTCTTTGGCAAGCCTATCTCATCTCGAGGGGAACTGCATGATTCAGTTCAAGGTTGGGAGGATAGTGTTTCTCAAGAATAGTTCTAGCAGCAGATATGGTTAGACTTTTAAGTATATTTGAGTTTGAATTTCTTGGATGACTACTCGTTCCTGGAATTTTTTTTAGGATTGTGCTTAATAGTTAATGGAGGAATCTATTATTTGCACTTGCTCTTTATTTTGGTTACAAAAGTGTGAATGGTTCTTTAAGTTTTGGTATCTTAGCTTGAAATTGTTGGGAACATTAATTCATTGAGTAAGCTGTATGATCACCTCATTTGTCATACTAATGTTATAAGCAAGCCGAATCTATTTTCTTTTGATATATAATCATGTATCGATATGTTGCATTTCATTTCTATGTAAAAAAAAACAGGAAATGCGAGATGCTTGGGTAAGAAGAAAGAAATTTGGAGTCTCTTTCTCTTTGATTTATTTTTAATTGGGATGGAAACTTAAGGAAGCAACTCACTGTATAAATATCATGTGAGCTAATAAACTCGATTGTCAATGGCACAATAGCTCCCAGTGCTAGTTTTTTGGAAAATTATACTGCACAAAACTTTTTCTAGGGTAAACCCATGAGTCTTGTTCCTATGGCCAGATTAATGGTAGTGCTGGTGACCTGCTTGAGTAGAAAGTGAGGAGAAGATAGTAGATGTTAAATTCTGGGTATTGCATGGAGTGTGTGTATTAATCTGACAAGTCTTTAATAAGTGTCAAAGAATCATAGAGACAAGTAGCACCGATATCGTCAATTAACACCAATATAATTAACTAATGCTAAATAGTCTTTAGGATTGTAGGTTCTAAGTATAGTAGTTGGGGAAATACCCTGTTAGGGATGAGTGTAGAAATTCTAGTTACATTATCGCTGCTACGATAAGATCATTTAAATTCTAATATAGGCATTGAAGGGTAGACTAGAAAATTAACAAGATATAATTCTAATAAGAGAGAAAAGTAGTCTTATGACTAGCCTATAACCATATAAGAATGACTGGATGTTTTCCAATTGCCAATTTTCTCGTTTCATTTAACCAACAGATAAAGGGAATCTCTGAAAGAAAATAATATGGAGTGCTCTGGAAACAATCACAGAAGAATAAAAATACTTAGAAAAGGTGGGAAAATCAGTTTTGGAGTGAGTCACACAAGATAAAAACAATGTACATTTATATTGGCAAGACAAATCAATAAGGAAATGCAATTCAGATATAAGTCCATTGGTGATGATCATAAATTATTGAGAAAGATATTAATTAAGTTTGATAACCACCGTGTGTGGAAATATATATATATGACTTACTTCTTAAACAAAATATACATAGGAAAGAGAAAAACATAGATACATTTATATTTTGTCATCAAGGAGCCGAGTTGATAGGGATACCATTACCACAGTAGAGAAAGATAAAAAATAATGATCTAAACCATGTCAAATTTCAGTAATCAAGAAGTAACAGACATGAGAATCAATGAGAATAACGATCTTCTAGTAAAAAATTAAATTCAGAGAAGAAAAAAATGATTTATATATACTTTTGGAGGGTACAATGAAGTGACACTATTCTAGAGCCTTGACGAGGCTTCGGGTAACAACCCAAGCCATTAAAAAGCACGTGCGCGCGCACACACATATTACAAGTTTGAGCGAAACACACAATGGCGTTCTACTATTTAATATACTATACAGACAGACATACATAATATATTCCAGGAATCCCACTTCGTGATACAGCCAAATACCATCCCACACAACATACATTATAGGATATCAGTGATGCAAGGAGACCCTTCTGAGTATATAGGAGCATTGACCTGTGGAAGGCAAGAGTATTATTTAAAGGTTGAATAACCGACTCCAGTGGCCTGAAGAAATACAAGCAGAGGTCCAATTCTTACCTACACTTGATACGTAAACAAGAAACAAAATTAAAGTTCACTCAAGAGAAAATGTAGAATATCAGGTATGAATGTGGAAAGAGCAAACACCCTAGAAATAAAATTTCACCTGGTCATAGGGGAGGGTCGGTGCTTTATTTCTGAGAGACTAGGGAACATGAACACTAGGCCACGAATTAGAGATATACAAATATATATATGTAAATAAATGAAACCGGAAACAAAAACATAGGTTAACGCTACCACTTAAAGAGAATGAATTGTTGGATTCTAGAACTATGAACAAGGAATCAAAATATGAATAGGTTTTGGTGGAGGCAGGTTACCTATCAAACTTAAAAATCTCCATTTTTTGTTGCATGTAGTATGCACTATTTCCTCCTGTATGGAAGAATCATCCGAGCGTGGCGACCTAAAGTAGGGGAACCACTGTCACATTAATTTTGGAATAGAGGAAGGGAAAATTCATAAATCGAATAAAAAAAAAACAAGAAGAAAAAAACAATGAAATTCTTATTACCATCTGGGGTTTGCCATAGAAATTCATTGTAGAGTAATGCATGGACATCGACCCAAGCGCAGTGCTCATTCGATAGAGTCACATTCCATAGTACTAGACATAAAACAAGGAATATGTGGTTAAAATCTATCAAACACATGTGAAAATTAAATAAGAATGATATCATGTAAAACTGAGAAAAACCAAAGAAGCACCCTAAATGATACTCCATTCCAACATTAGGCAGAGATTGACTACAACCAGATGGAGTTGGGGCTGTGTGTTAGCATAGCGGTGCAACAAATCCAAAAGGGGTTGCAAAATGAATTAGGGCAAGAGAATAACCCAACAAAGGAGTTAAGATTTTATTTCTGTGAAGTTTCCACTATCAGATATCCAAGTAGCATCACCACCGTTCAATTACCCTTGTACTGGAGGCTAGGTGAGTGCTATATGAGTGCTGTAAAGTCGACCAATTCCAGGTGGGCACGTCATTGCAAAGTACAAAGCATTGTAATTTGAAAACTTGGAATTTTAAACGAATAGTTGACAAGGGCAGTGGATTAATAACCCTTCTATAGAGTTCCATATGGGAATCAAGGAGGCGACTTCCAGCACTTCGATTTTACATTAACCACATATTTATAATATCATGAACTTAAGTATGGAGATTAAAATTAAATAAAATGGAATGTGCAGGCACGGTTTTTATTATGTGGAATCAATATGTGTATAATTAAGTCGACTAGACTATAGGTCACCAAATTAAATCCTTACCATGAAACTTGGCCAACCCATATATTGACAATAAGATAAAGGTTGGGAATGTGTATAGGAGTGAACATAAGTGGGAATAAATGAAAAGATAATACCCTCTTGACATTGGTAATTAAATGAAATAAAGGAAGGAGTTAGGTTTACTATAATAGTCTATATGATATTTATGTTAGTTTCTATTTTACTATGGATCTTGACACCAGTCATGGTCATGTATGCTTGTCATACAATTTTCTAAAGGAAAAAAAATAATTCTAAGGGTTGTGACAGAGGCAATGATTGATGGAAATGGGTTGCTAGATTATTTCAAGACATATATTCCAAAACCATGATTCGCTGATGCCTAGAACCTAGCCTAATGGAATATAGATGTAGCCAAGGCGAGGAGAATAATCTTGGAGGGAGTGAGAGATCGCATCATCTCAAATCTTATGGTAAGGAAACTCCTTTTGCAATGTGGAAGGCAATGACTAACCTATTCAAGAATATTAGTGACCATAGAAAGTTTACCCCCAAAGACAAAATTCGAAACATTAAGATGCAGAAGAATGATACTATTCTGCAGTATCTCACTAGAATTACACAAGTTCGGGATGAGCTTGGAGTGTGTTAACAACCAGGTTGTTCCCTTTGACTCCCAAGGGAATACGGCCGGGGTAACCACTAACCAAGCTTTGGATTATAGGCTCTAGCCCACCTATAATCAGAGAGGTCTCTCTCTTTAAGGTTTGTCTCTGTTTTGTGAAGATTTTAGGCTAGTTATGATGTTCAGTTTTGTTCAAGGTTTTGGTTGAATGATGTCCTTCAGTACCTAAGGTGGAAATCTTCAGACAGTTCTAATCCATTGGGCTATGGAGTCTGTGTCTACAGGTTGTTTGAAATATTGAGTTGAGTTGCTGAAACTACAGGGCCATTTAAACATTTCATGAAACAAACTTGAAATAGTGATGATGCAGTGTGTTTAACCAGTGAAAATCAATTAAGAATTTTCCACTAAGCTGTGGGTGTGAGAAAGAGATATACTGCACAGGAGCAGACTTGAATTCCTGAGCAATAACCACTGTGAAAGATATAGTTTGAAGATGCAACAATTAAGAATTACACCTTTATAACTATAACTGAAGAAAACAATTATAACAGCGAAGATTGAGTTCAGGGTATTCTATGAATAAATCCTAGAACTATTCTTTTTCTCTGCCATTAACTGTGAAACATAGCATATGATTGGGTTATGAAGAAGTAAATAAAACACATAATGAAGAGTTTACAGGAAACTTATTGAGCCATGAGATACGCAGGAATCCTGTAGCATTCAACAAACACACTACAACGCCTCAGACAATGCAGAACTTTAGAAATTCCATCAGCTTTGTATTAATACTCTGAAAATTTACAGCGTAAGATCTCTAGAAGAGAAAATCAACAACCCCTACAAGCTTATGCGAGGGGGAATATATACAATCGGTTACACAAAATATCTGAACCGCTGAGTCACTTAAGAAATAAATATGTTTACAAACTTTACAGAATAGCATATAAGGAAGTTATTGCTGCTCTTAATACAAAATGAATTCTCTTTAATTCTGTCAGAAGACTTTTTGACCTTTGGAGGCCACCGAGTCGGTTTAGCGTTCTGAATAAATGCTCAATGATGTGTCTTTATGCCCTGTCATCCGTAACTGTCAGTGCTGCTGTAGTGGCCGAATCTTTCTGCTGAGTTGGCTCAGTCCATCTTTTTTCAATCATATTGACTGTATCACATTTTCTGAAGGTGATGACTTATGTTTTTTGATGAAAAAACTTGATGAAAGGCTTATGATTACAATATCATCTGTATCATTTTGGTCCACCATTCCTGTGTGGGCAGTTGATGTCTCAAAATTGCATCCAGGGTCTCATCTGCCTCTGTATATTTGTAGAAGTTTGGAGGCACTTCAAACAAATGCTTGATCTCATTCATGATAAAAAATAAATTCTCTACTCTGTCATAGAGATTTTGCCCAGATGCTGGCCCTGTTTCTTCTGAAGTATTAGGTCTTTCAGTGATCTGATTTGTAGCAAATGTGTTGACCCTCTTTGCATAGTTCTCATGTGAAAGTAGCCTACCTGCGCTGTTCAGTAAGCCAGGAAGACCTCTGCTTTGTAGTACTGCAAATTTGTCCATGAACCTGTTTACTTCTGTCTGCATGTCCTGGCTTCTTCTTTCCAGTGTTTGTACCAGGCTTCTTAATGTAAGGACCCTCTTTATTAACAAAATGGTTTCAGTTCTGCTGGTAATTCCCATTGCTGCCAGCTGAGGACCTGTACGGTTATTGAGCACATTAATCATTCTATTGGCTACCTCAGGCATGTTGCCTAGAGATTCCCTTACTCTCTGGATTTCTCTGTGTGCTTTTCCTATGAGTTCTATTTGCTCATGAATGGTCTCAATGTATTGCCACTGATCTGTGACTGATTGGCCAATGTTGGCCCATAAAACTGTCTTGAGCTAAGCCACCACTTTGTCAAGGGTGAGCTCTTTTTCCAGCTCCTTTATCTTCTCTTTGAGAGCCTTTATCTCTCTTCCTTTCTCAGCTATGCTTTGTTTTGACTTGTCATATTTCTCATTTAGCTTAGCTAGACTCTCCCTGGCCTCATTTAGTTCTGCCATTTGGGCTTCTAAAGCCTGGATTTCATTCTTTAGCTTCTGCATGTCAAGGCTTGGAGCCTGCTCTGTTGTTGGTGTTGGTGCTGATGTAGAGGGTGTTGTCTGTTCTGTGGGAGGAGGAGCAGTTTGAGGAGGTTCCTCAAGATTGATTATCTCTGGAGGGGGCTGAGAAGTTTGGCCTCCTTCCTTCTGTTGTAATGCTGCCTGCAGTGCAACCTCTGATTCTCCCAATTTCTCCTCAGTTTGGATCAGCTGTTTATATAATGAGACCAGCATAGCTGATGCATCCTGGTCATGTCTCAGCTGGGCAACCTCTTCTGTTTGTGCGTGAATAGTTGCTGGGATCTTAATCATTTTCCTCAATGCTGCCATGTCTGCATCCCTTAGTTTCAATAGCGCTTGAACAGCCTTGATGTCCTTGGGATCATGCCCAAGCTCTATGATGATATCCTCCAACGCCTTGATTCAGTTGTCCTTTGCCTGGGAGGAAGCCTTTTCCAACTCAAGTTGGGCAGCTGTGTTATTTAGGCTATTTTCCAGCCTGTAGTTCACCAATATTTTATCTGCCAGGGTGGAATATACCATCTCACCCGTTTGCTTATGCAATTTAATTTGATCCATTGGGTGGATGTCTTTTGCAAGGACCTAAAGATTGGTCCTTAAGTAGTTTGCAGCTGACTGTGGCTGCAACATGGTTGGCATAAAGTGGCTCATGATCATTTTGCCCTCATGTACATCATAGGCAGACATCAATCTTTGCTGGTTAGTGGGAGCCATCTTTAACAAATGATTGTAGAGCTGCACCTTGAGGGGTTCATTCCTCTTCTTAATATCTATAAATTGCTGTTTGATGCCTGCTTCAGCTCCCCTTTGGTGGCTTGAGGAGCTGACTTCTCCTCCAATTGTCCTCTCTTGTTCCTCCTGGAAGGAACTTGCGGATGCTTCCATGCTTGGTGGGCCCATGCCCAAAGATTGCCCTATAGGTATTTCTTCCTCGGAGAGGGGATTCATTATGTGCCTTTTCTCCCCATGAGTTGTGGAGGTGGTGAGGGGAGTCTCTCTGTCCCTCTTCTGATTTCTGTCCTCATTTTGTGGAGTTTGGAGGACCGAGGCCTCCACTGTAGTCTCCTGCCTAGGAGGCAGAGTGTCCTGTGCTTGTTGCCCTATGGATATTGGGGCCTCTAATGTTTGTTCTTGCTGCCCTGATTGCTCTTTTTCTTGCTGTTTTTTCTGCTGTACCTCTTGCTGTTGTACTTCCTGCTGCTGTTGCTCTTCTGTGGGAGCTAGCTGTTTTGGCTCCATCTGTTTCTCTTTGCCTTTGTTGGAAGTTTGATGAGTAGTTCTGGCTGCTTGCTGATGTGCTGTTGAAGATGATGCAGCTGCTCCAAGCTGCCTTTGGTATGAAGAGGAAACCTGCCCACAAGTTTCCAAGTCAGCCTCTTTCTCAATATTTTTTGCTTCTCTTTGTAGCATTTGCTCTCTAGTGATTGGCTCTTCTAGGGTGCCCTCTTTCCAACTTAGTTGATTGGCATATTTCTCAATATGAGGCAATCTGACATGAGGATAGCCACCCAGTTTATGTTTTACCCTCCTGAGAGAAATGAAATGATTAGGGTCATAAGGTATCCATGTGAAACTAGTTTCAAATCGGAGGGCCTCTAGCATGCCATATGCTTCCTTCCACCCCTCCTCCCTTATGTTGTAAAGGAAAGGGCCTAGCTGGTTCCCGACTTTTAGTTGCACTTTCTTGTTTTTACTATGGAAATGGATGTGATCTGCATTTCCAAACTGCCTGAAATACTCCAAGGCAAATAGTCTCATAGGGACATATCTTGGCATCCTATAAGGGTCCAACTCACATCCATATATTCTGATTACTGTGTGGTGTTGGTAAAAGTACCAATCACCAATGCTGTAGGACTTAGAAAGATGGAGAATTATTTGCATTTCATCTGTTAATCTTGGAGGAGGAACACCATATAACAAGGTCAAAGCTGGATGAATGAAAAAGTCTATGAATTCAGAGTATGTGTATGGTGAGCAAGAGGTGTGATGAAAAACTGAAGTCCAAAACACAACTGACCTTGGATTTCCCTGGGCATCAAGTTTCTTGAGAGGAATAGGGAAACTGTCAGGTTGATAAAATAAGAACAGATGATATATGTATCTGGTGTATCTAAACACCTTTTCCCTTTCTAGATTCAACAGTTGCTCATGAATCTTGTTTGCAATATATGTAGCATAATCATAGTGCACAGCAGGAGGCTTCCCAGGAGAAAATATGGACATCATAGCCATAATGGTGTCATCAACATCCTCAGTTCCCTTGTAGCCCAGGACATAGCTAATCAAATCTACAAGCATTTTTCCCAAGTCGTTGAGGTATGGATTTCCAATAGGAGGCGTTCTCATAGCTTCAGAGCCTGGCTGTATGAATAACTGATTGATTTTGATGATCTGGGCACTGGACAGGTTGCCCCCCTTCTTTAATAAGTCTAACATGGAGAGAGGGGTCAATGGTCTTGCATAATGAAAGTTGAGCATTTGATTTATGGCCTCAGGGGTGATATGGAACAAGACTGCACCTGAGGGATTGAGAACAGCTCTCTGACATGGATCATAGCATTCACAACATCTATGGATCAAGTCTGGAAGGGCATTGACTTGAGGGAGGTTGAAAATAGGCAAATTTGAGTCCCAAATCCCTAATATATCAGCTCCACTAAGGTGTTGGGCTTTTAACTCGTTTAGCAGATGGATGTTAAATTTGGAGTTCATTGAAAATGAGTCTATCATCTGATAATCCTTATCCCCCAGGGCCTTCCATTCTAATTCTCTTTGTGGGGCATTCAGAGGTTGAATATTCAATGCAATTGGTGCTTCCATGGCTAATAAGGCCTCTAATTTTTATGTGAAGTGGTTTGAGTGAACAGAGCAACACAGAGGGGTATATTTACAATAGAGAGGTGAATTGCAAGGAACATAGGGTAAATTCTAACAGCAGCAATTGAAATACTGCACAGAGGACTGATAGAACTAATATTAGGACTGATTCAAGTGTTTGCACGGTGAATTATTATAGTTTCGGGGTCTAAGTCCATGAATGCGCGGACAGACTGTAGGTTTGGTGAAAACTCGGACAAACAAGGCTCTGCAGGTGAATTTGGACTCAATGGTTAAAAAGGAGGCCAATCACCGGGGATTTACTGGTAAATTCAGTGTTTTCTTACTCTTTTAAGCTATCTTTGGAAAATGAAGGATAAAACCAGGTGCAGAGGAATGCTTTGGATAAATACCTGGTAAAACTGTCGGCAATGGCTACAAGTGTAGGTGGGATGGAAGCGCCGGTGATCTCTGGCTCGATTTCTGTAGGTTGGCAACGAATGAACGTAATTTGCATGCAGAGCAGAATAGTTCTTGTTTTTGCAAAAAGTGAGAAAAACCGCGTTTTTCGACAAAAATATGGACTTTTTGGATTTTGACGCTTTTATTGGATGACGTCAGCATGACGTCATCGAGTGACGTGGCGGCTTATGAGTGGTCCACGGGGATGGTGAGGTGGCGGACAGGTCAGAGCAGTGGCGGACAGGGGCGCTGACGCGGCGGTGATGCAGCAATGATGCGGGCCTGACGTGGTAGTGACATTGGCATGGCGGGTACGCACAAAACCAAAAGCGGTAAGTGGATTTTCTCGGACCGCCCTCGATACGGAAGTTGTTTTGTCAGAGGGCGACTCGAGAAATTGTGGGTGCGACGCGTGGCAGAGGCCTGATGTCACCCTCTGACAGTTTCTTGGGTGCTATCTTACGGACTTCGGGCCCGACCCGATATGCATGTGGGCCGTCGGATGAAAAGAGCCAGATCCGACGATCGACGGATCGCTAAGGCGCCAGGACGATACGGCAGCGGGCGGGGATTAAAATAATATTTTCTTTGGAATACGCGCCCGGCGGGGACTTAGGAGTTCGGCGGATAATATGGGTTTTTCAATGTAATTTTTTATACAAATGTGTATTTGCGCCAAACTTTGGATAAAGCCGAGAAGTGGGTTTTTGATGTGTTTTTACAAATAAAGCGGGTTAGGGGTGAAAGTGGGGTTTTTTTACAAGTTTCTTTTGCAGATGAAGGGGTAAATGGTTTAAATGACCTTTGAAGAGAAAAGAGGGGTAATGCTTAGGCTGTTAAACTGACCAGAGGTCAATTTAATCCCTGACTTTGAACATATGGCTATAATGCCAAGGGGAAAGGAATATTTATACATTGCTTGGGATTTATACACCATAGTGTTTATAATAGTAGGGAAAAAGGGGAACATAGGGGATTTAGATAATAAGAATTTTAGAAGTTAGTATGAGTGGAGGAAGGGGGTGAGAGGGTGAAACACTAAGTTTTATATGAAATCAACTTAGTTTAGGAAGTAGATCAAAATGAAAAGAATTTTAGACAAGAAATGTGGCTTTTAAAGAAACAAGAACCACCATAAGACCTTGAATTCTTCCATGAACATGGCTGGCAATGGGATGTTAGCAATGAATGTGAGGGGGGAGATTAGGAAGTTAGACATGCTCCATTGTGTTGCTGCAAATGATAGGGAAGAGGAGCTTCTCTTATCCATTGATGCTTCCTTTAGGTTAGACCAGCAAAATTCAGTTGAAAGGAATGACATTTCTGCAACCCCATCTACCTACCCATCTACTTGCCTAGCATTTTTTGTTTCTTCATGGAGGGTGCACTTAGACTTGCAGACCCTTATGTGCCTTTTCTTTTCTTTTGGCTTTTTCTTTTAATTTTCTATCTAGAATTACCCTTATTGCTTCCAAGGTCCCAGATTAAGCAGTTGGGAACCTTAATTCTCTACATAACTACTGGTCTGCCAAGATTAAACAGTTTGGACAAACTTCTTTCTCTATTCTACAACAGAAAATTGAAACATGGCATGATCCAGATTAGGCTGTTGGACCATCCATCCAAAATTGAGTCAACATCAAGCTTATGTACACACATTGTCTTCTCATGGAAATATGGGATCTTTGCATCACCAAAGCAGAGCATATTTGGAACTTTCATTTGCCAATCATGAAATATGAAACCTATTGGTATAGGTAGCTAACAGTGGCTCCACATGGGGATGGTTTTTCCATTTGAAAGACCAAGAACAGCAGGTCAGAATGCCTTGGCCCTTTAACTTCTCTTTACCAAACTTGGAGTACTTCCCTTTGAAATCTCAAAATTGTGCTCTTTCCCTCTTGGTGCATCTCTGAACTTATTTTCCTTTTGCTGATAATTCACAAAACTTGAAAAACTGCATTCTTTTACATGTTAACAGAAAGTAATATATACACCTGAAAGAAAGTAATATATACACCTGAGTATGTACAAGGGAGAATTAGGCTACACTCATGGATAGTAGTCAAAATAGTGCTTCAACATCCTGCCATTCACAGGACCTTCATCCAAATCAGTTTCATCAAGACTTTTGAGGAAGTAAGTATTGTTTCCTTGTACTGCTTGAATAGCAAATGGTCCTCTCCAAAGGGAATCAAATTTTCCATGTTTTCCCTTATCTTCCCTTCTTGAATCCCACTTGAGGACTTTGTCACCAATGTTGAAATCTTCAGCCTTAGTCCTTCTGTCAAAAGCTTTCTTTAGCTTTTCTTGTAAAAGTTGAACTCTGCTATAAACTTGGTCTCTAGTTTGCTGCAGACATATTATTTGATTGATCCTTCTTTGCATGTCATTTGGTTCAGCCTGGCTTTCTTGAAGAAGTTTCATGACAGGGATCCCTAGTGATGAAGGAAATTTGGCTTCTAATCCATAAACTAACTCATATGGGCTGACCCCAATTGATCTCTTGGTTGTTAGTCTATCTGCCCATAAGGCATTGACCAGCTTCTTATGCCAATTCTTCTTATTTTCTTCCAACACCTTCTTTATGATGTTTACAAGGCTTTTATTTGATGATTCAGCAAGGCCATTACCTTGGGGATAGTATGCAGTAGAATGGCCCAAGGTAATGTGAAATTTGTGGCAGAAATTCACCATCTTCTTAGATCTGAAAGCAGCAGCATTGTCTGTTATTATCTTATCAGGACAACCAAATCTAGAAAGGATATTGGTCTCAAGGAACTGAATGATAGTGGAATCATTTGCTTGTCTACATGGGATGGCCTCAATCCATTTGGTGAAGTAGTCTGTGGCTGTGAGGATCCATCTATGTTGGCCTGAAGATGAGGGATGAATTTCCCCAATGAAATCCAAGCCCCATTGTTGAAAAGGTCTCTCTGTAGCAATAGGCCTCAAAGGAAGTGGCAGTAACTTTCTCTTTCCCTCAAACACTTGGCATTTATGACATGAGGTAGTAAATTTTTTAACATCAGAGAAGACAGTGGGCCAATAGTAACCAGCCCTCAATATCTTATCCACAGTGGACTTCCAATACAAGTGTCCACCACAATCACCTGCATGAAATTCTTTCATGACATTGTTAGTCTCATTCTCAATTAAGGAGTTTAACAGTATACCCTCATGGTTTTTCCAAAGTAAATTTCCATCCATGACACAAAATCTTGAAGCTTTCATTTTTAGGAACCTACATTTAGTTCTGGACAATCCTGGCGGAGCACACAGGTTTTGTAACACATAACATATATCAGAATACCAAGAGGATTGTTCAAAGGCTGCTTTGATCTTTGGAGTCGCCAGCTCCGGTTCATTGTCCAGTTGGTTGATGTCTAAAGCTTGAAAGTTTTCCTCTGTCATTAATTTGGCCAAACCTTGCCCTTTTATCAGTTTTGTAGGTTTTATTTCAATATCAAATTCCAAGATGTTGGCAATCCATTTGCCTCTTCTGCCCTCTAGGTTTCCTTGGGTGAGTATGTCTTTCACAATGGGACTTGGCACATAAGCTATAACATGGGAGTATAGGATATAAATCCTAAAGTCTTTAATGGCCTTGACCAAAGCATATGCTTGCTTTTCCATCATCTGATATTTCAGGGGTGCATCTATGAGAGCTCTACTAAAGAAAGCAATAGGTTTTTCATTTCCTTGGTCATCTTTCTGTAATAAAACAACAACAATGGTATGCTGGGAAGCAAAGGAGAACATGATAAATTCTCTGTCAAATTGAGGATTTGTTAAGACCGGTGTTTGGGTAAGGGCCAACTTTATGCCTTCAAAAGCTTGATTTGCTTCTACTGTCCATTTCACTTTTGAATCCTTCTTTAGCATGTTATTTAGTAATCTGATCAATTCTACTAAGTTTAGGATAAACCTCCTTAAAAAGTTAATCTTCCCCAAGAAGGCTTGTAATTCTTTGATGTTTCTAGGGCGGGGCATTTGTAAGATAGCTTGTATCCTGTCTGGGTCAATTCTAATGCCATCCTTTGAAATGATATGGCCTAACAGCTTACCTTCTTCCAAGCCAAATAGAGACTTTTTGGGATTTAAGGAAATGCCATATTTCCTACATGTTAAGAATATCTGTCTCAAATGTTTCAGGTGTTCTTGGTCAGACTTTGAGAAGGGTGTGAGGTCATCTAAATAAATAACAAGGAAGTCATGAATCTCCTTGGCAAAAGCAATATCCATTGCTCTCTGAAATGTAGCCCCTGCATTTTTCAATCCAAAAGGCATTTTTACATATTTGAAAGTTCCCCATGGGGTTGTGAATGCGGTTTTGTCTTGATCATCAGGGTGTACTAGGATTTGATTAAAGCCTGAGAATCCATCAAGTAATGAGATCCTTGAAGCCCCTACCACTCTTTGGAGAATGTGATCCATCTTAGGTAAGGGGTAATTATCCTTGAGGGACACTTGGTTTAGATTTCTAAGATCAACACAAAGTCTTATTTCACCAGTTTTATTTCTTGTGGGCACCAAATTTGAGATCCAGTCTGAAAACCTGATTGGTGCTATGATTCCAGCTTTAAACATTTTTTGCAGCTTTTTTTCAATTGAAGGGAGAAGCATGGGATTGATCCTTCTCAATTTCTGCTTAAATGGCTTTTGATTAGGCTTGAGAGGGATAGTATGTTGGATAACAGAGGTGTCATAGGATTTTAAATCCTCATAACCCCATGCAAAGACATCTTGAAACCCTTTGAAGAGGTCAATGTATTTAGGCTTTTGATCAGGAGGTAAGGATGCAGACAATTTTATTATCTTGGGTTTCTCAATGGTTCCAATGTTGCATTCCTCAATGGCAGCATTAAGGGGCTGCATCTTTGGTTTTCTAGGGATGTCATTTGAATCAAAAATGTCCTCCAACGGAGTTAGGCCTGTTGGAAGAAAATTGTCTTTCAGCTCTATGATTTCAGCCTCTGCACCAGCTGTTTCTTCACAACTGATTTGTTGAATTTCTTGTATGTTGTCTTTGTTAAAAATTGTTGGATGTAGCATTTGGTTAGCTGTTTTGGGTGATATTGCCCTGTGGTTCTGTTCACTAAGTATTTGTGATTGACTTGCTCCCTCAGTGTCAATGTTTAGTCCTGCAAATTCTTGCTGCAAGGTTAAGAAGTTATTTATTTGTGTATCATCTTCAAACACTTGCCAGTCTTTAACATTGTTTGGGACAGAAGGTCTGTGTTTTACCTCGGCTGTAAAGCAATGGCTAGGTTCAAAGGGTAGTTTACAGGTGCTTGCAAATGTGGCCAAACTATGAGCATGAAGATTATGGGTTCTAGAGATTTTGGTGATTTGAAATTCAGTAAAGGAGTTTAGTATTTCAGCAGCAGCAGACCTATAAGATCTCAATCTTTTGTCATTAGTGAAAAAATTCCCCTTTACTTGTTGGATAATTAAGTCTGAATCTCCCATGATTGAAACCTTTGTGGCTTGTAAGGATTTTACTAGTTTGAGGCCTAGTAAAAGAGCTTCATATTCTGCCATATTGTTAGTGCATCTGAAATTTAGTCTATAGGCTCGACCTTCTGCATGATTGTTTTGTTTGTTATGTATCCAAACCCCTGCTCCTGCCCCTAATTTGTTGACTGACCCATCAAATTCAAGAAACCATAGGATCTCTTGTTTTAGGGGAGGTTTAATAGCTTCTCTGTAATCTGGAATTGTGAGCTGAAGTTCTGGTTTTTCACTTAGTTTATCTTCTAGGACAGTCTCATCACTTGATTGGATCAGCTTGATTTCTAGAGCAGCAGCTTGTTCATTAATGTCCTGATCTTGTTTGAGTGTCTTGGTTTCATCATTATTTGTAAGACCTGTATTGTCATTGAAGAGAATATATGAGTCTATGTCAGAATGGACAGCATATATGGGAAAGTTTTGAGGTTTTTCTTCACTGCTGACCATGTATTTCATGAGTGTTTCTCTGTATAGTCTTTTTGGTTGCCCAAAGACAGAGATGGTGGCATATAACATATCTAGCTGCAAGGAACCTTGGAGCTTAGCCCCCCATGATCTTGATAACAACATTCCATACTTGGGTGGGATATCAGCAACTACAACATCCATCAAGATAGTCTTATTAGGGTATTGGACAAGTGACACACATAGATCTTTTATCAGGCCTAAACACTTAACTTGGCTGGAATCAAATGAGAATAGGTCCTTATACGGTCTTGTAATATCTAGATTTAATCTTTCCATGACTGATTTGGGCATCAGGTTGTGAGAAGCACCAGAGTCAAACATTGCATTGTGTAATATCTTATCATGAATGTGCAAGCTGACATAAAAAGGTAAGATTCCTGTAACTGCTGTCTTTCCATCAACTTCTGGGCCGAAAAGTAGTTCAGGAGTATCATCCAACACATTAACATCATCTTTGTTATTGGTAAGTTGAAGAGATTTCTTGATTTGTTGTTTGTAGATGTTATGTTTGGCCAACTCTGAAAGAGGAATGGCTATCTTTAATTTCCCAATTTCAGCTTGTAGGTCAAAAGGTCTTTCAGATTGGGTCTTAGTGTTTTGGTTAATAGCCCTTTCCTTTTCAATGGAATCCTTGATGCCTTCCTCCTGATTCTCTTTTTGATCTTGAGGCTTGTCCTTTTTACTTGTCTTTTGAGAAATGTTGCTTGGCTTATGTTGGAAGGGTGTTGTATCTACTGGTTGTTGATTTGAGGGTGATGTTTCGGTTATTTCCTCAACTGTTACCTCATTTGCAATTGGGCCAGTTTTGTCACTTGGCTCTATGACAATAGCTTTCTTAGGCTGTGGGGTGTCCTTTGTTTTGTCAGGCTGTGTCACATTTATTGTTCTACTCCTCAACCTGTATTGCTTATGAACTTCAAAAACAGCTGTATCATAACCCTGTTTAAAATCATATGACTCACCTGATTTGGTTTGGAATTGCTTGATGTCATCATCCTTATGATCTTCTTGTGTTAAAAAGACTTGATTTTCACCATCCAAACCCATTAGATTAATGTGAGGATCTTCATTAGGTTCATTAGATGTAGAAGCCTCAGTATAATTCTCTTGGAAAGGGGGTCTGATATGTTGATCAGGGTCAGTCCTTCCAACATTGGGGTTTTGAGTCTTTCTAAAGTTTTGGTTTCTTACATTGCTTGTTTGCCCTTCCCATGGTGACTTTCTTTCTATGGTTTCCACTCTGTCCCCAAGTCTATCCATAACTTTGATGATTGCATCTAACTTCTGCTCAAATGCTGAGGGTTCTTCTTTAAAGGTAGTTCTTCTTTCCGTTCTTGCCCTATTTCTCTTGGCAATCAGATTTGCCTCTACACTTACTGCTATGTCTTGCATGTCTGCCAAAGTAGCAGGGGCTCTTTCTCTTAATTGATATGCCATATCAACATCAAATCGATCAGGGAACTTAATTAATGCCAGATCAGGTGGTGGTCTAAGGTTTTGAGGAATGTCGCTATAGACAGAATTGAATCTAGTGCAATAGTCTGAAACAATTTCTTGTGGACCCCTCTTTATGGTGTCATATTCAGATAAAATGTGTAGAGGGTCCTTTTTCTTTTCCCATCTGTTTAGGAAGGACTGATAAAGGGCACCCGAATTAGCTAAAGAATTTGCAGCCAGTGCCCTGAACCATGTTCTTACTTCACCTGTCAGACTTTGTACAAAGATTTTCATTCTCACATCATCATCATCTATCTCATAGTTTTCGAAGTAGTCTTGCATTTTCTTTGTATGCTGTAAGGCAGTGTATGTAATGGTTCCATCAAAATACGTTATTTTTCCTTGGTAATCCTGAGGCATGGCCCCAGGATTGTTAGGCAGCTGGAGGGGAGCATAACGATTTGCCATGTTTGGTGGGACAACTGGAACAACAGGAACAACAATAGCAGTTTGTGTGTTAGATGTTGCCAATATGTTTTGTGAAGTGGATGATGAAGAGGGGGAGGAATGAGTTGTATGGAGGTGAATAGTAGGTTTAGAAGGGGTGGGGATAAAACTATGTTGAACTGCCTCAGGGCTAGATTCAGGAGATTGCTCCCATTCCTCTTGTCTTTTATGAGTTTTATGGATAAAATTGGGGTTATTGAAAACAGGAGGAGGATTTGGGTCAGGATTTGACCTAGTGTGCCTAGTTTTCCTTTTAGGAGCCAGCTTCTGAACTTCTTTTTATGAGAATTTCTGAGGAGGTAGTGATCTTCTGATAAGGGCTGGTCAGTTATAGCACAACTATATGAAAATTAATACTGAATAAAGATTGACTGAGGCAGCTTTTATATACTCCTGCAAATGCAAAGAAGAGGCAATTTCTAAGGCTATCTGGCTGTCACCCAGGCTTTATCTACAACATTAAGAATAAGATAGGAGATTGCAAAGTTTATCCAAGTCCCCAGTGGAGTCGCCATTTATGTTAACAACTAGGTTGTTCCCTTTGACTCCCAAGGGAATACGGCCGGGGTAACCACTAACCAAGCTTTGGATTATAGGCTCTAGCCCACCTATAATCAGAGAGGGCTCTCTCTTTAAGGTTTGTCTCTGTTTTGTGAAGATTTTAGGCTAGTTATGCTGTTCAGTTTTGTTCAAGGTTTTGGTTGAATGATGTCCTTCAGTACCTAAGGTGGAAATCTTCAGACAGTTCTAATCCATTGGGCTATGGAGTCTGTGTCTACAGGTTGTTTGAAATATTGAGTTGAGTTGCTGAAACTACAGGGTCATTTAAACATTTCATGAAACAAACTTGAAATAGTGATGATGCAGTGTGTTTAACCAGTGAAAAGCAATTAAGAATTTTCCACTAAGCTGTGGGTGTGAGAAAGAGATATACTGCACAGGAGCAGACTTGAATTCCTGAGCAATAACCACTGTGAAAGATATAGTTTGAAGATGCAGCAATTAAGAATTACACCTTTATAACTATAACTGAAGAAAACAATTATAACAGCGAAGATTGAGTTCAGGGTATTCTATGAATAAATCCTAGAACTATTCTTTTTCTCTGCCATTAACTGTGAAACATAGCATATGATTGGGTTATGAAGAAGTAAATAAAACACATAACGAAGAGTTTACAGGAAACTTATTGAGCCATGAAATACGCAGGAATCCTGTAGCATTCAGCAAACACACTACAACGCCTCAGACAACGCAGAACTTTAGAAATTCCATCAGCTTTGTATTAATACTCTGAAAATTTACAGCATAAGATCTCTAGAAGAGAAAATCAACAACCCCTGCAAGCTTATGCGAGGGGGAATATATACAATCGGTTACACAAAATATCTGAACCGTTGAGTCACTTAAGAAATAAATATGTTTACCAACTTTACAGAATAGCAGATAAGGAAGTTATTGCTGCTCTTAATACAAAATGAATGCTCTTTAATTCTGTCAGAAGACTTTTTGACCTTTGGAGGCCATCGAGTCGGTTTAGCGTTCTGAATAAATGCTCAATGATGTGTCTTTATGCCCTGTCATCCGTAACTGTCAGTGCTGCTGTAGTGGCCGAATCTTTCTGCTGAGTTGGCTCAGTCCATATTTTTTCAATCATACTGACTGTATCACATTTTCTGAAGGTGATGACTTATGTTTTTTGATGAAAAAAATTGATGAAAGGCTTATGATTACAATATCATCTGTATCATTTTGGTCCACCATTCCTGTGTGGGCAGTTGATGTCTCAAAATTGCATCTAGGGTCTCATCCGCCTCTGTATATTTGTAGAAGTTTGGAGGCACTTCAAACAAATGCTTGATCTCATTCATGATAAAAAATAAATTCTCTACTCTGTTATAGAGATTTTGCCCAGATGCTGGCCCTGTTTCTTCTGAAGTATTAGGTCTTTCAGTGATCTGATTTGTAGCAAATGTGTTGACCCTCTTTGCATAGTTCTCATGTGAAAGTAGCCTACCTGCGCTGTTCAGTAAGCCAGGAAGACCTCTGCTTTGTAGTACTGCAAATTTGTCCATGAACCTGTTTACTTCTGTCTGCATGTCCTGGCTTCTTCTTTCCAGTGTTTGTACCAGGCTTCTTAATGTAAGGACCCTCTTTATTAGCAAAATGGTTTCAGTTCTGCTGGTAATTCCCATTGCTGCCAGCTGAGGACCTGTACGGTTATTGAGCACATTAATCATTCTATTGGCTACCTCAGGCATGTTGCCTAGAGATGCCCTTGCTCTCTGGATTTCTCTGTGTGATTTTCCTATGAGTTCTATTTGCTCATGAATGGTCTCAATGTATTGCCACTGATCTGTGATTGATTGGCCAATGTTGGCCCATAAAACTGTCTTGAGCTGAGCCACCACTTTGTCAAGGGTGAGCTCTTTTTCCAGCTCCTTTATCTTCTCTTTGAGAGCCTTTATCTCTCTTCCTTTCTCAGCTATGCTTTGTTTTGACTTGTCATATTTCTCATTTAGCTTAGCTAGACTCTCCCTGGCCTCATTTAGTTCTGCCATTTGGGCTTCTAAGGCCTGGATTTCATTCTTTAGCTTCTGCATGTCAAGGCTTGGAGCCTGCTCTGTTGTTGGTGTTGGTGCTGATGTAGAGGGTGTTGTCTGTTCTGTTGGAGGAGCAGCAGTTTGAGGAGGTTCCTCAAGATTGATTATCTCTGGAGGGGGCTGAGAAGTTTGGCCTCCTTCCTTCTGTTGTAATGCTGCCTGCAGTGCAGCCTCTGATTCTCCCAATTTCTCCTCAGTTTGGATCAGCTGTTTATATAATGAGATCAACATAGCTGATGCATCCTGGTCATGTCTCAGCTGGGCAACCTCTTCTGTTTGTGCGTGAATAGTTGCTGGGATCTTAATCATTTTCCTCAATGCTGCCATGTCTGCATCCCTTAGTTTCAATAGCGCTTGAATAGCCTTGATGTCCTTGGGATCATGCCCAAGCTCTATGATGATATCCTCCAACGCCTTGATTCGGTTGTCCTTTGCCTGGGAGGAAGCGTTTTCCAACTCAAGTTGGGCAGCTGTGTTATTTAGGCTATTTTCCAGCCTGTAGTTCACCAATGTTTTATCTGCCAGGGTGGGAATTACCATCTCACCCGTTTGCTTATGCAATTCAATTTGATCCATTGGGTGGATGTCTTTTGCAAGGACCTCAAGATTGGTCCTTAAGTAGTCTGCAGCTGACTGTGGCTGCAACATGGTTGGCATAAAGTGGCTCATGATCATTTTTCCCTCATGTACATCATAGGAAGACATCAATCTTTGCTGGTTAGTGGGAGCCATCTTTAACAAATGATTGTAGAGCTGCACCTTGAGGGGTTCATTCCTCTTCTTAATATCTATAAATTGCTGTTTGATGCCTGCTTCAGCTCCCCTTTGGTGGCTTGAGGAGCTGACTTCTCCTCCAATTGTCCTCTCTTGTTCCTGCTGGAAGGAACTTGCGGATGCTTCCATGCTTGGTGGGCCCATGCCCAAATATTTCCCTATAGGTATTTCTTCCTTGGAGAGGGGATTCATTCTGTGCCTTTTCTCCCCATGAGTTGTGGAGGTGGTGAGGGGAGTCTCTCTGTCCCTCTTCCGATTTCTGTCCTCATTTTGTGGAGTTTGGAGGACCGAGGCCTCCACTGTAGTCTCCTGCCTAGTAGGCAGAGTGTCCTGTGCTTGCTGCCCTATCGATATTGGGGCCTCTAATGTTTGTTCTTGCTGCCCTGATTGCTCTTTTTCTTGCTGTTTTTTCTGCTGTACCTCTTGCTGTTGTACTTCCTGCTGCTGTTGCTCTTCCGTGGGAGCTAGCTGTTATGGCTCCATCTGTTTCTCTTTGCCTTTGCTGGAAGTTTGATGAGTAGTTCTGGCTGCTTGCTGATGTGCTGTTGAAGATGATGCAGCTGCTCCAAGCTGCCTTTGGTATGAAGAGGAAACCTGCCCACAAGTTTCCAAGTCAGCCTCTTTCTCAATATTTTTTGCTTCTCTTTGTAGCATTTGCTCTCTTCTAGTGATTGGCTCTTCTAGGGTGCCCTCTTTCCAACTTAGTTGATTGGCATATTTCTCAATATGAGGCAATCTGACATGAGGATAGCCACCCAGTTTATGTTTTACCCTCCTGAGAGAAATGAAATGATTAGGGTCTGTCAGGCAGAAAGAGTCGATAGTGCGGACACAACCAACCTCCCTAGGAGCCTAAGACTCTCTAGTGACAAACAAGAAAAATAAGAGCAATCCTTCTCTAAACATGCATTTACTATATAAGAAATCAAGTGTTTAGATCCTACCTGTAATCCAACGCTGTTGTAGCAGTCCAGCCTCACTGATCCGGATGAGCTCCTCCTTCACTTTGAAACATGCATCCACTGTAATCCAATGCTGTTGTAGCAGTCCAGCCTCACTGATCCGGATGAGCTCCTCCTTCACTTTGAAACCTGCATCCACTAACAATCAAACGATTAAATAGCACTTGATAATCTCATAGAATAAAACATATTTAACACATAGACCAAGGAGTACATGAAACAACTCATAAATAACAAGTTATTGAGAAGAATGGACTCATTTGCATTAATAGGAAACAAAAGGAACAATTACAACTTGAGCCTTGGTGTTGTGCAAGTCCCTCCCAGGGTCCATCAAGAGTTCTCCTTTACTTTGACAAAGCTCACCCACTTCCAAATAGAACAAGCAAAGATGGCAATCTCTCCTCACAAGCTTCTAAATGGGAGTCCTAATTCCAGCAGCATCTACCCTTAGAAATGTTTAGCTTCCAACCTCTCCTCCTTCTGGCCCAATGCCTGTATTTATAGTGGTCTAGAGGAAGTTATTCAGGTCCACCATCAATGGGATAATCCCCTCTTTGGATGGGATAGCTCCCTCATTGATGGGATAAGTTCCTCTTTGGTAGGGGTACATGAACCATCTGGAGGCGCTCAATACACGTCGAACAACCTTCTAGAATGCTCTAGAAATGACCACAAGTAACTTTTTAAATATGAAACTTGCGCATTTTGACCTTTACAGGGGGACGCACCTGCCCCTTTACATACAGAGCGTACAAGTACGCAGCTTTTGTGAACATTGGGTGCGTACCCGCAGGTAAGGTTGAGTGAACCTGCGTACCCAAAGATAAATACATTTATAAAGACTTTCTCTCTTTTTGGAGTTTGACATGGAGAGCAGAGGCATAAGACTTGCCTAAGAGGATAGCATGACTGTTGATAGAGCCATACTAACTGTAAATAGCCATGGTGACATTTTTTAGTGTAACAGATTGCCCCCTAAAGTGCGAAGCCTGTAATAGATTAGGGTTTTGTATTATCTAGGAAGGGTGAAGCGCTTTATCATTTCAAGGATTATCTCGTGGAGAGCCTGGTCAGAACCTGCAATTTTCAACACAAAATACATGTATAAGATTATATCATCACTGAGGTAGGCATTCCCATACTCAGATCAAAACTTTAACTAACAGACTAACTACTCTGATACAGGAATGATCTTGCAGTACATCATAATCATAGACTTTTGTAGACACAGTATGGGCGCAACCATCTGTTTATGATTAGTCTACTTAGATAATGAATACAAAACTCCTTGCAGCCTGGATGGTGGAAACTAGATCCAGGGTCTTCATTTTTGCTTCCCGAATTGGTACGATTCTAGCCATGCGAATGAATGAGTTGATGTCGAACATGGTAGAAACCACTTGATTACCAGTCGATGATGTAAACTGTTAACAAGTGTGAGAGAGACCACCAGTAATGTCAATGGTTCTCAAAGTACCCAGTACAATCCATGAGATGTGAATGAATGAGTTGATGTCGAACATTTCACGGAATCCTTTGATCGAAAGTCAATGATGTAAACTGACGTCAAAGGCGAGAAACCTGCCATTGATGCATGCAGACTTCAAGGTACTGACGATTTCTAAGTCATCTCTCTAGATAATCTGTTGATGTCGATAGAAAGCGACCCGTTGCAGGCAAGCCCACAACACGAAATCATTTGTTCAAGTTGAAGAAATGTTGCTGTAAGGACTGACTCAGGGATGGTCAAATGGATGACAAGTATTTTGCAGATGAAAGCTTTGTTTGCAGACCTCTTGAACACATAACGACACGACAGATGGCTTGGTGATAAACGACTCAAAGTTAATCCCCGGAACCCGGCTGAAGACTTTCAAAGTGGTTTGATCAACTGTGAGGTAAAGGATTTCCCAACCCAGGTGAATGAAAAGTGTCGTGTCCAAGAGTGGTAATAAAGTTTCTTCTGAGACAAAAGATAACAAATAGGCTCATTCTTCTCTCTTTTCCCCCACCATTTCTGGCAAGTACCTCTTTATTTTTAACAAGCTTGAGGAGGATAACATATGCTTGATTATAAGCTCATCCTTCGGATGAGTCCAACCTAGTTTTGATTCGAACCCTAGGAAGGAGTGGTTCGTTCCTATTTGTAATTGAACAGGTCCTTTACTGTAAAATGTTTAACGAGCCCAGTATAGGAGAAACTCGGCGTTTTTCAATTTTAGAGAGTCTGAAAAACTTAAGAAGACTTCAAGTTGAACTTTTTCGTAGATTTGTGTCCCCTAAGCCCGAAAAAGTATAAAATAATACCTGGGGGAACCGCTTGATCTTGCGACCAAGGAGTACTTTCATGATTAGTGTCTCTGACCTGAAAAGTAAAAAGCGATCAAGGACACGTCGTTTTATTTCCGTATCGAGTTTGAAACGACAAAAACCCGGCAATCTTTTCCTGATTTTACGGTCAGAAAAGATCTATAAGGGGACCGTCTTTTAATTCCGTTTTAACGAGTGTAAAAGAAATGCTCGGCAATCTTTTCATTTTTTAGGAGTCAGAAAAGGGCTTAAAAGATGACTCTGATATTTTGGTTCGTGAAAAATGACAATTTTCCCTCTAAATCCCTTTGTCCTGCACAAAAACGACACATTACTCATACCTGTTTAAGATAGGCAAAAATACATTGAAAAATATCCTTCCATGGTGAAAAATAAACAAACCTAGCATTCATTCATCCAAAAAACCTATAAAAAGACTTTTTACCATGTCATTTTTACCATTTTACTGTTGAGTTTGAGAAAAGGGCTTTTGGCAAGAAACTTCCCGTGGTCATTGCGGAGAATCCGACCGTCAGAATCGAACGCCGTCTCTTCCAGGTATTTCACAACATCCTCCTCTTCAATTTCATCCGATTAAATTTTTTTTTAGGTTTTAGTTTTGGTTTTTGGGGGGTTTTAGGTTTTAAAAACCGCTCTGCGGGGTACGCAGGTGCCCTAAGGGTGACCTGCGTCCCCCGACCTTTTCCTACATAGGAAAAAGGTCGGGGTACGCAACCCACCTTCAGGCCAGCTGCGTACCGGCGCTCTGTGTCCTAAACACGGGGTGCGTCCCCCGCGAAGGGCGGAATTTGAAAACCCAAACCCCAAAAATAACCATTTAAATTTTCCCAAATTAATTCTAATCTTTATTTCTTGGTGTGTAGGGCACTCACCATGTTGGATTGGAGAGAAAGAGAGCACGAGGACGTTGATTTAGCCGCAATTGGTCACCAACCTTCCATTGATGCCCTAAAAGCATGCGGACTATATAAATACTGGGCCATACCTAGCATGAGGGCTCAGGTGAGATTCTTGGAGTGGCTGGTTGAGAGATGGAACATTCATGAGCAATGCTTTTTCATCGGAGAGCATCAGCTCGAGATAGAGCCCTCTGACATATACTTTCTCACTGGCTTGCCAAATAGGGGCGAGCAACTCAATCTAGCCGGGACCAGGCCGGGTGGCCAATCCCTTGCTAGTCTCCGGGCAGAGTGGTGCATACCCAATCAAAACCATGCGAAAGGCATAGAAATCAAATACATCTCTCGGCGTGAACTCATGGTTATAGCTTTCACGGTTACCAGAATTTGCGGCGCAACCGCTTTACATATTGCCACCGGGTCCCAAATGCGGATGGCGATTGACTGTTTTCGAGGCACCATCTTCAACTGGTGCGATGCTGTGTCGGCCAATATGAAGGGCCAACTGACTAGGGCAAAGAACGGACAACTGAAGACCTTTGGATATGGGCCTCTAGTTGTGAGCTTTGCCTTAGAGAGAGTTCCGATGCTGATCCCTCAGCATCTCACTGTTGATATCTTGGGTCCTCGGGAGCCAAAGCTGATACGATGGGTTACGGTGATGGCCCGGCATCCTGACGAGGGCGCGGCAGTTGTTCGATTCCCTGCTGGATATTTTCACTGGTTAGAGGACCACGTCTTTGCTATTCAGGACTTTCCTTATGCCGGAATGGATTTTCGGAATGATCCGGACATGGTTCTTCCACAGGGAGAACAGTGGGACGACAGAGGTATTTCATTTTTCACAAGTTTTCAAATTATATATTTTTTTGTTTTTATATATATCGCCTCAAACTGACAGTACAAATTTTCAAAATGCAGATGTAGGTCCACGGCGTCCAGCCAACCTCCGGGCTTTTGAGAGGAGAGTACCAGCTGTACCAGCACCAGCCCCACAGGATGCGGCCGCAGAGACCTTGGCCGAGCTGGAATAGGATCTAGAGCGTCTGACGGCGGATATACCAGAGACCACCATAGATGACATTCCCGTTCGACTTCAGCGCTATGTGGTCGCAGTCCCAGGACCTTTTAGGAGGTTCTTGTGTAGGGTAGCGCGGGCAGTGGTCTCGTACAGAGAGCACCACCAGTGATTGGCTAGTTGTTTTTGTAGACACATATGACATTTTTGGTTTTTTGTACTTATCATTTTTGCCGATCATAAGGTGTTTTTCAACCTATGATCGAAGACGATGTATATTTTTTGACACACTCCTATCTATATATATATATCATTATTATCGGCTCATTTTGTTTAACATATGTGATGAAATGTTTTTAAATTTACTTGCATGATTATCGTAAATGTATGTCCAACATTCGAGAAGTAATTGCATCTGCTAATGTATTTAAAGACCTTGGAATATGCTGATATTCAATGTAATCAAATTCACGTTCCAAGAGACGCACTCTCAAAAACAACCTTAATAACACAGGATTTCTAATGGCATATACCCTATTAAGCTGTAATACAACAAGTTCAGAATCTAACCTCACTATCAAACATCGAATTCCAAATGAAATAGATTCAGATAATAATTCAACCACTGCACTGTATTCTGCAATGTTGTTCGTCGTTTGACCGAGGCTTACCCCATGCATAGAAACTAACTCGTCAGAGGGTGAATAGATAACCCAAACTGCGGAAGAGATATTCCGTGTACTACGACAAGCACCATCAGCAAATCCAATGTATGTTTGGAGAGGCGTCGACATCTGCAATATCAAGAGTAAAACCAAGATAATCCAGAATAACGACGAAAAACACACTTTCTAAACTAAGCACACTATCTAAACTAACAAACATACTAGCTAGAAAGAAAACCTAACCTAACTAACATTCTCCATACCCATCATTTAAGCATAATACCTCTTAAGGTAAAGTCCATTTCTGTAGGAATTTACAGGGTAAGTTCCTCAGAAAGAACACCAAAAGGACACCGCTCACAACCAGATCTCAAATCAATACACCAGTATTTTTGACGTGGTTAAAACCCTCAAAGTGCAAGGAGGGAAACAGTCCACGGCCTGTCCCAACGTGGGTACTACAGGCAATTTATTAATCAAAGAATGAAAATTTACATAAGCTTCTCTCATGCACGGATTACCCGAACAATGACCCTCCATGCGCTTTAAATAGAACTCATGGACCAATCGGGTGTCAAGCCACGGATCAAGTGTCGGTAATACCGAGGTGAGAGTGAACTTTTGGATCACTACATATCGTGACCGTCGGATTGTAAGTTACAAAATGTACAACGATAAAGAAACACACTTTACCTAACTCTAACCTAACTCTATACTAGACCAAGTTGAACTTAACTATATCCTATGTGTCGGAATATCCTAACATCCCCCCTTAAGAACAACTTGGGATAGGATTGAAGGATTTACAAATATGACACAATAGGAGAAGGAAGGAGGCACTAGAGCCTATCCCCCCTTAGTGACAACTTCCTGAACTCCAAGCATATATCGAAGTTTAGTGAACTTCGCCTCTGTGAGAGCCTTTGTGAAGATGTCTGCAACCTGATCATCTGTTGGAAAATATTGCACTTCAAGAACATGGTCATGAATGAGCTTTCTGATGAAGTGCATGTGTAGTTCAATGTGTTTGCTGCGCTGATGCTGGACTGGATCTTTGCATAGCTGAATGGCACTTTGATTATCACACCAAAGTGTGGTTGGATGCTGCTGCTCAAAGCCAAACTCTGATAGGATCTGACGAAGCCACAAGGCTTCCTTACTAGCTTCCACGGCACCACGATACTCTGCTTCTGCTGACGAAAGAGAAATGGCAGCCTATTTCTTACAAGCCCATGTAATAGGTCCTGAACCAAGAGTGAAGACATAACCGACAGTAGACTTCCGATCATCAGGGTCACCAGCCCAATCAGAATCAGTGAAACCAACTAACAGAGGAGCTGCTTTAGCACTGTAATGAATCCCAAATTGTACTGTACCTCGAACATAACGAAGTATTCTTTTAGCTGCTTTCCAATGACTTTCACGGGGGTTTTGCATAAAACGAGCAACAAGGCCAACAACAAAGGAAAGATCAGGACGAGTATGGGTTAAATACAAGAGTTTTCCGACAAGTTGACGGTATAAGGTAGCATCAACTTCAGGAGAAGTACAAGAGACTGAAAGTTTGACTCCAGACTGAAAGGGAGAAGGGGCTGGCTTACAGTCTTCCATGTGAAAATGACGAAGAATATCACAAGCATACTTGGACTGGGAAAGGAAAATACCCTCTTGGGATTGCAAGACTTGAAGACCGAGAAAATAGTGTAAGTGTCCTAAGTCTGTCATTTCGAATTTCTTTTTAAGGCTGGACTTCACATGGTTTATAAGGTTGGGATCACTACCAGTAAGAATAAGATCATCAACATAAAGAACAAGGATGATAAGAGAGTTGCCCACTTTCTTGGTGTAGACAGTATTGTCAGAATGACACCTAGAAAAGCCAGATTCTAAAAGAAAGCTATCCATTTTGGCATACCAAGCCCGAGGAGCTTGCTTGAGGCCATAAAGGGATTTCTTAAGTCGACAAACAAGGCTGGAGTCTGTTTGTATGAAGCCAATGGGTTGTTCCATATAGATTTCTTCCTGCAAGTCCCCATGCAAGAAGGCAGATTTAACATCCATCTGATGGACTTCCCATTTTAAAGAGGCAGCAAGGGAAAGAACAAGGCGGATAGAGTTCATTTTGGAAACAGGGGAGAAGGTTTCAGTGTAGTCAATGACTTCAACCTGTGAAAAGCCCTTAGCAACGAGACGAGCTTTATGTTTATCAACTTTCCCATCTGGTCCATACTTGGTTCTGTAAACCCATTTACATCTAACAAGTTTGCGTCCCTTTGGTAGAGGAACAAGATCCCATGTATCATTTGTCATCAATGAATGATATTCTTCATTCATAGCTGCTTCCCAATGTGGATGGCCTGAAGCTTCTGCAAAAGTGTCAGGATCATGATTTACTGGAGCTTGAGCCAGTAAATAAGAGGCTCTTTCAAACTGAGAACGTGTATGTCGCTGATCTGTAGGATCACCGGCAAGATCACCTGCTGCATCCCGAGTAGTACGGACCCATCGTGGAAGTTGAGGATCCTGAGAAGGTGGGGGAGGATTATCATCCTCGCTTTCATCATCTAAAGAAGAAATTTTTTCAAAAGTAGAAGAGATAGGAAGAGGTGGCACATCCGCCGGACTAGGCTCGCAGGCCGATTTATTTTCATCAAACTTTACATCTCTTCTAATGATAACGTTTTTGGACTTAAATGGAATAAGTCTATAACCTTTTACATCTTCAGAATATCCAACAAAAGTACATTTCTCACTCTTAGGTTCTAAAGCTTTATGCTTTTCATCTGGAATATGGGCCCATGCTTCACTTCCAAACACACGAAAGTGACTTACATCTGGTTTAATGGAACTCCAAGCTTCTTCTGGAGTGATATTCTCTAGAACCTTAGTAGGAGTGCGATTGATTATATAATTTGCACAATTAATTGCTTCGGCCCAAAAACTAAGACTGAGTCCTTTAGATTGCAGCATACAATTAGCCATTTCCTTTAAGGTGCGATTTTTTCTTTCAGCTACACCATTTTGTTGTGGAGTGTATGGAACAGTATGTTGCATTTGAATTCCATTTTCGGTGCAAAAGTTGATGAATGTGTTTTTAACATATTCTCCACCATTATCAGTTCTTAGCTTAAGAATTTGATGTCCAGATTGTTTTTCAACAAAGGCTTTGAAGGCCAAAAAGGTGTTAAATACTTCGCTCTTGAGTTTTAAGAAGTATACCCAAGTGCGTCTGGAGAAATCATCAATGAAAGTTAAGAAGTACTTGTAGCCAGAGAATGAAGCAACAGGAAGAGGACCACATAAATCACTGTGCACAAGCTGTAAAGGGGCTGAGGCGTGCCAAGAGGCACGTTTGTCAAAACTGTCCCGATGATGTTTTCCGAGTACACATCCGGAACAAACACCATCTCTACAAGATACCATAGGAAGACCTGTCACCATATTTTCTTTACATAGATGCTGAAGGGAGCGATAGTTTAAGTGACCAAATCGCTCATGCCAAAGTTTGCTCACTTCATCATTATGAGCAATAAATACTGAGGGAAGATTTGATGACCCAAAGTTGTGAAACTTATACAACCTTTTGGAATCATCAGCAAGACTAGTAGCTAGAATCTGTTTAGGATCTTTTAGATCCTTGATTACAACATCATGAGGTGAAAATTCAACAATTTTACCTTCACCTGAATGAGTTATCTGATAGACAGATAGAAGGTTGCAGGATAAGGTTGGAACACATAATACATCATTAAACTGACCATTGTCTAGATGAACAGTTCCAGTCCCTACAACATTAAGAGATCTATCATCACCAACATATATATTTTTGGTGTTACAATCATTTAAAGAAGAAAACATGGCTTGGTTTTTGGCCATGTGACAAGAGGCTCCAGAATCAATGAGCCACTCATGAGAATGAGAAGAAGAAGAAGATACATTTAATGCATAACCAGACTGAGATGATTGAAAATGACATGCAGAAAGTGCCATTCCGGAAGTTGAAGTTGAAGTAGGCTCCACATGGATGTTATGTTTCTTCATTGCGGCTTCCAAGGCTTCCATCTTCTTAAAGCATTTAGATTCTAAGTGGCCATCTCGATTACAAAAGTTACAATGTCTATCAGTCTTCTTCCATTTGTTTTTATTGGTCTTATCATTTTGCTGAAATGATCTGTCATTTTGAGGCTGAGATGGTTTAGGACCATTCTTTTGAGGATATGACTTCTTAGGATTCTTTGAATTTGGTTGCTGCTGGGCGGCTAACGCTTTCGTGGAAGAGTTTCCAAGATTAAGAAGACCAAGGTGTAAGAGTTTTTCTTGTTCTCTTATTAAGGAATCACAAAAGGAGTCAAAGGAAGGGGCCTTGTATTCTTGTCCTTGACAAATGAAAGCTTCCCTTGTAGAATGGAAAGTGGAAACAAATACAGAGTAGGCTGGTCCCAACTTAGTAAGGATGGAATAAATAAGGTTACCATCTTCTTTCTTAACTTTAACACCTTCCAAGAGATATCTAAGGGTCTTGAATTTGGACAAGAAATCTTCAATGCAAGAAAAATTACTAGGATCCAAAGTAAGCAGCTCATTTTCAAGTTGATGGGCTCTAATTTCATTTTTAATCCCAAAAACTTTAGCGAGTTTTTCTAATGCTTCATGAGGAGTCTCAAGTTCTGCAATGTGGAATCTAAGATCAGGAGAAATAGACATCCCTATCAAACCACGTGCTTGATCTTGTCTATTTTCCCATTTTGTAGCCTTGTCTTCATCTTTTGGTTTCTTCTCTTGGTCTGTGGCTATTCTGTAGAGACCTTTACTTCTAAGTAAATCTTCCATGTAGGCTACCCATTGGAAGTAGTTAGTGCTGTCAAGAATGACTTGGCATGGACTTTCCATTTTTTTAAAAAAACTGAAGCTGAAGATGCTGAAAGTAAGTGTTCCAATGGACAGATCTCAAAAAAATAGGCGGTTTTAAAAAAAGCGGCTCTGAAAAAGGCTTCCGGATGAAGAAGTTATGGCTTTTTGAAAAAAAATTGTTGACGTTGCTGGCAAAGTGCGCGAATGTGCGGGAATGAAAAAATCCGCCCCCACAAAATGGAGACTTGAACCCAAGACCTCTACTCTCTTAAAATAGCTTTGAACCAATTGATCTATACAAAAAAATTTGAGAGAGAGAGAGAGAGAGAGAGAGAGAGAGGGGGGGGGGGGGGGGGGGGGGGCTCAGTTTGCGTGCTTGCCTTGAGAAAGCTCTTTTTCCCTACAAAACACAAAACACAAAACCCAACACGAATATGCAAAGAAAAACGAACCTTGCGGCTCGAAGTTAGCTTTAGCCAAAAAACTAGAAATTAAAAAAAAAAAATCTCAAAGTTAGCTTTAGCCGAAAAACTAAATATTTTTCTCAATGTTTCTGATTTTCCGAGATCACACTAAGGTGCAGGGAAAAGAGCATACGCATGAGAAAAATCCTTCCTTTCTGTTTCTGATTTGCCCAGATCACACAGAGTCGCAGGGCAAAGAGCATACGTAGAAATGAAAGGTATAGATCCGGTTAAAAAAAAAGGCTAAATAAACTGAGACCGAAATAAGCAGAGAGAAAATAACAGTAAACTGCAAAAAAAAACACTATATACCTCCCGATCTGAAAAATGACGCAGCTAGGGCTCCCGGAAACCTTTTCGCGTGAAACGAAAGGGGTTCCTCACTGGAACAGATGCTTCGAACGCAACAGAGCAGTCCTCTCGGCCCGAAAGCAGTCAGAAACAGCAGATCTAGGAAACGACAACCGCATGCAGTTCTACCGGCTTCAGATTTGGATCACCAATAGACGCGGCCCTCAAATAGCTCCGATACCATGTAGGAATTTACAGGGTAAGTTCCTCAGAAAGAACACCAAAAGGACACCGCTCACAACCAGATCTCAAATCAATACACCAGTATTTTTGACATGGTTAAAACCCTCAAAGTGCAAGGAGGGAAACAGTCCATGGCCTGTCCCAACGTGGGTACTACAAGAAATTTATTAATCAAAGAATGAAAATTTACATAAGCTTCTCTCATGCACGGATTACCCGAACAATGACCCTCCATGCGCTTTAAATAGAACTCATGGACCAAACGGGTGTCGAGCCACGGATCAAGTGTCGGTAATACCGAGGTGAGAGTGAACCGTTGGATCACTACATATCGTGACCGTCGGATTGTAAGTTACAAAATGTACAACGGTAAAGAAACACACTTTACCTAACTCTAACCTAACTCTATACTAGACCAAGTTGAACTTAACTATATCCTATGTGTCGGAATATCCTAACAATTTCTGGGTTTACCTAAAGAGTCCCCATCAAAATCTACCAGCTCATAGGCCCCTTTTGCTAGCTTTCGCTTTACAATGTAGGGTCCATGCCACATAGGAACGAATTTTCCAGCACCTAGCTTATCGTTAGCTTGATCATATAATAGCACTAGGTCTCCCTCCGAAAAACTTCGAGGGGTCACATTTCTATCATACTGAGCTTTCATTCGCTTCGCGTGAGTCTCGATTGCCAATGCAGCGTCACGTTGAGTCTCATCTAATTTAGCTAAGTATAATAAACACTTCTCCTCTTCGGAAGTAGCTGGAAGTAATTCGACAGCCATTTGAAGTGATGGGATTTCGCATTCAATGGGTAACACAGCTTCGAAGCCATAAACTAGCTGGAAAGGAGTGAACCCTGTTGAAGTTTTCACTGAGGTTCGGTATGCCCATAGCGCTGAAAATAACATGTTGTGCCAATTCGACCGATGAATACCAATGGTTCGTCGGATCATGATAACCAGAACTTTGTTGATAGACTCAACCAAACCGTTGGCTTGCGGATAATAAGGAGTAGAGCTATCGTGGCGCAAACCAAGCTGGCTTGTAAGCTCAGTCATCATGATGTTTCGAAAATGGCTCCCATGGTCAGTGATGATTGCTTGTGGGACACCAAACCTAGTTATAATATGATTGAATACGAAAACTGCAGCTGTTTTGCCGCTTGCGTCGAATGTAGGCATCGCCTCGGCCCATTTAGTAAAATAATCAACCGCGAGGATGATATACGCATGCCCCCCGGCCGAGTGAGGGTTACAAGTAATAAAATTGATACCCCATTTGGCGAATGGACCAACGACAATTATAGGATGGAGAGGAGCAGGTGGTGCGCGCATCTTGCGATCAAACACTTGACAGTTGTGGCACTTCCGGACTGCAATGATACAATCTTTAAACATGGACGGCCAGAAATAGCCAGCGCGCAACACCTTCTGAGCTGTGGCATACCCAGACATATGACCGCCACATGCTCCAGAGTGACAATCATTCAAAACCCTCTCAGCCTCTTCGTGAGTTAAGAAACGTCGAAAAACTAAGTCTGCCCCCCGGCGATAAAGTGTATCTCCAATAATCTTGTATTGCTGGGATTGAAACCGAATTTTTCGACGTTCCGACTTTGAAGCTTCAGGCTGAAAGGTTTGGGTTTGGAGATAGATGATTATATCCCCGTACCACGGATCTAAAGTACTGATAAGAAACAAAGATTCGTCCGCAATGGACTCCTCTGCCACAGTTTCTGTGTCAGCATGCGGGAAATCACACATCAATTCCGCAAAAACTAAAGATTTCTTAGACTTGGACTTCTCAAACTCCAAGTCGAACTCTTGCAGGATAACGATCCATTTAGAGTACTTGCCCCCTAGCAGTTGTTTTGTCAAAATATAAATCATAGGGTTGCAATCCGAAATAACTGTAGTTTTACGGAGAAGAATGTAGTGACGAAAACGCTGGACAACTTGAACGGCTGCCAGGGCCAATTTCTCCACATGCGAATATTTTAGCTCAGTGGGGTTTAATGTCCTACTAAGATAATATATCACATGTTCCGCTCCGAATTCATCTTCTTGAACTAACACCATTCCAATGGTGGAATGCGAAGCTGCGAGGTATAAGAAGTAGTCCTGGTTGTAGTTGGGAGGATGCAACAACGGTGCATTGGTCAACGCATGTTTAAGTGCATCAAAAGATTGTTGGGCAATCTCATCCCAAAAGAATTGAGCGTTCTGTTTCAACAACCGTGTAAAACCTTTAGTGACCTCGGCGTAGTTTGGAATGAATCGGCGTAAAAAGTTCGCTTTCCCTTGCAAACTTTGGAGTTGGCGCAAACTCGAAGGAGGAGGAAATTTGATGATAGCTTCGACCTTTGAGGGATCGACGCGAATGTCGGCTTTTGAAACAACAAATCCCAGCAATCGACCCGTCTCTATACAGAACACACACTTGTGGGGATTCAACCGAATTCAAGAATGCCGACACCTCATAAAGATTGCTCGTAAGTGGACAAGGTGATCAGCTCGATGTAAAGAATGAGCAGGCAAATCATCGAGGTACGGTTGCACAATGTGCTTGATGTCATGAAATGCATAAGACATCGCCCGTTGAAAAGTGGCCCCGACATTCTTAAGTCCAAAAGGTAATTTGCAATAAGCAAATGTCCCCCATGGACAAATGAATGCCGTTTTTGGTTGGTCGGCAGGTAGAATATTGATTTGATTATAGCCCGAAAAACCATCCATGAAGGAAAACATTTCACTTCCGGCACAATCATCAATAATTTGATCGATATAAGGCGTAGGATAGTTGTCTTTTGGACAAGCTCGATTTATATCCCTATAGTCGATACAGATTCTTATTGTTCCTTGTTTCTTGTTGACCGGAACAATATTCGATACCCAATCCGTTAACGGGATTGGATAAATGAAACCTGCTTTCAACAACTTTTCGACTTCTGCTTTAATTGCAGCCGCTTTCCGAGGGTGAATTTGACGCAACCGTTGCCGGACGGGTTTAGCGTCCGGGTAGGTCTTTATTTCATGAACAACAATGGCAGGATCGATTCCTGACATTTCCTCGTAAGACCAGGCAAACACATCGCAGAATTCTTGGAATAGGGCCTTGTAAGTTTGGATTTCATCTTCTGTACATGAGGCACCTATATGAATGTTTTCCTCAATTCCGGGCTTCACTGAAATATCAATGGGAATAGTGCGAGAAATATTCCCTAAATTCAACTTTGAATCAGAATGTTTCGTTGGATTCTGAGCGTCTTTGACGTATTCAGCGGTAAAGATAGATGAAAAATCATTTTCAAAGACATCATCCTTAGGTAAAAACGAAGATCTGTGATGAAGATCTTCCCATGGTAGAACGTCTACACTAAGGATTTCGCGAAGTTGCTCGTCAGATGACACGACTTCGGGAAACGCTATCCATTCTAAGGTTGAGGTGAAAAGGGATTCTTCACTGACCGCATTCATTTGGTCGATTTGGGTTGAACGCGAGTCAGTAAAAGACATGACAGCTTCATAAGCAATTTCATATGGACTCAAAGGCATAGCATCACCGAATGAGTCTATCTCAGATTCAGATGGGACAATCCAGGGATCATCATAAATAATGTTGTCTGATGTAATCATATGAATTGATGCAAATGAAGGGTCTGCGTTGATTGGAGGGAAAGGAAAAGTTCCCAGTAAACCGGAATCTTTAACTAAACCTACGCCAACGTCCCTATAAGGGATTTTCGTCTTACCGACATGCTGGATACTCTCTAAAGAGGCTGGGTCAGATGAAAAGTATGTTAGCTGATCAATGGTCACGATCTTACCGTTATATGGAAACTTTATTACTCTGAAGACCGATGAAACGACTGCTGTCATAGCATATGACCAACTTCGACCCAAAAGAAGGTTGTAGTCTAGAGGGGCATCAACCACCTCCACATCCAGACTAACAGTTTTACCTTCTACCCCTATAGGCAATTCCTGTAGAATACCAAACGGACGGAACCCACGGCCATCAAAGGCCTTAAGGATGGTCGGGGATTGGTTCAACGAAGGAGAACCAAGTGATCTCCAACATTGAATCGACATAATACACGTAGAAGCTCCCTCATCAATCACAGTCCGATGAATAGGCCTATTCTTGACTATCACTGGAATTTGGAAAGCCATTTGATGGGGTAGACGTGGTGTACTATTTTCTAGATCGAAGATTATCAGGTTCGGGTCCTGAATATCAATAGCTCCAATAGCTGAAAAAAGTAATTTTCGTTGCGCTGGGCATGATTGCAGCACTTCTAAAGCCGACATTGCTGAGGGTGAAACAGCTAAGTCCTCAACAATGTTGTAATTCTGGGCCGCTCTCGCATGTGGATTGAAAGCAGACCTTCGAAGTACACCCTTGGCGGGCGGTTTAATTACTAAGTCCGGGTTAGGTTTTTCGATCTGTAGTGGATCGGAACCAGGAGCTGAGGTTGATGGGTTAGAATGAGAAGATTCTGCTTCCTTACCATCAACAGGATTCTTACTACCATAATCTTGCGATCGAGTCGCAATCCTCACATGAGACATCATCAAAATGGGTTCTTCACTGGCAGTCGAGGAAGAACCTATCATCTTACTTTCCTGCTTTGGAAATGGATCTTTTAACACAGCAAGAGTGGGAGAACCTTTGACTATTTTCACAACCTCGGCCCGATGAGGGCAATCTCTCGTAAAATGATCCTCTTCACAAATAAGACAAGGATATCGAGGTTTGCGCTTTTCGTCATTGGTTTTCGACTTTTCCGTTTTCTCCTTTGGAGCCTTGTCTGCTTTAGCCTTCTTCTTTCCTTTCTTCTTTCCACCGTTTTTTGATTTGGCCGTAGATGATTCTACAGCGTGAATATCGGCGGAAAGTTCAGGAGAAGACTCTCCGGTCGGGGAATCAGGCAAAGTGATTATAGGAGTAGTAGAAGTCTTGGAAGATTTCTTCTTGTTCTTTGTATTCACGATGCCAATCATACCATCAGCGGCATGAGATCCCGAAGGAGCAGCAGCGATTTGGTTCGATTTTGGAAGATCTGGAATCTTCTCATGTAACGTACCCGACTGAGTATAAACTAAGTCAAGGTAATGCGCCTGAGCAATGACTTGCTCCTCAGTAACTACTCCGGCCTTAGCTACATCTTCAGTAATAATGATTTAACAAACCATTCAGCTAAGATTTGGTCCGGAATAAAAACTTTCACTAGCCTTCTTCGACGTCTCCACTCATGAATGTGATCAGAAATATACGTGGACGTTGATTGTTTTAGTGAAGTTAATAGCTCCGTGCCGTTATCGTATCTGACCGGCAACTGAAAGTGAGTTAAGAACGAGGTAGCTAACTGGCTGAAATTGTAAAAAGAGGCCCGTGGTAACTCAATGTACCACTTGGCCGCGAGACCAATGAGTGTACGCTGGAAAAGACGTAAGCGGATCGAATCATCCGAGATAGAATTTGAAGCACACCAGAGGTGGTAAGTCATCACATGATTGGACGGATCCTCTCCAGACTTACCCTCGAACTTGGGTATATCACTGGGCAACTTATTTGGCATTGGCGGCCAGAACAGAAGATATTGAATTGGATCATTCGTTAGGCGCGTAAAGTCTGGTAAATCCAAAGTTGCGATAAACGGTAACTGCCGGTTAGGATCTCTAAAACTCTGGGTCACAAGACCAGTCCCAGGAGGAGGATATCCAGGATAACTAGGAACAGGAGTCGCATTAGGGATATTATATCCTCCTGGAAAACCAGGATTAACCGGACCATACTGGGGTTGTTGAGGTTGTTGATAAGTGTACCCAGGATACGGTTGATACTGGTAAACCGGCTGTTGGACAGCTTGCCCATGTTGGTACTGTCCCTGGTACGGTTGTTGAAAAAATTGAGGTTGAGTAGTGACAACTGTACTTATACCAGGCTGACCTGTAGGCATCTGGACCGTGGTTTGAATCGTAGATCTAGACAACGGTAAAGATGTCTGAGGAGTGGTTACAGAGACAGTAGAAACCGGAGCTGTCGATACTCCAGAAGTAAGTGCGGCAGATGTAGCAGTAGTTGCAGCAGCCGTTTGAGATGGAGTACTAGGTGCAATTGGCGGCTGAGTAACTACCGAAGTTACAGAAGTTTGAACATTTGACTGGACAGGCTGCGGTTGCTGGGGTGGACCAGAAACTACGGGTTGTCCAGCTTGAGGTACCAACTGTATACTTGGCTGCAACACCTATTGACCCTGTGATGGATCCCACATTAACATTCCAGGGTATTGACCCGTAATAGGTTGAGGATACTGAGATCCATAATCGGATTGAGGATAGGATTGATAATTGAAAGGTGCAGTTCCCATACCTTGAATATATGACTGACCTTGAGGTGGTTGATAACCTTGACTTGAGTATTGACCTTGAGGTTGATAACCTTGAGGTAAATACAAATACTGGGGTTGACCTTGTCCTTGAGATTGATACCCTTGAGGTTGATACCCTTGGGGTTGATACCCTTGGGGTTGATACCCTTGAGGTAAATATTGATACTGAGGTTGACCCTGGGGTACATATTGAGGCTGGGGTTGACCTTGAGGCATGTATTGCACCATAGGTACATACTGACCTTGAGGTTTCCCCCCAGACACGATTTTTGTACCTTGAGGTTGCCCCCCAGGCGGTAATTGGCCACCTTGAGGTTGGGAAACGGGAACTGAACCTGACATCATGTAAATGTCTCCTACACCCAATGGTATATTACCATTGTTTCCAGCTAATAACCCATGATCAACGGGTTGAGGAGATGCCCCCGCAAAGGTACCAGAAAGTGATTGATACCCGGTGGGAACAGAAGGACCGCCGTGTAAGAAAGATTCAGGAGTTTGAGTAAACACGGACGACTGACCAGACATATTTACAGGAGTATAAATACCTCCAGGTGGAAAGGGAGTACGAGGTGTAGAAAAACCTACCCCTGAGTTGTCTAAATAATTGGTTAACGAAAGGTACCAAGTAGTACTTCTAGGAGGACTGTAAAAGATAGATTCACGCTCTCTGAGCTCAATAGTAAGTTGATCTTCAAGGTTAGAGACGCCTATTTCTTCCTCTGGAGCAAGTTCTTCAATAGCAATCAAACCAGTAGGAAGATTTTCGGTGATAACTCGTTCTACTCTTGGTGAATCTGGAACACTAGAAGTCGGAGTAACAGGTTCAGATATTTCAGGTTCTTCGCCTGTATCACTAGCAGACGAAAAACTACCAACAAGCTCAGAAACTGTAACAGCTTCGGGATTATAACCTGTCTCTAGACCTTGGTAATATGAATGGACTACCAAGGAAGATTCTCCTTCTTCAGGTGAACCTACTCTACTGCCACTAGGAGGAGTTACAAGGACCTTTAAACCTTCTAGATTACTGGGGTCGTCTCGAGGAGGTTCACCCCTAAGTCTACGGGATCTTCTCAACAATTCGGCCACAGAAACAACTTCAGGAGACTGGCCCCGAAGTCTACGGGACTGTCTCGGTAATTCCGCCACAGTTAAAAACTTTTAACTACTACACACAAAAACAAAGTAAAATCTCAAATCAAAACCACCTAAAGTCTCTAAAGAACCAAACAAATTTGAATCACACGCCTAAAGAATCTAGGGCGTCAAACCAAGCACAAATAGTAGCCTTTTAGACCGAAAACGCTAGTTGGAGATGAAACCCAACATCGCCGGATTCAGTACAGAAGTGGCGGGTGGAACGGTTACCCCGGCAACCTGCTTAATGAATAGACCGGCACAAGTTCCTCCACTTTAACCGTCTCGAGTGAAGTGAACCCCCCGAAAAATCCAAGTGAGTCTAGCCGACGTCTGCTCCAGGTACAGTGGGATCTTCCCTCCATCGTCACCTCGGTAGAATCCTAAAGATAATGGTCACTAAGGTTACCAACCGCAACAAATGCACCTGGGGGAACAGTCTACACTCCGACAACACGCAAGGGCAGAGTATCAAGCTCAATTCCCTTGCCGGTTCCTTGACAATAATCCAAGGTTTACCGACAAGTGACCCCTGGCTCCTCGACAATGGTTAATCCGAGGTTTACCGTTTGTAATACGTGCGTGTCTGGCGTCGTTCCCAACGAGGGGGGATTGATCCCCTCACTGGTTCGGACACGAGCTCGTGCTTCTCCTTTAAGAGGAGCTTTCCCAGAGTACAAATGAGACAATTGGATTTATTCTATCACAAGGTAAGCTACTTGATTGGTTTTGTTGTCTTGGAGAGTTAATTACTCTCCTACTCCAAGACACTAGCCTGATCTAAATTGGTGTTTCAGAGCCCTAGTAAATAAAAGTTACTACGTTGATTTTACTTTAAGCGTTAATTTTATGGTTTTTCTTAAAGACAAAAGGTAGCGGAAGTGAAACCAATGGTGTGTAGATTCGACTCAAACCACTACAAATATGCACCTAAGATGATTTACGCTACTTTTCTCTTTCAATGAAATTCCTAACTAAGAGAGTTGAGAAATGCAAATTTTATAGAAAACAACTTTCTTAGTAAAGACAATCAAAGAAACAATTCTCTTTATCTTTTCAAGCATACAAACATGACCACTCCTTATGTGCACGAAAAACTCTTTTTCTTTCAAAATGCCTCAAAGCTACTTAAAACAAAACTTTTCAAAGGAGATGTTTTTGTATTTTCTCTTATTTAATAAAGCATATAAATCTATTTTAACGAAAATCAATCTCAAAAGTTATAAAATCTATGAAAACTTGACTCACAAGCAAATCAAAAAGAAATTTACTCTAAGCAAACCTAACGAGGCAAAAGCCTACAAAGATGATTCTAGGTTGTTTTACTTGACCAAAATCAAGCCAAGGACCAGCTAATGCAGAATCAAAAGACCAGTCAAAACAAAACTCAAATCTTTTTGTTCTTTTTGTAAAATGGAATTCGATACTCAATCAACAAGTACTTCGAAATTTGCCAAAGAGACAACTCAAAGGTAAGTTGCTCTCACAGGTAGACTTTATGATAGGTCCGACTTCTAAGAAGGCTGACAAAACCAGAGAGATCTAAGGCTTGACAACTTCTACCGCCAAAGTCACTACAAGACCTACTCAAAAATCAAACCCTAGGGCTTAAACTTCTATGAAATCCACTAAAACACTCAACGCTATCGAAACAAGTTCAGGTGAAGATCTTTGACAAGAGACTAATGGATCTGGGCAGTAAAAACTAAGAAAAAGCCAAATCTAAGAGAAAAAATGCAAAAAATGGAAATTTCTTAATTTTTAGCAGGGTACACAGGCAACCGGTTAAGCCAGGTGCGGGCCCGCTCTGTGCACACAGCAACAGTGCGTACAAGTACGCACTGTGCAATACTCAGAGGGTGTGTACTCCTAAAAAAACCAAGAAAAACTAAATTCAATCTAACCCTGAGCTAACCCGCCCAAAAACAAAGTCACAGAGCCAAAAACCAGAAAATAAATGACTTTTCTCAGATCAAAGTTGCATACAAAGGAAAAGACTTTCACATCAATGGAGTCCCCAGCGGAGTCGCCAATTTGTCAGGCGGAAAGAGTTTATAGTGCGGACACAACCAACCTCCCTAGGAGCCTAAGCCTCTCTAGTGACAAACAAGACAAATAAGAGCAATCCTTCTCTAAACATGCATTTACTATATAAGAAATCAAGTGTTTAGATCCTACCTGTAATCCAACGCTGTTGTAGCAGTCCAGCCTCACTGATCTGGATGAGCTCCTCCTTCACTTTGAAACCTGCATCCACTGTAATCCAACGCTGTTGTAGCAGTCCAGCCTCACTGATCCGGATGAGCTCCTCCTTCACTTTGAAACCTGCATCCACTAACAACCAAACGATTAAATAGCACTTGATAATCTCATAGAATAAAACATATTTAACACATAGACCAAGGAGTACATGAAACAACTCATAAATAACAAGTTATTGAGAAGAATGGACTCATTTTCATTAATAGGAAACAAAAGGAACAATTACAACCTGAGCCTTGGTGTTGTGCAAGTCCCTCCCAGGGTCCATCAAGAGTTCTCCTTTACTTTGACAAAGCTCACCCACTTCCAAATAGAACAAGCAAAGATGGCAATCTCTCCTCACAAGCTTCTAAATGGGAGTCCTAATTCCAACAGCATCTACCCTTAGAAATGTTTAGCTTCCAACCTCTCCTCCTTCTGGCCCAATGCCTGTATTTATAGTGGTCTAGAGGAAGTTATTCAGGTCCACCATCAATGGGATAATCCCCTCTTTGGATGGGATAGCTCCCTCATTGATGGGATAAGTTCCTCTTTGGTAGGGGTACATGAACCATCTGGAGGCGCTCAATACACGTCGAAAAACCTTCTAGAATGCTCTAGAAATGACCACAAGTAACTTTTTAAAGATGAAACTTGCGCATTTTGACCTTTACAGGGGGACGCACCTGCCCCTTTACATACAGAGCGTACAAGTACGCAGCTTTTGTGAACATTGGGTGCGTACCCGCAGGTAAGGTTGAGAGAACCTGCGTACCCAGAGATAAATACATTTATAAAGAATTTCTCTCTTTTTGGAGTTTGACATGGAGAGCAGAGGCATAAGACTTGCCTAAGAGGATAGCATGACTGTTGATAGAGCCATACTAACTGTAAATAGCCATGGTGACATTTTTTAGTGTAACAGGGTCATAAGGTATCCATTTGAAACTAGTTTCAAATCGGAGGGCCTCTAACATGCCATCTGCTTCCTTCCACCCCTCCTCCCTTATGTTGTAAAGGAAAGGGCCTAGGTGGTTCCTGACTTTTAGTTGCACTTTCTTGTTTTTACTATGGAAATGGATGTGATCTGCATTTCCAAACTGCCTGAAATACTCCAAGGCAAATAGTCTCATAGGGACAAATCTTGGCAGCCTATAAGGGTCCAACTCATAGCCATATATTCTGATTACTGTGTGGTGTTGGTAAAAGTACCAATCACCAATGCTGTAGGACTTAGAAAGATGGAGAATTCTTTGCATTTCATCTGTTAATCTTGGAGGAGGAACACCATATAACAAGGCCAAAGCTGGATGAATGAAAAGGTCTATGAATTCAGAGTATGTGTATGGTGAGCAAGAGGTGTGATGAAAAACTAAAGTCCAAAACACAACTGACCTTGGATTTCCTTGGGGATCAAGTTTTTTGAGAGGAATAGGGAAACTGTCAGGTTGATAAAATAAGAACAGATGATATATGTATATGGTGTATCTAAACACCTTTTCCCTTTCTAGATTCAACAGTTGCTCATGAATCTTGTTTGCAATATATGTAGCATAATCATAGTGCACAGCAGGAGGCTTCCCAGGAGAAAATATGGACAACATAGCCATAATGGTGTCATCAACATCCTCAGTTCCCTTGTAGCCCAGGACATAGCTAATCAAATCTACAAGCATTTTGCCCAAGTCGTTGAGGTATGGATTTCCAATAGGAGGCGTTCTCATAGCTTCAGAGCCTCGCTGTATGAATAAATGATTGATTTTGATGATCTGGGCACTGGACAGGTTGCCCCCCTTCTTTAATAAGTCTAACATGGAGAGAGGGGTCAATGGTCTTGCAGAATGAAAGTTGAGCGTTTGATTTATGGCCTCAGGGGTGATATGGAACAAGACTGCACCTGAGGGATTGAGAACAACTCTCTGACATGGATCATAGCATTCACAACATCTATGGATCAAGTCTGGAAGGGCATTGACTTGAGGGAGGTTGAAAATAGGCAAATTGGAGTCCCAAATCCCTAATATATCAGCTCCACTAAGGTGTTTGGCTTTTAACTCGTTCAGCAGATGGATGTTAAATTTGGAGTTCATTGAAAATGAGTCTATCATCTGATAATCCTTATCCCCCAGGGCCTTCCATTCTAATTCTCTTTGTGGGGCATTCAGAGGTTGAATATTCAATGCAATTGGTGCTTCCATGGCTAATAAGGCCTCTGATTTGTATGTGAAGTGGTTTGAGTGAACAGAGCAACACAGAGGGGTATCTTTACAATAGAGAGGTGAATTGCAAGGAACAGAGGGTAAATTGTAACAACAGCAATTGAAATACTGCACAGAGGACTGATAGAACTAATATCAGGACTGATTCAAGTGTCTGCACGGTGAATTATTATAGTTTTGGGGTCTAAGTCCACGAATGCGCGGACAGACTGCAGGTTTGGTGAAAACTCGGACAAACAAGGCTCTGCAGGTGAATTTGGACTCAATGGTTAAAAAGGAGGCTAACCACCGGGGATTTACTGGTAAATTCATTGTTTTCTTACTCTTTTAAGCTATCTTTGGACAATGAAGGATAAAACCAGGCGCAGAGGAATGCTTTGGATAAATACCTGGTAAAACTGTCGGCAATGGCTACAAGTGCAGGTGGGATGGAAGCGCCGGTGGTCTCTGGCTTGATTTCTGCAGGTTGGCAACGAATGAACGTAATTTGCATGCAGAGCAGAATAGTTCTTGTTTTTGCAAAAAGTGAGAAAAACCGCGTTTTTCGACAAAAATATGGACTTTTGGGATTTTGGCGCTTTTATTGGATGACGTCAGCATGACGTCATCAGGTGGGGTCAGGGTCAGATGACGTCAGCATGGCGTCATCGAGTGACGTGGCGGCCTATGAGTGGTCCACGGGGATTGTGAGGTGGCGGACAGGTCAGAGCAGTGGCGGACAGGGGCGCTGACGCGGCGATGATGCAACAATGATGCGGGCCTGACGTGGTAGTGACATTGGCATGGCGGGTACGCACAAAACCAGAAGCGGTAAGTGGATTTTCTTGGACCACCCTCGATGCGGAAGTTGTTTTGTCAGAGGGCGACCCGAGAAATTGTGGGTGCGACGCGTGGCAGAGGCCTAACGTCACCCTCTAACAGTTTCTCGGGTGCTATCTTACGGACGTCGGGCCCGACTCGATATGCATGTGGGCCGTCGGATGAGAAGAGCCAGATCCGACGGTCGACGGATCGCTAAGGCGCCAGGACGATACGACAGCGGGCGAGGATTAAAATAATATTTTCTTTGGAATACGCGCCCGGCGGGGACTTAGGAGTTCGACGGATAATATGGGTTTTTCAATGTAATTTTTAATACAAATGTGTATTTGCGCCAAACTTTGGATAAAGCCGAGAAGTGGGTTTTTGATGTGTTTTTACAAATAAAGCGGGTTAGGGGTGAAAGTGGGGTTTTTTACAAGTTTCTTTTGCAAATGAAGGGGTAAATGGTTTAAATGACCTCTGAAGGGAAAAGAGGGGTAATTCTTAGGCTGTTAAACTGACCAGAGGTCAATTTAATCCCTGACTTTGAACATATGGCTATAATGCCAAGGGGAAAGGAATATTTATACATTGCTTGGGATTTATACACCATAGTGTTTATAATAGTAGGGAAAAAGGGGAACATAGGGGATTTAGATAATAAGAATTTTAGAAGTTAGTATGAGTGGAGGAAGGGGGTGAGAGGGTGAAACACTAAGTTTTATATGAAATCAACTTAGTTTAGGAAGTAGATCAAAATGAAAAGAATTTTAGACAAGAAATGTGGCTTTTAAAGAAACAAGAACCACCATAAGACCTTGAATTCTTCCATGAACATGGCTGGCAATGGGATGTTAGCAATGAATGTGAGGGGGGGATTAGGGAGTTAGACATTCTCCATTGTGTTGCTGCAAATGATAGGGAAGAGGAGCTTCTCTTATCCATTGATGCTTCCTTTAGGTTAGACCAGCAAAATTGAGTTGAAAGGAATGACATTTCTGCAACCCCATCTACCTACCCATCTACTTGCCTAGCATTTTTTGTTTCTTCATGGAGGGTGCACTTAGACTTGCAGACCCTTATGTGCCTTTTCTTTTCTTTTGGCTTTTTCTTTTAATTTTCTATCTAGAATTACCCTTATTGCTTCCAAGGTCCCAGATTAAGCAGTTGGGAACCTTAATTCTCTACCTAACTACTGGTCTACCAAGATTAAACAGTTTGGACAGACTTCTTTCTCTATTCTACAACAGAAAATTGAAACATGGCATGATCCAGATTAGGATGTTGGACCATCCATCCAAAATTGAGTCAACATCAAGCTTATGTACACACATTGTCTTCTCATGGAAATATGGGATCTTTGCATCACCAAAGCAGAGCATATTTGGAACTTTCATTTGCCAATCATGAAATATGAAACCTATTGGTATAGGTAGCTAACAGAGTGGTTGGTGTGTATGTTACAGAAGATGACCTGGTGAGCCTAGCTCTTCTAAGCCTTCCAAAATCTTGGCACAACTACCAGGAATATGTGAATGGAAGGGAAAAATAACCAAATTGGGATCACTTATGGTCTAATTTGGTACAAGACGAAATCAGGTGAAATACCAGAGTTGGAGGTTCATCCAAGGGAGAGGATGAAGAGAATTTTGTATTGGTTGGGAATGGAAAGAAGGGAAAAGGGAAGAAATATAAAAACAAACCAGATTCAAACCAAGGGGGTAAGAAGAAAGACTTGTCCAAAATAAAATTCTTCAATTGTCATGAATTCGAGCACTATGCTACAAAGTGTCCACACACAAATTCTAGCAGGAAGAACTCAATAGGAGAAATAGGTGAAACATTGGCTTCACAATTCAAGTTAGAGTTCAACCTGATTGCATGTGTGAACATGACTATGATGGGGAGTGTGTGGTACTTGGACTTATGTGCCTTGTTCCACATGACAAGGTGGAGAGAGTTTTTTTAGTGACATGGAGGAGAAATATCTCCATATGCATATTGAGCTTGGGGATGAAAACAGGTACAATGCTATCGGTATTGGTAAAATAACCTATAAGAGGGAGCTATGATCTCCTCTTCTCCTCAAAGATGTCATGTTTGTACCAGGCTTGTAGAATAACCTCATCTCTGTAGTAGATTTGGAAGATCGTGGCTATAATGTTATTTTCAGTAAAGGGAAAGCCTTTCCAAGACACATAGCTACTGGGCAGGGGAAGAATATTGGGGTTCGTGTGAAGAACCTGTAAAAAATTGATGTGGAAGATTGTAATGCATTAAGTAGTAAGGTAGAGAAAGTGTAGAGTCAAGATGCTGGTGAATTTTGGCACATAAGATAGTCATTTGTACCACGATGCCCTTGAAATTATGCAACAAATAACCACTAACCTCACTAAAGGATCACTTGAGTAGCAAGATGTCTGCAAGGGGTGTACCTTGGGGAAGTCTATAAAATTTGTATTCCATGATCGAGACAACAAAGAAAATGCAGTCCAGTGGAGAGTCCACTCTTATGTTTGTGGATCCTTCTCGACAACCTCCACTGTCAAGAAATAAATACTATATTATTTTTATTGATGATTTATCAAGAAAGTGTTTGACCTTATTCATGCCTAAGAAAGATGAGACATTATCAAAGTTTGTAGAATTCATGGCACTAGTTGAGAAAGAGACCGACAAGAAGGTGAAGGCTCTCAAGAGTGAAAATGGAGGTGAGTATGTTTTGAATGAATTTAAGGACTTTTGTTCAAAAGAAGGAATTCGAAGACAACTGAAAACTCCCCACAACCCACATTAGAATGGGGTAGCTGAGAGAAAGAACTAGAGCATTGTGGGAGCTGCGAGATCTATGCTACATGACCAAGGCATGCCACTGCGTTTGTGGGTAGAGGCATGTAACACAAAAATCTACTTGTAGAACTAGTGTCCTCATCAGATTCATGGTATGATTACACTAGAGGAGGCCTTCTCAAGGGGAAAGTCAGATGTGTCTTATTTCAGATTTTTTGGAGCTTCAGTTTACTACCATGTCTCCAAATATTCGAGGAAGAAACTTGAACCGACAATAGAGTTGGGAATTTTTATGGATTACACTAAAACTCAACACAATTACCGAGTGTGCTTAGCTTCCCTCAGAATGACAGTTGTTCGAAGGGATGTAAAATTTGATGGGGAGAAAACAATGAGATGTTCTCTTGAGAGGGAGCTTCAAATACCACCAGAAGAGGAGATTTCAGCTCTAAAGGAGGAGCCTTAGGAAGTTGTGGAGCAGAGAGGAGGTAAAGTAGATACATCCACTCAAGTAGAACCATCTAGAGAAGGTAGAAAGAGAAACAGGGAAGTTGAAATACAGGTGCGAGATGCAAGGGGGAATGTGGGAGCTCCTTCAAATTTGGGTAGGCAAAGGAGGTCACCTGAGAGGTATAGTAGCTACATGGATCTAATGACTGATATTTTAGAGACAAAGCCATCCTATTTTGAGGAAGTAGATGAAAAACTGATTTAAGTTGATGCAATGGCGGAATAATACAAATCCATCATGAAGAAGTTTTTTTTTGGAAGTAGTCCCAAGGCCGACAAAAAATCAGTTGTAGGTTCGAAATGGATCTTCAAAGTTAAGCATGCAAGAGATGGAAGCATAACGAAGTATAAGGATAGATTTGTGGTCAAAGGATTCTCTCAAGTTGAGGCAATTGACTATGGGGAAACCTTTTCTCCTGTAGCAAGGTATCCATCCATTAGATCAATTCTTACATTAGCTACACAGATGGGGTGGAAGATCCACGATATGGATGTAAAACAAAATTTTGCAATGGTGTTATTGACGAGGAAGTATACATCTAGAAACTAGAAGGATTTGAGACATTTGATCAGGATTCTCATGTTTGCATACTTAGCGAGCATTGTACGGTCTCAAACAGGAACCCCGAGCTTGGTACACTTGGATTGATATTTATCTCATTGGATTTGGCTTCACCAAAAGTGAAGCAGATGCGAACCTCTATCATATTTTGATAAAAGGTAAATTTCTTATCATTGTCTTATATGTTGATGATTTAATATTGACAAGTGATGAGTAGCTGATAAGCTCTTGCAAGGAGGACCTTGCAATAGAATTTGAGATGAAAGACATGGGTCTCATGCACTAATTCCTTAGGCTGGAAGTATGGAAAGGTGATGAGGAATTGTGTGTGTCTTAAGGCAAGTATGCCACTGAGATACTACAAATATTTCACGTGAGAGTTGTAAGTCCATGGAGACACCTCTAGTGACCCACTGGAGGAAGGAGAATGCCACTTCGAGTGAAGAGGTTGATGTTACCATTTACCAATAGCTAGTGGGTTCACTAATGTATCTTGTGAACACATGACTAGATATGTGCTATGCATTCAACCAATTTAGCCAAGCTATGGTTAGGTCGACCAAATTGTATTGGAAGGTAGTAAAGCATGTATTACAATACCTCAGAGCAACTACCCAATATGAATTATGGTATAGATGGTCAAAGGGAGTGAAGATGCATGGATTAGCAGATGCAGATTGGGCAGGGAGTCCATTTGACCGAAATAGTACATCATATGGAATTTTCAGTTTTGTGTCTGCAACAATTTCCTGGTATAGCAGGAAGCAAAGGTCTATGACACCTAGCTCAACATAAGCTAAATAGATGGCTGCAAGTCAAGTAACATGTGAGGCGATTTGGATAAGAAAGATACTTGTGGGACTATTTGGTTAGGAGATGGATCCAACTGTGATCTATTGTGATAATTAGAGTTGCATTAAGCTCTTTGAGAATCCCATATTTCATGATCGATCCAAGCATATAGATATCTAGTATCAGCATTTACGAGACTGTGTGAAGAGGAGGATAATGTTGATACAATACATTCCGACAAATGAAAAAGTTGCTAAGATATTGATAAAGGCTTTCTCAAGAGGGAAGTTCGAACTCCACAGATATAGTATAGGGGTGGTTGATAATCCCTTTCTTGATAAGAGCGAGTGTTGAGAAGTGTAGCAAGAAAGGCTCAATTTGATTTAACCTTGGTCAAATTGAGAAAATTTGAAATTTCCACATCAACAGACAACTTGGAGGTAGTTAACTGAGGTGACATGGCTCTTGTCACTCAGTTATCTTAGTAAATTCGAGTTAGAGGGAATGGAGTTCAGTTATGCATGTGTGATTGCTAGTTTATAGCAATCCAGTTTAGTTATTTCTAGTTGTACTCAGTTAAATGAGTTATAAAAGTTAATAGAACTAGTTGGAGGTCAGTTGTGTAGTGGGACAACAATCTATTTGAGATATCATCTAGTTAACTGATCAATCAACCAAAAATAACTCATGCATGCAAGGAATTAGAATTTCTCATCTTTGGTGGAGATTCCAAGGAAGTGTAACACTAGTTGTAGACTGGCCTTGAGTGTACAAGTGTTGCATGCAATCAATGATCATTCCTTGGGAATTTTGCAATCATTTTGGAGGATATTCCTGAATAATAGGGGATAATTTCCTCAGGATCTACGCAAGGAAATATGATCTCAGGTGGGGGAAGAAATAGACTAAGTCTAGGTTAGAGATTTTAATTGAGTAGAGATAACAATTATTCTTTTGTAGGTTGAACTAATAGTTGGAGCTAGAAATTGTAATAAATTATCTAATCATTTGATTAATGCAAGCAAACTTAAGGTGTTTTTACCAATCAGTTCCCCCTAGATACATCTGTGTACTTGTGTATGTGATTGATGCATGTTTGTGAATGTTTTCCTAAATTGTGAATTAATTTCTGTAGAGCAGTAGAGTAGAATTGTGTCACTTGATTTAGATTAAATTTTTTGAGCAGTGGCAATTCTATCACCAAATTTATATATCATAAAATGGCATGGATATTCCATTGGACAATTCAGCGCAACAAATATGATAAACTATATATAAATACAAAAATCTACGCTATTAGGGTTTTATTTCTTTTTAGATTTATGGATCTATAGATTATTGTTAATTGTGTATGCAAGAAAATTAAAATTATGAAAAAAATAGAGAAGAGTGATATAAAAACTTACAACCACAATTTGACATAAGATATGACTTGGGAAACCCTTTCAGGAGAAAACACAGTTAGACGATAAGGTCACTCTACTCACTTTACCTTAATAGAAAATGGTTGTGAGCACAAAGAAGTATGTATTATGGCCCATGGGATACTACAGTGCACAAATCCTATCTTTGTGCTCTATCTCCTATCCCTCTCAACTAATTTTTCTCATCTATGGAACAACTACACTATAAAGAATGGAACCTATTTTCCTCTTAGTGGCCTAGTTATAAAATAGCTCGATAGCCTACTAGTGGTTTGGTTGACTACGACAAATCTTAGTCAAAGCTACAATATGGAATCTTCTAGAGCATTCTTCATTATAATCACGTGGATAGAATATTTTTCATGAATAATGGGGGCTTACGTGGCATCCTCTTAAATTATGGTGGTGAAAACAGGAAGGTCAACTTATGAGTGCCATAAATTTTGCATATTGACTCTGATTGAGGTGATTCTTATGTCATTGCAAAGATATATATGTGTAGAATATGATAGAAAGGTGTGATGCTAGAGCACAAAATTTTTACCCCCAAAAAATGTTGCTTGATACAAAAAATGCTCCCAAAAGGTTTCAGACCCCAATGTGCCCAACTTGGACCTACCGGTAAAAATGGTATTGTGAGTTGATTCCTCCACTTTTTCCACTCTAAAAGTATCAAGATGGATGAAAAATAATATAATGATCTAATCCAAATCACACATCCCCATTTTGGGAGGATTTTGGTCCCCAAAAGCTTCTACTGAATGGGGTGAGGAAAACTTTCCTCTACCTTCTCTCGAGTGTACCATTTAGCTTTTTTCAGGAATTTGTCCTTTAAAGCTAATTTGTTGGAAATTTGGCATTGCTTGTCTGGCTAGTGGCAGTAAGTATGTTGGAATTGATGTTAACAATCATGTTGGGAGATCAATTTGGGAAGTTGGCTTTTCCTAACAGTTAGCAAGTGTGATGGCATTAATTTCAACCAGATTAGCATGGAGGTATGTGCTAGCATGATGTTAGGCAAGACAACATTGATGTCCACTGAGCTAGCTGTGATAGCCGTAGATGTTAGCATTGATGTACTTGATGTGTCAATCTCAAGCGGAGTCCTATGGTTATTGCATTCTCTTGTAGACAATCATCATAGTATTAGACTTATTGGAGAAGCCATGAAATGATGGCTATGATGGTCGGGAGCCCCAGAATTTGGAGGAGATTCTACCTTAAGAGATCAATTAAGATACTCTAAAAGTTAGCATAGTTGTTTAGTTCTTGGAAATAGCTTTCCAATGGTATGTGTAAGTCCATAAATGGATCTTGAGATCAAAATTTATTAATAGTCAAAGTAAGGATCTTGAAGTCCTTAGAAGCAGGCCAAATTTCAGAACCAGGGAAGTAGGCCGAATTTCATAACCAGGAAGCAGGTCGAATTTGGAACCAGGGAAGTAGGCCGAATTTCAGAGGTTCGAAGGACCTCGGAGGGTTGAAAATATCAGAAGGTTGAAATATCAGAGGGTTGGAATTTCAGGACCTCTGAGGGTCATAATCTCGAAAGAATGAAATGTTGGAAGGTCAGAATATCAGAGGTTTATTTAAAAAGAAACTCGAGATAGCACGGAACCAGGGAAGCATCTCGCTATTGAAACTTCAAAACTTTGGGACTTCAGAACTTTGGGAATTTAGATCCTCGGAATATTGGAACCTCATAACTTTAGGATTTTTTAACTTCTTATAAATTGAATTCTTTGAAAAGCACCGAGGGTTATGGAGAGAAGGTATTTATGAAGGAAATAGGTTGCAAAACCAAGGATTGAGGTACCCTTTCTCTCTCCTTGGACATGACACATGGCAACAGCTCATTGGCCCTCAGGATCTCATGGTGGTAGATGAAATCATCATGACTTGGTTGTATGAAGGACACATGTCAACCAATTTCAATAGTATTGAGTGGCCTAATGGGGCAAATCCCAGTGACACGTGTCATCATTAAGGAGATGCCATGTGGGGTGTATGACAAGAGAATGATGTCATCCTAGGAGTATATCGGAGGTCAGAGATTTCGTAGCCCCTTCGTAATTTATTTTTGAGAAAGTTACGATGTAGGTAGCTCTAATGTTGTTGGAACTTGGTCATGGAGCCCAAAGAACCAAGGGCATAGAGGAGGGCTTAACACCTAAGTGTTGTGGAGACGCCACATGGGAAATATATTTCAGAGGTAAGAATTTCAGGAACTCCTCAATAATTTCATTTTGAAAAAGTTATGATACTAGGGAGCTCCGATGTGTTTGACACTTGGTCATGGAGCCCAAAGAACTAAGGGCGTAGAGCAAGGATTAGCACCTAAGTGCTGTGTAGATGCCACGTGGGAAGTATATTTTAGAGGTCGGACTTTTGGGAACTCCTCTATAATTGCATTTTGAAAACGTTTTGATACCAAGGAGCTCTGATGTGTTTAACGCTTGGTCATGGATCCCAAAGAACCAAGGGCGAAGAGTAAGAAAATAAGGAGATAGGCCCCCGACATGATCCTGAAGGGATTAACACCTAAGTGCTATGCCACCGGTCACAACACCCAGTCCTATGGTGAAAAATAATAAGAGGCGAAGCAAAAGGGGCTAAAGGACAATATCAGAATAATGTCCTACCTTAATAAAGTTACGATATGCAGGGCTCTTAAATTACAATAAAAATGTGTATGAAGTCGTCGGTCACAAAATCTGGTCTTATGGTGGAAAAAAAATAAGAGGCAAAGCAAAGAGGCTAAAGGCCAATATCAGAATCTCGCGATTTCGTAATTTCTTACCTTAATAAAGTTATGAAGTGTGGGTCTCTGAACTTACAGTATAGAGATGTATGAAGGATGAATGATTTGAACGTAAGTAAATGTGCATACTAAGGTTGGCATCACAGGAGTAATGGCGACTGCAAATATTGCTAGGTTAAGGAAACACGGACCATGATTGCACAAGTGATTCAAAGGAGTCTATCATGAGCTAAGACAAGCCATCCCTAATCTTGATTTGGTGATACGTGAAATTGAATGAAGGTTAGAGACTTAGGTACAGGAGATTTATGCATAAATAGAACAAGAGCCTTGTTGGAGTGTGTAATATTGACTGAGGATTTATGTCTCAGGATGGGAACACTTAGGTGCCCATTCTCATGTTTAATACAATGACATAATTCCAGTAGGAGACTCAACAACAAGATGGAGAAGCCATTCAGGAGTACAATCAAGTCATGTGAATGGTAGAGTGATGGATGACAGAGACAACATTGACCACAACACAGGAGTGAAACAAGACCCAGGATCATAGTAGAAAAATGTGGGAGAAGAAATATTATTTCCAACGAGCTATGTGGAGAGCTTTGTACATGAGTACACTGTTGAGGAGAGGCTAAGTAAGCCTATGTTGTAGAGAAAGGTAGAGAGTGTCGATTCAGAGGAAAGAGGCCCTGAGTGTGGCAGAGATGCTATGTGAGGGAAAGAGACCCTGTGTTGTTGTGTGAGAGGCTGAGAGAGGCTTTGTTGCTGTGTGAGAGGCTGAGAGAGCCTGTGCTGCTATGTGAGAGGCTGAGAGAGCCCATCGAAAAGAAGGGGAAAAGTGTTGAATGTATGTTATTGAGAGAAGAGGGTTGAGAAAAATAGATTGTTCTGGAGATGTGTGCTAATGAATTTTATTGAGCATAACAACGAGTTACTGCAGAGTGAGAAGAGGATAGAACGCAGTGTGGGATGAGTAGAGGAAAGGATGTTGAGGAGAAAAAAGATGATATTAGGCATAGTAGCTGCCATATACAAAAAACATTAGATCATATTTGAGTGTGGGTTGGGCCCTGCATACAAGAAGTTGGTGCTTCCATCTCTAGTGGTACGAAGGCTTGGGGGTTGGTGCCTCCTCCAACTTGGTACTTGCATAAATACAAGGAGTTGTAAGTTGGTGCTTGCAAGAAATCCATGAATTTAGTGCTTTAGATGGTGCTTCTGGTAGGTTGATTAGGTGTCTGCAAAAGGAGGGAGTTGTTGATTGTTGTGAGTGGTGGCTCACCAACAAATTGATGTAATAGAGTAGGTGCTTATTTTTTACATCAATAACAAAAACAAGCTTGGTGGTTTTTTTCTCAGAGGGGTTTCCATGTTAAACCTCCGTGTCTCATGTGTTTACTGCTTATGATGTGTATTCTTGTATTGGTTAATATGGTTTTTGTTATGGTTTGTCAATGGTTTCTCTCATTTAATGGATGCCAAGTTTGAATGAGTAAAGGAAAATTTGCATAAAAGTTTAAATTAGCCTTAATACTAATTCAACCCCTCTCTTAGCATTAACATTGTTTCCAATAATTGGTATCAGAGCAAAGTTCCTTCATGAATAACTTGGCTGTTAGAAGGAAGATCCAAGGGACACAATGACTAATCAATTTTAGCTAACAACAGAAGGAGTTACATTTTTAAATGGATCAGACTATGAGCTCTGGAAGATTAGAGTGGAAGCCTATTTAATGGTAGTCAATGGTGACATTTGGTTGTCTGTGATATATGGAGAGAGGAATGAGTTCAATACAGAAGCCAAGGAAATCATCATGCTAAGCCAAATGCTGATAAAGTGAGGCCTTGTGAGTTAGCAAAGGAAATGTTGGACAAATTGCAATGTTTAAATGGAGGAGAAAGCTACACATCTAAAGACGAGGTCAAAGAACCTTGTTTCTTAAGCAGTGGACTTGAATTTGTGAAGGATGCTAATAATGAGAAGAAGAGAAGGAAGAATAAGGAGAAAGAATCTAAAAAGCAAGATGCTCAAAATATTGAAGACATTTCTTCTTGTGAGCAAACTATTGATGTTCACTCCAAGAATGGTGAAGAAGAAGACTTGGATGAGAGGCCATGTGGCTCAGAAGGTAAGCTATTGCTTTGTGATAAATGAAAATAAATAAGTGACTCATTATCTATATGTTCATGTGAATCACTTGAGGATAGAGATAGTCATGCATCTAGTAGTAATAATGAAGATAGACCCACTCTAGTAGCAATAGAAAATGAGGGATCCTCTAAAGAAGTAGAGAGTACATCTTGTGAATAGAATAAGGGTATCATTGGAAGTGATGAATATGGAATACTCCTTAGATATGTGGAATATTCCATGGACACAAAGATGAGTTTAGATATATGTGGTGGCTCATAGCACATTTGATAGCGAAGAAAGGGATCTAGATGAAAAGATCTGTTTTATGAAGAAGTTGATCTCTTCTCTAAGAGAGATCAAGGAGATAGCAGAAGAAAATATCAAGCAAAAGGAGTGGTTGCACGAGTATGAGATTGAGAATGAGAAGTTGAGAAAACCAATAGTTGATCTAAATGCTCAATAAAAAGAGGCTAGAAGAGTAAATGGGAGGCTAACCGTTCAGCCAGATGAAAAAGAAGTTCACTGTGAGAGACTACAAGCTGAAGTAGTCTCATTGAGACATCAGTTAGAAAAGTTAAATAAAGAGTTTTCTCAATACCAAAAGCTTGAGGGGAGCACAAAGGCTTTGAATGAGATGTTTGTTAAGCAAAGATCCCCACTCATCAAGGTTGGTTTTGGTTTGGAAGAAGAATCAAGCTCCAAGAAGGAAAAGAATGAAGGACCAATTTCCTAGGTCAATGCAGTTCGAGATTCTAACAACAACAAATCAAAGAATTAGCAACACGAGAAGAAAATCCAAAAATTATATGCTAAGAAGAAACAACAAGGAGAGCAGTAGAAGAGAGCCAAGCAACAACAGGGAATAATGCAAGGTAGTAACGCAATATTCCATGGAAGGCACATGAAGAACCAACATAGGTCATTTCCCTCTCAAGGAAAACACCTTAAAAGAAAAGTTATTGTTAACTATCAGAAGCCTTTTCATGGTTATTGTTTCTCTTGCAATAATTTTGGGCATAAGGCCATAGACTGTAGATGGAATGGAAGAAAATGAGATGCGTTGGGTAGTAGAAACCTAAGAATGCATAAAGAGGCTAGGAGAAGGCATGTTGACAATAATAGAAGGCTCGACAATAGTTTTGTCAAGAATAGTAAATCATCTGCCCCATTCTTAAGCCAAATCAAATGCTAAAACTATGGCAAATTTGGGCACGAGACATCATGCTGTAGATATGGGAGAAAAAGCATGCTACTCATCATATGCATGCAAATGTAGTAGCTCGAGATTTGAAGACAAGAAGAAATAATGGAGTAGAGGAATACAAGTTTGACTTTAGTGCTTGATATCAAAAGAGAAAGATGAAAAGAGGAGGATTAAATTAGAAGAAAACTGGGAAGAATGGTCCTCTTACTCTTGAAGTAGACCCTTCTGTAAGGCAAAAAGGCAGCAAGAGGATTTGGGTGAAGAAAGAGGAATTAAAGGAGAAGATTCCTTGAGCCATGCACAACCAAGAGAAAGCCCAAAACAGGAAAAGCTGGAAAGTAATGTCCTTATCAGGACTCGACCATTAAAGGTTTGGAAGAAGAAGGAGGATGATCTGCTCAGGGGAAGTAGATAAATGGTTTCTCTTTAGTAAAATAAGAGAATGGCCTCAAGGGAGGCCGAATAAGTCAGATGCATGAAGATAGAAAGAATAGATAGAAAGGTGCATCTAATTGTTGAAGGTATGTTCGAGTCCCCATTTTGATAATAGTAATGTATATGTTTATTTAAAATATATCAGAATTGTAAGAAATAGGAAAGAGAAACCAACATGGTTTCAAGGGGAGTACACACCAACATTTTATGTTGTGAAAAGAAGATGAGCTGCAACATAAGTATGGAATGAAGAGGCCCACAGTTAAGTCAGGTCTACAAGATCTGTCCTCACACATATGCAAAGGAGAAGATGCAGGAGATCAGAGAGCATTGGGTCAGGGAGAGCTACTTTAATAAGTAGTAGCAGGCAACAATTGTTAGCCTTAGGATGAAAGATTGCTCAAGAAATGAAAGGTTTACATCTTTGGGTGAAATAGCCATATTTAATTTAAGTTGTGAATTTAATTTTTCCTAGCAGTATTGTGTTCATGAAACACAATAGGTACAAGATTTGAATGTCCCTTAGCTTTCAATTGGTATCACTATGTCAATTGGTGGTCTAGGTTCGTATGGAGCAACCTTTTGTGCAAATGGGAATTTATTTCTGAAAGGAAGTATTAGAGTTTTCCTAGTACAATATCCAATTTGTATCATCCTTTTTGGTGCAATTGGTATTATTTAAGCAACAATCCATATTTGGAGTATATTGATCTTAGGGGAAAAATAATTAATTAATGTAGATGCTCAGGAGAAGTGAGTATAGAGGATGAAGAAACAACAATAGTGAATAACAATCTCAATGCATCACTAATGATTGGTATTTGTAGCAACAACAATACCATGAGAAATTTTAATTGATATCATTTTATTTTTTATTGCTACAAAAGATGCATCGACAGAAACAATATTCAGCTAGCAACCATAAGGTGTGAAAAACTAGAGGAATTCAAAGTAGAGGCATTATATGTTTAGGGGGAGCATATCACATATGTCTAGTTTATAGAAAAAAATAGCTATCAGTCCTTCAAGAGAAGTTTGTAGAGTAGAATGCACATCAACAACTAGACCCTCGATCATTGACAATTGATGTTTGCATGTAGAAGAAGAAGCATCTTGTAAGACTTTTTCCATTTATGTCAAAGGGGGGGAGAACCTTATTGGGGAGTAAGTTGTGATGGCCCAAGAAAAGGAAAGAAATCCATTGGTGGCTCATGCAAGGATATGTGTGGAAGCAGCATGAGGATTTAACAACAACGTGGAGAAGTGAGGAGGTGTTTTCGTCAATGATAAAGGGGGGGATTTTTGGACAGTTGCCATTGTCTATCTAGCTAGTGGAAGTAAGTGTGTTGGCATTGATGTCAACAGTTATGTTGGGAGATCAAGTTGGGAAGCTGACACTGCCTCATAGTTATCAAGTGTGTTGGAATTGATGTCAACCATATTAAGATGGATGTATGTGCTAACATGATGTTGGGAAAGACAAAATTGATGTCCACTAGGCTAGCTGTGATAGCAACAGATGCTAGAATTGATGTGTTTGATGTGTCAAGCTTAAGGGAATTCCTATGGTTTCTACAGTCTCTTGTAGAGAATCATCATAATAGAATATTTATTGGAGAAGCCATAAAATGATGGCCATGATGGTTGGGAGTCCTAAAATGTGGAGGAGATTCTGCCACAAGAGATCAACTCAAATATTCTTGGAGTTAGCACAATTGGTTAGTGCTTGTAAAGAGCTTTCCAATGGTATGTGGAAGTCCATAAATGGATCTCTGGATCAAAAGTTATTGATAGCTGAAGTAATGATCCTGAAGTCATTAGAAGCAGGCCAAATTTGTGAACCAGAGAAGCAGGTAAAATTTCAGAATTAGGAAGCAGGCCAAATTTCGAAACCAGGGAATCAGGAGGAATTTTAGAGGGTCAGAATTTTGGGACCTCAGAGGGTCAGAATATTAGAAGGTTGAAATATTATAAGGTAGAAATATCAGAGGGTCAGAATTTTAGGACCTCGGAGGGTCAAAATCTCAGAAGGCTAAAATATCAGAAGGTCAAAATATCGTAGGTTTATTTAAAAAGAAACCCAAGATAGCATGGAACCAAGGTAGCAGGATGATCTCGGAACTTCGAGACTTTGGATCCTCAGAATATTAGAACATTAGAAGTTTGGAACCTTGGAACTTCGAGATTTCGTAACTTCTTATAAATTGAATTCTTTTAAAAGCGTCGAGGGTTGCAGGGAGCGACGATTTAAAAAGGAAATTGGTTTCAAAACCAAGGATCGAGGTGCCCTTTCTCTCTCGTCGGACATGACACATGGAAATAGTTGATTGGCCCTCAGGAGCTGACAGTGGCAAATGACATCAACATAACATGGATGTACGGAGGACACATGGTAGTTAGTTTCAACATTATTGAGTGACCTAATGGGGAAAATCCCAATGACACATGTCACCACTAAGGAGATGCCATGTGGGGTGTATGACAAGAGCATGATGTCATCCCAGGAGTACACCGGAGGACGAAGATTTTGTATGTCCTCCGTAATTTCTTTTTGAGAATGTTTCAATATAAGGAGCTCTGATGTTGTTGGCACTTGGTCATGGAGCCCAAAGAACCAAGGGAACAAAGCAGGGCTTAACACATAAGTATTGTGGAGATGCCATGTGGGAAGTATATTTCAGAGGTCGAAATTTTAGAAACTCCTCTATAATTTCATTTTGAAAAAGTTATGATACCAGGGAGCTCCAATGTCTTTGACACTTGGTCTTGGAGCCCAAAGAACTAAGGGTGTAGATGAGGGCTTAACACTTAAGTTCTATAGAAACACCATGTGGGAAGTATATTTTGGAGGTCAGAATTTCAGGAACTCCTCTATAATTGCATTTTGAAAAAGTTCTGATACCAGGGAGCTCCATTGTGTTTGGTGCTTGGTCGTAAATCCCAAAGAACTAAGGGTGAAGAGAAAGAACACAAGGAGGTAGGCGCCCATTAGGATCCTGAAGGGCTTAGAACCTAAGTGCTATGCTGCTAGTCAGAACACCTAATCCTATGGTGAAAAATAATAAGAGGTGAAGCAAAAGGGGCTAAAGGCCAATACCAGAATCTTGTGATTTCATAATGTCTTGCCTTAATAAAGTTACGATATGCTGGGTGCGAAATTTCCACTACATAGGTGTATGAAGCCGTCGGTCGCAACACTCGGTCCTATTGTGGAAAAACAATAAGAGGTAAAGCAAAATGGGCTAAAGGAAAATATCATAATGTCACGATTTTGTAATTTCCCACCTTAATAAAGTTACGAAGTGTGGGCCTTCGAAATTGCAGTACAAAGGTGTATGAAGGATGAATGAGTTTGAAAATAAGTAAATGTGCATATTAAGGTTGGTGTCACAAGAGTAATGGTGACTACATAGATCGTTAGGTCAAGGTAGTAAGGACCACGATTGAGTAGGATGATTTAAAGGAGTTTTTCATGAGCTAATACTAGCCATCCATGATCTTGCTTTCATGCTACGAGAAATTGAATGAAGATCAGAGCCTCATGTACAAGATATTTTTTCATAAAAAAAACAAGAGCCTTGTTGGAGTGTGTATGATTAACTGAGAATTTATGTCTCAGCATGGGAACACTCAGGTGCCAATTCTCATGTTTAATGCCAGTGACATAATTCAAGCAAGAGACGCAACAATAGGATGGAGAAGTCGTGCAGGAAAACACTCGGGAGTGTGAATGGAAGAGTGATGGATGGTAGAGACAACATTTATTACAACACATGAGTGAAGCAAGACCCAACATTGCAATAGAGTAATGTGGGGGAAGCAAATTTTTTTCCAGTGAGTTGTGTTGAGAGCTCTATGGATGAGTACATTGCTGAGGAGAGGTTGAGTGAGCCTATGCTGTAGAGAGAGGGAAAGAGTGCCTATGCAGAGGAAAAAGGCACAGAGTGTGGAAGAGCTGCTGTGTGAGGCCAAGAGAGCATGTTCTGTTGTGTTAGAGGTCGAAAGAGCCCATGATGCTATGTGATAGGATGAGAGAGCCTGTGGAAAATAAGGGGTTGAGTGTTGAATGTATACTGTTCAAAGAAGAGTGCCAAGAATAGTAGAGTGTTACGTTGGTTGTGTGTTAGTGAATTATTTTGAGTAGAACAACGAGTTTTTGTGGAGTGAGAAAAGGACAAAGTGCAATATGGGATGAGTAGAGGAAAGGTTGTTGAGGAGAAAATAGTTGATATTAGGTAGAGCACCTGCTATCTACACAGAACATTAGTTACTATTTGAATGTCGGTTGGAGCATGCATACCTGAATTTTGTGCTTCCATCTCTAGTGGGTGTCTAAGAAGGCTTGGGGTTATTTCCTCTTGCAAGTTGGTTCTTGCATAAATCCAATGAACTGTAAGTTGGTTCTTGCAACAAATCCATGAAGTTGGTACCTCACATAGTGCTTTTGGTAGGATGACCAGGTGTCTGCAAAAGGAGGGAGTTGGTTCTTCCTTCTAGTGGGTGATAACAAACAATCAAAAGGAGTTGGCTCTTCCTGTGAGTGGTGGTTCACAAACATATTAATGTAATAGAGTAGATTCTCTTAATTTTACATCAATAAAAAAGACAAGCCTCGTGGTTTTTTTCTCGGAAGGGTTTCCAAGCTAAACGTCTGTGTCTCATGTGTTTTCTGCTCATGGTGTGTATGCTTGTATTGGTTTATATGGATACTATTTTGGTTTTTCAATGGCTGCTCTCATTTAGTGGATGCCAAGTTTGAATGAGTAAAGGAAAAATTGCATAAAATTTTAAATTAGCCTTAATAATTATCACCCCCCTCTTAGTATTAACATTGTTTCCAACACAATCTACCAAAGGTCCTACTACCCCTGTATTTTATTTATGGACATATTTTGCAAAATGATATCTTCTATTAATTCTTCTTGAGCATATGGTGGAAAATCATCCACATAAGGTAGGACTTGTTAGTCTTCTTGATCTAGCATGGAAGGCTCATAGAGTTTTAGATTCTCTACATTCACAACTGAGTAAATGTGCTTGTATGACGGAGTTGATAGGCATTATCACCCACCTTTTCCAATATCTTGAAGGTACCATACCATAGACCCTTAATTTTATTATCAGGAGCATGTAGCATCTCCTTGTTCAACTATATCTATACTTTGTCTCCCACCTTGAATCACTGTTCTTTTTTGTGTTGATCATGCATGGCCTTATATGTTTCCTATGAATTTTGTAGTGTCTCATATGGTTGTATATGGATCTACCTGATCTTATCAACAATTTTTTTAGCCCTCAAGGAATCTCCTGTAAGATCCCCCTTTATTCCTCTGTGCCACCCATATGCAATATCCAAAGGTGAAGGTGACAAATATCCAAAACAAGTTTCAAATGGGGAATTACTTGTTGAAGTGTGAGTTTATATGTTATAAGTGTTGTATATATACCATATTTTCATCCCAAGTCTTTGGATGCTTCTGATTATAACCCCTCAAAAGATACACCAAAGTTTTGTTGACTACTTTTGTTTTCCCATTTGTCTAAGGATGGAATGTTGTATACCTCTTCAACTTCATGTCCATCTTCTCCCACAATGTAGTCCAAAATGCAATGAGAAATCTCTTGTCCTTGTCTAAAATGATGCTCCTTGGTATCCCTAAGTACACCAAAACCTGTCCAAAGAATAAGTTTTATACTTCTTTCCCACTGATGGTATTCTTACAGGGAATTAGGACACACATCTTGCTGAACCTGTTAACTACCATGAATAGGTAGTCATGTCCCTTCCTAGCTGTTGGTAAAATTCACCCAAAGTCTATGGAAATGATTTTCCAATGATGAGTGGGTATAATTAATGGATGATAGAGATTGTTTCTTATTACTAGGTTTTCTAGTACACCAAAGCATGCATCCTCTTAAGAACCTAGCTGATTGTTCTTGCATCCTTGGCCAATACACATACCTCTACAAGATGGCCACAATATTCCCTACACAAAAGTGCCCTGCAAATTTGGGGTTGCAAGTCTCTTTAAACAGCTGCAATCGCTCACCTTTAGGAACACATAAATTCCAACCTATAGAATAACCCATCCTGGAGATGGTAGTTAATGATGCTATTACCATCGTGCACATGACTCTTGACTCTGCAAATGCTGAAACACCTTCTTGAAGTACTCATCCTCTAAATATGCCTCTTTGTATGCATCATCGATGAATGGATCCATGTCCATAAAAGTTCCCAAAGCTATGATATTTGATGTGGGTGGCCTTGAAACCATGTTAGACAACTTGTTTGTGCTACCCTTCTTGTACTTGATCACTAAATGAAACTGTTGTACAAATCCCATCCACTTGTAATGCTTGGTCTGCTGTCGCTTACTGTGGGCTTGCACCAGGGCATAGAGATCCTTGTCATAGGTAGGCTAGTTAAGAACCTCCCCATGAAATACTTCAAAATGGTAGCATACAAGCCTTCCTCCTTTCATCAAGACTACTCCCATAACATACTCGCTCACATATTTCTTCACTCACATCTTTCTCATTAACCTCATAAACGTAGCTAGTGTGTTCCATAGGTCGAATGACATGAATAACCACTCATATAACCCTTTCCTGGTTTTGAAATTGGTCTAGTAGGTATCTTATTATTTGAATTAAACCCAGTTATATCCAAACTTCAAGTCCAACTTAGTGAAGTACTTCACTTATTACAACTGATCCAACAGATTATCTATCCTAGTTCAGGGGTACTTGTGATTCAACATGATCTTATTCAACACCCTGTAATCCATACATATTTGCTAAGTCCCATACTTCTTTGACACAATTATGATGGGTGACCCACATGGTGATGTACTTTTTCAAATGAAACCCTATTCCAGTAGTTGCTACAACTATTTCTTCACCTCACTTGCTGCTTTAATAGACTACTTGTACAACCCAATGTTTGACAATGGGGAGTCTAGAAATAGATGGATCTCGAGCTCCACTTCTATCTTGGGTGGTAACCCCTTAGGTTTCTATAACACATCCCTATATGCATATACCAAATCTTCTAGTTTCTATTTCTATTTATTAGTACACCCCTCCAGGTATGCCTTGCCTCTTATAGACTCTTCTAAAGATTGATTTTGTCTTAAAAATAATAAAACATAATTCTTGCTGGGACTGATAAATTTCTTGTCTTGGTTGGCACATACCAACAAAAATTTTGACTTGCCTTTGTGCGCACTGATGGTGAATAATTTTCCATCATTAATGAGCCGATACTAGTTGGCTCTCCACATGAATATTGTATCGTAGATGTACATGTAGGGACTTCAAAGCATGACTCCACATACATCAAGGGGAACTACATTTAGTTCTACTTCATCAATAAAATCAACACTGATGGAAAATATAATTTTGCACTATTTCTTACCTTCATCTATGCATCCTTATTTTCCCATCTCGATGGATATGGGCTGAAATGATCACAAAATTTCAATCCCAATTTGTTGACTAGCTTTGTTGCAATGATATTCACCTGCAATCCCGAGTCAAACAAAGCATCAATATTTTTCTTCTTGACCTGTATCTTGACATCGAAGTTTTTGATCATTTATTTCTCTTCTTATTGCTGAAGCCTACTTAGATTCACCTCCTTTTGCATTGAAATACAAATGATATTCTCATTCACGTTCGAGTTGTTTTCAATTTGGTTATTCCAATCAGTGGCCATGAAATTCTTCTTCTAATTGTCTTTTCTTTTGTTCTTTGGCTTAAGATCTGGATGCAACTTCCAACACTTCTCCTATGTATGGTCATTAACGTTGCAATGGTTGATGGGATCTTTGCATTGTTGTGTTGTATTTTAAACTTTTTCCTCTTTCCACTTCTTCTTCTCTTCCTTAGAAGCATCCTATTGCTCCTTCTACTTGGATCCACTTGTTTTCCCTTTCTTCAGGCCTATGTTATCCAGGTATTGTTCCTGTACACAAGCCTCATCCATTGATCTCGGCTTGAACAACATAAATTTATTTCACATATGGTTGTGTAGAACCCCAGATACTTGAGGAGTACATATGGGTTCTTTGGGGAGATACCCTATATTTTGTTCATCTTTATGAATCTATGGTGTACTCCTATACAATCTACCCCTGCTTCTGACTAAAGTAGTCCCACTGGATCCACTAGTCCTCTACATACCCAATAGGGTAAAACTGTGACTTTATGAGTCTTTTGAAGTCCTCCCACTTAGTCACTAGAGGATATCCCTCCAACCTCAAGGTATTTATGTGGCTTTCCCACCAATTTAGGGCATGGCCCTGTAATTTTAGCCACACTTATGAAATCTTATGTTCTTCCTCAATATGATGGACACTGAAACACATGTATAATTGTCACAACCAATGATTTAGATTTAAAGCTTAGATATCACCTTGGTACAAATTGATATCGACCTTTGCTTCCATTTTGAATAGGGACTATGAATGATTCATGAAACTCAAATTGGATTAATCTTTTTTAGGTCCTTTATTTGATTGGTTCTCTATTTCTTCCCGATCTCTTCAACTCTCCTCTAATCTGTCTGGTGCATTAGAACCCCCATCTTCTCCAAATATCCTGGGATTATTGCTCAAGGCTAACATGGGGAGATCCATATTAAAAATTATATCTCCAACTTGTGCTTCCAGCCCCAAAAACCTCCCCTCTATAAGATCACGAGGGTCACTCACAGATTCGTTGATGATGATTAGGGTTTTACAAATTTTGGTCTAGACAATCAGAGCCCATGAAAATATCCATAATATACCCAAATAAACCTATTTTGATACTGATAAGATTTTTAAACTTCTATGGATATTCTACTAGAAAATTTGTCAAATATATCTAATAAAATTGTATTTAAAAATCTGAAATCTACACTATTAAGGTTCTATTTATCTTTAGATTTCTAGATCTATATATTGATATTAGTTGCATATGCATGCAAATCAAAATTATGCAGAAAATAGAGAATAGTGAAATAAAAACTCAAAAACTAAGATTTGACAAAAGATATTACTTGGGAAACCATTTTAGGAGAAAACCTAGCCAGAGGGTAAGGTCATTCTGCACTCTTTTTCTAAATAGAAAATGACTGTGAATACAAAGAAATATGGCCTATGGTCTGTAGGTTACTACAATGAAAAAATCCTCTTTATGTGTTGTATCTCATATCCCTCTCAACTATTTTTTCTCATCTATGGAACAAATTCAGTTGAAAGAATGGAACCTCATTTCCTCCAAGCAGCCGAGTTATAACACAACCTGATAACCTACTAGTGGCTATGTTTGACTGCCTTAACTCTTAACCAAATTTACAATATGGACTCTTTTAGAGTCTTCTTCATCATAATCACATGGATAGCCCATTTTACATAAATAATGGGGGTTAACATGGCATCCTCTCAAATTATGGTGGTGACACTATAAGGAAAATTCCTTCTAGCAGAGGTTTTTGCAGAGGTCCCTATAAGAATAGCCCAAAAATCCGTTTGTAAAGGAGCTCACTTGCAGAGGTGGGTGGGAAGATATTTTAGTGGATTTTTTTTTGAATGGTGCATATAAAATATACAAACACACTAGTGCTGCAAATAACATGGTGCACCATAAAATATTTATTTTTGTAAAACAAAAAAAAACATGATGCTCTAAATAACATAAGACAATGGTGCTTGAACAACTGATAGCACTGGTGGCCTTCATATAGTGAAACATCTCAATGCATACCTGTAAGGAGTACCACTATAGTTTTAAATTTTAGAGAAATGAAGTGTTATTTTCCAGCTAAGCCTCGGTGAGGTACACTTAGCAGAACACCCCAGGGCACCTTCTAAAGAGCACTGCTAGGTGATTTTAAATTCTAAAAAAATAGTTGTGCAACAGCAAAAACAACAACAGTGTGGTACCTGTAGAGAAACACCCAGGGTGTCTCAAGAAAAGCATCACGATATTTTTTAATTAAAAGAAATGTGGTCCTTTTGGATATATCCCACACCGGTGTGTTTATGAATTTAGAAAAACGCACCAGAGGAGGGTTAAATAAAAAAACCCTCCTAGCCGTAATTTTCATTTTTACAATCTATAGTGCGGGAGAGATCTGAAGCACTGGTGCCACTCTTGCCACATGAAAGTTCCCTGACGTCAGTGCTTCTCTTGCTCACCATCCTTCCATACTGTGCTCACTATTTGAGTTTTTATTTTTTTCAAACTGTCCTAAAATTTGTTTTTTTCCATTACATGTCCATAATGCCTCACCAACGAAAAATGTCCAAGTAATGTCTATGTTCCTTTGTAGTTTAATTTTTTAGTGGACTAGAATTGTAAATTAGGCTAAATTTCCACTGTATTTCAATTTTTTTTCACCGCGTGGTGAGTTCGTTACATTCGGCCCGCACCGACAGCGATGCGCCTTGTAAATTTACAGGGTGCATCGTAATTTAGAGCATGAACATAATGCACTGACATTTTTGTCATGCATTTTATAAAATAAAAAGCACTAGGATTGATGCAACAGATTGTACGTCGGTTCATCATGCCCTATGCCTTTATATTTACCACACACACCGCAAACTTAATATCTAAAAATATATCCATACCTCGATGCGTTCGATAACCTGAATGTTTCGTACAAGTGCGAAAAAGGTTATATGTGCGCACCACTATAAAAATTTCAATTTGTGAACCAATGGTGGTGTGTCATAATTATGTGCACATTGATAGCAGTGTGGTTATAGTTGAAAGTGCACTGGCGTTGGTGCATGACTGTGTTTTGTACACACTGGTATTTTTTTAAAATTTAAAGTTATGTTTCCATATTTATAAATACATGTTTCATTTAAAAAAATGTACTTTATATATGAGGCTAATGTATTTTATATGTCAGTCATGTAATAAAGATGTAAACAGAGGGAGCAACAACGAGAGCAAGAGAAACAAGCAGACCCATACAATATGATCTAAACATGGCAGGACAAAAAGAGGGAGAAGGATTTATACCCTCACCCTATCATTGCAGCAACCCGAGCGCTCTTGAGGAACATAGGGCTCCTCAAGTACTATGTGTAGGCTATATCCTTGAAGGCACACTCTATTTTATTGGTGCATCTGATCCACTGATGGAGTACCCATGTTCAGGATTTCTGTGTAGGTCCTACAACGTGGTATAGGCCCACGAAGGAGGACATATATTTTGTTATTGACCTATCTAGGAGAGGGGAGGATTTTCCCTAGTTTCCTGATGTCCCCCATGGTGTTGCAACTGAGAGTTAGCTTGCATACACTCAGAGATATGTCGAGCCTCATGCGTTCATTCCATCATATTTTCAGGTGAACAACTAAAGATTTCTTCTTTTGTTGCAGAGGAGATTAGGTGCCTCTCATTATTAGTCATGATCATTGCACACTCTAGTAGTGATGGGAAATGCATTAGTTACCCTCTTTTGTATTATGTTGATTCTTTAATTTAGATGCCACGTTGCATCAGATGGTATGCCAATTGTTTAGGCCATTTTGCATGGCTTTAGATAGATGTTGTGCATTGAGACATGGGAGGGATACCTTCCCTTTTGCTTATGAGTTTTATTGTTTATTTTTTGTGAGATTTCCAGAGATGAGGCCTACATTTGATAGTCACCCTCTTAGGCTAATAACTAAGGTCCAAATGTGCATGTGGGGGTATATGATACCCAAGAGGGGCTTTCCAAATTTTTCAGCTAGGATTTATCCTGAGGCACTAGCACTAATGGGTAGTGAGGATGACCATGTGTTTATCACATTGCCATTTCCATATGCGAGGATTGACTGGAGAGGGTGTCCCAATGTCTTCTTCAAAATAGTTGAGCCTCTAGACAATAGCGGTAATATTAGTGTTTTATTAAAAGTAATGCAGTTTCATTTTCTTGCCGTTTTAACGAATTAGAACAAAATTTATTCTAGCACATTCTTTAACTTGTTTTATTAAATTGTTTAATGAAATTGTTTAACTATTTTTCTGCACTATATATTTTTTAGACATCGACACATTCGATGGGGACATGCCTCCTCCCCCACTGGATGTTGGAGGAGATGAGGAGATGGGCGAGGCCCAAGAGGGTGAGGCACATCCTCAGAGGGGTGTGGGCATCCGACGTCGTAGGCCTGGTCTACAAGTTCAGATGGACTACTGTGACAAATTGGATAGAGATTTGTTTGATGCGGGAGTTCGCCTTGCAAGGACTCAAGATATCATGGTGGATCCTAATTTCATGGGGCTATATAGGGAATGTCCACAGGAGATTATGTCCCTTATGTGGCATATCATCAGAGCTAGTAGGGTACTGAAAATGATGAGCGATCCAAGCCAGCATCATGATGCATCGACAAATACATCAGATGAGGGTGGTGATGATGATGATCATGGTGATGATGATGATCATGATGATGAGGGTGGAGATCATGATGCTTCTGGTAGTACCACCCCATTAGATCTTGTGTGTCAGGTTAGTCAGTGATCCATCTAACAGTACACCTTCTTAGTCGCCCGATGATGAGACACCATAGCTAGAGGATGTGCCTCATGTTTCTCCTGATATAGCATACCAACCACCTCCTCTTCCACCTTAGCTAAGTTCGAAATATATATATATATATATATATATATATATATATATATATATATATATATATATATATATATATATATATATATATATAGTGATTTTTCTTTGTTCATTTTTATGTAATTAATAAATATGTTAGCGTTGAAGTGTATATTGTTAGGTCATGTTAGATATGTTCATTTCATGTGCTTGGAGATAGATGTGTATGTGATATGAGTTATTTGGAATGAAATTTATATTAATTTGAGGCTGTGTGTGGTGATGATGTTAGATCACAATGTTTGTGTTTTGTTAGATGTGATCACAATGATGATGCCCAGTTAGATTATTAGAATTAGGTACTAGCTATTCACGTTTATATGTGCTAGAGGTGTATATAATTAGATGATGGTAGTGAATTCAAATGTGTATCTTAGTTGATGTTTACGATTGTTATATGGTTATCATCATGATATTTATTTTTATGAAATAATATTTATTATAGATTATGTATTGGTGAACTTATATCAAACTTATATATATGAAATTGCATGCAAGACAACTTACTTTAAAAAAATGCAAAGATATTTTTATAAATTACAAAGTTTAGTATGGTTGAAGCTATGATTGTAAAATTAAGATAAATATTTAGATAGTTCATTGATATTCAATCTAACTTATTTAGTAAAATATTTCAATACCGATAAGGAAAAAACAATTTAGTTAGTTCTTAATAAGACGATAACTCATTCAATTTTTAATATAAAATATTATTAATAATAAATTATTCAAAAATACAATTTAACTAATTCAATATTGGTTTATAAAAGTCAATCTATTACTAAATTTAAAAAACTCAAGTCACAATTTTTTATAACCTGCAAACCTAGATCCATCTTAACTTTGGATCTACCAAGCGTCCAGAGGGATCAAATTTCTTTTTGAGATGCAAACATCTTTTAGAGTGAAAAGAGATTTGATCCCTCTAGACGGATCTACGCTAGTATAATATATATGTAGTTGACATTAAAATATTTTATTTATAATTCACATTCTCCACATTAAAATGTGAAAATATGCCCCCTCATAATTTTTTCCTATGTATACATTTAATTATTTTTATTATTAATATTTTCTAAAGTATTACATATTAAATCCATATTAAACATTGAAAAGTTTATAAATATCCCTCATATATTGAATTAGAAAGCAACTATTAATGGAATAAGAATTCTCTTAATATTTCTCACTAAAGTGAAAATATAAGAAAATTTTCAATATAAATTACTTTACTTTTCTCTATATAAAATATCTATAAAACTAAGTTATTTAATATGGACATTGAAATATTTTACTTCTCAGTAAAATATTTTTTGTTGTGAATATAATTTTGTTTTAAATATCACATGTAAATGGAACATAAAATGAATTACACATATTGTAATATCAATAATACTATTTCTTGTCATGTGAAAATATTATATTTCTTCCTTGTAGTAAAAAGTGAATTATATTTTTTTACTCATTACATTTTTTCCTCATAATAAAAGCTAAATTATTTGTTTTTACTTTCGGTTACTTTATATCTCTATATAAAGTTATATAATATTAAGATGTAAATTGAAGTATTGTAATTATGGCTGGCATTAATTTCATTTGTTATAACTACTTTTAATTTGTTAATTTTAATTATTATTTTACTATTTTTAAATGTAACGTTACATGACAACATATCTCCCATAGTGAGCTGTAGAGTGCCTCTTGGGGAAATGACTTTAGATTTAATATAACTTAAAAAAATCTATTTTTATAAAATTCAATTTATTACTAAAGTTATGAGATTTTCAAGCAATTTAAATTTAATAATTATAGCAACTCTTACCAATTTAAATTAGAAATTTCTTTCTCTAAAGATGAATTTTAACAATTATATTATCAAATGGCAACAAGACGAATAAAAAAATAATATAATTAGTGAAATAATGACAACAAAAACATACAACAATGATATAAATGATGAAATAATGCAAGTACAATATATCCCTCTCCATCGTCGTCACCTTGATTATCTCCCTTGCTTGGCATGATAACAATGGTGTTCTCACAAATATGTTTTTATCTAGGGTCGTGTCTTAATATGAACCACAAATCCTTATCCAACACATCTGGGTAAAAAAACCCCTGGTTGCAGTGTTTTGAGAAAACATAAGGTTCCCTAGCTTCATGCCACATCTTTCTAGAGTTGATAGATGTCAACCCACTATCACGATATTCCTTTACATTATTTCGATCAAAGGTGCCCCACCACTTTCACCTAAAAATAACACTTTAGAACGAAGAGAAGTCCACTTGAATGATCTCTTATATCTTTTCAGTGTAACCTAATGTCCCCTGCATTAGGTTTTGACCACGGTGGTTACCACGACTAGATTGGTTGAACTTAACTTCCAATCCACGATGTTTGTCATACATCCATCATTGACATCCTCCATGCAAAAATGATGTCCATATGCCCACATAAATGGGAATAAATGAACCAATAAAAAATGAAAATATCATAGTGTCATTTGTCTAATAATCTGAACATAATTAAAAATAAAAAATATATATAGATGTTACAATTCAAAGGTGTAATATGAAGTTAAAACTACACAAAAAGATAATTTAATTACTGATTTGTTGCACCTAATCCTTATGGTTAGCGCATCCTCTTCAACACATTGGTAACGACCAGATGCACCGTATTTCTCTCTGACTTGATCAACAAGCCAACTATTAGGGCATGCCATTGACATATTTTCTTTTAAATGATTATGATAAGGCACACTTCTACCATTCAACCATTTGAATTCTTTCCTATCACTGTCCCATTTCCTCCTTTTATCTTCGTATAATGCAACCCACAATTGTGTCACTGCCATGTTGTAAAGAATGAATTTGTTGATGGCTTCAATTTTTGAATTCAATGATTATCAAATCAAACCAACATATATATATATATATATATATATATATATAGTATGAATAGTTACTATGTATTGATTTGACAAATGATAAGAATGTACTTACTTATTATCATGCACCTCTTTCCATTCATTTCGAGAAGCTCCCCTTCTCTTTTATCTTCATCGCTTTTTTCATCCCAAATACCCTCACGTGGTGTGTTGTTGATCTGCTTGATGTACTCAATGACATAATAGAAAGACTCATATGATATATACCCCTCTACTGTAGACCCCTTGGGTTTCCCTTTGTTGAACAAAACCTTTCAATTTCTTCACGTACCTTTCTAAGAAGAAAATCCAACGACAAGAAATGAACCCAAATAATTCAACCTCATTTACTGGGTGAATTAGAAGATGAACCTACAAGTCCATAAAACTCGTCGACAACTCCTTCACAAACATACAAACAATCTCAGCTATCTATTGATTCCACCGTGGAATGCTAGCCATATGGATCTCTTTTGATGTGATCCAACATACAAATGCAAATAATTTAGATATGGAACGTAGTAGGTCTTGGGGGAAGTCATGGTTCACACACCCACGTTTGAGCAGAGGATAATGACATTGTATAGTAAATAGTACATTATACAAAAATAATTATAAAATATCCCGTTACATAAAAAAAATCATGTTTTTAACTTACATAATTTTAGAAGGTTCGAATGGTCATGTGTATTCAACCCCGACAAATGATCTTCCATAGTGAAGCATTTCCATAGTGAAAACCCATATAAACAAGGCACCCTCACACTCATTATAACTTCCTTTTCTAAATAAATATCATCTTTCTTTAAAATCCATGGGACATCACCTTCTTTGAAAGTTCAAGAGGGACCAACCTCTCCTCTAGTTTCTTTTCTTGGCCAATATTTATTTTTAGTTTTTGAAGAAATAAGATCTCTCCTAACAGTAAACGTGTCACTTCCTTTTGATGATATGTGCCTCCATAAAGAAGATGAAACATTTTTAAATATATGCATGGGATCTAGTAAGTGGGAAATCTTAAGATGCTCCCAATATGGGATCTCATAAAAGACGAATTTCCTTTTCATCCCAATGGGAAATTTCTCAACATAGGTGTCGAAGAATTATGGATCATTGAACATAGGCTCCTCATTTGAACATTTTTTTTTAATTCAAACTCCTTCTCCTTCTCTCTCTCATATGCTCTAAGTCATTCAATTGGTGTCATTATTGCATGTCTTTGGGTTCTCTCTGGTTTACCATTGAAAGTGGATGTTTCTCTTTTGTAAGGGTGTTATTATGGGAGGAATACCCTAGAGCCATTATACACTAGATTTCATAGGTGTTCAGACCACCTAGCCTTTAGAGAAGGTCCACAACATTTACATCCATGATACCCTTTTGTTACAAGACCTGTGAAATTATCGTATACATGCAGACACATTAGCAACCATGGAGATATGAACAGTTGCAAAGAATTAAATTAATACGTGAAACTATATTCTTATTAAACAAATCAATAAGAATGTAATTTACCAGAGAAAACTCCTAAGCCTGGATAATCATGTATGGCGCAACCATATATACCATACAATGTAGAACTCTTCTCTGTTGTGATGGGTCTTGATACATCATACACATGTATCACTTTCCATAATTCCTTTAGTTCATCTACCAATAGTTGTAAGTAGACATCCATATACTTCACTTGTCTTCTACCAGGGACTATTAGGTTGAAAATAAGATGTTCATTCTTCACGGACAACCATGTGGGGATATTGTTATTGATTACTGCTACAGGCCAAACAAAATAGTTGATGTTTTGGATGGAATATGGGTTGACACCATCCATGGCTATGGCGATTTGTAGACTTCATACTTCATCCTTGAATTTTTTGGGCCATGTATCCTCTATATGCTTCATGGCTACTGAATTTGTTGGGATTCACATAACTCCTGACTCACTTCTATGTGAGGCATCCAATCCTTGCAACATATCTAATTATTTACAATGAAAGAGTCTTTGAATCCTTTGGATTATAGGAATGTGCCTCAATATCTTATCAGGAGGACCATGTGATTTACCCTTTTTTTTTAATTACGGTACCTGTCATGCCCACATTTTAGACATATCTCTTTTTCTTCATATTCTCCTCTATATTTAATACAATCATTTGGACATGCATGATATGATATATAGTCAACGCCCAACATTTTCAACAACTTCTTTGCCTCTTCGCATCTACCCAAAAAGACATTATCACTCGAAAGAACATTATCTTTGAATATCCTATAGTTTGTGGGGAATATAATTGTAAAATGTCAATTTTTAACATTCATAAAATCGACCATTTTTAAATTTGATTGTGTGACAAAATATAGGAACTTGATCAATCATGCAAGTCAATTACCTCAATATTTACGAGAAACGTGCATTTCAATTACCTCAGTTGTCCCCAACTACGTAGAATTTGACTTGGTGCCAGGTCCAAAGAGAGGGGTGGTGGAAGAAAATTTCAAGCTTTCAAATAAGGTATCAGTGATATGATCATCATTCCCTAGCTCATTTTTATGTAGTTCATCTAACAACATTGCCTCCATGGTAGTCGTATCCTGTAAGTAATCATCCATACCAACCTCCTTTTGATTGCCTCTTGTATTTCCAACTTGTGATGAAGGACTATTATTGTTGTATTCATTCCTAATTGGTGAATCTGGACGTAGTGGTAATTGAATAGGAGGTTGATTGAACCATTCTTTGTATGCTTCCTCTCTCATTCTTTCTCTTAATTCAACCTTCTCTCGAGTTGACATTGTAGTGGGGTGCTCCGAAAGATGGTAGGTGGGTTTCTCATCATCACTAGAATCCTAATTTCAAAAAATATTGAATGTCATTAGTACAATATCAATGATATTAGTAAGCATGTCAATGCAATTGGTTTGTTGAAATTACATTATACCAAACAATTATTACCATCGTTGATCCAGGATTGTGGCTGGAAGATGCCATGTTCCAATTGGTAGGGTGAAGAGACTGTCCATTTTCATCTACCAACTTCTTGCGATATGCTACTCCTAATAATAGCTTCTGACATTTTTGAAAACATGGAATAATATTTTCTGTATTTGAACTCAATTATGAATCAGGTTCCTGCGAATTTGGATACAATTTTATTCAAATTGAAATGGATTTAAAAAAAACAAAAATTAGATAATCAAAACATAAATAAAATATGAACTTACTAGAGATGGAAAGGGAGAACTCCGTGAAGGAATTTGATAAAAAATATGAAACGAGCTGGATTGTGAAGAATTGGCCATTTGCAAATATTATTGAGATTTTTTCCTTGCATTTGAGAAAAATTAGAAATAAAAATTTGTGTGCATATCCAAAATTAGTCTCAACAACCATATAACCACAATATAAATTTCAATAGAGTTTTCAAACCATTTTTTAAGAATAAGGTGGCTTTAAGCAGAAAATGTATAGTATGAACTACTATAATTCATGTGGATGCATTCTAAAGGATAATTTGAGATTAATATGCCATTTTATGTGAAAATAAAATTTCAGATAGATTTTAAACCAACTCGATGAGGTTAAAACATTAACAACATGGGGACATTCAAATAATACCTGCACCGGTTTCTCACATTCCAAAAAAAATATGTTATTATATTGGTTCTCTTCTACAAAAATGCACCGATGTGTTTAAAAAAAATAGAACCACTACGCACTTGTTTCCCAATTTTAAAAAATAAAAACAAATTCAACCAACTTGGTTCTCTTATAATAATTAGAGGGCTGATGCTTTTAAATAGAAATTACACCGTTGCATTAAAAAAATTAATCACATCATTTCAGGATTTCAAAAATAAAAAGAAATTGCATCATGTCGGTGCGTTCAAAAAATTTGCCACCCTGGAAATGTCGGTGTGCTTTTTAATAAATGCACATGTGCGCTTGACTTCCAATGCACTAATGTGCAGAGAAATTGAAAAAAATGCGATTTTTTTTTTCTTTTTTAAAATTAAAAAACTAGTGGCAATTGATTTTTCAAAATTCAATTTCATGAAGTCTTTTAAATAACAAAAAATTATTCACCATTTCGTTGTTTTACCCAAAATTTCTAGTGAGTGATTTTCAGGAGAGACATACTAGGAGCACTATTCAGTAGTAGAATACTTTGGAGAAACAAAACTATTTAGAAGATCAGAAGCTAAAAGGTATGGTGATTCAGTCAAAAACCTGCATAATAATTTTTTTTTAATTTTATTTTTAATTTTACTAATAAAAAATTAACAATTTATGTTAGGGTTTAATTAAAGGATAGATCATTTGCAAGAAAGACATACTCAGAGCATGCACTGTGGAGCTGCAAAATCTTTTAGATCTGCCGAAAGATCAGAAGTTGAAAGGTATGTTGATTAACTCAAAATAGGTAGAAAAAATCTTAAATTTTAATATTAAAATATTTTACAATTTCTATTAGATTTATTCAAAATTAAGAAAAATAAATAAATTAAACACCCTATATATTAAAAAAATACTATATATTTTACTATTACTTTTTTTTACGAGGATAGGCATTTCAGATTTTTTTTGTCTCTCTACCGCTAGGGTTTCTGAGCATTCAGCTCGGTTAGGACATGATAGGAGCAGGGGGGGGGATCTGAGGCCCCCTCCTTTTAGGACTTTGTTATGGGCAAGGGAAGGGGACCTGAAGCGTCGTTCTTCACAAGGCTCACGACATAAAATACCTTCAACTCTTCTAGGAAAACCAAAGCAGTCAACATGAGAAAAAAACAATATGGAAATGCCTCAAAGGGAGCCTAGACTTCGCAAGGAGGAGATGAGGTAAGAGTCAACCAAACTAATGCATAAGACACTCATATGCATCAAGTAAAGACTGAAAACAACTGCAAACCCAAGGCAAAAAAAATTTCGGTGCTGGAGATTCGGGACCCAAATATTGCAGTTTATAGATATTTCATGTAGGAGTACGTTGTCATTTATAAGTTCACGGGGATATGTGCTATGAAAAAAACATTGAACTAGTGGATTCAAAATAAATGGCACCCAAAGGGAGATATTTGGTTGAAGTTAGGATCTAAAGGATTCTTCACTATGATATTTGACCTCCTAGAAGACAGGGACTATATCTTCAAGGGAGGTCCATATTTATTTAATTTTGTTGGTCTTTACATGTAGTATTGGAAGGAAAATTTCACTCCTGAAAAGGAGGACTTCACTAGGGTCCTTGTTTGGGTCAGCCTCTACTCACTACCGACGGACTACTGGTTACCCTCGGTTCTAAAAAGAAATAGGAGACAAGCTGGGGGAATATATTAAAATGTTAGAGGGCACCATAAATGGATACTATGTCTCTTATGCAAGAATATTTCTACATGGTCATTTTAGGGGTGTTACCAGAGGCCATCAATTTGGTCTTCCGAGATGAAGTATGGGTCCAAAATATAGACTATGAGAACATACCCTTCCGATGCATAAAATTCCATGAGCAAAAGCACTTATTCAGAGACTAGCTCGAGAAAAAAGTGCAACAAAAAAACACTCAAGTGTAAAAGAAGTAAGATGAACAAGTCTACACCAAGGTCGGACCCAAAAATAAGAACAACATGAAGACTCAATGAAAACAAGGATCACAACAATTAGTAAAAAAAACAAGTTTGAATCCCTATAGGAAGTGCAAGAGGAACCAATCTCAGAAGAGAATTCGGAGGAAGGAAAAAAAATTCTAATAAAAAACTCAATAGTTCAGAACCAAATTGTAGGGGAGAACTATGAGCACTACCACGACGAGAAATACCATACTCTAGAAGACAATGATATGGAACTGGTGATGTCAGAAAACTCAGCTGAAGACCATGACATAGAGGAAGCCCTTGAAGGGGTGGACCTCAACTCAATAGCAGAGGAATGGGGAAAAGGTGGCTTGTTTTCCATACCTTAGGAGCACATACAAAAAATAGAAGGAGCTTATATATTCCAAGAGGGACTAAAAAAAGGCATGATGAGGAAACCCCCAAAGTATTCAAATCTTAAAGGAATAATAGAAAACATCATAGTGGATCAGTATAAACCCAAATTCCCAGTCGAAAGAGAGGGAGGAAAATTACAAGCGAGCTCCTCCAAGAGCTAGGAGAAGGATTACTCAATAAGGGCAAGGTAAGGGATCTCACTCTAACCCCCCATCTTTCTCAATGAATTGCATATATTAGAACATTATAGGCTTAAATAGCCTGGGAAAAAGAATGCTCCTAAAACATAGACTCATAGAACACAAAACATAAATAGTACTCCTCTAGGAGACCAAGATTTCCAAGGAGAACTTGCTGACACTGTAAAAGTATTGATTCGAGGGATATAACTACTTAGCCAATGCAACTCTTGGCTCTGCAAGTGGGAAACTTATTCTTTGGAAGAACTCCCTTTATGAGTTAACTTCTTATGAAACCATCTCACAAAAAGATAGAAAAGATAAATCAACGACTTAGAAATAAGCCTGTTCGAGGGGAAACCTTATTTACATTACACAAATGAACAGTTCTTGGATGGATTCAAATGACACAACCTCCTTTCTATATATAGGATTCTAAGGGGTCACAATATAATTAGAGCTGACATAACAATAATAATGTAAGGGAATCACAATAACAATAGTGGGCTTCTATGGGGCACAACAATAACAATAAGGGGGCTACACTAATAACAATGAAGGAATAGTGGGTTTCTATGGGGTACAACAATAACAATAAGGGTGATACACTAATAAAAATGAGGGAATACACTAGTATTATAGGGACCTAACATACCCCTCTCCTTCAAAAAAAGTGTTGTCCTAAATGCTTGAGTATTTCTGGATGATTTTGTATAAAATTCTCATCCTCCCATGTGGAATCTTCCACGGGTAAGTTCTTCCACTTGATGAGATACTCTGAAATTGATCAATTTTGTAACTGATGAGTTATTATTTCCATGACTTCTTCAGGTTCCAATATGATTTTTCCTTCCTTGTCAATTTCTGGTAATATTGTTTAAACTGGGAGCTTGTCACCTGTAACCTTATTTAAGCATGAAACATGGAAAATTGGGTGCACTCTGGAAGATGTAGGAAGCTCCAATTTGTATGCCATAGTACCAATTTTTTGCAACACCTTGTAAGGACCATAATAATTTGGTGATAATTTACTATCCTTCTTAAATTGCCTCGGGGACATTTGTTTGTATGGTTGTAGCCGTAAAAATACCCAGTCACCTACATCAAAACTTTTTTCACTGCGATGTTGATCCGCCTGTTGTTTCATTCTATTCTGTGCCAAAGCGAGGTTATCTTTTAAGAGCTAGAGAACTTGTTGTTGATGCTATATGTGATCTTGCACTGCTTGAACATTAGAATTTTCTCTTAGAGATGACGTGATGGATGGTGGATGATATTCATAAAGTGCCATAAATGGGGTCATTTTTGCTATAGTGTGGAAGGAAGTGTTATACCACCATTCAACCAGAGGTAACCATTTGACCCATTGTGTTTGTTTATTAGATACAAAGCAACGAACATATCCTTCCAAACATTTGTTTACTATCTCAGTTTTCCCATCTGATTGAGGATGATAATATGATCTATGAGGTAACTGAGTACCCAGACAAGAAAATAATTTTGTCCAAAAATTTCTAGTGAAAATAGGATCTCTGTCGCTTACAATAATATTTTGGTTTCCATGTAGCTTTTGAATTGTTTCCATAAATGCAGTAGCAACTGTACTAGCTTTAAATGGATGAGATAATGCACAAAAGTGTGCATACTTGGTAAGTCTATCAACTACCACCATGATGATACTCTTTCCTTTGGACTTGGGTAAACCTGTATAAAATCGATTAAAACCTCCTCCCAACGTTGACTTGGAATGGATAAAGGTTGTAACAGACTTGGAGTCTTAATTGTCTCAACTTTATTTTGTTGGCAAACCAAGCGTTCTTCCACAAACTTTTGAATATCAGCTTTTAGGCCATCCCAAAAAAATTCCTTCTTAATTGTGTAGTAAGTATTTAAAAATCCCGAGTTCCCTCCTAAGGGAGAAGTGTGCAATTCCGAAATAATATTTTGTTTGAGTTGGGAATTCTTACAAAGATATAAGCGATCTTTGTACCATAATGCATCATTTTTCCATCTAAATGTATAATATGTACTAGGATCTCGTTGCAGCTTTTGAATGAGTGCCCAAACTTCTTCATCATTCTTCCGTTCATCCCTCACTTCAGTTATCAAATATTTGGTTGGATAATAGAAATGGCACAAAACAATGCTTCCACATCCTCATCCTTTCTTGAGAGTGCATCTGCAACAACATTTTTCTTCCCTTTTTGTAGATGATTTCAAATTCATAACCCAACATCTTTGTGACCCATTTTTGTTGTTCCTCTAAAGATAATATTTGTTCTAAAAAGTATTTAAGACTATCATGATTTGTTTTTTATCTTGAAGTGCCTTCCCATTAAGTAAGGTCGTCATTTATTAAGTGCATGCAGTATTGCCAAAATTTCCTTCTCATAAATAGCTTTGTGTAAATAATTTCCTCTGATTGGACGACTTTCAAAAGTAATGGGTATTCCTTCTTGCATTAAAACAACACCAATTCCATTTCCTGAGGCATCACATTCCACAATAAAGCTTTTGGTGAAGTCTGGCATAGCTAGGACTGGTGCTTGGAAGATTGCCTCTTTAATATGCTCAAAGGCCTTAGTTGCTTCTGGAGTCCAAGAAAATGCATCTTTCTTTAGTAATGTTGTTAGAGGTGTTGCTATTCTCCCATAATTCTTAGAAAACTTGCGATAATACCCAGTCAACCCAAGAAATCCTCGCAGATGCTTTATGGATGTGGGGATTTTCCATTCCTTAATGGCTTTAATTTTGTTAGGGTCTATCTTAACACCCTCATGAGATACAATATGACCCATATATTCCACCTCTTATACTCCAAAGAAACATTTGGAGGTTTTTGAATATAATTGTTTCTCCTCTAATGGTTTGAGCACCCTGTCAACATGGTCAACATGATCCTTCCAAAACTTGTTGTAGATGAGTATATCGTCAAAAAATACTAACACAAATTTTCTAAGGAAGGGTTTGAAAATGGAATTCATCAAACCTTGAAACATAGAAGGTGCATTGGTAAGGCCAAAAGGCATGACCAAAAATTCATAATGACCCTCATGAGTTCTAAATGTTGTTTTTAGAATGTCTTCAGTCTTCATTCTAATTTGATGATATCCTGAAAGAAGATCCAACTTGGTGAAGAAAATTGATCAATGCAATTCATCCAATAGTTCATCAATGATAGGAATGGGAAATTTATCTTTAATAGTGAGCTTGTTGAGCTCCCTATAATCTGGACACATGCACCATGATCCATCCTTCTTGTGAACCAATACTATTGAAGCATAGAAATAACTTTGACTAGGTTGAATTATACCAGCTGTTATCACTCAGGTTTTCCCCAAAGTTGTAATAAAGGGAAGGATGCTGAGGTAACCACAGACCAATATTTTAGATACAGAATCTAGCCAATCTGTATCCAGAGAGGGCTCTCTCTTTATGATTTAGCTTTGTTTTTTATTAAAGGTATTAGGCTAGTTATGAAGTTCAAGGGTTTTGTTTGAGTTTGGGTGGTGAGATTCCATAGAACAGAGAGGTAAGACAGAATAGTTCAGTCCATTGGGCATGATGGAGCCAAAGAAGATGGCTTTCTGGATTTGGTTTATTAATAGAGGATGGCTTCACAGAGTAAGGTAGTCAAACAGGGAACAAATAAATACTGGAAACAGATGGAATGGGCTCAAATGGGTGAAGGGCAGTTAAGAATCCTTAAACATATTGAAAGAGGGAAAATGGATGATCACTGATAAGGAGCAATTTAAGAATTCTTTAGCAAATAATAAACATGAAAGAATTAGTAAACAAGAGCAATAAATATTTCACTGTTTATCCTAATTCTGAAGAAAACACCGAGAACAATAAAGACTGAAAACAGTGCAGTCAAGCAAGTTTTGAAATTAACCTTTTCTTTATCATTCAGATTATGAAACACAGATGATATAGTAAACCAGAAAACTTTAAAACACAATATATAGAGGACTTATTGATCCAGTGGTTGATGCAAGAAATATATGACAAGTCCTTTGCTTCAATTCTTCATCCAGCAGGCCATACAACAGTTTGATTCCAGCAGCTCTTTATTCCAAAAAAAAGTATTACAGCAAAGACTAGGAAATCCACACACCACCCTAATACTCCAATGGAGGGGGTATTTATACAACAAAATATGTACAAAAAAATATCTCATAACAGCTGTGAGATAATATTTAGGTTTAACTAAAAAGGGTTTACAAAAAATAGAAAACAACTACTCTTTGAAAAACGGAAAAGATCACAGATGTTTGTGTTGGAGGCAGGCTCTTTAATTCGGCTGGCAACTGTCTTCTGTAGTAACTCTACGCCGATTGCCTGTCTTAACTCTGCTCTTTAATTCTAATCTGCCACTCTTTAATTCTTCTACTATTATTTAATTCTGGTCTAACACCTTTATCGCTGATATGATACACTTTAATGCTGAACTGATACTCTTTAACTGTCTTTTGACTCTTGCTCATGGCTATCTGATATTTAGCCCAAAATTTCCCTTTTTCCAAGGGTAACATCGCATCTATGGATGAACATCTGTTGTTGGGACACTGGATGTTGTTCTGCGCCTTCCAATTCCTTTCCTTTAGACCTTTCTGTGGCTGGTATGCTAACTTCCAGTGGAGATTGCTAGGAAGTCCTGGCAATTGATGTACTGACAACCATTTATTGAGAAAGTTTTTAAAGGTACCTGTGTCAAAAGAGGAGAAAACTGTGAAATGGCAGGTCGGTTGAGGCCGCGAGCTCGTTGATGGAGTCTTTTCTGGTTAGGAGGCGGCCGAGAAACTGGAGCCAGTGAACTTGGTCGATTTTGGGCCTAGAGCGCGATATGCAGAAAAATATAGCAAAAACGACATTTTTACCCCTTTATTTGACAAAATGAAGTTTTTTGGCGAGATCTTTTTGATTTGATGGGCAGATGATGTGGCAGTATGGATAACGACATGTCAGGTGATGTGGCGAGTGATTTCAGCACAAGACGCAGGACGCCAGCATATGACGTCATCCCGGGGGGGGGGGGTGGTAAGCGGTTTTGGGCGGAGGGCAAGCAATCACCCCGGATGGGTGACGCGTGGCAGCGGTACAGGGGCAATACCACTGGTCCCCCGCGAGTTAAAACGCAGCAATGAAGGGTGGCGCGATATTGATTATCGACCATCAGATGCATAGGCGGAGATCTAACAGTGGAGGGGCTTTGAACTTGGCGGGGGGTTAACCTGCGGGGCTGATGCGTTTTTCAAACAATTTTAACAGTTTTGGGCACGTTTCTATTGGTCTGTGGGGTGGTTATTAATTAACCCAAGTGGTTAATTAACCCTTTGAGCGCCTGGTGAAGGCTATTACCAAGTTCCAGATAAACTTATTAATCCCTGTTAATCAGTGATATGGTCGTATTCGACCGGGGTGGGGATATGTAATGATATCGGGATTTTATTATATATTCATATTACGGGAAGGGTAACAATTTACATGGGATTTATATAATAAAACATGTTAATCGTTAATATGAATTTAAAAACGAAAATATGCACTAACCCAATGTTCACAAGTTACATTAAAACTTAGGCTTTGAAGTGGAAAAGGGGTTTATATGATATTTGTGCACTTTTCTAAGTAAAATGGGTTTTTTACTTAGGCAATCATTACAAAATGGAATGAGTGGTTTATGAATGATATTAAGAACAGATTCTTAACATTTTAGGGGGGAAATTAGTAAATGATTAGGGAAAAAAATGAAGGGAAGTTAGTTATTTCAACCTTGCGTTGCTTGAACTACATCAGGTATAATGTCCGCCTTTGCACTTGTGATAGAAGTGAAAGTTAACACATTTTTTAGAAACATAATCCATCACAGGTATCATTTTGGAACACCAATCTACCCACCCCGCCTACTTTTCCTAGCATTTTTTTCTTCTCTTTATTCGGGTGCACTTAGACTAGCAAACCCTCATCAACTTTTCTTTTCTTTTAATAGCAAGCCTACCTAATTCTGCACTTATAACATCCAAGGGCCCAGATTAAACAATTGAGCTCCTTTGCTTCTCTACCTATCTACTTATCTGCCAAGTTTAAACAGTTTGGTCAGATTTTTATTCTCTATCTCTAAAACATGAAATTTAAATATGAACTAGCCAAGATTAAGCTGTTTGGCCATTCATCAATTGTGGCATAACATTTTTAACAAGCTGCACACAATGCTTTATTTACAGAAAATGAAAAAGTAGTGGCATTTTGGACTTGCACACTTTCCTGGTCATTCTTTATTTGGGGTTCATTTCTTTCACTTTTTTGACCATCTTATTCTTTTTACCCTTTGATTTTTCTTTTAGGGCATACCCTCTTTACATTTTTTACATTTTTTGCTTTTTTGATAATATGGAAAACCTTTACAGCAAGTAAAGGAATGAGAATATTACAGAGCTCAACAAGTCAATCATGAAGTATGACACCTATTGGTATAGGAGTATAACAGTGGCTCCACTTGGGGATGACTTTCCCTGGTGGAAAGTCAAGAACAACAGGTCAGATGGCCTAATGAATAACTTTTATTGTGCTCTGAAATCTCGTTCAGCTGGTTGCTTTATTGTATATAAGACAACACACTGGTGAAGCTTAGGGCCTTCTCTTCAGGCTTCAACTGCAACAAGTAACTGTCCAATCAACACTTAAACATTTATTCTTTCTCCTTGAATCCCACTTGAGCACCTTGTCACTTGGGTAGGAACTTTTAGCCTTGGTCCTTTTATCAAAATATTCTTAACCTTCTCTTGCACAACTTGAGATCTGATCTGAAACCAAAAGGTGCTGCAACCTTCAAACCAAATTAGTAAATCATCAAGATCTTAGGGCCTTTTGATTGGTTTCAAATATTTAAGGATTTATTTCATAATCTACTACAACTGAATTAAATCAAACTGAAATCCTACATACTTACTCTAATCAGCTTTCTGACTACTGGTTAGGTAAAATGAAACAACCAATGCAACCAATCAAGCATTATATACATTAGTGACCTTTGTTGCTTGTGCTTGTTGGTGTTTAAAATTGAGATCTTGCAATCAAATATAGCTTTGTTAACCTTTGAGAAGATAAGGAAATTCCTGATCTCCTTTGCTGAATCTAGAAGCTGTACAAAAGGATCTTGTAAAATATATGCACTATTCTTGAGCTGATTCCAACAACTATACATCTGTTCTAGATAGCCTACCTGCCATGAAATTGAAATATCACTTTTATCTCTATCACCCTGCACGTTTTCAACTTCTCTTTGTGATGATATTTCTACTGATTGTAACGTCTGTCTTGTAAAATCATTATCATCTTGATTTTGACCCTCATAGTCTGTTAAAAAATTATGATTACTTTCATCATCCAACCTGTCAGCTATTGGATCATAAAGAACTTGGAAGGATTGTTGCAACTTGCTACATATAGTTTCAAATGGAACTTCATAGATCTCTACAAGTTTCTCCTCCTTTTCTTCAAAAATTTGACATGTTTGAAAACAGAGAGGTGAAGAAGTTTCACTTATTTCCAAATTTTCTGCATTTTCTTCCTTACTTTCATAGCTGAAGTGAACAAGTTGATCACTATTTTCAAGCTGTTGAACTTGAACTTCCTTATTCCCCAAATTAGCTTCTGATTGCTCTATAAAGTTAGTTTGGATTTGAAGAACATAATTATCATCATACTGATCATATTTAGGCAAATCATCAAAAGAAGCAATGTCATCAAACACACACATTGGATCAGAAGCTTTCTCCTCCACATATTGCTTTATAAATCTATCTTCTGATCTATGGTAGTTGGAATTAGCATAAATTTGTTCATGATTCTTAATCTCTCCTTGCACTGATGGCTGCAATATATTGACCAAAGGATAATGGTAATCCTGCCATATAATATCTTCTGGATGATTGGTATCAGAAAAACAAACCTCATTCCAAACTGCTGCTTGATTTAAGTGATTGGTCAATTGTTTCTCCTCCTTATTCTCCACTGTATCCAAGTGCTCTGAATACTCTTCATCTTCACCAAATATAACAACCTTATCACATACAACATGAAAATCCTCAACATTGTCTTTGTCATATAGAAGCTTGCAAGGGAGTTGCAAACTCTCATTAATTTTGGATGTAAGATCATGATGTATAAAAGTATGTTGTCTTATTTCATTTGTATGCAAGGAAAGAAAATTTGTGACATGGTTTTCATCAAATAATTTTCACTGTTCTTTAATCTTTGAAGAAACCACCATTTGTTGAAGATGGTCTTGTGGTTTAATATTTTTAAGCTCCATTGCCTCTACCTCTAGATCTCTGGACTATTGCTGGTTTTCATTGCTATTTTCTATTGGAGCAATTTCAGGGAACTACATTTCTTCTTTATTCTGATCAGTTTGTAGCGCTGTAAGAATTTTTTCATGTGGGGAAAGTTCATGGGTTTCTGAACAACATACATCATATTTTTCTTTTAGAGGGGAAGGTAATTCAAGCAAGGCTTCCACTTTTTGAAAAGGCTTCTCTTCTAAGATTTCTAGTATTTCATGATCCATGAACTGATTATCATCATCCACATAGTAATTTTCAAGATATTGAATAAAAATTTCAAAATTGTCACAGTAGTCTTGAATTAGCAATAGAGATGGATACTTTTCCTTGTATTTTTCATGAAATGTAGCATGAAACTGCTTTTAAAAACATATGCTAGAAGCTGGTAAATTTTCATACCAAGATCTAGCTTTTTCCTCTAAAGTTAATAGAAATATTTTCATAAGACAATCTTCATGGAATTTGACTTTAATAAACTTTCGAATGTGCATATGAAATTTATTAAATGTAAAGTAGCATCATCTCCTATTTCATCTTTAAACAATGGAAGATTTCTTGGCCAATTAAATTTGGGCAAAGGGTTTGGAAAACCTGGAATTTTTGACTTGTCCAAAGGAGCATACCTGCGTTGATTTATTAAATTCATTTTGAAGACACTTAATGCTAAAATTGGGTCACCACAGGTTCTCAACAATTCTGGATTCTTTTAGTAGTGGAGTCTTGAGTATTTTGAGGCTGATATTTTTGTATTGTTATTTCAGGTTCGTCCCTCCAGTGGAATCTTAGTTGTGAAATTGATGTGGAGTCTCCAGGCGGATGATTTTTAACCTTTGTGTGTCTGATACCTATCCACCATCACAGATCAGATCTATACCTGTAAAACAGTTCTGAAGAAAAGGTTTAGTTCTCAGGAAACCAATTTTGAGTTTTTTATTATTATTTTTCTTTTTATAAATTTTCAAAACAACTTCTATGATTTCTTTAAGAGGTTTTAGATATGAGATTTAAACTTTCTTAAAGACTTTATTTTACAAGAGGAACTGATCAAGTATTTGGAGCTAGATGTTCAGTCCATAAACTAGACTGGAGGTAGACTGAAGCAGCATTCATTTACTTCTGCAATTGCAAAGCAAGAGAATTTCAAAGGCTACCTGGCTAACTTCAGGCTCCGTCTGTAGTTTATGCAGTAAACAATAGTAAAAAACAATTATTCAGGTCCCCAGTGGAGTCTCTAATGATGTTATCACTCAGGTTTTCCCCAAAGTTGTAAGAAAGGGAAGGATGCCGAGGTAACCACATACCAATCTTTTAAATACAAAATCTAGCTAATCTGTATCCAGAGAGGGCTCTCTCTTTATGATTTAGCTTTGTTTTTTTTAAAGGTATTAGGTTAGTTATGAAGTTCAAGGGTTTTGTTTGAGTTTGGGTGGTGAGATTCCATAGAACAGAGAGGTAAGACATAATAGTTCAGTTCACTGGGCATGATGGAGTCAAAGAAGATGGCTTTCTAGATTTGGTTTCTTAACAGAGGATGGCTTCACAGAGAAAGGTAGTAAAAAAGGGAACAAATAAAGACTAGAAATAGATGGAATGGGCTCAAATGGGTGAAGGGTAGTTAAGAATCCTTCAACATATTGAAAGAGGGAAAATGGATGATTACTGATAAGGAGCAGTTTAAGAATTCTTTAGCAAATAATCAACATGAAAGAATTAGCAAACAGGAGCAATAAAGATTTCACTGTTTATCCTAATTCTGAAGAAAACACCAAGAACAATAAAGACTGAAAACAGAGTGCAGTCAAGCAAGTTCTGAAATTAACCTTTTCTTTATCATTTAGATTATGAAACACAGATGATATAATAAACCAGAAAACTTTAAAACACAAGATATAGAGGACTTATTGATCCAGTGGTTGATGCAAGAAATCTGTGACAAGTCCTCTGCTTCAATTCTTCATCCAACAGGCCATACAAAAATTTGATTCCAATAGCTCTTTATTCCAAAAAACAGTATTACAGCAAAGCCTAGGAAATCCACACACCACCCCAATACTCCAATGGAGGGGGTATTTATACAACAAAATATCTCATAACAGCTGTGAGATAATATCTAGGTTTAACTAAAAAGTGTTTACAAAAAATAGAAAACAGCTACTCTTTGAAAAAAGGAAAAGATCACTGATGTTTTTGCTGGAGGCAGGCTCTTTAATTCGGCTGGCAGCTGTCTTTTGTAGTAACTCTGCTCTTTAATTCTGATCTGCCACTCTTTCATTCTTCTGCTATTCTTTAATTCTGCTTTGACACCTTTATCGCTGATCTGATACACTTTAATGCTGAACTGTTACTCTTTAACTGTGTTTTGACTCCTGCTCATGGCTGTATGATATTTAGCCCAAAATTTCCCTTTTTCCGAGGGTAACAACGCAGCTATGGATGAACACTTGTTGTTGGGACACTGGAGGTTGTTTTGCGTCTTCCAATTCCTTTCCTTTAGACCTTTTTGTGGCTGGTATGTTAACTTCCAGTGGAGATTGCAGGGAAGTCCTGGCAATTGATGTACTGACAGCCATTTATTGAGAAAGTTTTTAAAGGTACATGTGTCAAAAGAGGAGGAAACTGGGAAATGGCAGATCGGTTGAGGCCGCGAGCTTGTTGATGGAGTCTTTTCTAGTCAGGAGGTGGCCAAGAAACTGGAGCCGGTGAACTTGGTTGATTTTGGGCCTAGAGCGCGATATGTAGAAAAATATAGCAAAAATGACATTTTTACCCCTTTATTTGACAAAATGAAGTTTTTTGGAGGGATGTTTTTGATTTGATGGGCAGATGACATGGCAGTATGGATGACGATGTGGCGGGTGATGTCAGCACAGGACGGAGGACACCAGCAGATGACGTCAGCGGGGGGTGGTAAACGGTTTTGCCCCGCACCCCTTTTGGGGTTGGGCCGTTTCGGGCGGAGGGCAAGCGACCACCTCGGATGGGCGACGTGTGGCAGCGGTACGGGGGCAATACCGCCGGTCCACTGCGGGTTAAAGTGTGGCGATGAAGGGTGGCGCGATATTGATTATCGACCGTCGGATGCATAGGCGGAGATCTAAGGTGGACGATCTTTGAACTTGGTGGGGGGTTAACCTGCGGGGCTGATGCCTTTTTCAAACGATTTTAACAGTTTTGGGCGCATTTCTATTGGTCCGTGGGGTGGTTATTAATTAACCCAGGTGATTAATTAACCCTCTGAACACGCGGTGAAGGCTATTAACAAGTTCCAGATAAACTTATTAATCCTTGTTAATCAGTGATATGGTCGTATTCGACCGGGGTGGGGATATGTAATGATATCGGGATTTTATTATATATACATATTACGGGAAGGGTAACAATTTATATAGGATTTATATAATAAAACATGTTAATCATTAGTATGAATTTAAAAATGAAAATATGTGCTAAGCCAGTGTTCACAATTTACATTAAAATTTAGGCTTTGAAGTGGAAAAGAGGTTTATATGATATTTGTGCACTTTCCTAAGTAAAATGGGGATTTTACTTAGGCAATCATTACGAAATGGAATGAGTGGTTTATGAATGATATTAAGACCAGCGTCTAGCATTTCTGCAACCATAACTTCAATTTCACTCTTTTGGGTACAACAATGTAAACTTTGAAACGGGAACTGCTACTGTTACCCGTTTTGTAGAGATAGCAAAAAAGTGACCCGATTTTGAAAAGGGGTGATGCAGAACACACATGTTTTTTTTAAAGCATAGTTTTTGGCACTTTAATTTTTTTTATGTACATTGCGTTTTAGAATGGTAGTGATTTTCATGCTGATTTAAAAAAGTGGTTATTCTGCATCAGACCCTTTTTTTAAAAGACCTGTTTTTTGACTTTAAATGTTTCTAACATATGAAATGTAAATAATTATTTCGTAAATTTAATAATTTTGGAAGTGGTCTTCTTTTTCATATTTTCTAGTTTTTATTTTTATTTTTATTTTTTTTTAGTGGGGTTTTATTGATTTGCATATTTAAAGAAGAAGGTTGATATCTTGCATTTTCGATATACTACATATTTATGCATCGTTATTTAAATTTTCAATCCAAATGAAATAATTGTCTCTAAAAAAAATATAAAAATATATGTAAAAAAGACAAAAATAAAAAATAGAAAATGTTAAAAAAAAATTATCTCACAAACCATAAAAGAATTTGGAAAAGAAAACAAAATTAAAATATATATATATATATATATATATATATATATATATATATATAAGTAAGTAAATATTGAGAAATTAAAAAAAAAAACATTAGCAAAAACTAGGGAAAAGAAAAAAAAATTAAAAACAAACTAGTTTAAAAAAAAGAAATAGAAAAATAACGAAAAAAAATTAAAAAAATAGTAAAATTAATATTAAAAAAAAAAGATGTAAAAAAAAAATATCTCACAAACCATCAAAAACTTTGGAAAAAAAAAAAACAAAATTTAAAAATATATATTTATAAAATTAAGTAATTAAAAATAGAGAAATTAAAAAAAACATTAGCAAAAACTGGGAAAAAAATTTAAAACAAACTAGTTTAAAAAAAAATAGAAAATTAATGGAGAAGAATTAAAAAACTGGTAAAATTAATATTAAAAAAAACACAAAAACAAATTTAAATTATAAAAAAACCCCAAAAAAACACGTATTTTTTATTAAAAAAAGAAAAAATGCAATTATTTTTATTAAACATATATATTTTATTTAAAAATAAATCAATAATTTTTTTTTTTTAAACAATCTTTGTTTTTATTAAAAAAAAAAAAAAAAAATTAAACAATTTTTATTTGAAACAAAAAAAAAAAAAAACAATTTAAAATGAATTTTTTTTCTATGTGAAAAACATACAAAAGAATTTAAAACGAATTTTTTTTATGTGAAAAAAATATATATTAAATTTTATTAAAAATTAAATTATTAAAAAAAATTAACAAATAATTTTAATAGAAATTAAATTTTACTTTTTTTTTTTTAAATTTTGTTTTTATAAAGAAAAAAAAAAAATATTAAATTTTTTTAATAAAAATTATTAAAATTTAATTTAATAAACAATTTTAATAAAACTTAAATTTTAAATCATTATAATAAGAATTAAATTATTAAAAAAACTTATCAAATAATTTTAATTAAAAAAATAAATTTAATGTTCGTTTTTTTATTTTAAACGATTTTTTTTTAATTAAAAAATATATATATATTAAATTTTATTAAATATTAAACTATTAAAAAAATTTAACAAATTTTTTTAATAAGAATTAAATTTTTTTTTTTTTTTTAAAACTTTGATTAAAAAAAAATAAAAAAAATTAGCGTGCGCTCCCCACCCCCGGGCGGCTGTCGGGCCCTGGGGCGATTCCCGGAATTCTTTTATGGTCTATGCAACAATTTTTTTTTAAACATTTTTTATTTATTTTTTGTCTCATATATATATATATATATATATATATATATATATATATATATAGTTACATTTATTTTTTTAAGTAATCATCGTTTTAATTTTAATTTCACTAGTTTTTTAATTTTTTTTTGTTAATCTTCCATTTTTTCTTAAATCTAGTTTGTTTTTAATTTTCAGTTTTTTTTTTTAGTTTTTTGTTAATGTTTTGTTTTGTTTTTTTTTTTTTTTTTGTATTTTTACCTACTTAATTTTAGAGTTTTTTTTAATGTGTATTTTTTCGTTTTCCCAAATTTTTTTAGTTTACATATTTGTTTTGTTTGTTTGTTTGTTTTTTATTTTTTTAACATGTTTTTTTTACTATTTATTTGTTTATAATTTGTAATTTTTTTCTAGTTTTTTAATTCTTATTTTTTATTGGTTAATTTTGTTTTTTATTTCCATTTTTATGATTGATTTTTATTTTTGAAGTTTTTATTATTTTTTTTTTTTTTTTTTATTTTTTATTTTTTAATTTAATTTAATTTTATGTTTTGTTTTTAGTATATATTTTTATTTATGTTTTGTTATTTTTATTTTTATTTTTTTTGTTTTGTGTTTTTTTTATTGTTTTAACTTTTTTATTTTTTATTTTTATTTATTTATTTTTTCTATATGAAATTTTAATGTTTTTCGGGGTCATGATAAAATATTTTATGCTATTATTTTGAAATGTTGAAATTTTACCCTTGAAAAACAATTTGTTATCCCAGCATCAACACTTTTCGTTTTGAGGGTGTTTTCTGCACAAAATTTACCATTGAGAAAAAAAAAATGTTATTCGAACATCGACACTTCGTTTTGAGGGTATTTTTTGGATAATTTTTGCACAAAAAATTGGTTTTCACCTCCATTTTTAAAACATGTTGAAAATTTACCCTGGAAAAAAAAAGGTGTTATTCCGGCATCAACACTTTTCGTTTTTAGCATTGTTTTTGATGTCTTTTCGGGGTTTTTTGGCCAGAGTTCCCGTTTTGAGTTTATAGTTCCCGTTTCAAAGTTTACATTGTTGTACATGGATATCTGTAAGGCTTGATGTTTGGAGGAACACTTCCTAGAATCAAATGAATATCATGATCATGATCGCGAATAGGTGGGAGGCATTTGGGAGTGTCAAATACCTTGGAATGATTGTCCAAGACTTTTTGGAGATCTGGAGAAATAGACGACTTCGATGTGGGAACCTCTAGTGAACATAATTGTGCAATTATGCCTCATTGTTCTTTCTTTAGAAGCTTTGTCATTCTGTTAGAGCTGATTATCTTTCTCAGTTTCCCTGCGATACCCCTTTACTCAACTTCCTTTCCTTCTAAATAAAATTTCATGAAACTTTCTTGAAAATTAAAGCTATTGTACCCAAGGATTGTAGCCATTGGACTCCTAGTACAACATCAGCACCACCCATTGGAATGGAAAGCATTGGGCTATTCAGTACATATTCCTCCACTTGCAACCATCACTTGACACTCTGGTGCTGGATATAGGAAGCAATTCAATTCCTTGGCTATATTACAATGAATAAAATTATGGGTAATGCCATAATCAATCAACACTATTACCTTTCTAAATGTTGTTTTGGGAATGTATTTAGCCTTCATTCTAATTTGATGATATCCTGAACTAAGATCCAACTTGGTGAAGTAAATTGCTCCATGTAATTCATCCAATAATTCATCAATGATAGGAATGGGAAACTTATCTTTAACAGTGAGCTTGTTGAGCTCCCTATCATCCGAACACATGCACCATGATCCATCCTTATTGTGCACCAATACTATTGGAGCAGAGAAAGAACTTTGACTAGGTTGAATTATACACGCCTCTAGCATTTCTGTAACCATACGTTCAATTTCACTCTTTTGGGCATAGGGATATTTGTAAGGCCTGATGTTTGGAGGAATACTAACTAGAATCAAATGAATAGCATGATCATGATCACGAGTAGGTGGGAGGCCTTATGGAGTCTCAAATACCTTGGAATGATTATCCAAGACTTTTTGGAGGGCTGGAGAAATAGATGATTTCGATGGTTGAACCTATGGAGAACATAATTGTGTAATTACTCCCCGTCTTTTTTTATTTAGAAGCTTTGTCATGCTATTAGAGCTGATTATCTTTCCAGGTTTCCTTGCAATACACCTTAATTCAACTTCCTTTCCTTCCCAAAAAAATTTCTAGAAAAGTTCTTGAAAATTAAAATTTATCGTACCCAAAGCTTGTAAGCATTGGAATCCTAGTACAACATTGGCACCACCCATTGGAATGGAAAGCATTGGACTATTCAATACATATTCTCCTATGGATAGCTTGATATTATGGTACTTTCCAGAGCAATTTATGGTTCCTCCATTTGCAACCATCACTTGACACTCTAGTGCTGGATATAGGAAGCAATTTAATTTCTTTGATATCTTATAATGAATAAAATTATGGGTACTACCTGAATCAATCAACACTATTACCTTTTTCTTCTTGATATGTACTTCTATCTTGAGAGTTTTTGGAGTGGTAATTCCTACCAGCACATTACAAGATATGGTCGGATTCATTTATTCTTTATCTAGGGTTGATTCTTGGTGTATATCCTCCTGTTTTTATGTTGCTTGTTCCTTGTCTTCCTCCTCTTCACAATCTATGTAGAATAATTTATTCTCAACACACTTATGACCTTTAGTGTATTTTCTATCACAACTGTAACAAAATCCCTTTTGCTCTTTTTTCCTCCAATTGTTGTGGTGTCAACCTTGTAGGTTGTGGAAGACTAGGACCAGTAACACTTCCATCTTTATAGTTGTGATTGGTAGACTTCCTTGTTGCCATAATTTTGCTTTCAACTTTTCTTGCCACCCTGAATGCCTTCTCCAAGGAATCAGGTTCCCAAAGGCGAACCTCATGTTGGATGTTATCTTTTAAAGTCCCTATGAAGACATCAATCCTATGCTGCTCTGGGATATCAATTACTCTAATATTCAATTTTTTTAATTCTTCAATGTGCTTTGCCATTGAACCTTGTCTAAAGAAGGTGTTGCTATGTGTATCTTCATAATGTGCTATCATTTCTTCTGTAAAAATTGACCAGGTGACAAGTAGTTTACGAGAAAAAAGGAATCTATACCATACAAAATGATTGGGTTCTAAATATAAATATGCAATATGTACCTTTTATGAGGGTTGGACATTCTGGAGATCAAAATATTGCTCCATCTATATTATCCAAATTACCGCTTGCCATCAAACTTCCTCATCTCTATCTTTGGAATGTGGTGGTTCTTAAACCCCACATGGGAGTCTCTAAAATCATGATTGATATTTCTTTTTTCTTCAGCATGATTTTCATGGATTTCCTTATCACCAATGGGATGGCTTTCTTCTAGCAACTTTGCCAAACTTTCTTTCAATCCTTCTATCTTGGAATTCATCATTGCTTCCATGTTTGATTTAAACCATCATTCAAAACTACCATGTCCCTTTTTATACCATCTATCTTAACATTCATCATGGCTTCCAATTCATTTTTTGTTACCTTGTGTGAGAGCAAAATTTGTTGCATTTGGTCTTGCAATTTTGATATATCATGTTGCATTTGTTCCTCTTCTCCATGTGTCATAATGGAGCTTGTGGGTTGCTTACTAGGTTTCTCCATTTTCTTTCTTTGCGGCATCAATTAAAGATAACTATGCTTCACTATGCCCTTTTGAACCATTTCAAACTAATTTTTCAAACCAAACTTATGCAAATTTTTAAAAATACTACACATTTTTTTTTTTGCTTCGTAGGAGCTCGATATTGAATCTGTTGTATCTTTGCAATTTCAGCTCTCCAAGGTTTGAAATTTCGTCCTATGGTAGCTCTCTGAAGCCTCTTTCCAGCCCCACAGGTCTGATCAATATTGGAGTTTTCAATAAAGAACTAGGCCAAATCTCCCACGCTGACTTGATTATAGACTTCTTCAGACTTGTATGAAGTGCCGCGTCCCACTGTTTCCACCTTCGGACCTAAAAATGCTACATTGAAAACTAAAGTCAGTTATCTTTTTATAAATTCTTATGAAATTTTAGTATGATACTCAGAGAAAAAGTTATGATGATTTTCCCAATGTCACCTATTTGGGATGTAATTCAGGATCCTACAAAAACCATAACTTCCTTGGATCATAGCTCCAAAAATGTAGTGAGATAAGATCTGAAATTCGAACCTGAGATTCACCACGATTACCGCTCAAATGGGTTTTAATTTCAAAGTCCAAACCTTCATAGAAAACAAATTATAGCGAACTTTCCATGATGATCTGTTTGAGATGGAATTCTGGAGCTTGCAAAAACCCTAACTTCCTCAGATCATATCTCAGAAAATCTATTGAGACAAGATTGGAAATTTGGACCCAAGGTTTAGAGTGATTTTGGCTCAAATGGGTTTTCTTCTTAGCTACTGAAACTTCGTAGAGAAAACGTTATAGAAAAAATTTCGTGATGACCTGTTTGAAGTAGCGAAACCTTATAATCCAAAGCTCTGATACCAAATGTTATGAAACCATCTCACAAAAAGATAGAAAAGATAGATCAACGACCTAGAAATAAGCCTCTTCGAGGGGGAAACCTCCTTTACATTACAGAAATGAACATTCTTGGATGGATTCAAATGACACAACCTCCTTTCTATATATAGGAGTCTAAGGGGTCACAATATAATCAAAGCCGACATAACGATAATAATGTAAGGGCACCACAATGACAATAGTGGGCTTCTATGGGGCACAACAATAACAATAAGGGGACTACACTAATAACAATGAGGGAATAGTGGGCTTCTATGGGGTACAATAATAACAATAAGGGGGCTCCACTAATAACAATGAGGTAATACACTAGTATTATAGGGACCTAACATAACTTCCATTGTTGCAACTAGAAGCTCCATCACAACGGTCCTAAACTTCATAGGCACCACTGAAACCATCTATGTAATTAACATCTACGCACCCCATAGGGTGAATGAAAGTATACAAATGTTATCTACGGTTATGAGAATCCTTGACACCATACCTCATCCCTTCAAAATTATAGGGGGACTTTAACATGGTCCTAAATCTATCAGAAAAGAAAGGAGGGCTTCAGAGGCTAGAAAAAGATTTAAAAATCTTCCAAGATACCATCCAAAAAAATGGGACTGATTGACACTCCGACTGTGAATGGTACATACACTTGGAACAATAGAAGAGGAGGGGACAAACAGATAGCCTCAAGGCTTGATCATTTTCTGATCTCGGAAGCCATCTATTTGACCTCCTGGGAAATTGAAGGTCGCATTCTACCCCTAACAAGCTTGGATCACTGATCGATAGCTCTAAGGGTTCATATCACCTCTGCCCCCAAAATTAGGCCCTTTCAATTTGAAGCCTTTTAGCTATAGCATTCAAAATTCCTGGACAACATGAAGAATTGGTGGGAGGGCTTGCCACCTCAAGCCAACACCAAAATGTATCAATTCCAACAAATATTAGGGCATATAAAAAACAAAATCAAAATCTAGAACAAATAAGCATTAACTGTCTTAGTGCCCATCCTAGTCATAAACACTATTACAGATTGCAGTTGGCTTTTTGTATGGCCCTTTCGTGATGCTCAGCCAACTCCCATCACTTATGTTTTTACTGCTTGAAGGCCTTCCTCTATGGAGTAGGGGTTGGGTCACTTGTCAGTGTTATTATTTGTGGTCCTTTGCTGTGTATAGGGATGAGGCTCCATACTGAGCCATTAATCCTTTTGAGTCCCTTGTACTGCTCCATCGTTGCACCATGATCTATTAAATTCTTCTAGTTGTCGGCCCATCCACCCATTAAACCTCTATATTGCACCATCGGTGTCTTGAAGTAGCAAGTGATATGCATTCCGGTGTAACAACACATATTCACGGGCGCATGATTTTTCTTCTCAGATAGGAAAAATGAGCATTTTTTATTTCCCCATTAGCCCCTCGTGTGACTTTCCTCTTATGACTGGGAGCTGGAACCAGGGGTTGAGCCCTCAGATGCTAAGGCCTTCGGACCCATGTCTGGAGGAATTTTCCTCTTTTTTTTATCGCAAATCCCGCATATCGGTTCTTTAACTCTGCTTTACCCTGCACTGCCATTTTTCCTTAGAGTGCGTCGATAGTTCGGACGAGAGATCCTTATGGACCACGCTGTAATAATTTATCGCATCCGGGGGGAGATTTCTACATATCGGAATCATTCTACACCATTGTGTTTAACCTTTTCCCCTTAACAACTGTGATCGCCAGTTTGCGGGGTGACATCATCACTGCCACGTGTCACCTTGTGAGTGGTGACACATGGCACCTGGAAATGGCCCCATGCTACCCCTAAAAATAGTGAAACTGTGAGACACATGTCCTATACGACATCATCATATGTACCTACGCGTCATTTGCCATACTACCATGTGGAGGAGAGAGAAAGGGGGTCGTCCACCTTGGTTTTGCAGGGATTTCCTTTGTTAAATCATTTTAGCCCTCCCCCGGCGATACAACGCTATATCACATATCGGCCCCTGCAAAGTCTTTGAAGTTTTTAGAACCTGCCAATGTGACGAGCTGCGAGATTGTTGTGATGCAGGATTGCGCCACGTGGAGGAAAGAAGGGGAGGGGATCCGCACCTATTTTGTTCCGCTTTCCTATGTTAAATAATTTCTCTGCCTTTCTGATGATACAACACTATATCGCAATATCGGCCCCCACACGATATTTCAGGTTTGCAACCCACCGATATGCCTATCTGTGGGACTACTATGATGTGGGATGTGGGATGCGGTATTGCTCCATGTGGAGGAGAGAGAAGGGAGGTGCTCCACTCCTATTTTGTTCGCCTTTCATGTGTTAAACTTTTTCGGCCATCCCCTGACGATTTCTCATTATATCGCAAATCAGCCCCTTGCACGGTATTTTAAGTTAGAACCCCATCGATCCATAGGTATTGCAGGACGCGGGAACCCACCATGTGGAGGAGAGAGGAGGAGGGTGTCCTATTCTTGTTTTCGTCCTCATTTCCTTTGTTACACTCCTTTAGCCCTTCCCTGACGATACACTATTATATTGCAAATCAACACCCGCAAAGGTCTGTTAAGTATGGAACTTGGCCATGTGATGAGCTGAAGGATTACCAGGATGTAGGAACCCACCACATGGAGGAGAGAGAAGGGGGGGGGGGGTCCGGCTCCATTTTTCCCACCTTTCCCGTGTTGAACTCTTTCCGCCCTCCCCCAACAGTGTATCACTTTGTCTCAAATTGGCCCCCACACGGTCTTTGGGGTTTGCTGTGACTGCGGGCCTATGGTGACAACCTATTTACAGGATTTTTCTCATATTTAGCCATTTTTCTTCATTTGCTAGGTTTTTCCCTGGTAATCTTCAAAGTGCTTTAACTGCTGCTCCAAGGGTCCATTTTTGGACTTTTATATATCATTGGAAATCTCTTTTTGAGCACTAGGCATTGGAGGGGGGTTGATCAAGCTCTAAGATATTCTGTGGTCTGGGACAATGGCTCCAAATTTCACTGCTCTTGGGAAACCTTAACCAATTGAAATCCACAATGTAGTGAGTGAAAACAATGGCTCCAACTAGGGACAGTGCCTTGTTAGCAAGGTGCTGAGGACCTGCAGACCAATAACCTTTCCTTACATTGGGCATGGAGTTATTCTTAAACAAAATATAATTCTGTGAAAAAGGACTTTTTGATAATAAACTAAAAAACTCAAATAAAAATTTCAACACACACTGGAAATTTACAATGAGAAAGAGACATATATCTCTAATTTTGAAAATAAAATTCTTGGAACTAGCAATTTACAGGTAGTTTCAACAGTTCATCATCCACGTTTTCAAGCATGTAAGTGTTGTTTCCCCTCTCTTCTACAATCTTGAAGGGACCCAACCATAGTGGATCAAATTTTCCATGCTTGCCTTTGTCTTCTCACCTGACATCCCATCTGAGAACTAAATCTCCTTGCTGAAGAGGTCTGTCCTTAGCTTTCTTGTCAAATAGAGATTTCATCCTTTGTTGGTAGTCTGGTAGTTTGGTCCCCACCTACTCTCTGTTCTCGTGAAGCTCCACCAACTGATTTATTCTTCTAGTTAAGGCGCTAGGCTCTTCCATGGCTTCTTGCATAAACTTGGCTACTAGAATTGCTAATTGGGTAGGGAAGACAACAACCTTGCCATACACTAGCTCAAAAGGAGATTTCCCATTGGATCTTTTGGGTGTTACACGGTTAGCCCACAAAGCAAAATTTAGTTGGGAGTCCTAGTTCCTTTGATTTTCAATAATGGTCTTCTTTAGAACTCTCACCACAATTTTATTATAAGACTCAACCAAGTCGTTCCCTTTAGGTTAGTATGTAGTGGAGTGTCCAATGAGGACGTTGAATTTGTGCCAGAAGTTAGTGAACTTGGAATATTTGAAGAACCGTGCATTATTAGTGATGATTTTAAAAGGAACCCCAAAGCGGGATAGTATGTTCTCCTCCATGAATTTTATCACCACTGAATCAGTAGCATTCCTAGTTGCGATAGCCTCTACCCACTTGGTGAAATAGTCCGTGGCTATTAAAATCCATTTGTGTTGGCCGCTAGAAGGTGGGTTGATTTCTCCAATGATGTCCAATCCCCACTGTCTAAATGGCTCCTCTACATGCACAGGAATCTGGGGGAGTGGAGAAAACTTCTATCTTTCAGTAAACAATCAACACTTTTGGCATGACCTGACCTGAAAATACACATCTCCAAATAGCGCGGACCAGTAAAATCCTATCTTGAGGATTTTGTGTGATGTTTCCTTCCAACTGTAGTGTCCTCCATAGATTTCTCCCGTGGAAATCTTCAATCACTTCGTGAGTTTCTCCCTCAACCAAACACAAAGTAATACCCCCACCGGGTTCTTCTAGTAGAGCAATCCATTGGATATAATGTATTTTTATGCCTGCAATCTCAGACTCTGGTATTTCAATCTATCTAGTCCCAACGAGCATCTTAGAAATAAGGGGTAGTGAACAATATTCTTATACCTGGGTGATCCCTCATACTTGGCATAGATTTTCCACAAAACCATTTTAATTTTGCTATGCTCATCCTCTGGACTTCCCTCCTTTGTGATCACGTTTATCCCCAGAGCTTAGCAGTTGGATTCAGACAAAATCTTGGTCAACCCCTAGCCTTTGATGAGCTTGGTAGGCTTGAATTCCAGCTCATATTCCTATATTTTGGCTATCCATATGCCCCTCTTTCCTTTGTTGTCTCCCTCCATCAGAATGTCTTTGACTACAGTCATTGGAACAAACATTGTGATTTCACATTGCAGTACATACATACAAAATGAATTTAGTGCCTTGACCAGTGCATAAGCCCGTTTCTCCAATATATCATACTTCAGCTCAATGCCCCTTAGGACTTGGCTGGAAAAGGCAATGGGTTGGTTATAACCATCCTTATTTTTCTGTAACAGTACAAAAAAAATGGTATGTGGAGAGGCAAAAGAAAAGATGTAGAAGGGCACTGAATAATCGGGGTTGACTAGCACTAGAGCCTCAGCCAAATATTCTTTGATCCTAGTGAAAGAATCATGGGGGGTGGAGCTCCACTTAACTTCGTTCTCCTTCTTGAGCATATCTGTGATACCTTTAACTATCTCAGCATAGTTGGGCACGAATCGCCTTAAGGAATTTATCCTCCCCAAAAAGGCTTGGACTTCTTTCATGTTTTTGGGAAAGGGAATGAGGTTGATGGATTTAACTCATTCGGGAGAAATATTTACTCCTTCCTACGCTACTATGTGCCCTAGCAACTTCCCCTCACTCAAGGCAAACTGACATTTCATCGGATTCAGAGAGAGGCCATACCTTTTGCACTCCTCGAAAATGAGCTTTAAATAGAGGATATGCTCTTCATCAGTGTTAGAAAAGACTATGATGTTGTCTAAGTAAACTACCACAACTTTATCTTGCTCACCCATGTAAGCTATGACCATAGCTCTATGGAATGTGGCTCCTACATTTATCAACCCAAATGGCATGCAGGCGTACATGAAAGTCCCCACGAGGTGGTGAAAGCAGGGTTTTTTTTTTTTTTTTTTTTTTTTTTTTTTTTTTTTTATGGTCCTAAGGGTGGACCGCCACTTGGTTGTATCATGAGAATCCGTCTATCATGGACATCCTGGCTACACCACTACCTTTTGCAATATATTATCCACCTAGGGCAGAGGGTAGTTATATTTTAGAGACGCCCTATTTAAATTTCGGAAGTCCACACACAACCTTATCTCTCCATTCTTCTTTCGGAAAGGGACCAAATTAGCCACCCACTCTGAGTATCTTAGAGGGACTATGATCTTGGCCTGCATCAACTTCCTTACCTCCTTTTCAATGGAGGGGAGTAAGAGTGGGTTTATTTGCCTGAGTTTCTGCTTACATGCCTTTATCCCAGTCTTCAGAGGAATCTTATGTTGAATAATATTTGTGTCAAACGATTTCAAATCATCATAAGACCAAGCAAATAAATCTTTGTAAGATTTGAACAAATCTAAATACCTCTGTCTATATTGCAGGGGAAATCCTTCGGAAAATTTGATCATCTGGGGTTCCTCCTTTGATCCGATGTTGCAGTATTCTACTTGCTCATCCTTGTATGGGGCCATTTGTTTGGATGATATGTCATCTTTATTGAAAATTCTTTCAAGTGGAATGAGTCCATGAGGGATGGTGTTCCCTTTTAGTTGCAATTTTTTTTATCCAGCCACTGTGTCTTTCCACAATGTGGCTTCTTGTTCTACTTCTTCCTCTTCCTGATCGATGGTGGAGTGGGAAAACTCCCCAACAATTTCTATGAATATTTTTACTTTCTTGTCATCTTCGAATACCTACCAATGTTTGACATTATTAGGTATTGAAGGCCCGTGTCTGACTTCTATTTCATATCTGAGGAGTGGATTATGTGGGGGCCTGAAAGTGCTTGCAGCTACTGCAAGAGTGTCAGCCATCCTGTTTTCTTCCCTAGGAAGAAATTGGATGTTAAATGCCAGGAATAAATTTTTGATTAAGTCCCACACTTCATTTCGGTACGTCCTTAGCTTGGTGTGTTTGGATTGGCATTGGTCTTGAATCTGCTTCACGACCAGCTCAGAATATCCATAGGCTGATGGGCATTCAATGTTCATATTTCTCATCATTTGTAACCCCAGGAGTAGTGCTTCATACTCTGCTACATTGTTCGTTGCCTCAAATTCAAGCTTGAAAGAGAGGGTATCATGCTACCTTCTAGAGATACCAACAATATTCCAACTTCATTCCAATCTCTTGAGTTTGCTCCATCGAAGTATAACTTCCATACTTTGTTTTCATTTAAATGTTGGTATTTTAACTGCCTTGTCAGTTGTACTGATGCTTCTTCTAAGAGGTTCTCATCCTCTTATAAGAATAGGCAGGAGATGTCACTGTCTTTCTCGTGCATTGGGGAGTTCTCTCGGCCTTTAGTTGGGGTCACAGTTTTCACAAACCGAGATTCTTCATACAACCTACTTTTCTCACCTCCAAAAGTGGGAATGGTGGCATAAGTAAGATCTAGCTCGATAGGGCCACCCACCTTGGAACCCCAGGATCTGGATAAGAGCATTCCAAAGTGAGGAGGTATGTCTTCCACCACTATATCCATAGCCACACTCTTCACAGGGATCTGAGCCAAGTTTACCACCAGATCTTTTATCATGCCTAAGCACTTGACTCTCTTGGAGTCAAAGGAGTACAAGTATTTGTATGGTATGGTGATCTCCAAACCTAGTTGTTCCATTACTGATAATGGAATGAGGTTGTTTGAAGATCTTGAATCTAGCATGCATTTATGCAGTAAAAAGTCATGGATCACCAAATTCACATAAAACGGTGCAGTAGAGGTATCCAACTCTTCAACGTGCAGCCAAAAAACAACCATTGGCCTCTCCTCTTGCAAGTTCAAACTATAATGGGATGGTGTTGAGCCAGTTGGGTGCATGAATAGGGAAACTTGATCTTTGTAATGAGGTTGCTTTAAAATCTTAGTTAGAGGAACAATAATTTTTACCTTTTCCAGCTCCTTCTTGAGATCAAAAGTATGTTGGTCCTTTTCTACGTCTCCAGGCTATTTTCTTTCTCCCTTCCCGCTGACAGTTGTCAGTGGAACATGTGCCTATTTTTCTTTGTGTCCCTTAGGACCATTGCTCTCTTTATTTGTAGAGGCTTCTGTCTTGGGTGGGTCAGGATGTAGCTTACCCTTCCCTTTGTCTGGGGCTAGAGGAACCACTTGGGGAGAAGCTTCCCCTTGCTATTCTGGTTCTCTCATCCTCTTCTTCAAAGATATTAGATTATACTTACGTTCTGGTTGTATTTGCATGAAATTTTCAAACTATCTGCAATAATAATCCATATCTTCTTCCTCTGTTGTTGCTTCTTTGTGATGATTGGCCTCCTGGTGAACCATATTCTCATGTTCCTCTTCAACAAAACCAACATATATATTGCCTTGCATCTCTTGAGTATCAGACGATTGTTCATCAGGACTATATTCCAAGTATAAGGGATGAGGAATCTAATCCAACTGCTCCTTTCTTTCTCTTGGAAGTAGTTACAGTGGAGGCCTTCTATATTGCTGGTTATAGCCCCGATTGTCGACTTAAGCATTCTGCCTTGAGAGGTTCTTGTTCTTGATTTTGAGCTTCCCAACCTTTTGCGATAAACTCTTGATGAGTTTTCCTAGATCTTCCCACTTTGGGTCTGATGATTCCCCAACTCAACCAAAGGAGGATTCCTCCTCTTTTCCTCTTTTGGGTTTAGCAAGTTCTTGCTTGTCCCTCCACTTCCTTGCCAAGGCCATATTGGCTTCCACTTTGAGAGCATCGATATGAAGTTGGTCCAAAGTGGTAGATTTCCTTTCTATCAGGGTAAAACCAACATTGGAGTCAAAGGCTCCCAGGAAAACCACATGAGCTGCAGATGGGGGAGGCTTTATGTCGACTGGCAGGTTACTGAACTTCTTATTGAATCTTTTGATAAATTATGTAGTATCCTCCTTAGGATTTTTCCTTATTGCATTGAACACAATAAGGAGGTACTCATGGTTCCTATTTTCTCCCCATTTCTGGGTGAAAGAGTTTTCAAGTCGCTCCCATGTAGTGATGGAGGCATTAGGCATGGATTTGAACCATTTTCTAGCCTCTCCAATGAGGGATTATACAAACAGTCTCATAACCACATCCAATTGTTCCACATTTATGTTCTCGACAAAAGCACTTAAGGTTTCAATGTGCCTTTGTGCTGTGTTATCATATTCCCTATTGAACCTACACAAATTCTTTATGTAGTCCTCGGGCATTGCACTTAGAGGATGGGGTAGATCAAGAGGTGCATATTTATTATGCAAAAAGCCTGGGAGAGCCATCTGGAGTAGTGGAGGGAGATTCAAATTTTCTTGAGGGACTTGGGTTAAGAACATCCAGGTTGTAGGGAAAGGAGGGTATGTTAGGGCCTTAGGAGTAAGTCATGAATACTCAGCAACAGTAGGCTGAGAACTGGAAGAGGGAACTTTGAAGGCTGGTGAGATGGTAGCAGAGTTTGGGGGAGTTTTCTCTTTCTAAACTTTCTTAAAAATAAAATTTTCAGGGTCAAATACAAATGGATCCTTTTGCTGGGATGTATCTGAGTGAGTATGAGGCCTTTTAAAAGCTAGGGTTATGAATGATAATGATAAGGGTGTGGAATCGCCGAGGTGTTATGAACACAATCATAACAAACTTTGATCACCTATTCAAATATTTATTCATCTTGTCGTATCCCAGGGGAAATCATCCTTCAATAAGCTCCCCGGAAACGGTGCCAAAAGATGTTGTATCTTCAAGACCAGTGCCTGGGAACATATAAAATTGGTGTGTCTCAAATGATTTACAGGATATTGGAGACAACACTTATGATCTATAGATACATATGTACATAGGAAATAGATTGCTTCATTAATCCAAAGAAATAAAACATGGATTTATGGTACTTCTTCACAAGTTCAGATCTCATAAATAAGCATAAAAATAATGGAGGCCAAGAGCTTCAAGGTATTACAACTAATAATATTTTGAAAAGTGTGTGAGAGAGGAAAAGGGAGAAGAGTAACTTGCCACATAGAGCACAAGGCTTCAAGACTTATATATTTAACACATAGAGATTGAGGCCTTAAGGATTTCTATGCTTATTTGGGCTACAAGAAAAAATAATGAATGAAGGGGGAGCTGAGAGCTATGATTCATGTGCTGCAGATTTAAAGATCTAATCTCAATATTCCTCATAGGCATATACATAAACAATGTTGAGACAAATTAATCTGTGAAACAGTTCCAGGAATTTGCATTAACATATAGATACTAATGAATCTGCAAGGGAGCTTGAAACACATCTAACAACAATAGTTACATGAATTCAGGGAAGAAGCATGGACATAAAAATGATTTAAACAAAGGGGAACACATACTGTAATCCTTTGAAGAGGGAATCACCACTGTTTCCTTGATATTATGGAAATATTTGTATTACAGAGGATATACAATCTAAAAATATAACATGCAGTGTTTTCTCTAGAATTTATGAACCTTTTCTAAGTCTTGCTTTCCCCTATTTATCTGGAGAGGGGAGCAAGAAGCTAAATTGCAACAAAAATATCTTTCTCCTAGATCCAAATGTCAAGTTGACTAGCTGTATCAGTCGGGAATGAATCTGTGGCCCAAAAAGATATTACAAAAATAAATGCCTCATTGAAGGGAGGCATGTTAAAAGACATCAAAAATGAATATCAGTCAAAGAGAAGCATTAATTGTCATAGTGCCCATCACTTCTTTTTTTACTACTTGAAGGCCTTCCTCTGTGGAGTAGGGGTTGGGTCACTTGTTAGTGCTGGTATTTGCTGTCATTTGTCATGTAGAGCGACGAGGATCCACACTGAGCCATTAATCCTTATGATTCCCTTGTACTACTCCATCGCTGCGCCATGCTCTATTAAATTCTTCTAGCTATTGGCCCATCCACCCATTAAAGCTCTGTACTGCACCATTGATGTCTTGAATTAGTAGGTGATATGCATTCCAATGTAATAGCATGGACTCGGGGGCACGGGATTTTTCTTCTCAAATAGGGGAAACAGGCATTTTTGATTTCTCCCTTAACCCTTGTACGACTTTCCTCATATGACCATGAGCTAGAACCAAGGGCTAAGCCCTCAGGCACTAAGGCCTTCGAACCTATGTTTAGAGGCCTTTTCCTTTTTTATTGCAAATCCCGCATATTGATTCTTTAACTTTGCTTTACCATGCTCTACCCTTTTTCCTTAGTGCGGCTCGAGAGTCTAGACATGAGATCCTTATGGACCACACCGTGATAATTTATCGCATCCGGGGGGAGAGTCCAGCATATCGCAATCACTCTACAACATTGCCTTTAGCTTTTTTCCCCTTAACAGCTACAATCACTAGTTCGTGGGGTGACGTCATCACTGCCACATGTCACCCTATGAGTGGTGACATGTGGCACCTAGAAATGGCCCCATGTCACTGTTGAAAGTAATGAAACTGGGTGACATGTGTCCTCTACCATGTCATCATCCGTACCATAGTGTCAATTGCCATACTGCCACGTGAAGGAGAGAGAAAGGGGGCTGTCCACCTTGGTTTTGCAGGCATTTCCTTTGTTATATTGTTTTATCCCTCCCTCAACGATACGACACTATATCACAAATTGGCCCACAAATTCATTGAAGTTTTTAGAACCTTCCAATGTGACAAGCACGAGACTACCATGATACGGGATTGCGGCACATGGAGGAGAGAGAAGGGAGGCGGCCCAGTCCTGTTTTGTTCTACTTTCCTTTGTTAAAATTTTTCGGCCCTCCGCTGACGATTTCTCATTATATCGCAAATCAACCCCGTGCATGGTATTTTAAGTTAGAACCCTACTAATCCATAGATATTGCGGGATTGCAGGATGTGGGGTCATTGGGATGCGGGAACCCGCCACGTGGAGGAGAGAGGAGGAGGGCATCCCATTGTTGGTTTGGTCCCACTTTCCTGTGTTACATTGCTTCAGCCCTTCCCCGACGATACAATGTTATATCGCATGTCAGCCCCCCCAAAGGTATGTTAAGTATGGAACCTACCCATGTGATGAGCTGCGCAACTGCTGGGATGTGGGAAGTTGCCACATGGAGGAGAGAGAAGGGGGGGCAGCTTGAATCCATTTTGCCCGCCTTTCCTATGTTGAACTCTTTCAACCCTCCCCGGTGATGTAGCACTTTGTCTCAAATCAGCCCCCGCATGGTCTTTGGGGTTTGCTGTGATTGCAGGCCTATGGTGATAGTTGATTTGCAATATTTTTCTCATACTTAGCCATTTTTCTTCATTTAATGGGTTTTCAATGGTAATCTTCAAAGTGCTTTAATTGTTGCTCCAGGGATCCATTTTTGGACTTCTATATATCATTGGAAAGCTTTTTTTGAGCACTAGGCATTGGAGGGGGGCTAATCGATCTCGGACTCTTTTGTAGCCTGGGACAATGGCTCCAAATTTCAATTCTCTTTGTAAACCTAGACCAATTGAAATCCACAATGTAGTGAGTGAAAACACCTTGGTGGAGGACTCAAGGATCAACAAAATAGTCCCGAGAACTCTAAATGCCACCTTCCTCACTCTCATTCTGAAGGAGGAAGGAGTTGATTCTCCGGATCACTTCCGACTGATTTCTCTATGTAATATTATCTACAAAATCATCTACAAGGTTTTGGCCAATAGAATCAAGACTGTTCTCCCCCTCCTTATCTCATCCAACCAAGCGGGGTATGTCGAGGGCAGACATATCCTAAACAATAATATCTTATCGTGTGAAATGATTCACTCTCTCCAAACCCTAAAAAATTTTGGCATGATGATACAATTGGATATGTCGAAAGCCTTTAACAAAATTAGCTGGAACTATATGCATGAAGTCTTAGATGCCTTTGGATTCCACTAAGATTGCATAACCTGGATCATGGCTCTGATCTCATGAGCCTTCTTTTCTATCCTGGTTAATGGTTCACCCTCTAAGGCTTTCTACCTCTCCAAAGGAATTAGATAGGGAGACCCTCTATCCCCTTTCCTTTTTGTCATTATGGTCGAAGGCTTTAGTATAACCCTCAAGCCTTCCAACATCAATAACACACCCACTAGCCTTAAGCTCCATAACATTGCTCCAACGTCAACCCATCAAAAATTTGTGGATGACACTCTCTTGATGGGTCTCCCCACGATCAATGAAGCATTCGCCTTCAAGCACATTCTTAACTATTTTTCATAAGTCTTTGGTACCAACATCAACCTTGAGAAATCCAAAATATTCTTCTTCAATACCCCTTGGCCATTCATTCAAAGAAACATCACCAGAATTATTGGTTTCCAAAGGTTATCTCTTCCCTCAAAATACATGGGATTTCCCATCACTGAAAAATCCTACATGAAATCTAATTGGGAGGACATCCTCAATAGGCTGTGCAAAAAACTCTCCAACTAAACCTTTCGAACCCTCAATCTAGCAGGCAGACTAGTCCTTACAAAATCGGTCATGCAAGTCATTCCCCTGTATCTATTCTTGGCTTTGACTACCCCTAAGTCGGTAGCCAATGCCATCAGAAGAACTCAACGAAATTTCTTATGGAGAGGTTCAAATATCAATAAAAAGGGGCCCTTGTAGCATGGGAACATGTTTTCAAGCCCAAGAATGCTGGCGGTCTAGGTCTAAGAGAAAAAAATTCTAGGGAAAGCCCGCAGGGCTAAAACCTAGTGGAGATGGCTGGATAACCCACTTACACCTTGAGGTCTTATTTGGAAGGAGAAATATGTGCCTAACTACTCCAATAGGAAACATAAATGACTCCACAATATGGAACAAAACCATCATTCAAGAGCACAACTTCTTGGAAATATGTAATGGGAAAAGGTCCCTCTTTTGGGAGGATGCCTAGCAACAATTACCAGTTTTCTAGAGGGATCAAAACGCCTCACTCTAGACGTCCATGCAAGCAAGAGGAAAAATTCATGTGGTTCACTATTAGAAGCCTAGCATGGTGGACGACAAGTGGGGAGAATGGATAGGTGCCGAAGACTAGGAGCCCCTGCAAGACAATCTTGACTAGATCAGCTTTGCCATAACTATTCAAGAAAGGAAAATCCAGTTAGATCAGGGGGAGGATAATATAAGATTGGGAAAAAACTAAGTTGGGATCTTCAATATCAAGGAGGCCTATGGCTATATATCCAACCATGATCAACTTCAACAACATTAAAAATGGAAAATTTTATGGGAGAGACAGTTGTGGCCCAAAATCACCTTGTTTCTCTGGTTGGTCATGCAGCGGAAAATTCTCACATTGGACAATTTGTGGAGAAGAGGTTTTACTGGTCCATCGAGATGCCCTGTTTGTGAGTCGCATGAGGAGACCATTAACCATCTCTTGAACACTTGCAACTACACTAACAATATATGGCAGTGGGCTGCCGAAGTTTTCAGAACTACAAACAGGGATAGAGCCTCCATTCACATTACTCTTGAAAATTGGCATTCTAATTCCCCCCCCCCCCCCCCCCCCCCCCCATCCCATGGTAAACATAGCTTGGAACATTCTACCTAGAACCATTTGTTGGACTCTATGGAAAGAGAGGAACATCAAAACCTTTAAGAATGAAAAAAATCTAGGGGAAATCCTCCTTACCTCCTTCAAGTAGGTGGTCCACGAAACTGTCGCCATCTCCAAAATTTCCAGCTTCAATGCCCCCCCCCGATCCGCTGATAAGTGAATTCTACTCCTTCTAGACTTGCATTTTATGTCTCTTGCTATTGATAATGCAATAGATGTTAAACCTAAAGCTCCCTATCATTGGTCCCACCTTGCGAAAGACATGGTGAAGATGAATTATGATGGAGCTACAAAAGGCAACCTAGGGGTTGTAGATTTCGATGCTAATTTTAGAAACATGGATGGGGAAATCATATGGGTTTATGCCGGAAATATTGGAACCTCCACTAATAATGTTGCAGAACTCTAGGCGTTGGAGCATGGTCTCGCCATTACCAAAGAAAAAGGCTTCTGGCCCCTGATCATTAAAGGAGACTTGACGTTGGCTACTTTGGTTGACCACAATCTCCAGCAAGGTACCACCGGGACCAAGGTCACGAACAATTGGAGGTTGATAAAAATACTCCACCGTATCAGCCATCACGTCAATGATCTTAGTGGGATTCATTTCTAAGTCTTCAGATGGAAGCCTAATAGTTTGGCTGACAGGTTAGCCAACGAGGGTACAATTGGAAACATCAGGCTGCACTCCCTTGCATGGAAGCACTTGGAGGAAGGTCGCCTTCGCTAGGAGTGTGAGGTAATAAATGGAAAGAATAATGAAGTACGGGATAATCATAGCTCTATGGGAGCTTGTCAGATATATCAGACCAGATTGGTATGATCCCCATAACTTGCTATCATGAAATCCATCGTAGGAATCAATTCCAATTATCCGCATGAGGGAATGAAAATCCTGATCGTAATGATGATTTCCGACCGCCGCCTCTTCGACCCGTTGCCGAGTAAAATCCTTTGCTCTACCATGAATGATTTGTAACTATCTTAGGCCATATTGAATGATGCATTATAGTTGCTTCCATCCTTTCTCTCTCATCTTCCTACCCTTCCTATGAATACCCCAGCCCCTGGCTCCTCTGCATCAGTTTTTTTGCCCTCGAGCCTCTTCTTCTCTCTTTTCCCCATCCTCTTCTCTGAAGCCTCCCTGAATTTACCCCAACTCCCCCTCCCTCAACATGGTCCCTCGACATGGCTTGGCTCCTGCCCCCTGCTGAGGTAGAGGTAGAAACAATGAACGATGGGATGATCCCAGCATGCAGCATAGGACTCACTCAGAAGCATCGGTTATGAGAGCCTCCCTCACTTACAATGTTTCAGTCTCCTCTGTCAACCAAGAGAATATTCAAAATATGGATCTCTAAGCCAGAAACATCTAACGCTGCATTAGCATTGAGGAGGTTGATGCTCAATTTGAATGGATCCCGGACCCTGGCTTCACTAGGGCCATGGATAATCTTTACAGCTGAACTACTGATCTTTCCTGACATCTTAAAACCATGGTTGGTTTAGCTCTGTAGGAAGCGAGAACACAAGGCCAGGCTAGATAAGTTGAATGAAAAGTTCACTGTTTACATGGACATTGTTCATCATCATCGCTTTGTAACCAAGGATTCACCTCACTATGTGTTACTGAAGCATCCTATAGCGACCATGCAGGAAAGTGGAAGAGGATCGTTGAGTATTAAACGCGAGAAAAGAGGAGCTTCCATCAGTCACTAGGCCTCTAAATACACCTTGACTGACTTCATCCCTGGAAAGCCAATAAAGCTGGAAGAGGACACTGTGGAATATCAAGTTTGATGACAAATGTTTACTCTTTGTTTTGGTCACTCTCTGTGTATTGTCTGTTTCAGATATATGTTCTCTTTGTGACTCGTTCTCGATGGTTTTGGCCCTTGTCAAGAAAAACCAATGTAAATTCCGACACTACTATAAATCCCCATGTTGATATCAAGGCTATAAAATTTGTAAACAGTCATACTGAAAATCACCTAGATGAACTCGGATGCTGTCAATCCACTCAGACGAGGTTGAAATGCAATTTTTGTAAATTTTGTAAGGGCAGGAAGCACAAGAAACTTCTTCTTCTTCTTCTTTTTCTTCTCTGTTTCTGTCGATGGTCGAGGCTAGGCTCTTTTAAACCATTCGAGCACCACATCGACTATAATTACCACATATTAGTATAATATATCTCTTCTTACTTACAAATAAAAATAAAAATTATGATATGCTTTTTTATTTAAATTTAATTAAAATTCAGACAAAAAAAAATCAATATTTACCTTAAACCCTTACTTTTTCCTGCAAAATTTCACCTTAGGGTTTAACTTCCTCTACCACTTCACAATTAGGGTTTTCAATTTCGGTATCTTAGAATTAATGGGTTTGTGTACTTACTATATATACGATGTTTGACATGTAAAGTAGGGGAATCAATTATTGAATTAGATCCAACCCTTATCAGTTGTCTCCATTTTTTAAAAAATGACTATACGTTCAGCAGTGCTCCCTTTGTAATATAACGCATCAGTGTTCCTTGTGTAATACAACACACTGACATATTAGAACACTCTCTATTCTATCTAGTCTATTAATAATTTCTCCCGATGTAATATAACGCACTAGCACACCTCTTTCAAATAACACCGTTAAATCATTTTGGTGTGTTTATCCGTACAAATCACACTATAACAATTTAAAATTAATTTTTAAAATTAATTTTCCATGACGGTGTGCCTGAGAAATTAAACACCTAGTGCATTTAATGTTCTAAACACACTAATGCGTTTATTTAGATAAATAAACACATTGGTTACATGAGTTTTTTTCGCTGAAAATTATTTGATTTATTTGTAACATATATTTAATGACTTTTATATTGAATGCTACAGGTTGTATATTGATAAAAAATGTCTCAGAAGGTCTAAAGTAACAAAAATATTGATCGACATAGTGATAGCACATCAAAAAAATCTAAGAAGGTAAGTTCTTTGTAAATTCTTTACAAAATTAATATTTTTGAGCTATATGTAAGATAAAATAATATGTATTGGTTGATGTGTGTCATGGAGAGCCACAAAATGAACAAGGTCGATAAGATTATTTCTAATCTAAGTGTAGAAAAACATAGAAGCTTGACAGAAAAATTGCAGAATGATGAATTAGGTGAATGAAAAATACTATTCAATATGAGTGTTTTTTTTTTTTGAATTTTCATTAATAATTACCTAAGGATATTAGATAACATGTTTCAAATAATCTATTAATTCAAACATCTTTAATGTTATACAAGGAGCAACAACGAAGGAAAAGATCAATGTTGTTATAAGAAAAGTAAAATTATAGAACATGTAAATGACGATGAATTGGTCCTTAGCTCATCTAGAGTGGTGTTGGAGGTTAATTAAAGGGGGGATTTTGTTTTACAAAACTATGATGGATCTAGTGGAACAAACGTATAGACGTACTTTCCACTTACAATACAAAAATCAATCCAATGATTCCAAGAACCAAATTATATATAAACTACAGGAAGTGTTTCTAGAGAAATGGTTAATGAGACATGTCATACTTGCTATAGCATTTACATACAATAACAAAAAATAATCATTCAAAAGATAATATTATGGACATAACTGCATCATAGGAGGAGCCATCTCAACAACAACATTCTTCAAATGTATGTAATCATGATTGAATTTCTACATATAAAAATATAATTTAGTAGTTAATATAATTTTTCAAGTATTTTCTTGCAGAAAATAAAACAAGATGGAACTCATTCAACACATAAAACATGACGACAAGGAAGAAAAGTGTTGATTTGAAAGTTTGTGAGTAATTTTTAATATATCCTTATAACAACTCAAGGTTCATTTTTGTATATTTTAAGTTGTTTTACAACAACCATCCTTGAATGTCTTCAAATAGGTGCCAACATACAAAGAAGAGCCATTGGAAGAATTGATTCACATTGGGCTCAATAAGGCTTGTGAGTATATGTTTGCATATAAAAAATTAGTTGTGGAATTTGTAAGTATATACGTTGTTTTACTTCTATGAGTTTATAATTAATAGAACAAAAAGATCCTTTATATTAAATCTATGATTTATAATGGGGTTTAAAACATGCAAGAAGCAAAGTATGGAACTACGCCAGTAGAAGACTTATTGCAACAATACATGAGGCTTGGTATTGAAATCATGTACATAATTTATGATCACTTATTTCTATGGTACATTGCTATTCAATTTACATTGATGTATATTAATTATTTCAATTTTCATTATTCTCACCAATGTAAATACACTCATTACACTTTATTTTTATGTTTGCAAATGGAACTACAAGATCAAGAAGAGGAAAACAATTGATGCAATCAACAAAAAATTCGTCCAAATAACCCAAGTCATGGAAGTAGCTCAAGCAATGACAACAATTCCAACGTAGAATGATGATCAACTTGGATATCAATGCAACATGTTCTATTTTCTGAAATAATTGTCTGTGAAAATAAGAAATTTTGTTTAATGTAATGGACATAGTGTTCCAATTGAAAGAAAAGGGCCTGCCAATAATTATCCTATTTTGTATGACAAAGAGCCTCTTATTCTATTGTGTTATCCAATGTCGTTGTGAAATGTTACACCACTGATTAAATTATGGATGATTAAATATTATAATGAAGAGATGTGAAATATGATAATATAAAAAATTAATCTAAACCTCATATACAAGTGCACCAATCAAATTTTAATTTATACGAATATTGTTATAAGATATATGTCGATTTTTCGATGAATAAGGAATTTAAAAAATTACAATAATTCCACTGTCACGGGTCGATCTTTCTTAAAAAGATAAAGTATTATTCAAAAAACCAGTGCATCTATAACATAAAAAAGCACGGGTGTATTGTGTTATATAAAATCACCGTGTCATCGTCTTTTTCATGCCCGGTGCCTTTTAAGAAAACAAGAGCACCATTGCATTTATCACTTGAAGTGTTGGTCATGTTTGAGACTAACACCCCAGTGCATTGTAATTCTTAACACACCAGTGCTTTCATATAACTAAATCCCCACTCATACAAAATATTATTTCCAACCCGGTGCTTTATGAAATCTAACAACACAGGTCCTTTTGTATAACTAACATGTTGTGGAATTTGTACTAACAATACGCATTGGTGCTGCAAGTTTAATAAAAAGTAGCACCACAACAATTTTTTTTCTGTGACCTGAAGTAATTCCTCAAAAGAACTCCTAGGGATTTTTTATCTCTTAGTATTGATGCAGTATATATTATGCACTAGTGTTATTTGAATTCAATGCCTCGATGATTTTATGAATGTATCACACCAATGCTACTTTTTCCATTAAGCACACTGAGAAGAAAACATCTGCAAGAACCTCTAACCATCCATATTTTTTTCGGTTGTAATGAAGTTCCATTAAAACCTCCACTATCCCAAATGGATGCTTTAGTGGATGTTTTTTAGACATTTTTTTCCAATTTGATAACACTAAAAACCTTCATTATAAGCTCCTTGGAAGGTATTTTCCTTATAGTGTGAAAATAGGAAGGTCAACTTCTAAGTGACATAACTTTTGCATACAGACTTTAATTGAGGCGATTTTTTAACCATTGGAAAGGTATATATGTGTAGAATATTAAAAAGAGGTACAACACTAAAGAAACAATTTTTTACCACAAAAAAACATCATTTGATGCCTCAAAATTCTCTTGGAAGGTTTCATCCCCCAATTTTCCAAACTAGGTCCCGCTAGTAAAAATGGTATTGTGAATTGATTCCTCCATTTTTTCCACTCTAAAAGCATCAAGATGGATGAAAAATAATATAATGTTCTAATTCAGATCACCCCATCATATTTGTACTTGATAAAACTAGCTGGAGGCGATGGCCATATGTTCATAGAGCTGAGAGATCTAGTGGGGGGGACTGTTGAGGAAGAGTCTTGGAGAGGAGATAAAGAGAGAGCCTTTGGATGGAGGATTATTTAGGAGGGGATGAATAGTCATCCACCATCATTTTACATGTAAAGATGGTTTCTTGGACGTATTTGAGAATCAATTGTTAGACTGTTGCAACCTTTTCACCATGCCCTTGAAAATTATAACGTTCCTTTCCTTCCAAATTAGCTAGAAGTCGAAACCTAGTAGAATGGTCTATGATCTATAATGATGGGGAATTGGAAGGCATATAACTGCCAAGTAGTCAGTAATTCCACAATATTTATTTGCAAGTTTCGATAAGATTACCGAAAAGTCATTACTACTGCCATCCATATTTTCTCAACATATGAACAACTACTAGAAATTTGATTGGTGGTTTTTGGGTGACTGCGTGATCGAAATCGAAAATGGCATCCACCCATATTCATCCACCCATGGTATTTATCCACCCATGGAATTTACCCATGATATTGTCAGTGGCATCCACCCATGGTACTCATTCAACCATGGTATTTTCCCATGGTATTGTAAGTGGCATCAACCCTTGGTATTCATCCTCCCATGGTATTATCCACTCATGGAATTTACCCATGGTATTCATTCACCCATGGTATTTACCCACCCATGGAACTTACCTACCAAAAAAGGCTATAAGTAATAAGTCACATTTTGTGAAAGGATAGATTTTCCACCACAATGTAGCCTTTGCAGTTATTATCTGTTTTAATATAAAAAACATTTGTTGTTTTGTTATTATGTGTTCTCCTTTTTTCTTCTGACATTTCAATTTTTTAGATCTTGGGGGCATACCCCCAAGATCTGAATCAGTAATATCAGATTCAGGTTACGATTCCATGGGAATGAGATTTTGATGCATATTTTAGTTTCAAATTTTTGCATAAATATTCAACAAACTTTAGGCACATACTATGACCTCCATAGAGCACCTTATTTGGCAAAGGGAGAATAATTTTTCCTCTTTTTTCATTTTTTTGCAGGAAATTTCTTGGGTGACGAGTTTGCAGATCAGATCTAAATCTTTTGGTGCAAAATATACAAAAATAAATAACATATCTGAATTCCTTGCAAAAAAATACCCAAATTCAAAAAACATATCGGCTGAATCGAAGTCTAGATGAGGGAGATATCATTGATTTAAAATCATATATGTTGCAGAAATTTTCTGACGACACTTGGTGGAAGACATCTCTCCTATAAGTTTTTACAATTTTTGTGTAGAATTTCAGGAAAAATTATTGTATATTTGAGATCCTCTCAAAAATTCACCCAATTAAAAAAAAATTGGTCAAATCGGAGTTCATATGAGGGAGATATCGCTCATTTAAAATCGGCAATTTTTTTTAGAACTTTTGTGATGGTGGGACAATTGCAACGTGAATCTGAGTCTTTGAATGTTTAAGTAGGGATTTCAATCACATGGGAAGATGAAGAATGGTCATTCTATTTCCAAAAATAGGTTATAATAAAGATTCTGAGTTATATTAACTTTTCATGTCCATTTTAAATATGGAGCAACATTTAGAGTGAGTTCCCTTTGGAGACGTGCCCTCCCACCCCGCTTTGGTAGCCACCTGCTTCACATTCATTAGCTTCAGCATAGCAGCATTCGGCTTGGGTTCTTTGGAGACATGCCCTCCCACTCCAAGCTATGCAGGCATTTTCTACTTCATTAACAACCAACATCACAGTTATGGGTTAATCAAACAAAATCCTTTTCATCAAAGTCCATTTGCTAGGCCGCACACTGTTAGTATTATAGTTGGTCACAAGCATTATAGGGTATCTCTATCCTCAGATCTTAATTTTTCATGGTTATGGGTCATCCATAAACACACACTTTATCGAAGTCCATTTGCTAGGCTGCACACTGTCAGTGTCAGAGTTGGTCACAAGCATTACATGGTATCTCTATCCTCAGATTTTCGTTCATCATGGTTATGGGTTAACCACACAAAACCCTTCTCTTTAGTGGCTCTTCATATTAAAAAAAGGCTTCTTAGGAGGGAAATTCACGTAATGGGAACCATTGCTTCTTAAGGAGGAAGAAATGATCTAAATGGAAAATGGAATCCACCCATGGTATTCATACACCCATTGTATTTATCCACCCATGGAATTTACCCATGATATTGTAAGTAGCATCTACCATGGTATTCATTCACCCATGGTATCGTAAGTGACATCGACCCTTGGTATTCATCCTCCCATGGTATTTATCCACTCATGGAATTTACCCATGGTATTTTAATTGACATCCACCCATGGTATTTACCCACCCAAGAAATTTACCTGCCAAAAAGGTTATAAGTAACAAGTCACATTTTGTAAAAGGGTAGATTGTCCACCACAATGTAGCCTTTATAGTTATTATTTGTTTTAATAAAAAAAAATTGTGGTTTTCTTATTGTGTGTTCTCCTCTTTTCTTCTGACATTTCAATTTTTCAGATCTCTGGGGCCTCCTCCCAAGATTTGGATCAATACGACAAAAATGAAACTAGGATGGCCCTTCCAATCCCATTTTTTGAATTTTATCCCACGTCAAGGTGCTCCATATAGCAAGGAGTTAGAGGAAAGAAGCAAATTTTGACTAGAGACCTTGCTCCCAGATATGATTCTAGAATTTTATCTTGGGATGATGGTCAAAGTTGGAGGATAGGATGTAGGCCTCATGAATAGAGAATTGTCCTAATGTTTTATAAGCCCATATTAATAATTTAGCTATGTCATTTTCCTATATTTTTCATTGTTGCAAAATTTTTTGCAGAGCCTCCCATTCCACCTTTGGAATATTAAAATTCCCACTCATCCTCATCTTTGCAAATATGCCACATTCTATCAGTTACTTGAGCTTTCAAGTATTGAGTTACCAAGGTGTGTCATCATGATTCCATTGATGCTTCTATCAAGAATAGATCATTGAGGGAGGAGATCTTGGGAATCTACTGCCATGATTTCATCTAGAGTTTGGCCAAACCGCTATTACAAACTTCCTAGAAGAAATGATCATGAATGATATTTTTATTTTTATTCGCAAGGTTCCATATCGAAGAACCTGGAGTGAGATGGTTTCTTTGAAGTTTGTATGCAAGGCCGATCCCATGACTACATTTGTTTTCCAAAATTAGTTTCCATAGATATTTCCCACCTTGAAGCCAAAACCACCAAAGTTTGGATCTCATCACTTTGATGAGAATTTTTGGATCTTTGAAACCAATATTTCCTCTTTGTTTAGGGAGGCATTAAGTGCTCCATGCCACCAACACCCATTTTCATTGTCTTGAGGCACCCCCTAAAGGAAGGAGTGGAGGAGTTTACAAATGGATCACAATACTCCTTTCGAGGTTTCCAAAACCGATATTCTATAAATTAGAAGTGCTTGCAGTACCGATTTGAGGAGAACCAATCTCCATGCTAGATTTAGAGCTTGAAAGGTCCAATTATTTAGTTTGGTTGATATTTTATCAAAGAGATCCCTCCAGTGAATTTTTTTTAGTGAATTTTCAACTAGAGGAGCTCCTAACTATATGATAGGGAGCAAGGCACTAGTAAAAACCAGGGTGCGAGCAAGGTGGTCTTGGATCCTAGCGTAAGTACCGAAGAAAAATATCTGAGACTTGAATGTGTTGATTTCAGTTCCAGAGGCTAGCATGAAGTCATTAAGGATGAATTTGAGAGAAAGGGATTCAAAGAGAGCTGGTTCACCCATCGAAATTGTGTCATATACAAATTGTTGATGGGTGATGGGTTCCATCATGTTATTGAGCCTGATGCTGCATAATTCCCCTTTAATCACAACTGATTTGAGATGACATCCTAGACCTTCAACATGAAGAAAAAAGAGGAATGGACAAAGAGGATCTCCCTATAAAATGTAATGAGATGTATACAAAGTGGAGGAGGGAGAACCATTAATCAAGTTGGATAAGATCAATGTGGAAAATAGGGAGGCCACCCATTCCAACCAATCACCAAAGTATGTAAAAATGTTTTAGAGTTTGGAAGAGAAAAGACATGTTTAAATTATTAAATGCTTTAGATAATTCTAGTTTAATAACCATACCTTCCTTTTGGTACCTTGTTAGGTCCCTATAACACTAGTGTATTCACTGATTGTTATTGTCAATGTAGCTCCCTTATTGTTATTTTTGTGCCCATGTAGTCCCCATATTGTTATTATTGTGCCCTATAAAAGCCCACTATTGTTATTGTTGAGCCCTTACATTATTATTTTTTGTAAGCTTGGCAGTACCCTTCTTTTCTACTAATCATACATAAGGCAGGTAAAGAAAATATGTCCAAAGGCCTCAACCTGCCTAAAGGAAACCAGGTCTATTGGCCACCAATTAGCATCATATGCCATCCAAAACTTAAACATCTTGAGCATGTCCATCCATGCTAAAGAAGAAAATGTGTCTAATATATGCTTAAACATACTACTGTCAATATAAATGTTATTCAACCAGATCATTGTGATAAAACAACCAAATTTTCATAACTTCCTAACTTCTCAGCATTCAGTGGTCTGACAATTCTATGAGAGTCGAGTCCTTAGCACTTGACCTTGGCATTTCGTTCTGTAACAGGCTTTAAATTTGTTTTTTGATGCATCCTAAGTGGACATTCTAGTGGTACTACTCCACCTGTACTACATGGATCTCCCTTTGAATATATTTTTAGTTAGGCCCCTTTTGGTGGGTTTGTGGCAAATCCTCAAAATTCCTGGTTGTTCTCAATGCTTTTGCCAATAAGTTCTTCATAACCCAGTAAAGCTGGATTGTTGGTTTGAAGAGAGTTTGCCTACCTCGGGTGTGTCCTGGGTCTAAGAGCAGGGGTTCCCAATCCTCTGCTTGAAGTGGTTTTGTCGCAACCTTTACGTTCAATTCTCCTCCCATGATGATATTAGGGACTTGACCTGTGTTGGAGTTCCCCCACTGTAGGCATGCATGAGGTTTTTCATATTTTCCTCCCTTGCTTTCCTGCCCCTCTTCCACCGGGTCTTGCTGGTCGAGGCCATCAACGTTTCCTTTTATTTTCGGTTTGTTTATAGGTGTGGCGACACCCTCTTTTCCCCGGCCCCACTTCTTCCTTCACCATGTTGCCTTCAATCAGAGTTTCCTTCAACGACGGGGACTCCCAAACTTTTGTGTTGTCCCAGAGCAGATGTGTCGAAATCGGAGGAAGAAGAAGATTGGACAGACCTATATGAGTAGCGTAAGCAGAAAAGTTAAAACCAAACCAAATGTCAGTGTTTCCATCCAGCCATTCCCTATGGAGCACTGTTATGTGCCCTTACATTATTATTGTTATGTCAGCTCTAATTATATTGTGCCCCCTTGGACTCCTATATATAGAAAGAAGGTTTTTCATTTGAATCATCCAAGAATTGTTCATTTGTGTAATATAAAGGAGGTTTCCCCCTCAAAGAGGCTAGTTTTGAAGTCGTTGATCTATCTCTTCTTCTATTTTGTGAGCTGGTTGCATAACATTTGGTATCAAAGCTTTGGATTCTATGGTTTCTTTTCTTCAAATAGGTCATCTTGGAATTTTTTCTATAACTTGTTTTCTAGGAGGATTAAAAACCTGAAATTTGTACCACATGGATCAAAAATCTTGGAGAACTTTGTGTAAAAAATTGAGACCTTGGTTCTCTATATTTTAGAAGATATGCCCTGAGGAAGTTAGGGTTGTTGAGAGCTCCAGAATTCTGTCTCAAATAGCTAACCTAGGGAAAATTCACAATTTTTTTTTTTTGGCAAGGCATCATAAGCTGAAATTTTTACCACGTGGAGCCAAAATCGCAAAGAAATTCTTGTAAAAATGTTGGCTTATTGGGGCCTGACCTAGGTTTGGAAGAGTTATGAGCCAAACAAATCCCGCGCTACCGGTCCTTTCGGCAATAGTCTGCGAAGCGCGAACTGAAGTCTCACCCGAGGTAGCAGGGGAGGGTGCTGGAACCAAGTTTCCAGACCCTTGGGATGTCTAGATGTGTTCTGGAAGGTTTGCGAACCAATCTGTGGCCTCGCGCCACTCTGCTTCCACGTAGATCCAGAACAAGGCACTTTCTTAATACTTATTATTAATGAGTTTGTTATAGATCAGATCTACTTCTTACAGTCTTTAAGCAAATATTTAATAGAGATAACCGGTGCGCGCACCCAAAAATGTTATAAATTTGCATAAATTTAGAACATAAGCATAAGCGCACAGATCGAATCAGATATATAAACCAGAAATTAATCAGATCCACAATATTTCAAAATCAACGCAGTATTTCAGAACTAACTTAGCTTTATTGACATCTTTGTTCAGTACAATCCACTTCCCACCCTACGCACTCAACTACAGGGGTTCGCGCGCACAACTGCGGACTCTACCCAGCCTCTGTGCACACAGCTGCAGAGACTATTCCACTACTATCCAACCCGACTCGGACTTACAGACTCAGATCTAATATTGTCTTCACAAATCCATACATTCCAGATCAACAAAACAAGAAATAAGAAAAACTGACCCTACCTCTAGATCCTTGCTTCATTTATACATTTCCATGATCCGCGGACCATGGGCAGGCCGACTCACTTTCTATTTTCTTACATTATTTTTGGGCAGACAATCCTTTGACTTGACTTGTTACCATCCACACTCCGCGCACTTCATGAAGCCTTTACCATGCTTTTACCCAAAATTGCGGGCTTTGAACCCCAAAACTGTTACGCAGGGCCTCCGCTACCCAATAGGCCCCCAACACAATCATCATGACTCGTCCCGAGTCACTTGGCTGGTGCAACAATCTTCGCACGGAGGTCGGTTAGCAACTTCTGTGCTTCTCTTGTACTTGCAACAAAATCTTCTGCCATCTTATGTACCTGTTCTACGTAGGCCACCGATGCATCAGTATCTGTTTCAGTTGCTTCGCCGGGTGCATAGTGTGCCACCTTTCGCTCGATGGCAGTGGAAACCACAAATGCCTCATCAAGCCACGGCTGGAGACGTTCTTTCATCACTGATTCCTTCTGTTAGGCAGCGTCAACTTGTATCTTCAGAGCCTAGGCCTCCCTCATTTTGGCCAAACGCTGCGTAATAGCAATCGTCTGTGCTGTCCCTCTGACATTATCATAGGCTTGTTGTAGCTCCCTTGCCTCTGTTTCCAATCGTTGTAAGGTTGGATCTTCCTGCAGTGAAGTGAGTGTAATAAGTGACTGATCCAACAACCCAGCGCACTCCTGCATGGCACGGGCTATTGTTTCCCACCCGGATTGAATGATATCTCTCCACTGCTCTATGACCTCTGGCGGCATAGAAGGCTGTGATTTCAGTTGCAGTTCAGTGATCTGCAAGTTGAGGGCCACATGGATCTTCGTGGCTTCATCCTTTGCTTCATGGAACCCACTAACCAACCTATGGATTCATATGCTGACAAGTAAATCTTCTGCGATCTCCAACTCGGGGGCACGATTACATGCTTCCCCCATAATTTTCTCCAGCTGTCGATTTTGTGTTACTGCTTCATCCTGTTGGAGGCTCAACTGTTCTATGCTAATTCGCTGCTCACTAAGTACTTTTACCGTGTGTCCATCCCTAGCGTGGAGCTCCTTTGTGACACTGTCCTGAAGCTGATATAAGCTGTTGCGGGGGAGGGTAGCCAAACTTAATCCCAGCCCCATAAGCTGGCCTATGACCGCTCTGTCCACCACGTTGTCTGTTGTTCCTACTCCTGTTGGGAGTGCGATAGCATTAGCCATTTTGGCCTGCAATAGCTGCTCAACTGCTGACATACCCGTAGCTTTAGGGGTGGTGACTACTCCCGGCTGCAAGGCCTGTGCTCCGAGTTCCTACAGCTACGCGCTGAGCGCCCCCAACATAGTCTTCTGCTCTGTCATGGCCTCGTCAAGTTTTTCTCGCGTGATGTCACAGACTGTATCCCCTATGTCATGTAGGTCACCTTCAGTTAATGTGATAAGTTCCCCCTCCAATTTGGATGCCTTGGTCTTCTTCCGTGCCTTCAATCGTTCTGTCACATGTGGTCATTTTAGGGGTGAACAGGTGGTGGATGGCGCTCCTCCTTCCGTCTCTGTATCCCTTTCTGGCTCTGAGGTTACTTGCAAACCACTTTTGTCCCCTGTTGTAGCAGCCCCTCCTACTGTCGCCTTACCAGTGGAAGTCTACGCTACTTCCCAAGCCGCCCGTACTTCCGTGATGTGCTGTTTGTTTCGCTTCTGTTGTGCTAAGCGCTTAGCCTCAACCTTCTGCTTCTGAATGGCGGCCTCATTGCATCCCACTGCATCTGGGCCATGCCACTCTGGTGGCTAGGTATCCAACACTGCATAAACAGCCTCGTCGATGGCAATGAAGGGAAGTGTGGACCATGTCTGCTCTGGATCCTTGTGCGCCTGGATGTATACATGGTGCATATCCGCCTTAAACTCGGCTATGCTCTTCACACTGTCAAATACTTTTGTAGATAGATGAGGTTGCTGATTGATCCATTGTCGTATGTTCATGTCCATCAGTATCCAAAAAATCTTGACTCCTTGGATTCTTGCGGCGTCCTTCATCGCCCAAAGCGACGCGTATCTTGCGGCCTCTGGCCAATCCTGGTCCAGGGACGGAAACTGACTATCTTTGGGTAGTTCGCTTGTAACCAATAGGATGGATAACAAAAACCACGCATAGTGGAAGGCCTTACCCTCCTCCTGGGCCTCCCTACAGTTGGTCAGGAATTCATCACAGAGGAACTGCACCCAATTGAACCATACCCCTTCTGCGCATTGTTCAGCTAATGCGATGACCATTGCTGGGACCTCGTTGCCTTGGAATTTCCTCATCACTTTCCCTGCCAGCAACTGGGTAGCTACGTGGACCCCCTTGTCCTGAATACTATCAATAGCATATCCCCTCTACTTTTTCTCCAATTTAAATTTCTTCTTCAAGGCTTCTGTCATCGTCAGGTCGCCTCTCATAGCAACTATTTCTATGGGGTCCCTTCCATCACAGGGAAGCTGAGAGATCCTATGAATAAGCTCCACCGTGATGGGGACGGGTTTGCTATCCACAAGTATCCATCGTGTACCAGGCATAGCAATTGTCTGATGACCAGTATTGTAATGGGGGGCCGATGAAAATGTGGAATTGACAGGAGGCAGAGTAACCTAGCCACCTCCACCTTTCGCAGCCAGTCCCGCGGCTGTAGTGTCGTAACAGCCCCCTCTGTGCTCCGCTCCATCAGTTCTCTATTCTCCAAATGGGGAAATTTCTCAGTATCTGCAAGGTCCCAGTCTTCAAATTTTATGATAGGGATGCGTCCGGTCGCCGTTCCCTCAAACGGAACCCCTTTAGGGAGGGACAGGGTGATCCCTTTCCTTGGAGGAACATACTTAGGTTGTTTTACTGGAGCCTGGACTGACTGGATTTCTTCCATCTCTGCTTCGGGTTCTATTTCTTTGATAATGGTCGAAGGGTCCTCTTCCTATACATTTCTCTCAATCATGATGGTTTTTTCTTTTCCTTTCATTGAAAACTTGCCAACTCGCGGATTTCGTAGGGACATTCATATTGGTCCTGCTGCTGGTGTGTTCTTCTTGGTTCGCAGCGTCCAGGGTGATTTAGGGATCTCAACTATACTTCCTTCCTGCGGCGGGGGGTTTTGCGTCGCCTCCTTGGGTATGGCTATCATCTTAACTAGGTTCTCCTGCATATCCTTCGGCAATGTTTTAAACCACGGACTTTCTCTCAGGCGTGACTCATCCATCTTCTTCCTGTTTGCTTGATAACAGTATGTCTTAATATGCAAGGTGCCAAGGGTTGTTTGGAGACAAGCCATGCGTGCTTTATATGCATCTTTGAATTTAAATTCGATCGTTCCCTCCATTCGTGGCTCATTAATGTGATTTTGGCGGTAACTCCCTTCAGCCCTGTATCTTAATGGCCCACCGCCCGCTCCTTGGTGTCTTAAATGGGACATCTTGTCATGAACAATATTTGCAACGGTCACCTTCCATCTGTCTCATGTGGCGGCGCAATCCCTGGTACGCGGACGCGTTCTTTGCTTCCTACTGTCCTTGCGCGCCACGTCTGAATCGCGCAACCTGTCTACAGACTTCTTTACAGTCCCGCGCCCTCTTCCAACTCAGTGGAGTGCTGAGACTAGGCCTCCTATGGTTAGTCAGGTGGTCGGACACCTCATGCGAGCCTTCCGTCTCCCTGCTAGCCTGGGCTATAGGCACCTTTCACGTACCTTTCAAGTAAGTCGCGCCGCACGTTCTGTGCTCCCCTGTTTAGTAGGGTACGGTGGCAACCATGATAGCAGGGTCATAGCTTGTCTAGTATCATAGGAGGGCCAACCAGGCTCAGCCCCCTTATTCGCACATTCGCGTTGCTTGTTTGGGTGACTCCCATTTGTATTTTGTTGATCTCTTCATCTAGCGTTGCACTTTTCTTCTCTAGCCGTGCCCATTCTTCATTAATTTCGCAAATCCTTCTACTTCCGCACCGAATGAATTCAAGAAACCGTCAATTTCTTCGTCCCTAACCTCTGTGAAGGTTACGATTGGGGAAGTTTCTTCAGTCCTCTCAGTTCCATCTTGTCTCATCACCTTCGCCCTCCTTCGTTTGTTGCTGGTCTGATAATTCCATCGAACCCTTGTTACGTGTAGGTTCTCATTAGCTCGTATTCTTGTGCGAATGCGACGTAGGCTTCCCCCTGTTGTCCCGATTGTGTTGGCACGAACAGCTGGAATGCATCGCTTCTCCTGCTGTCATGGCAGACTTAGAGTTTTAATTCTTGGTCGGGTGGGCATTCGCACAACATATATCTGCACCCCCTGCGACCGGTGGATATTTTGTCCTTTAACTTGTACATGTGTCCGTCTTCTATATCTGTGCCCACCCCTTCGAGTCTCCTGATGTGTATTCCACCCTGGTGGAGTTGTCATGCGCAGTGCCCCTAGTTGTGCATCGTTCCATGTTCGTGCCAGTTGCATCTTTTCATAGTGATCTATAGCTTCCTCCATGCATGCGTGCCCTCATCGGTTGGCAGTTCCCTTGCTTGGGACGTTACATATCGTAGTGATCTAATAATCATATTACAATTTAGTGTTGTGACCTCCTGCAATTGGTTCTGCCACTGCTCGATTTCTTCGTTAGAATCCGATGTGTAGGAACTGTCACCCTCCCATGAGATTCTCTCTGTTGTTGTTGGATTCACCCGGTCTTGGTCTTGCGCTATTATCTGGTAGATGCAGTCCAGTTCATCATCGCTGTCCTCGCCGTGCACAGGTTCAGTGTAGCGCGCACCTTTGGTGGGGTCCAATGGAACTACTACACGTAGAGACTGTTTCTCGAATGTCATCTTTCGTTTCTTTAAGTTAATGACCCCATTCATGTCCATGGCCCAACCTATCGCTAGCAACGCAGGGAATGGATTGTTGTCATCAACAATTTCTATCACCTCAAAGACCGTTTGCGTACTTACGCTTTCAATGTCCATTGTCACCCCTTGCAACCTTCCCATCGGGAAGATCTTCTGCTGGTTGGCCATCTGTAGTTGAATCAAGGACCACTGTAGTGTAGGCCTATCCATGCATTCCCATGTTTGTTTAGGCAATACATTCGCGTTTAAACCCAGATCTAGAATGACCTGGTCCATCTCATATTCACCGATTTGCATCGTCATTCAAATTTCCTGCCTAGTGCGCAAAGCATGTTTTCCCAGCTTCCAGACTACGCGCGACGGTCCCGACCCCGCGCACCTTGTGATCAACTCTTGTAGTCCTTTAACTGCCTTATTGTCGCATAGCAGCTTCATTCATGTCTCTAAAAAGGTAGTAATCATCAAGGGATCCATTCTTGGCTCAATTGGATCCCTACTACCTGGAGTAGAGACTTCTGTGAAGCTCTTCTTAGCTTCCTTAGATGTCCCCTTCCCCTGTCCCATCTCAACGTCAGGTTCCTTCACATCTTCTCCGGATGGTTTCCTCGCAACCTCCCCTGTAGTTGCGCCACTCCTTAATACCATGTTTATGTTGGGCTCTTCCTCACGTGGCTCAGACCTCATCATTTGGATATTTTGAGTTGGACTAGGTTGTAGTACCCCCTTTTCGTGCATTTGGGCAATCAACGTCGGACAATCTACCATTTCATGGTCAAACTGTTCACAATACGGGTAAGAGATTCATGTCGAGTTAGTACCATCGTGAGGATAGTGCCCCGACCCTCCACAATTATAACAGATCAGCTGTCTGCAGCCTCGGCCTGGTCCCATACCTCCTCTCCCCCGTCCGCGCCCTTGGAATCCACTGCGTAGCCCTCCGGCTGGGTCGCAACTCCGCGTCTCAGTCTGCATTCAATAGGCTGGGGTCCTTTCCATCATTAGCTCGTAGCTTCGACACGTTCGCTTGTCATGCCCTACTAATCTACAGAAGTTGCAATAGAGCTGTTGTGGAGTCTGGGTATATTTCTGCAATAGGTGACAGTTGTCTATTGCATGCTTTCCTCCTACTTGACAAATCGCGCACCAGAGCACAGGCACCGCACTTGGCCCTGCTTGTACTTCTAGCCTTAATGGCATCGGGCCCCCTCCCACCAGATAGTTCACAAATACGGGACAGTGGTCCTTGTCATGCCCTTGACTTTTACATTTGATACACCCTACTTCTGTACGCACCTCTGGTTGGGCCGCCATTTCTTGCTTCAAACTTTGCATTTATAAGCATAGGTTTTGTAGTTGTGTGTGGATCTATTGAACTCCCAACCCCGAATCCTGTATTGGGGTTTCATGCAACCTCATCGCTATCTCCAATGCTTCAGCTTGGGTTGAGATCTTTTGTTTTGACAGTGCCGTCCTCAGATGCGATGTTAAGGATGCCACAAACCACATGCAGTGCTGCACATCCGTCAGCATCATGTTAGCCTCATAGATCGTACTCTTCAATCTCTGATCCAGATCCCATGGAGTTTCACCTAGCAGCATCATGATTTCTTTGAACCCAATGATTGATTGCGTCTTCGATTTTGGTCGGCTAAATTCTTTGTTCATTGCATTCTGGATCTTTGCTATTCTAGCATTTGGATGATCACTAGAGTGCTTTATATACCATGTCAGTGTGCAATCCTGCAATGCGCTCACCAAAGTAGCCTTTTTAATGTTATCATCTGTAATGCCTTGGGATTCCCATACTACCTTTGCCATGAACCATAACTGATATTGCGCTTCGTTTCCTATGCCCCTAAATACAGGCAACTTGATCGCATTCGCCATTCCAACCCTTGGAGGTGGTGGAGGTGGGGTAGGTGGAGATGTGGTTGATGAAGGTGGGGTTGATGTAGGTGAAGTGGGCGATGGTGTGGGTGGATGTGGTAACAGTGGAATGCGTTGGTTTATCAACCAGACCGCGCTTCTTGGAGAGAACCCAGCGAGCTCCTCTTCGCTTTCTCGTGACCGTGAAATCAGGGGATTGTTTTCTAATCCTTCGATCCCTCGGTAGCCTCTTCCGCTCCGCATTACCCCAGACATCAATGGATTTGCATAACCTATTTTTCACATAACAACATTTTAATCCAAGTATTCAACGATTTGATGTACTTACCCCGCAGTCCTTGGAGAAAATGCCTTTCCGCTTCGTTGTAACTTATAGTGGTGTCTATCGCGAACTCAGTGATGAACCCTCCTATTACCCGATCCAGCCAATGATCTACCGCCCTCGCGATCTTATCTTCAGATGCTTCTAGCCTACGCACCAGCTCTGGAGTCCACACTATTGGGTGATCAAGTCTGCACCTTCCCACACTGTCAGCTAGCCTCGTGATCCACTCATACAGCTCTGTCAAGAAGGACACGAAAAAGATCTCATGGATTTCCGTGTATATGTAGCGATCCAGCCACCTCTCCTTCGATATTTGCAGGTTTTTATTTTCTTGTACCGCGAACTCATGCAGCTTCTGATCGAACCAATCTTCAAGTTATTTCTTTGTACGGTTCCAGTTTTCAGACATCAGACATCCCTTAGGCAGATTTTGGTCCCGACAATGGAACCATTTGTTGGCTTATTGGGGCCAGACCCAGGTTTAGAAGAGTTATGAGCCAAACAAATCCCGCGTTACCAGCCCTTTTGGCAACAGTCCACGGAGCGCTGACTGAAGTCTCACCCGAGGTAGTAGGGGAGGGTGCTGGAACCAGGTTTCTGCACCCTTGGGATGTCTAGATGTGTTCTGGAAGGTTCGCGAACCGATCTGTGGCCTCACGCCACTCTACTTCCGCATAGATTTGGAACAAGGAACTTTCTTAATAATTATAATTAATGAGTTTGTTATAGATCAGATCTACTTCTTACAGTCTTTAAGAAAACATTTAATAGAGATAACCGGTGCGTGCACCCAAAAATGTTATAGATTTGCATAAATTCAGAACATATGCATAAGCGCACAGATCGAATCAGATATATAAACCAGAAATTAATCAGATCCATAATATGTCAAAATCAACATAGTGTTTCAGAACCAACTTAGCTTTATTGATATCTTTGTTCAGTACAATCCACTTCCCACCCTGTGCATTCAGCTGTAGGGGTCCGCGCAAACAGCTACAGAGCCTATTCCATTACTATCCAACCCGACTTGGACTTACAGACTCAAATCCACTATTGCCTTCACAAATCCATACATTCCAGATCAACAAAACAAGAAATAAGAAAAACTAACCCTACCTCTAGAGCCTTGCTCTATTTATACATTTCCATGATCCACAGACCATGGGCAGGCCGACTCACTTTCTATTTTCTTACATTATTTTTCGGCGGACAATCATTTGACTTGACTTGTTACCATCTGTGCTCCGCGCACTTCACGAAGCCTTTACCATGCTTTTACCCAAAATTGTGGGCTTTGAGCCCCAAAACCATTACACGAGGCCTCTGCTTCCCAACAAAAAATTTCAAATCTTGGTCTGCTATATTTTTGGAGATATTCTTAGGGTTTTTTCTGGCTCCAGAATTTTGTCTCAAATAGGTGACTTAGGGAAAATAATCATAACTTTCGTTTCAGGAATGAGATTTGAATTCTATAAAAAGTGACTGAAAGTGAAAGGACTTTAGTTTTCGTGTAGAAATTTTAGGGCTGAAGGTTTAAATAGTGACACGTGGCATCCCGTACAACTTCTCTCTACTAAACCAGACCATAGTTAAGCCATCATGGGAGATTTGGCATAACTCTTTCTTGAAGAATCCAATCTAAATTAGACTTGTGGGGTTGGAAAGAGGATTCAGAGAGATACCAAAGGAAGAAATTTCAGAACTTGAAGATCCAAAATTACATAGTTACAATCATTTTAGGATAGAGCTCCTAAAAGAAAGAAAATTGTGTGTATTTGTTTTTAAAAATTGCATAACTTTTGTTTGGAAAAATAGTTTGAAGTGATTCCAAGGGCATAGTGAAGCATAAATATCATTGTTGATTTCAAAATGCCTCGAAGAAAGAAAACAGAAACACCTAGTAAGAAACCAGAAATCTCTACTATGACACATGAAGAAGAGGAATAAATGCACATGATATATCAAAATTACGAGACCAAGTGCAACAAATTTTGCTCTCACAAAGAGTAACCAAAAATTAAATGGAAGCTAAGATGGATGGTTTGAAGGATAGTTTAAAATAAGACATGGAAGGTTTGAAGGATAGCATGAAAACTAATATGGATGGTATATAAGAAAAAATGAAAGGCAACATGGAAGACTTGAAGAATGGTTTAAAATAAGACATGGAAGGTTTGACAAAGTTGCTACAAGAAATGATGCCTAATGGAAAAAAGGTATTAGATGAAACTCATGATGATAACTAAAGAAATTTTAATCATGATTTCATAGAATCTAACATTGGATTGAAGACCCACCATATTCCAAAGATTGATATCAGGAAGTTTGATGGCAAGGATCCGGTAACATGGATACTACAGATGGAGCAATATTTTGATCTCCATAATGTGTAACACACACAAAAGGTATGCATTGCAACTCTTTATTTAGAACCTAATCAGTTTGTATGGTATCATTGGCTTTGGTCTCGTAAACCGCTTGTCACTTGGTCAATTTTTACAGAGGAAATTATAGCACATTATGAGGATACAAAGAGAAACATCTTCTTTTAGCCAATTGATAAATCTAAAACAAAAGGGTTCGATGGTAGAGCACACTGAGGACTTCCAAAAAATGAATATAAGGGTAAATGATATTCTAGAGGAGCATAGGATTAATGTATTCATAGGGAATTTAAAGGATAACTTCCAACATGAGGTTCGCCTTTAGGAACCTAATTCATTGGAGAAGGCATTCAGGTTGGAAAGAAAAATTGAAAGAGAAATTATGGAAACAAGGAAGCCTACCACTCATAACTATAAAGATGGAAGTTTTGTTGCTCCTAGCCTTCCACAACCTACAAAGTTTACACCACAACAATTAGAAGAAAAAATAGAAAAAAGGTTTTTGTTACAGTTGTGATAGAAAATACACTGAAGGTCATAAGTGTTTTGACAAGAAATTATTTACATAGATTGTGAAGAGGAGGAAGAAAAGGAACAAGAAACATCAAACGAAGAGGATATATGCCAAGAACCAACCCCAAAGAAAGAAGAAACAAATCCAACCATATCTTGTAATGCATTAGCAGGAATTACCACTCCTTAAACTCTCAAGATAGGAGGTCATATCAAGAAGAAAAAGGTAATAGTGTTGATTGATTCGGGTAGTCCCCATAATTTTATTCATTTTAAGATAGCCAAGGAATTGAATTGCTTCCTATATCTAGCACCATAGTGTCAAGTGATGGTTGAAAATGGAGTAACCATAAATTGCTCTGGAAAGTACCATAATATGAAGCTAAACATGGGAGAATGTGTATTGAATGGCCCAATGCTTTCCATTCCAATGGGTGGAGCTGATGTTGTACTAGGAGTCCAATGGTTACAATCTTTAAGTACGATAACTTTTAATTTTCAAGAAATTTCCTTGAAATGATTTTGGGAAGGAAAGGAAGTTGAATTAGGGGGTATCAAAGGGAAACCAAGAAATATAATTAGCTCTAATGGCATACCAAATCTTTTAAATAAAGAACAACGGGGCGCGTAATTGCATAATTATGTTCACTAGAAGTTCAAACATCGAAATCATCTATTTCTCGAGCTCCCCAAAAAGTCTTGGACAATCATTCTAAGGTTAAAGCAGTGGAAGATCACATCGAGCATCAACAACAAGTTCTCCAAATCTTAAAGGATAACCTCACTTTGGCACAGAATAGAATGAAACAATAGGCAGATCAACATCACAGTGAAATAAGTTTTGATGTAGGTGACTGGGTATTTTTACGGCTACAACCATACAAACAAATGTCCCTCAAGCAAGCTAAGAAGGACAATAAATTATCACCAAAGTATTATGGTCCTTACAAGGTGTTTCAAAATATTGGTACTATGGCATACAAATTGGAGCTTCCTGCATCTTCCCTAGTGCACCTAGTTTTCCAAGTTTCATGTTTAAAGAAGGTTACAGGTGACAAGCTCCTAGTTCAAACAATATTTCTAGAACTTGATGAGGAAGGAAAAATCATATTGGAACTTGAAGAAGTCACAGAAACAAGAACTCGACAACTATGAAATCAATTAATTTTAGAGTATCTCACCAAGTGGAAGAACTTACCCGCTGAAGATTCCACATGGGAGGATTGGAATTTTATACATAAGCATCCAGAACTACTAAAGCGTCGAGGAAAACAATTTTTTGGAGAGGGGAATGTTAGGTCCCTATAATACTAGTGTATTCCCTCATTGTTATTGTCAGTGTAGCCCCCTTATTATTATGTTCATGCCCATGTAGTCCCCATATTGTTATTATTGTGCCCCATAGAAGCCCACTATTGTTATTGTTGTGCCCTTACATTATTATTGTTATGTCGGCTTTGATTATATTGTGACCCCTTAGACTCCTATATATAGAAAGGAGGTTTTGTCATTTGAATCATCCAAGAATTGTTCATTTGTGTAATGTAAAGGAGGTTGCCCCCTCGAAGAGGCTAATTTTGAAGTCGTTGATATATCTCTTCTTCTATTTTGTGAGATGGTTGCATAACATAACTTTTCATAGTTTGGATGAGTTCATGTGTGACCAAAATCCCATTAGGGATTTGTCATCCCTCCACATAGCCAGACTATTATTTAGAGATGAGAGAAGGCAACAAGTGCTTCAATATGATAAAGATGATCCTTGAGATGATCTTATATACCACATTATAAAGAAATACGAGTTTGAAGCAAGTTGGATCTATGGATTGAGCTAATTTAAGAGCTAGAGTGAAGAATGTGGCATTCAACACAGGGAGGATTGAAATCCCAGCTTGGAAGGAATCCTAGCAATGCTTAGAGGAAATAAGAGGTAAAACCATCAAGCCCCAAGGCCTTATTTTTTGCGAGACTCATCATAGCCTCTTCGACATCTCGAAGGGTGATTTGCCACATTAGAATGGCATTATGATCTTTAATAATAAGTTTTGGTATGTGGGCCACTATTTTCCATATTGCTTGCATTCTGTTTGGGGATGGTTCCTTGAGAAGATTTCCATATAAGGAGGTCAAGTCCTGTTAAAAAATTATATATTACAGAGCAATGGAACACATAAAATATTAAACAAACATAAACACAAAAAATGCATAAAACAAGAGAGACATAGATATACATGGTTCACCTAATTTAGGCTATGCCCACTGAGAAACATCTAGTTCTTCCTTTATATTATCCATCAAAATGAAGAGGTACAACCTAAAATAGATCCGCTGTAATTTTCTCGTCACTCTCACACAATCTCCTCTCTCTTTCTCATTCAGAATAATAATACACAACCGTAATACAATTCCCTCATATAAACCGAGGGTTTCCTTCTAGGGAAAAAAACCCCTAAATTAAACATAACTTCTACTATTAGATCACTCACCTAATGAATGGCCCATATTGACTACGAAATTACAATATTTTACAAGGCAATTTTAAATCTATTTTTAGCTTCAAGGGCACTACCCCTGAATCCCTGCTAGGAGGGGCTCATAAAATCATCGTCACCCATCCTGGACAGTGATTAAATGGGTGGTGTTGCCACTCCATTCGGAACTGGGGTCCAACACAGTGATACCTCTGAATAAAGAAGATAATCAAGCTCCACACCCAACAACTCCTTTTCAATATCCCTATGATCCAAGGGACGTCGTCCCACCGAGTTGCTGAGTTAAAAGATATGATTATGATGCATATGCTACAACATTGATTTGTATAAGAAGAAAGAATTATTTTCACCACCTTTCAACCAAAATAATTTGGATTTCTATCTACATAGAGTCTCCTCCTACTTTCTTCTACCTTCCAACATAATGAGGACTTCACCTTCTTTCTTACCCAGTTCCTCTGCATGCCCTTCAATAATTATTTTTGTTGAATATTCTGCCTCCAATTATTGCTTGTCTTCAAAGATGTTGTTGAAATCCTCCAATTCCATTTTTTTATGAGTCCCTTAAGTGTTTTTAGTTTTTGCTAGAAATTGAACATTGGAGGGACTTAGAACTTCCATTTCCGTCCAACACTGCTCCATTTTCTCTAAAAGGTTGCATTAGTGAACCAAAAGCTTATGAATATGAAAGGACTATTCCTTAGGGCTTCCTTCATATCTATCTCTAGTGAGATTGAGTAATGATTAGAACCTACACAGAAGAGAATAGATGCTTCTAAAAGTAGATATTTTTCTACAAGAGATTTTGAGATTAAAAAGTTGTCCAACCTACTAGATATTTGGTGCTTACCAATTCTTCCAGCAATAAAGGCCATTGATAGTGTCCACTTTTGTGGGCTGCATACTATGAATTATTTTATAAATATTGAGCCTCTACATCTAATCTTATGACACCTCACTTTTTGTCTTCTAGGGAGGTGATCATATTAAAGTCCCCACCAACAATGAAGTTTCCATCTGGGTGTAATTTTTCAACATCAATAGATTGTTTAGGAAGTGAGTTTTTTCTCTTGGTAAATGTGGCTTGTATAGCACCACTAGGAAAGTAATCTCCTTGGATCCTACTGGTTGAATGAAGCCCATCAATATCCTATGAGAAAATAACCAATCATGAAATACTACTTCTAATGGGTTCCACAACATTGATAAATTTCCAGTCATGCCTTGATCATCTAGGGACATGACCTGACTCCCTCTCTAACATTGGTTGACCAACACTTCCATGTGATCACTATTGTTTTTAGTCTCTTGCACACTCATGATGATAGGTTTTTATTTTTTCATTTTATTCTTCAGGAGTTTTTTTTTTTTTACCTCTACTATTAATACCCCTTAAATTCCATGAGATCAACTTCATTGGGGAGGAGGGAGAGTAGGGTGAAACACCCTCGAGAACACCTTTACCTTACCAGAGTTAGCCAATAGTTACCCCACTTGCTGCACGAGTTCTTGTCAAGTTTTTCAGCCTCACCTTTTTCCACTTTGATGGGCTTGAGGGGATATGTTGTCTCACCGAAACTATATTTACGTGATGGATCTTCTACATCTTTAATTTCTCCCAAAGAGAATCTTGGATTTGTAGATACCATTACGTTAGGAGTTTTATTTGTAGTTCTGAGATGGTGTTGGAGTCCTAATTTTTCAATTGTTCCATTAGTTATGAGAGGGTTGTCTCCTCTATATCCATTTTATCCAGATCCTCTTTACTAACATGTGAGCCATTGTCAGTCATTGTTTCCTCTAGGATTGGTATTGTATCATGCATTCTATGGTCTTGGTTAGCATTATTTTTTGCTAGATTATCTAGATTTTCCCCCCTTTTTTGCTACAATGTCTTGAGTAACCATTGGTTGTGTCTCAAGATTCCCTTCCCAACTTTCCCCCTCTTTCTACTGAAGATCTAGAACACCCAAGGCAACATATTTATTTTTGGACTGAAGGGCCACCCTAGGTTTAAGGATCCGAGGCTCTTGGTTCTTGCCCCTCGGCTACTAGAAAGCCTCTGAATCTATTACTTTGGGTGGACCTAATGGTATTGATGGATTAACCAAGGAAACATCTCGATATAAGTGCCCATGTCCATGACACCTTTAACACTGAAAGTGCTTATGCTCACAATGTTGAAAATGCAACAAGAAAATCTAGTTTTGACTTTGCCTTGGTCAAACTAGATTAAAATTCAAATTTCTATTTTAGCAAAATACTTGGAGGTAGTTAATTGAGGTGAAATGGCTCTTGACACTTAGTTAACTAAGTAAAGTCGAGTTGGAGACACTTGAATTCAGTTATACATTATATATTACTAATTTGTAGCAATATATTTAAGTTAATTTGAGTTATTGTCAGTTTAAATAGTTCTAATTGTCAAAAGAAATAGTGGAGGTCAAGTTATGGATGTGTAACTTCAACCACACTCAATGATCAACCAATTAACTGATTAATCAACAAAAAATGATTGTTGTATGCAAATGAATCGAGTTACAGAGTTGAGATGGAGATTCCAAGGTAATTTACTATCTGTTGTAGCATATTCCCATGTGCACAGGTGGTGCATGCAGTTAGAGATTGACCTAAGGCTATTGTGCAATTCCTTGGTGTGAAATTCCTAAAAAATAGAGGCAATTTCCCAAGTGAACAACGCAATGAAATAGGAGCTTGGGAAATCTTGAAATTGGCTAAGTTTTGGATGAGGCTCAGTGAGTTAGGCATAGGAATAGACTATACACTTGCAGGGTGAGCTCACACTTGAGAAAGGATTGTATTTATTCTCTATTCTCTAATTAATGCAATATAGATAGTAAGGGTTTTTGAGCAGTTTCTTTCCCTTAGATAAATATTTGTGCATGTGTGATGTTTCCTTTTGCATGTCTATGATTCTTGTTTTAGATGGTGAATTAACTTCCGCAGATTAGTAGAGTAGCTTCAAGTCTTGTGATTTAGAAAATTTCATGAGAAATATTGAATCTACACATTAATTTCTACATGGTATCAGAGTTGGAATCACTGTAGAGAAGATATTTCGAAGTTTTCATTGTAGGAGATTTGAATTTGAAGATCAGTGTTGCAGGTTTTCTTCAGGACTGAGAACATGGCTTTCAATGGACTCAGGATTGAGTATGCCTTTGAAGGCACCTCAAAGTTTGTATGGGATGATAATGGGTTGCTAGAATACATCAAGACATATGTAGGAAAAACCCAAGCATCTAATGCCCAAAATATTGCTCAATGGAAGAAGGATGTGGCCAAAGCGAGGAGAATCATATTGGAAGGAGTTTAGGATCATATTTTCTTGAATCTCCATGGAAAAGAGACTCCATTCATGATGTGGAAAGAACTGACTAAACTGTTCACGGGAAATAGTGACCACAGGAAGCTGGCAGTCAAGGAAAAGATTCAAATTATCAAAATGAAAAAGAATGACACAATCCAGCAATACCTAAGCAGGTTTACACAATGTCGTGATGAAATTGGTGGGGTTAGTGTTAATTTCCCTGAAGAAGACTTGGTAGCTCTTGCCATTTTGGGCCTTCCCAAGAGTTGACATGACTATCAAGATTTGGTAAATGGTAGAGATAAAATACCAGGTTGGGAGTGGTTATGGTCCAATCTAGTGTAGAAAGAAATAAGGTGAAACACCAAGGACGAGACCTCATCTAAGGGCGAGGATGAGGATAATTGTGCCTTGGATAGAAAGGAAAATAAATGGAAAGGGAAGAAATCCCAATCCAAAGCAGATTTGAGTCAAGGGGGGAATAATAAAGATTTGTCTAGAATCAAGTGCTTTCACTCTCATGAATTTAGGCAATATGCAATGAAGTTTCAACACAAGAAGGCAAGAAAGAAGGCTGCAGGAGGAGAAATGGGTGAAGCTTTGGCTTCACAATTTGAGCTTGATATTATTGTCATTGCATGCATGGAAACCACAACGATGGGTAGTGTGTGGTATCTAGATAGCAGTGCCCCATTCCACATGATGGGGAACAATGAATTATTCAGTGACTTGGAGGAGAAGGATCTCCAAATGCACATCGAGATGGGGGATGATGGAAGGTATAACGTGATCGATATTGGTACAAATACTTTTTAGAAGGATTCTGGCTCCCCTCTCAGGCTCAAGTATGTGATGTTTGTACCGGGTCTGAAGAAGAATCTAGTTTCCATAGCTGTGTTGGAAGACCGTGGCTATGAAGTAAATCAGATTTCGAGCGAAGAACCTATACAAGCTAGATGTGGAATATTTTGCAGCATTGAGCACAAAAGTAAAGAAGGCTTAGAGCCGAGATGTCGATGATTTATGGCATAGAAGACTTGGCCATTTTCATTGTGGCACTTTAAAGATCACATAGCATATTTATACAGGCCTCCCCAAAGGAACACTAGAGCAGTGAAATACATGCAAAGGGTGTACGTTGGGGAAGTACACAAAATCCACCTTTAATGATCAAGACAACGAGGTGCATGCAATCCTTGAAAGGATCCACTTTTAGGTCTGTGGACCTTTCTAAACATCCTCCACTTCCAAGCACAAGTATTATGTTATATTCATAGATGATTTCTCACGAAAGTGTTGGATCTACTTCATGCAGAAGAAAGACCAGACATTCTCCAAATTTGTTGAGTTTATATTACTTGTTGAGAAATTAATTGACAGGAAAGTGAAGGCTCTCAGGAGTGATACCAGTGGTGAGTACGTGTCGAATGAATTTCAAAACTTTTGTGTAAAGGAAGGAATTCAATGGGAATTGAATACACCCCATAACCCACAACAAAATTGGGTGTCTAAGAGCAGCAAGGGTGATGTTGCATGACCAAATCCTACCTCTACACTTGTGGGTTGAATCATGCAACATACTAGTCTATTTGTGGAACAAGAGTCCTCACAAGATTCTTGGCATGAGTACACCAAAGGAAGATTTTTCAGGGAAGAAACCAAATGTATCACACTTCAGGGTCTTTGGATCATAAATATACCGTCATGTTTCCAAGGAAGCAAGGAAAAAGCCATAGTTGACAATAGATTTGGGCATATGTGTGGGGTACACAGACACAACTCACAACTATCATGTGTACTTTCCATCTCTAAGGATGAAAGTGGTCAGAAGAGATGTGAAATTTGATGAGGAGAAGGTAATGAGGTGTTCTCTTGAGAGGGAGCTTCAGTTGTAGCCTGATCAGGAGATTTTGGATCCAAAGGAAGAACCTTAAGAAGTTGAGGAGAAGAGAGTGGATACATCCACTCATCCAGAGAGATCCAGAGAAGAAAGGAAGCGAGCCAGGGAAGATGACAAATTATTTTAGGATGCTCGAGAGAATGTGGGAGCACCCACAACCTAGCGCACGTAGAGGAGGTCACAAGATTGGTATATTGGCTACATGGATCTGATGAGTGAGCTTGTAGATACTGAGCCATCCTCATTTGAGGAAGCTATAGAGAAACTAGTATGGGTTGATGTTATGGTAGAGCAATATGATTCCATTGTCAGAAACAATGTTTGGTAATTGGTCCCAAGACAAGCAGACAAATTTATGGTTGGTTCAAGATGGATTTATAAGGTAAAACACACGATAGATGGAATCATAGAGAATCACAAGGCCACATTTGTGGCTAAGGGGTTCTCTCAAGTTGAGGGAATTGAGTAGGAGGAGACCTTTGATCTAGTGGAAAGGTACTCATCCATCAGATCAATTCTATCACTGTCAGTGCAGATGGGGTGTAAGATCCACTAGATGGATGTGAAGACAACATTCCTATATGGATTTATTAAGGAGGAGGTGTATATTGAGCAACCAAAGGGGTTTTAGACCTTCGACATAGAGTTGAATGTGTTCAGACTCAAGTGAGCATTGTATCACATTAAGAAATCACTTGTGCTTTGTATACTTGGATTGATAGCTATCTCACCAATTTGGGCTTCACCAAATTTAGTGAAGCGGATGAAAACCTTTATCACATTATGGTAGAAGGAAAGTTATTTATTATTATTTTATATGTTGATTACTTGATCCTTACAGGTGATGAGTAGCTGACCAGATCTTGCAAGGAGGACCTTGCAAGAGAGTTTGAGATGGACATGGGCCTCATGCACTACTTCCTTGGTTTGGAAGTATGGCAAGGATATGGGGAAATGTTTTTCTATCAGAGCAAGTATGCCAACGAGATAATTCAAAGGTTCCACATGGACAGGTGTAAACCCATGGAGACTCCTCTAGTAGGAAACCGAAGGAAAGAGGATGCTACTTGAGGTAAAGTAGTGGAGGCTACCATTTACAGGTAGCTTGTGGGTTCACTTACATATTTCGTGAACACACAACCAGACATGTGTTATGCATTTAACTAGCTAAGTCAAGCAATTTTTAAGCCAACCAAACTATATTCGAAGGAAACAAATCATGTGTTTAGATACCTCAAAGGCACTACTCATTTTGGTATTTGGTACAGATAGACAGAGGCAGTGAATGAAAAGGATTCATAGATACAGGTTGGGTGGGGAGTCCATTAGACATGGAGAGCACATCATGAGGAATTTTCAGTGTTGGATCAACAACATTTTCTTGGTACAGTAGGAGGCAGAGATATGTGGCACTCAGCGCAACAGAAGCAGAGTACATGGCTGCAAGTCAAGCAACATGTGAGGCTATCTGGACGAGAGATATTCTTGTTGGGTTATTTGGTCAGAATATGGATATTACTATGATTTACTATGAAAGTTAGAGTTGTATCAAACTATATAAGAATCCAATATTTTATGATCGATCCAAGCATATCGCTATCTGATATCGACATCTAGGAGATTGTGTGCAAAGGTAGATTATGTTGTTGTTGCACATTCCAAGAGAGGAACAAGATGCAGATAGTTTTACAAAGGCCTTGTAAAGAGGAAATTTGAGTTCCACAAATGTAGGATTGGGGTATCTGATAATCCCTTTCTTACTGAGAGGGAGTGTTTAAAATGCAACAAGAAAATCTAGTTTTGACTTTTCCTGGTCAAACTAGATTAAATTTCGAATTTCTATTTTAGCAGAATACTTGGAGGTATTTAAATGGGGTGAAATGGCTCTTGTCACTCTTTTAACTCAGTAAATTCAAGTTGGAGACACTTGAGTTCAGTTCTACATGATTGATTACTAATTTGTAGTAATATATTTCAGTTAATTTGAGTTATTGTTAGTTTAACTAGTTCTAACAATCAAAAGAACTAGTGAAGGTCAAGTTATGGATGTGTAACTTCAACCACACTCAATGATCAACTATTTAATTGATCAATCATCCCAAAATAATTGTTGCATGCAGAGAATTCGAGTTACCCAGTTGAGATGGAGATTCCAAGGCAGTGTACTATCAGTTGTAGAATATTCCCATGTGTACAGGTGGTGCATGCAGTCAGAGATTGACCTAAGGCTATTGTACAATTCCTTGGTGTGAAATTCCTAAAAAATAGGGGCAATTTCCCAAGGGAACAACACAAGGAAATAGGAGCTCAAGAAGGCTTGAAATTGGCTAAGTGTTGGGCCAGGCTTAGTCAGTTAGGCAAAAGGATAGACTATACACTTGCAGGGTGAGCTCAGGCTTGAGCAAGCATTGTATGTCTTCTCTATTCTCTTATTAATGCAATATAAATTGTAAGGGGTTTTGAGTAGTTTCTTTTCCCTAGATAAATAGTTGTGCATGTGTAATTTTTCCTTTTACATGTCTATGATTATTGTTTTAGATGGTGAATTACCTTTCACAGATCAGTAGAGTAGCTTCAAGTCTTGTGATTTAGCAAATTTCATGAGCAATATTGAATCTACACATAATTGATTGGATTATTTATATTATCATCATGCAATGAAATGACTATTGATTCTAGCAATGGCTCTAAGAGATTCATATACATATAGCGTGACATATGTTGTGTATCATTTATACTTAGGATCTCTGAAATTTTGATGAAACTCCCAATAGAGTTTCCAATTCCCTTCAAAATGTCCTCCTGCCACTATTCTATTGGGAGCACATACAGTCTCATCCAAACTGAGGTGTCTAAAAATGGGTCAGGGTTGAATCCAGGCTTCCAAAAGTGGATGAATAAGCTAGTGTTGTTAAAAGAGTATGGACCGCCTTCAAAAATTCTTGTTTGATATTCAATGTTGGTGAAGATCACTATCAAAAAACCCTTCACACTTGGTTTCAATTTGGTTCCCATTCAACTTTAATCCATGTAGCCAAATCCTTTTCTATGTGTCGGACTCCTAGAAACTTGTAGATTAAAGCATGGTCCTACATATGGATATGCTCAAATATCTTCTCAGATTTTACCTTGTACCTAGGGTTTATGACTACTTTAGGCACACATTGACCTTGGCTACTTTCTTCCAGGCATCCACGAGCCCAAGAAAGTATTTGTGACCTCCTTTTTAGACATTACCTGAGCTAGATTGATAAGGTGTCGATGCCTCGAACGACTTCCCTACCCTTGCGTCTCCAGCGACAATGTTGCAGTAGGAGGGGGTTGTGCCTCCTCCCCCAAAAGATGAGGCCATATGGATATTAGTGCCAAACAAAGGATCATAACCCATACAAATATTTTGAAGCCGATAGATCTCAAAGCATAATGGGCAAGGCTGAAACACTGAGGAAAACCCTAAACCCAAATTACCCCATGTTGCAAGAGCTCCCAATCACCTTTTAAACTCGATTTAATACAATATAATTTATTCATTTCCTTTGAAATATATTTAAAGATAAGTTCATTTTGTTAATAATAATATAACATATATACCCCCAATCAGGGTGTGACAGAGAATAAGAGGTGGGCCAGCGGTGATGTGACAGTTACTAAGTTTATGATTCATTCACTTGCGTAATAACTAGAAATAATATGCAGAGAGTGATTCACTGTTTGCTGCAAAAGAATGATTAAACCAAAGTGCAGGCAATATCATGCACTGGTGCAGGAAAGAGTTCCTTGCACGATCCGATCGAAAATTAGTTAAAACAAAGATTGAGAGTAAAGGAAATGCAAGAAAGATATTTCATAAAGAAAGTAAACACCAGTAACTCTCAAACCACGAATCTGTTTCACACGTTAGCTACAAAAGATATTTTAAATCAGAACTTGAAAGATAAAGATTAAAACTATAACATCACACAGCTGCAAATGAAATATCCACACCTTCTTTCTGAATAACAAAAGCGAGAGGGGTAAACGAGATGGGTTGGTTGGGCCCTAGCAAACCAGCTCATTCCCCTTCTAAGGAACGAAAAAGATCAACACTTCAAATATACATCAATGATAAACTAGACACTATGTATGCAAATCATGGTAGTTCTCTTGTATTACTTGATTCGGAAAATTTACATAACAGAGCAGTCTAGCCCCAGAGCTGAGGTGATAACCAGATTACAAAGAACAAAATTACAATTGATGGTTCACTGACTAGCCTCCTCCTACCTATTTCTATATTTTATATATCTTTTCGGCCCTAGCCATTTTCACTAATTATAGACATTTCTTGTTCAGGCCTTTCGGCCGAACGGACTTAGAAACCGAAATTACAAACTTGGCCAACAGTTATAATACACATGAATCTTGCTTGGACGTAACCTAACTTTGGAAAATATTCCCTAATTGTGCGCCACCTGTTATCCTACTTCAGTTCATCAGTAGCTAAACTTGGAGTCAAGGATCGAGACCCATCCTCGTGGAAGATTTGGCTTCTCAGAAATCTCAGATAGTCTTCATGGCGGTGCAGGAATCTACTTGCACTAGTCATACTCATTCATAATTAATACTAAGTTCCATGATTACTCTAGGAAATAAATATGAGTTACAAGAGATATGTAGATAGGCATGAAATCCATATAAAATGATTAATAAAGTGTTGTAATAAATCTTAATATAAAATATGAGCATGTGCAGGAATGGGTAACTATCTTGTACTAGTGCAGGAAAGAAGGGTATTTTATTGAGATAAAACAAAGGTTGATTTTGATGGAAATGGGGTAGAAAATAGGGAAATTTAGGATACCAACATCCTCCCATCCCTAAGTTGTTGTGTGTCCTCACATAACATTTTACCTCTGCAAAAAACTTCAAAAATGAATGGCCAGCTCCTCAGTCTTGAACTTCAATGTTTATTCCTATCATTACTATCTTTGGCTTCTTGTCTCGGGCTTTTCGCAGCTACTTAGTCACCTTCTTGAGGCGTCTATAGAATTTGGAAGCCTGATACTTCCATACCTTTACTTGCTGCTTCTACCTCTTTACTTCTGCAAATAACTCCACCTTGCTCTGTTTCTACCAACTCTGCTCTTTCATGACCTGGTTCAAAGCCTCCAGGACATGGACTTGTTGCTCCAGATCTACTATTATGCTATTGAGGAAAAGAGTGGAGGGTGTTGTGCTAAGATCTTCAGGTTTGAACTTCTTTTCTACCACGGACTCGAAACGAGTCCCATCATCATCAAGGTCAAGGCTGTCGAAAGCTTGCTTTATGACATCGTCGAGGGTTTCTATACTCGGGGTTTTCTCATTACTGAGGATTTTGATGCCCTCACCAATCTTTGTGCCTTGTGCATTCAATTCCCCAGGGTTCTTAACACCTTGTTCTCCAGACTTCTCAGGGGATTCAACACCCCGTCTTTCCAAATCAGTAGGGGTTTCGGTTCCTCGCTCTTCTACAAATGCACAGACTTAAGTACCCTCTCCTTCGAACATCACAGGGTCTTCAATACCCTGACCTTCTAAAATCGCATGGTTTTTAGTACCATGACCTTCAAAAATCGTAGGGTCTTCAGTACCCTGCTCCTCGAAATCATTATGGGTTTCCACGTCTGGTTCACTGAAATTATCAAGACCCTCTGCATGTTTTTCTTCTTCGTTCTCCTCTGCTTGGACTTCACTAGTATGCAATGTCGACATCGTCTTTCTGCTTCTTAGCCTACTGACAAATGTTGACAACAGGATGTCATCTTCTATATTCTCCTCATCTTCCACAATGTGTGCCACTGCGTCTGCAAGCACCGAGAGATTATGAACTGTGGGGGAAACTTGGGTTGTTTCATCGATTGCAATTGGAGAACTAGACTGGTTCATCCCTTGGGAAATAGTCTTCCTCCTCATCGAGGTTCTAGTCTTCCTCTTCTTTGCCGCAGGTGGAGTGTTCTCAACAATCCTCTTCTATGCTTGCACTAGTGAACTTTTACCTTGCCGCTTGGCAGGAGACAATGTCCCCACCTTTCTCTTCTTACATGTACTTCTGCTAGCAGACTCTTCTGCACCCCTTGCTCAGAATTATTTCAGAAACGCTCCCCACGTTATCCCCTTTTCTTCTAACTTCTTTTGGACCAGCATCGTAATAAGCCCATGATGGCAGAGTTTGTTTGTAACCTGGATTGCACTTCCACTCTGCACATTTTTCACCATCTTCTCAAGGCTCCTGAGCAAGAAGTGAGGAAAATTAATCAATTTTCCTGCCTCAATATGCAACAACAATCGGAGGTGGTATACGAATGCCAAGGTATAGCGTCCTTCTCTGGTTACAAAATTCTGCAATATAAACAGTAAATCTTGCCACTTCCCGACCATGGCAGTCTGTGGAAGTCCCTTTCTCCAATCGACCTTAATTTTCTTGTCGACCACGAACCGGTGCCAATGCTTCTTTGCGATCCGCTTTTTAAACCAGTGCTCCCCTGTAAGTGACAAGCCTATGGCTTGTGCAATGAACTCCTCCGTAAATTTGAATTTTAAGGACCCAACCCTGACTCGGCCTTCTTTGAACGTCCTTGCAAACTCTAATGCCACCGCCATGTCGAACCCGTCAAATTTCTGTAGGAATGGCGGGAACCCAGATTCTTGCAATAGTGCAAGAATGTTCCTGTACTCGGCAGTTTGTTCAATTTCTTGTAAAGACAGTGGTTCATTCCACACAGGTTCCATTTCGAACCACACTCCACTTCGCTTTGTTCACACCCTTGAAGGAATTTCTGAGTGACTCCAACATTCACTGAGAGTTTTATGTTGGAGGTTCATCGCCCTCCATCTTTTCAAACCCACTCACTCGACTATGATGGAACAACCCCCCCATATCATGTATTGATTCATGTTAGCCCGCTATGGGTGAATCGTAATGATTGGATGTAATGGCGGTATAAGCGGCAGTGGCGCAACGACTACAATGATCGGATTGCGGGTAAGCTAATAAATGGCCAGGCAGTGTAGAATTATTTCAAGGAGGGTGTGCAGGTTATTGGACAGTAGTACCATCCCATAGTCAGCATCATAATTCAATCAGACATACTCCAACATTTATTAAAAGGATTAGATTTCAAACCTTACACATCTTGTAATTTAAAGATTTGTTCCTAGATTAGTAAATAATGAAACAAAGCATCAATTAAAACATGGAATGAGATAACGTATTAACACGTGTAGCAAAGTATAGGCCCATAAATATCCCTGATAAACCACTCCAGCATTGTGTAAATTGCTTTCACAGTCAATTGTGTTTCTGCACCATACCTACTTGCACTGTTGTGCTTGCACCAGAGACTTTTAACATACTTCTGTAGCTGGAATTTTTTGTTGCCTCATTATACAAGAAAAATTTATTCGCCATCTTTTGGTGTTTCTTGAACATGCCTTTTGGATTGACTGCATCAAATTCTGCAATCAATTTATGAGGAAATAAAAAAGTGGGAAAGGCATAAAAAATTTTAGAATGGGAAGGAATATTACAGTAGGTATTTCAGAAACAACATCACCAAGAGGGATGAACAAAATAGGATGTGGGAAAAAAATCAAGGGAAAAGAGAGATTTTACGAAATCGGGTAAGGGTAGTTTCTTGGAAGAAAGTGGAAGGTAATTCATTGGGGAACCTAGGAAAGAAACAAGTGGGAAATTTCAAAATGGGAAATAGAAGAAAGACAATCTTTTTACCTTGAAATCTACCTAAACTGGTGGAGGAAAAAATAACTGCATCGGGAAGTAAGCATTTACTTGGATAAAAATGTCCATGCTAGTTACCCCAAACTTGGGTAAGTGCTCAGTTTCATGAACCTAATTCTTCTTGGTGGCAGCCAGCATATCTAAAAATCAAGTAACGTTTGCTTTTTATTAAAATTTTGATCTCCCTGCCAGCATGTTGGTTTTCAGGTTGATCCTTCTGCAATCATGTCAATCAACTGATTTTCATAATTACAAGAATTTTTTTCTTTTTATACTTTTTATTCTTTTATCATTTTATTTTTTATTTTTTCTTTGATTATTTTTTCTTAATAAGGACAAGAAGGAATCAATTATTCAACAAGTTGGTGTTACCACCTACCAACTTCTTTTCAAATGGTTGTTGGACTTGCTACATAAAATCTCCTTTAGTAAGGGGCTGAAAATATACCTTCATTCTATGCCCATTTACTAGGAACACAAAATTCTATCCATCAATAGTTTTGATTTCTACCACTCCATTTTCGAACACTTTGACCACCTATAGGGTCCCATCTAGCATGTATCGAATTTTCCTTTAAAATGTTTGAATCTCGAATCATAAAGGAGTACCTAATCAACTGGTTGGAATTGCTTCTTCTGAATGGACTTGTCATGCCACTTCTTGCGTTGTTGTTGAAACAAGATGTTCTGCTGAACATCATCCCTTCATATTTCATCTAATTCATTTAATTGTAGAAGGCACTGCTACTATGCTTCAGAGAGATCTAGTCCCAATTGGATTGCAGTCCTGAAAGTCTTGATCTGGAATTCTATCGGCAAGAGGATGTGTTTCCGGTACACCAGCTCATATGGTGTGTGTCCCGTGCTGTTTCTCCAAGTGGTTCGATAGGCCCATAATGCTTCCAGTAATTTGTCAGCCCAATCCTTTATGTGCATTTTTACCGTCTTTTTGAGGATGGACTCAATCACCTTATTCGTGGAATCCACCTGACCATTTGCTTGCGGGTGATACGGTGTAGATATCCTATGCTGTATTTTGTACTGCTCCATCACACCCTATACCAGATTAGAAATAAACTACGATCCATTGTCAGAAACAATTTCTCTAGGCACACCAATCAAGTAAAGATTTCAGTAAAAAGAAAATCAACAACAACGCTTTCAGTAGCAAAAGAAACAGCTTTATCTTCTACCCATTTTGTAACAAAATCTGTACAAACCAAAATATGCTTTTTATTTGATGATGCAAGATTTATTGGTCCTACGAAATCAAAGGCCCATTTTTCAAAATGATCAAACATAACCTGAGGACATAAAGGAATTTCATTGGTTTGATTAGGCTGGCTAATTCGCTAACATCTATCACACCGCTTGACATATTGTTTGGCATCCTTGAACAAGGAAGGCCAAAAATAGTCGGCGCATAACACTTTGTATGCAGTCTGCTTATCAGAAATGTGACCTCCACAAGGTTCATCATGGGAAAATTTTAAGATATCAAACACCTCTTCCTCTCTTACACATCTATGGATAATGAGATCTGCTCCAGTGTAAAAGAGGTCTCCTTGGATCCATGAATATGAAGCACTTTTCTAAATGATATTCTGCTTTTCACGAGAGGATAAGTGAGGTGGTAATTTTTCGGTGACTAAATAGTTAGCTATGTTAGCAAACCATGGATATTTTGTTGACACAACAAAAAGATGTTCGTCAGGAAAATCATCATCAACAGGAATTGCTTCACTAGGATTATTTAATCTTGAAGGATAATCTGCTACTACATTTGACTCTCCTGGTCCATCAACAATGGTAATATTAAATTCCTGTAATAATAGCAACCACCTAGTCACACTACTGCTATTTAATGGTTTATTCATCAAATATATTATAGAGGAATGGTCAGTATGTACAAAAACTTCATATCCTGTAATATAATGTCTCAATTTATTAATGGAAAAAATTACAGCTAAAAAATCTTTCTCAATAACCGTATAATTGAGTTCAGCGGGTGACAAGTTTTTATGAATGAAATAAATAGCATAAGATTGTTTGTCTTCTTCTTGTCCTAACGTTGCACCTATAGCAATATCTAAGGCATCAAAGGAAATATGAAATGGCAGGGACCGGTTTGGTCCTCTCAATACTGGTGCCTAAACAATTTTTTCCTTCAATGTCTCAAAAGACTGTTGGAAAGTTGTGGACCAAGAAAACTCACTATCTTTAGCCAAAAGTCGGAAAAGGGGGGTAGTTATCCTCGTGAAATTTTCAAAGAATCTCCTATAGCAGCCTACATGTCCTAGAAAACCTTTGTCTTCCCTTTGAGTTTTGGCTATAGGAAGACTCGAAATGACTTCTATTTTTGTGGGGTCAACCTGGATACGTTTGTCAGAAATAAGATGGCCAAGAACCACTCCCGCCTTACAAATTAATATGCATTTCTTATCACTCAAGGCGAGATGAGCTTCTTGGCAGGGAAGAAGCACTTTTTCTATATTCTTGAGGGCTTCCTGAAATGAATCACCAAACACAAAGAAATCATCCATATATATTTCTATGCATTCAATGTCAGCAAAAATGGCCAATACTGCCATTTGAAAGGTAGTCAGGGCATTACATAGCCCAAAGGGAAGCACTCAATAAGAAAATGTACCCCAAGGACATGTAAAAGTGGTCTTGTCTTGATCCTCGGGTGCTATCTATATCTGGTTATATCCATTAAATCTGTCTAGAAAAGAAAAGCACTTCTTACCGGCAAGGGTATCGAGTACCTAATCGATGAAAGGAAGGGCGAAGTAATCTTTGAGAGTGGATTTATTCAATTCTTTGTAGTCAATACAAATGTGCCATCTTCCATCTTTATTTGGGACTAATGCTAATGGAGAGACTCACTGGCTGTCAGAAATGGGATAGATAAAATAAAAATCTAAGAGTTTTTGCAATTCTTCCTTTACAATGTCTCTTAGAGCTAGGTTGATTCGCCTTTGGGGTTGTCAGACAGGTCAGGGTCCATCTTGAATATAGATATGGTGTGTACAAGTTTTAGGAGGGATGCCTTTCATATCTTCATAACCCCATGCAAAGGCATCAAGATGGTTTTGCAACAAATTCATAAGTTGCTCTCGTTGAGAAGGATCCAAGTCCAAACTGATATACAAGGATTTACCTGGACTAATCTCAACAAGAGTAATGACAGGTTCGAGAGTACACAAACGTGTTTCTAGAGATGGTGATGATGGAGGTAGAGAGTCATATCCTTCCTGAAAATATAGACTACAAATCTAACTCAATGACTCGAAATTAGGCATGGTGTCTAGATTGTTTAGGAAGTCTTGAATCTCACCCTCCTGTGAGGACTCAATATTCTGATGTATCAAGGAAACAAGGTGAGTCTCTCTAACCATAAAGTGTCTCAGAGCTCCTGAATAGATCTAGAAGGTGGCTATAGGGTGACTTTCTTTCTGGAATATCCATCAGCTGTAGCAAGCCATGGTTATCCCAAGATCAAGGGATGCCCTCCCACATGATTCTTTGGCTAAAGCACAATGAATATGCGGGATATTCCCAAGAATATAGGGAAACGACCACATCATCCAACACCCCTTCTGGCTTGATTTTAGATTGATCTGCCAGTTCAAGCACAGTGGGAGTAGGACGAATATGGACCAATTCATGTTGATCCATGGTCAGGAGTTTCCTCCTCTCCTTTCTCATTGATAACCACCATGGGTTGATTTTGATTTTTTGAGGTTACTACCTTCCCTGATCTCAATTGGAGATCAATGACTTCAACTGGCATAGTCTGAAATCTGGATGAAGAAAGTGGGGTCATAGAATGGATCATTTGTACCGCTTTATTATTGGGGTTGGGTAAAGGTTAAGCAGGCAGTTGAGAAGGTCGAAACGATGGAGGTAACGGTAATGGTGGCATGGATTGACTCTGCTGAGGTAATGATGGCCGAGGCATTGAGTAAGGTGCATATGTGCGAGGGTATGATTTCATAGGTGCATGATAGGAATTATGTGAATGATGTGAATGGTTTGGCCCTCTCCATCCTTGTGGCCAAGAATGGGAGGGTTGTCCATATTGATATTTATTCCCATGCTACCAATGCTGAGAGTGACCAGTGTTAGGATAGGAATATGAATGTGCATTGTAACCAAAAAAATGTGGTGGGGATTCAGGAACCATACCTGCACTTACCTGAGGCCAATTCCTTCTTGCTCCCATAGCATGCAATGATTCAGCCTCAGGTTGTCCCCCTTCAAATATAGCTTTCAGCCCAGGTATAGAGGAACATTTATCCGTAGCATGGTTATCTGCACAAATTTCACATTTATTTGTTTCTTTAATATCTAGAGGACATTCTCTTAAAAGATGCTTTCTTCTACATTTAGGACAAAAAATAAACATTATCTCTTGCTCTTCTAGAAGTTTTTGTTGAAACTTCAAAGAGTCTATTTGTTTACTAAAAATATTCATTATTTAAATTTTCAGATTGTCCATTTTGTTTTCTAATTCAATAATCATATCATTAGTGGATTCAGTTGTTCTGTTTTTATTTCGAATTCCTTTACCAGATCTATATTACTTCCTCGAGAATTTCCTTCACAACTCATAGATCTGATCAAAAGTCTTTTGAGAAATATCCCCTTTTCCTAACAAATTTAAATTATTTCTAGCATCATCAGTGAGCCCACATAAGAACAAGGGTCTAATGGTACTTGGATCAAATTTGTGATTTGACCTTTGAAGGATATACATGAATCTCTCCAAGTAGTGCTCTAAAGTCTCATCATTATTTTGCACAATAGTAAAGATTTCATCTTGAATATCTCTAGTTTTACAATATTCCTGACGTTTTGACAAGAACACTCTCTTCATTTTCTCCCAAGAATATATAGTGTTTCCTCCTAGTTCCATGAACTAGCGGAGTGTTGCGTCCTTGAGAGTTACAGGAAACAACTTAATCTTCTGGGCATCAGATGAATAATCATAACTTCTACACAAGATATCAAACTCAAATAAGAAAGAGTCTAGGTCTTCATGTACCTTACCATAAAAATGAGGAAGAGTTGATGGTGATATGTTTTTCATTTGTACTTGTGCATCAGGATCCACAATCGGGAATCCGAAAGTGGACTGTTCCTCATTTACCTGATTTTCACCACTTCCTTCTGCATGGTCTTCCATATCTTCCATTGTTGTTCTTCCACCTGAACCGCTCTCAACAGGATGAGAAGGCTGACCATGGATTCCAAACGTCCCCTTCTTCCCCTTTATGGGTTGTGTCACACCTGAACCACTCCTACCAGGGCCTAGGTGGACTATTCCTGCCTAGTGAGTTTGAGTTTGTTTAGACTTTCTGCCTGCAAAAGAAGGCCCAATATGAGTTTTGGTTTCATATTTGTAATTGTTTCTTTGGCCCCTAGTGGGATTCGGACCCCTACCTCTTTTAGGCATTCATTTCAAAAGATGACACAACGAAATTCAAATAAAAACTGCAAGTTTAAAAAAATAAATCAGCACCTATAAATTCCTTCAAACAATAGAAGCACACTGCAAGAAAAAATAATAGTAGACTTACCCCTATTGCAAATAGTGGAAAATTATCACCAATTCAAATCGCCTAAGCGGCAACGACACCAAAATGTTGGGTGCAGGAATTGCGCTTGAGAAAACTCCTCAACACTTAATTATCAACTGAGGATTTCGTAAACTTAGAGACGAAGCACAGGTAATGCTAGAAATGGTATGATCTTTTCCTATCTCTAATCCTACTTCTTAAAGGAATTTCTTTGCAGAATCAGACAGAAAACAATCATAAAGGTAATTGACACCAAAGGAACTCTAGTGCTGGAACATAAAAGACAATTTGCATGTAAATCAAGTAAAGAAATTCCACACAACAGAAACAATCTTAAATTTTGTAATGAAATGCTATGTTCATATTCAGATGGATGGCTAATAGTGTAACAAGTGGGCCCTTGAAGAATTCGTCTTCCTTCTGATCTTCCTTCCACAAAAACAACCTATCCTTGCACCGTTACAATCTGCTTGCACTTGTGCAGGTACAGCATCTCTGTGCAAAAGTATATGTGACCTTCCTTACTGAAGACTTGTGTCTTAGTGAAGGTGCTTTCAGCCTAAGGGCTTAGAGCACTCTGTTTCTGTGATAAGAGACCAACTCTTGCACTGAAGCAGAGCTTCCTTCACCTAGTTTCCAAATTACTTTCGAAAGGACTGAAAGATGTGCTGGAAAAGAATTGCAACTGTAAATGAAATCTTGAAGTAAATTATCTGTGAAAAAGAAAATGCTTGAATTCTTTAAACCTTGCAAAGGAAATAAACTTCATGAAATAAAAGCACTTCAAAAGAATCAAACAGTAGTCTAAGTGTTTTCATGTGTTAACTAACTTTAGTAATCCATTCAAAGATGCTTATGTTCTTTGCAAGTATAATATGTTTATGATAATTTTATGCAACTGCTTCCATATCCTCTTATAGATGTACTTTTAATACTGAAGACAGCTACTAAGTTAATGATTCATTCACTTGCGTAATAACTGGAAATAATATGCAGAGAAGTGATTCACTATTCACTGCAAAAGAATGGTTAAACCAAAGTGCGGGCAACAACATGCACTGGTGCAGGAAAGAGTTCCTTGCACGATCTGATTGAAAACGAGTTAAAACAGAGATTGAGAGTAAAGGAAATGCAAGAAATATATTTCATAAAGAAATTAAACACCGTAACTCTCAAACCATGAATCTGTTTCGCATGTTAGCTATAAAATATATTTTAAATCAGAACTTTAAAGATAAATATTAAAATTATAACATCACACAGCTGCAAACAAAATATCCACACCTTCTTTCAGAATAACAAAAGCGAGAGGGGTAAACGATATGGGTTGGCTAGGCCCTAGCCAACCAGCTCGTTCCCCTTCTAAGGAACGAAAAAGCTCAGCAATTCAAATATACATCAAAGATAAACTAGGCGTTGTGTATGCAAATCATGGTAGTTCTCTTGTATTACTTGATTCGGCAAATTTACATAATAGAGCAGTCCAACCCTAGAGATGAGGCGATAATCATATTACATGAAACAAAATTACAATTGATGGTTCGCTGACTAGCCTCCTCCTACCTATATCTATAATTTATATATCGTTTAGGCCCTAGCCATTTTCACTAATTATAACATTTCTTGTTCAGGCCTTTTGACCGAACGGACTTAGAAACCGAAATTACAAACTTGGCCAGAAGTTATAATACAAATGAATCTCGCTTGGACATAACCTAACATTGGAAAATATTCCCTGATTGCGCACCAAGTGTTATCCTACTTCAGTTCATCAACAGCTAAACTCGGAGTCAAGGATTGAGACCAGTCCTCATGGAAGATTTAGCTTCTCGGAAATCTCAGACAGTCTTCATGGTGGTGTAGGAATCTACTTGCACTATTCATACTCATTCATAATTAATACTAAGTTCCATGATTACTCTAGGAAATTAATATGAGTTACAAGAGATATGTAAATAGGCATGAAATCCATATAAAATGATTAATAAAGTGTCGTAATAAATCTTAATATAAAATATGAGCATGTGCAGGAATGGGTAGCTATCGTGTACTAGTGCAGGAAATAAGGGTATTTTATTGAGATAAAACAGAGGTTGATTTTGATGGAAATGGGGTAGGAAATAGGGAAATTTAGGATACCAACATCCTCCCATCTCTAAGTTGTTTTGTGTCCTCACACAACGTTTTACCTTTGCAAAAAACTTCAAAAATGAATGGCCAATTCCTCAGTGCTGAACTTCAATGTTTATTCCTATCATTACTATCTTTGGATTCTTGTCTCGGGCTTTTTGCAGCTGCTTAGTCACCTTCTTGAGGCTTCTATAGCATTTGGAAGCCCGATACTTCCATACCTTTACTTGATGCTTCTGCCTCGTTACTTCTACAAATAACTCCACCTCGCTCTGTTTCTGCCAACTCTGCTCTTTCATGACCTGGTTCAAAGCCTCTAGGTCATGGACTTGTTGCTCCAAATCTACTATTATGCTATTGAGGAAAAGTGTGGAGCGTGCTGTGCTAAGATCTTCGGGTGTGAACGTCTTTTCTGCCATGGACTCGAAACAAGTCCCATCATCATCAAGGTCAAGGTTGTCGAGAGCCTGCTTTATGACATCGTCGAGGGTTTCTACACTCGGGGTTTTCTCATTACTATGGATTTTGATGCCCTCACCAATCTCTGTGCCTTGTGCACTCAATTCCCAATGGTTCTTAACACCTTGTTCTCCAGACTTCTCAGGGGATTCAGCGCCTTGTCTTTCCAAATCAGTAGGGGTTTCGGTTCCTCGCTCTTCTACAAATTCACGGACTTAAGTACCCTCTCCTTCAAACAACGTAGGGTCTTCAATACCCTGACCTTCTAAAATCATAGGGTTTTCAGTACCCTGATCTTCAAAAATTGCAGGGTCTTTAGTACCGTGCTCCTTGAAATCATTATGGGTTTCTACGTCTGGTTCACTGAAATTATCAAGACCCTCTGCATGTTGTTCCTCTTCGTTCTCCTCTGCTTGGACTTCACTAGTATGCAGTGTTGACGTCATCTTTCTGCTCCTTATCCTGCTGACAAATGTTGATAACACGACGTCATCTTCTATATTCTCCTCATCTTCCACAGTGTGTGCCAATACATATGCAAGCACCGAGAGATTATGAACTGTGGGGGAAACTTGGGTTGTTTCATCGATTACGATTCGAGAACTCTACTGGTTAGTCCCTTGGGCAACATTCTTCCTCCTCATTGAGGTTCTAGTCTTCCTCTTCTTTGTCACAGGTGGAGTGTTCTCAACAATCCTCTTCTATGCTTGCACTAGTGAACTTTTACCTTGCCGCTGGGCAAGAGACAACGTCCTCGCCTTTCTCTTCTTACCTGTACTTGTGCTAATAGAGTCTTCTACACCCCTTACTCAGAATTCTTTCAGAAATGCTCCCCACGTTATCCCCTTTTCTTCTAACTTCTTTTGGACCAGCATCGTAATAAGCCCATGATGGCAGAGCTTGTTTGTAACTTGGTTTGCACTTCCACTCTGCACGTTTTTCGCCATCTTCTCAAGGCCCCTAAGCAAGAAGTGAGGAAAACTAATCAATTTTCCTACCTCAAAATGAAACAGCAATCGGAGGTGGTATACAAATGCGAAGGTATAGCGTCCTTCTCCGGTTACAAACTTCTGCAATATAAATAGTAAATCTCGCCACTTCCTGACCATGGCAGTATGAGGAAGTCTCTTTCTCCAATCTACCTTAATTTTCTTGTTGACCACGAACCGGTGCCAACGCTTCTTCGTGGTCCACTTTTTTTAAACCAGCACTCCCCTGTAAGTGACAAGCCTGTGGCTTGTGCGATGAACTCCTCGGTAATTTTGAATTTGAAGGACCCAACCCTGACTCAGCCTTCTTTGAACGTCTTTACAAACTCTAATGCCACCGCCATGTCGGACCCGTCAAACTTCTTTAGGAATGGCAGGAACCCAGATTCTTGAAATAGTGCAAGATTGTTCTTGTACTTGGTGGTTTGTTCAATTTCTTGCAAAGACAGTGGTTCATTCCTCATAGGTGCCATTTCGAACCACACTCCACTTCGCTCTGTTCACACCCTCGAAGGAATTTCTCACCGACTCCAACATTCACTGAGATTTTTATGCCAAAGGTTCATCACCATCCATCTTTTCAGACCCACTCTCCCGGCTATGATGGAATAACCCCCCCCCATATGAGGTATTGATTCATGTCAGCCCGCTATGGGTGAATTGTAATGATTGGATGCAATGGCGGTATAGGCGGCGGTGGTGCAACGGCTACAATGATCGAATTGCGGGTAAGTCAATAATGTCCAGGCAATGTGGAATTATTTCAAGGAGGGTGTGCAGGTTATCGAACAGTAGTACCATCCCATAGTCAACATCATAATTCAATCAGACATACTCCAACATTTATTAAAAGGATTAGATTTCAAACCTTACACATCTTTCACTTTAAAGATTTGTTCTTATATTAGTAAATAATGAAACAAAGCATCAATTAAAACATGGAATGAGATAACGTATTAACACATGTGCAGCAAAGTACAGGCCCATAAATATCCCTGATAAACCACTCCAGGACTGTGTAAATTTCTTTCACAATCAACTGTGTTTCTGCACCAAACCTTCTTGCACTGTTGTGCTTGCATCAAATACTTTTAACATACTTTTGTAGCTGGAAATTTTTTTTTTGCCTCATTATACAAGAAAAATTTATTCACCATCCTTTGGTGTTTCTTAGACATGCCTTTTGGATTGACTGCATCAAATTCTGCAATCAATTTATGAGGAAATAAAGAAGTGTGAAAGGTGTAAAAAAAATAGAATGGGAAGGAATATTACAACAGGGATTTCAGAAACAATATCACCAAGAGGGATAAACGAAACAAGATGTGGGAAAAAATTCAAGGGAAAAGAGGGATTTTTTGAAATTGAGTAAGGGTAGTTTCTTGGAAGAAAGAGGAAGGTAATTCATTGGGGAATTTAGGAAAGAAACTAGTGGGAAATTTTGAAATGGGAAATAGAAGAAAGACAATCTTTTTACCTTGAAATCTGCTTGCACTAGTGCAGGAAAAAATAACTGCAGCGGGAAGTAAGCATTTACTTGGATAAAAATGTCCATGCTAGTTACCCCAAACTTGTGTAAGTGCTCGATTTCGTGAACCTGATTCTTCTTGGTGGCAGCCAACATATCTAAAAATCAAGTAACATTCCCTTTTTATTCAAATTTTGATCTCCCTGCCAGCATGCCAGTTTTCAGGTTGATCCTTCTGCAATCATGTTAGTCCACTGATTTTCATAATTATAGAAATTTTTTTCTTTTTATACTTTTTATTTTTTTGTCATTTTATTTTTTATTTTTTCTTTGATCATTTTTTCTTAATAAGGACAAGAAGGAATCAGTTCTTCAACAGGTTAGTGTTACCACCTGCCAACTCCTTTTCAAATGGTTGTTGGACTTGCTGCATAAAATTTCCTTTAGTAAGGGGCTGAAAATATACCTTTAGTCTATGCCCAATTACTAGGAACACAGAATTCTATCCATTAATAGTTTTGATTTATACCACTCCATTTTCGAACACTTTGACCACCTCATAGGGTCCCATCTAGAATGTATGGAATTTTTTTTTAAAATTTTTGAATCTCGAATCGTAAAGTAGTACCCAATCACGTGGTTGGAATTGCTTCTTCTAAATGGGCTTGTCATGCCACTTCTTGCGTTGTTTTTGAAACAAGATGTTCTACTGAATATCATCCCTTCGTATTTCATCTAATTTTTTTAATTGTAGAAGGAACTGCTGCTGTGCTTTAGAGAGATCTAGTCCCAATTGGACTGCAGTCCTGAAAGTCTCGATCTGGAATTCTATCGGCAAGAGGACTTGTTTCTTGTATACCAGCTCATATGGTGTGTGTCTTATGTTGTTTCTCCAAGTGGTTCAATAGGCCCATAATGCTTCTGGTAATTTGTCAGCCCAATCCTTTATGTGCATGTTTATCGTCTTTGTGAGGATGGACTCAATCACCTTATTCGTGGACTCCACCTGACCATTTTCTTGCGGGTGATATGGTGTAGAATATTTCATGTCGTATTTTGTACTTCTCCATCACACCCTATACCAGATTAGAAATAAATTGTGATCCATTGTCAGAAACAATTTCTCTAGGCACACCAAATCAAGTAAAGATTTCAGTAAAAAGAAAATCAACAACAACGCTTTTAGTAGCAAAAGAAACAACTTTAGCTTCTACCCATTTTGTAACAAAATCTGTACAAACAAAAATATGCTTTTTATTTGATGATGCAGGATTTATTGGTCCTATGAAATCAATGGCCAATTTTTCAAAAGGCTCAATCATAACCTGAGGACATAAAGGAATTTCATTGGTTTGATTAGGTTGGCTAATTCACTGACAGCTATCATACCGCTTGACATATTGTTTGGCATCCTTGAACAAGGAAGGCCAAAAATAGCTGGCTCGTAACACTTTGTATGCAATCCGCTTATCGGCGAAGTGACCTCCACAAGGTTCATCATGGGAAACTTTTAAGATATCAAACACCTCTTCTTCTCTTACACATCTACGGATAATGAGATTTGCTCCAGTGTAAAAGAGGTCTCCTTGGATCTAGGAATATGAAGCACTGTTCTGAATGATATTCTGCTTTTCACAAGCGGATAACTGAGGTGGTAATTTTTCGATGACTAAATAGTTAGCTATGTCAGCAAACCATGGATATTTTGTTGACACAACAAAAAGATGTTCGTCAGGAAAATCATCATCAACAGAAATTGCTTCACCAGGATTATTTAATCTTGAAAATAATTTGTTACTACATTTGACTCTACTGGTCTATCAACAATGGTAATATTAAGTTCCTGTAATAATAGCAACCACCTAGTCACTCTACCGCTAGTTAATGGTTTATTCATCAAATAGCTTATAGAGGAATGGTTAGTATGTACAAAAACTTCATATCCTGTAATATATTGTCTCAATTTATTAATGGAAAAAATTATAGCTAAAAACTCTTTCTCAGTAACCGTATAATTGAGTTCAGCGGGTGACAAGTTTTTACTAATGAAATAAATAGCATAAGATTGTTTCTCTTATTCTTGCCCTAAAGTTGCGCTTATAGCAGTATCTAAGGCATCAGAGGAAATATGAAATGGTAGGGACCAGTTTGGTCCTCTCAATACTGGTTCCTAAACCAATTTTTCCTTCAATGTCTCAAAAGATTGTTGGAAAGTTGTGGACCAAGAAAACTCACTATCTTTAGCCAAAAGTCGGAAAAGGGGGGTAGTTATCCTTGAGAAATTCTCAATGAATCTCCTATAGCAGCCTGCATGTCCTAGAAAACCTCTCACTTCCCTTTGAGTTTTGGGTATAGGAAGACTCGAAATGACTTCTATTTTTGCAGGGTCAACCTAGATACCTTTGTCGGAAATAAGATGGCCAAGAATCACTCCCCCTTTGCAAATTAATATGCATTTCTTGTCACTCAAGGCGAGATGAGCTTCTTGGCAGCAAAGAATCACTTTTTCTAGATTCTTGAGGGCTTCTTGAAATGAATCACCAAACATAGAGAAATCATCCATATAGATTTCTATGCATTCAATGTTAGCAAAAATAGCCAGGACTACCCTTTGAAAGGTAGTCGGGGCATTACATAGCCCAAAGGGAAGCACTCGATAAGAAAATTTACCCCAAGGACATTGGTCTTGTCTTGATCCTCGGGTGCTATCTGTATCTGGTTATATCTGCTAAAGCCATCTAGAAAAAAAAAGTACTTCTTACCAGCAAGGGTATCGAGTACCTGATCGATGAAAGGAAGGGGGAAATAATCTTTGAGAGTGGATTTATTTAATTCTTTGTAGTCAATACAAATGTGCCATATCCAATATTTCTTTGGGACTAATACTAATGGAGAGACCCACTGGCTATCAGAAATGGGATAGATAAAATAAACATCTAAGAGCTTTTGCAATTCTTCCTTTACAACGTCTCTTAAAGCTGGGTTGATTCGCCTTTGGGGTTGTCGGACAGGTCAGGCTCCATCCTAAATATAGATATGGTGTGTACAAGTTTCAAGAGGGATGCCTTTCATATCTTCATAACCGCATGCAAAGGCATCAAGATGGTTTTGCAACAAATTCACAAGTTGCTCTCATTGAGAAGGATCCAAGTCCGAACTGATATACAAGGATTTACCTGGACTAATCTCAACAAGAGTAGTGTCAGGTTCGAGAGTACACAAAGGTGTCGCTAGAGATAATGATGGAGGTCGAGAGTCATATCCTTCCCGAAAATATAGACTAAAAATCTGACTCAATGACTCGAAAGTAGGCATGGTGTCTAGATTGTTTAGGAAGTCTTGAATCTCACCCTTCTATGAGGACTCAACATTTTGATGTATCAAGGAAACAGGGTGAGTCTCCTCATCACTACTATAGTCTAACCATAAAGTGTCTCGGAGCTCCTCAATAGATCTAGCAGGTGGATATAGGGTGACTTTCTTTCTGGAATCTCCGTGGGAAATATACATATCAACAGAACGACATCCGATATAAACATCGGTTGTAGCAAGCCATGGTCATCCCAAGATCAAGGGATTCCCTCCCACTGGGTTCTTTGGCTAAAGCATAATGAAATCTGCGGGATATTACCAAGAATATAGGGAAACGACCACATCATCCAACATCCCTTCTGGCTTGATTTTAGATCGATCTTCCAGTTCAAACACAGTGGGAGTAGGATGAATATGGACCAATTCATGTTGATCCATGGTCACGAGTTTCCTCTTCTCCTTTCTCATCGATAACCACCATGGGCTGTTTTTTATTTTCTGAGGTTACTACCTTCCCTGATCTCAATTGGAGATCATTGACTTCAACTGGCATAGTCTGAAATCTAGATGAAGAAAGCGGGGTCATAGAATGGATCATTTGTACTGCTTTATTATTGGGGTTGTGTAAAGGTTGAGCAGGTAGCTGAGAAGGTCGAAACTATGGAGGTAACACTAATGGTGGCATGGGTTGACTCCGCTGAGGTAATGATGGTTGAGGCATTGGGTAAGGTGCATATGTGAGAGGGTATGATTGCATAGGTGCATGATAGGAATTATGTGAATGATGTGAATGGTTTGGCCCTATCCATCCTTGTTACCAAGATTGGGAGGGTTGTCCATATTGATATTGATTCCCATGCTGCCAATGCTGAGAGTGACCAGTGTTAGGATAGGAATATGAATGTGCATTGTAACCAAAAAAATGTGGTGGAGATTCAGGAACCATACCTACACTTACCTGAGGCCAATTCCTTCCTGCTCCCATAACATGCAATGATTCGGCCTCGGGTTTTCCCCCTTCAAATACAGCTTTCAACCCAGGTTTAGAGGGACATTTATCCGTAGCATGGTTATTTTCAAAAATTGCACATTTATTAGTTTCTTTAATATCTAGAGGACATTTCCTTAAAGGATTCTTTCTTCTACATTTAGGACAGAAAATAAACAATATCTCTTACTCTTCTACAAGTTTCTGTTGAAACTTCAAAGAGTCTATTTGTTTACTAACAATATTCATTATTTAATTTTTCATATTGTCCATTTTGTTTTCTAATCCAATAATCATAGCATTAGTATATTCGGTTGATCTGTTTTTATTCCAAATTCCTTTACCGGATCTATATTGGTTCCTCAAGAATTTCCTGCACAAATCATAGATCTGATCAAAAGTCTTTTGAGAAATATCCCCTTTTCCTAACTAATTTAAACTATTTCTAGCATCATCAGTGAGCCCACGTAAGAACGGTTAGCCTTGCTGGCACTAAGCCCACAAATGGATCCATATAGGCTCTTAGAGTCTCCAAATTTGCTTAAAATCATGCCAATGATCAATTTATGCTCTTGAAATATTCAATTTTTACTTAAAAATCATCCGATGATCAAAATCTGCGCAAGAGGAGAGCCCTTGGAAGGGTGAAAATACACTATCAGGAGGCTAAAACACTCCAAAACAATGAAAAAATGAAGTATTACAAGCATAAACAGGGTAACGCATAGTTGTTGTTAGATCTAGCTGATCAATGTCCCAGATCTAAGCGGCTAATCGCAATCAACCAAGCAAAGAGGACAGTCTTACGGAGGGGTACAAGACATTGCCGATCAGTGATCTCTGATGATCGGATCGGTGGATCACGTCGGCGGTCGCATCGGCGGAGAACATATGTTATGTTATATCAAGGCCTGGGCGACGATCGATTAGAGATTGCGATTTATTGCATCGCTATGTCACATTGGCGGAGAACATATGTTATGTTATTTCAAGGCTCGGGCAATGAGCAATTAGCGATTGCAATTTATCGCATCGCTATGTCGCATCGGCAATATACCACGAGCGGGGCCTAGGCACAGGCATGTGTGCGACTCGATGGGCCGAACCTAACGTAATTATATGTGATATTTGATAACTTTTGAAGTCCACACCAAAGCCATTTTAAAGTGTTTTTCATGTATTTTCATTGTATAATGAAATACAAAGGGAACGGGGGATGGCGCCGATGCGACGAGCCCCGGACTTGAAAGGGTCCAGGAAGTGGAATATATATGATATTTGAAGTCCTCCAGGGTCGTTTTTCATAAATTTTCAATGATTTGACAGATTTCCAAATACAAGGAAAACACACAGGATGCAGGCTTTTGTTAATTGTGATGGTGACTGGGGGTGGACCCGAGAGAAGAATAAACCATTTTTGAAGACCTTTGAAGTCCGAAAGGAAAGAGGAGGCAGGATTTAGCAGTGATGGATGTGTTTTCTATTTAAAATAGAAATATCACATTGTTTTCAATAGAGGTCCACCACAGGGGTAGCATTGTTCTGCTATAACATAAACATGTCTTTTTAAATCATTGGAAGGGCCACAACACGCCGCAACCCGAATCAAACAAGATCAGGGAGCATCAACAGCACAGACAGTGCAATAGCCACAAGAAAAAACGTTATGGAGCATCTCCGACACAGGAAAACTCCCAAACAGCGCAACAAGCCACCAAAAATATCTGAAAGCGGTTACTCTGTTGTCAGAAGCAGGAAAATCTGATCCCATGATTGCCTAGAGGGCATCAAACCAGTTAACAATGCATATCAGGCAGATTAAGACTCCGAGCCTTCTAGAGCTCAGGAGCATTGTAAACATGATATAAATAGTTGAAACTAAGATGGAATAGGGGTTCAAACTTTGGAGATTATTCCTCCTCTGTTCATTCAAGCTTCTCATCTTCATTCTAGCAATATAAGCTTCTTTTGCCATTATATGTTCAATGTCCATTCTCTCTGTTGTTCTATGCTTGCACTTGAACAATTTGTTCATGTTCTCTTTATGTCCAAGGCCAGATAACTATCATCTTGTCTCTGCTTTGATATATTAGATTTGCAAGCTTATTTGCTGCCTGTAGCTAGCCAATGATGTATGTTTATATATGCAATCTGCTAGTATAGTCAGTATTCTCCATCTATCCATTGAATTTATAACTTATTGGGCATTAGTGGTCTAAAGCCTTGTATTGGTGAGAGTGTTCATGCATAAATTGAGTGAAAACAAAGCTGAAATGGTTATCTAACTTGATCCAAACCATCATTTATTCCAATATTTCAGAGAACATTATTGAAGATTATATGTTACCAGGCATCTCTGAGTTGCAAATTAAGAGAGTTTCTTGGAGTGATAACAAGAACAAGGTTCTAATGGTACTTGGATCAAATTTGTGATTTGACCTTTGAAGGATATAAAGGAATCTCTCCAAGTAGTCCTCTAAAGTCTCATCCTCATTTTGCACAATAGTAAAGATTTCATCTTGATATCTCTAGTAAATTTACAATATTCATGATATTTTGACAAGAACACTCTCTTCATTTTCCCCCAAGAAGATATAGTGTTTCCTCCTAGTCCCATGAACTAGCGGAGTGCTGCGTCCTTGAGAGTTGTAGGAAACAACTTTAACTTCTGGGCATCAGATGAATAATCATAACTTCTACACAAGATATCAAACTCAAATAAGAAAGAGTCTGGGTCTTCATGTACCTTACCATAAAAATGAGGAAGAGTTGATGGTGAAATGTTTTTCATTTGTACTTGTGTATAAAGATCCACAATCAGGAATCCGGAAGTGGATTGTTCCTCATTTACCTGATTTTCACCACTTCCTTCTGCATTGTCTTCCATATCCGCCATTGTTGTTCTTCCACCCGAACTGCTCTCAACAGGTTGAGAAGGCTGACTATGGATTTCAAGAGTCCCCTTCTTCCCCTTTATGGGTTGTGTCACACTTGAACCACTGCTACTAGGGCCTAGGTGGATTGTTCCTACGTGATGAGTCTGAGTTTGTTTGGACTTTCTGCCTGCAAAAGAAGGCCCAATATGAGTTTTGGTTTCAGATTTGTTAGTGTTTCTTTGGCCCCTAGTGGGCTTCGGACCCTTACCTCTTTTAGACATTCATTTTAAAAAATTACAAAACGAAATTCAAATAAAAACTGAAAGTTTCAAAAAATAAATCGGCACCTATAAATTCCTTCAAACAATAAAAGCACACTGCACGAAAAAATAATAGCAGACTTACCCCTATTGCAAAAAATGGAAAATTCTTACCAATTCAAATCGCCTCCCCAGTAATGGCACCAAAATGTTGGGTGCAAGAATTACGCCTGAGCAAACTCCTCAACACTTAATTTTCAACTTGAGGTTTCATAAACTTAGAAATGGTATGAACGTTTCCTATCTCTAATCCTACTTCTTAAAAGAAATTCTTTGCAGAATCAGATAGAAAACAATCGGAAAGGTAATTGACACCAAAGCAACTCTAGTGCTGGAATGTAAAAGACAAATTACATGTAATCAAGTAAAGAAATTCCATACAACAGAAACAATCTTAAATGTTGTAATGAAATGCTATGTTCATCTTTAGATGTATGGCTAACAGTCTCACAAGTGGACCCTTGCAGAATTTTGTCTTCCTTCTAATCTTCCTTCCACACAAACAACCTGTCATTGCAATGTTACAATCTGCTTGTAGTAGTGTAGGTACAGTATCTCTATACAAAAGTATATGTGACCTTCCTTACTGAAGACTTATGTCTTAGTGAAGGTGTTGGGCCATTAATATGCTATTATTATTATCACTTTTGAACGCCTATTCCACCCATTTCTACTCTTCTTTATCAGGTTATTTATCATGGTTTATCATATAATTCCATCTTATAATGAGTCATGCTCTTATGGAAAAATATTATTTATTCTCCTTTATTTTTAATAAATTGGTGATTATGCATGATTTTATCAATGATGGCTTATTAATAAATTGGTTGTAACATTACTCACCATTTTTAGCCTCCAAGATAATTTCCAGATTGAAGATTTGATCATTAAATGTGCCAACTCAGAAATTCGCTAGAATAAGAAGTGACGATTTTGTATTGAACGTTTTGGGCAAATGGAGAAGAATCTGGAAATTCAAAAACATGGGTTTTTTCCAGAATGGACCAAATTAGTTTTTCATAGAGCAGTTTTCCCAAATTCGGCCCGTAATAAGAGAAACGAAAGGTTCTCTGAAGACATTTTTCTCAGATTCGCTGTGTGGCCATTTTCCAAATCTCAGCTGCAAAGCCAAATTCGCCTTGCTCTTGTTGAAATATGGATGGAAATATATTTTATTGTTGATCAATTGGTTAGAAACAATCTAATATTGTTATGAGAGATCATATTTACTATTTGATTTCTCCTCTTTGTGATTATAAAATGAGAGCATGTATTATGTATTGGGAGAGGATGGCTGAGAGATGGCGAGATTTCTTGTTGTAATTATACAATTCCTCATCGACTCTCATTGATTAAACATAGATTGACTATTTGTAAATGCTGTTATGCATTATTAATACAAGAATGTGTTGTTGTTTAACTTCTTAGTTCTGCAGTAGCTCAACGGCGTTTCACCGATGGTTGAGGGCCTGGCCCTAGTGGATCAATTCGTTGTTTGTATCTCTACCTTTTCATTATTGTTGTGAGATAGTTCATATTTGCTTTTATTACAGTTTGCAAGTTAATCGGTTCGTTGTTTAATTGCTTTGATATCAGTGTGTTATATTAACGAATCGCATTGTTGTTCTTTTATTATTTAACAAGAATCTCAACACTGTATACTTTATCTTGTTAATTCCTTAATAGAGATTCGTTGTTCTATTTCAATTATGGTTTCATTCCACTTGATGTTTCATTTGATTGATATTCATTACAGATTGTTGTTCAATAGGAATGGTTATTAGATTCCATTAATTAGCGTTTGCTGTTCAGATTTATTAAATAGGATTCGTTGTTTAATTCCTTTAGTTACATTTTGCTGTCCATTTACTTTGTTGTTCATTTCTGTTAATTAATTGCAAAGAGTTTTCTTTTAAATATTTTTCCTAGTTTACTTTCAATAGCAGCTTTAGTTCAATTTCTATTTCCTTTTAATTGCATTAAAGCAGGACTGTCAACTGTAGAGAACATTGGTTATTGCTTCCTCGGTCCCAGATTAATTGTCTTGTTCCAGTTTGATTTCAATTGCATCAATATCTAGAGGAATGAGTTATTGCTACTGTATCCTCGATTGATGGTTGTTTGAGTGAATGATTTAGCTGCAAAGCATTTGAGTTTCTTGCCATTACAATTAGATTTGTTTCCAGCATTCATTTACTTTTGCATTTTGAGCACTATACTGCAAAACATTACTCTTGAGTAAATAGCCACTTCAGACTGAGTACACTCTTGAAATAAAAAGTCGTCCCTGTGTTGACAATTAATGTGAAAATAATTAGGAGTTAAAAAGACACCTTTTATTGCTCAACATTTTTGCGCCGTTGCCGGGGAGAGTGTAGCCATTTCTAAAAAGTAGTGTGCATTTGATGGGTGTCTGTTAGGAAAGAGTTGGGTATTAAAAATGGAAGGTAAGAACTTGTGTATAGGAGCATGTAAAAGCCCTGCTCCCTCGCCCGTTTTCCAACAGAATTGTTAAAGAACTTAGGGTAGAAATAAATGTTTGAATTTTTGTGTGAATGACCAAAAATAAATAAATAAAAAAATAGAAATTTTGAAAAAACAAATCTCATGATTTCACTCAAGTGGTGATGTAAGCACCACCCATTTCACTAACTAATTGACAGGAACATTTGAAGGAGGAGCCTCAAATAAACACATGAAGAACATCTTCTATTATGGTAAGAAATGGCTCACATTTCTACTTTTGAATTTCCTATCAAAGATCTAAGAGAAGTGACACAAATGCACATAATTCCCCCATCTTCTCTACCAAATTTTCATGGCTTGACAAATGAAGATCCGGATACATTCTTATTTGAGTTTGAAATACTTTGTAGAGGATATAATTATTGTACTAATAATCAAAGGTTGAAAGTGTTTCCTCTTACTCTAAAAGGAGCAGCTCTTCGATGGTTCATGAGCTTAGGTGGGAACTGCATCCAAACATGGGAGGACATGAAGAACATATTCTTGAAGAAGTACCAGGGCTATTGCAAGGACAATGAAGATATTTTTGATATGATACAAGGGGAATATGAAAGCTTGGAGGACTATGTAGAACGATTTCAATACAACCTTCAAAAATCAAAACATAAGCATTTGGAAAAAGGGATCTTAAAAACACTCCTACTCAAAGGAATCAAAGATGAATTTTTAAAACTCTTAAATCTGATAAGAAAAGGTGATTTTTTTCAATTGTCATATGATGATGTTTGTGAATTGTGCATAAGGTATTCAAGAGGAATCTCCAAGGCTGGTAAGAATCCTAGAGATGTGTGTTCTTTGTTTTCCAAATCTGCTACAAGAATAGGAGACATAAGAGCTAAAATCAATGTTTTATTTGAAAATTTTAAAGTTGATTTTATTAGCTCTCTAAGTTCAAAATTGGATGTTTTGCAGGTTTAGAAAACTCAAGAATTTGATGAAGTGTTTTTCCCTCATGACCAAAAGGAGCATCCCATAGATAGTTGTTCTTCCTTATCTAGGATGGAAGTAGCATATCAAAGAGATAAGGAAGCTTCAACAAGGTCAAAACAATGGAAATCATAGCCTACAGGTATGGTTCAAAACACTTCTTCTCCTTTCTCTTACTTGCATAATCCATTATGGAATACTAATGTGTTAGGGCAGCCATGTCAATATAACCACCTCCAATCGTGTCTACAAGTTTGGCATGGTTCACTTTATGATTGCATGACTGCTCTCCCTCATCTTGTAGCACAAACACATTCTCCATATTCTTCACTAGCTCTTCCACAACATCCTACTTTCATATCAAAATCATCCACTCAACCCAATCATCTACATCATCAAAATGCTCCATTCCGTACACAATTTCTTGCTCAACTAATTCCACACCCTCACCACAATAAACCAGTAAAACATGCTTACAGTGTTGAACTGCAAAATTTACCCACCCATCCCACCCATTTTATCTCACATGCGCCATTAGAAAAAACTTACAATGAGATTCAGAATGTTTCAAATTCAAAAATTGTAGAAGTTATGGGAAAAAAATGAGGTTTCTTTTAGTTTGCATCAACAAGCCATTTTAAAAGCTGAAGAACTTCATGATATGATGGCTATGAGAAATCAAGAAATTAAAGGATATATTGAAAATTGGTTTCACTCTATCATTTGTTTGCAGCATTACTCCATACTTCAACAATTTTTGACACTATCTTTTGAAGGGAAGTTGGCTTCTCATACCCTAATATTCATTAATATGTATTTTTCAAATTTGAGTATGTGCGTACATGAAGCCCTATTTCGAAAATGGTTCCATTGGAAGTACTCTTATACATAATCATATTCATTTTTCAAATCAAAATAGGTTAGTGTAGAAAATAAAATAAATAAGGAAATCAATAAATACATTTTGTTTTAATGTAAAATAGTTTTTTTGTTGCAACATGCTATGGAAATCAACATCGGTGATAATTTTTTTAATTCATTTGTGTATGTAGATGAATTATAATGGAAATAATAGTTCTAAAAACACTCATATTCACTTTTATCACCAATTTGAAAAAAATGCTTGAATATCATATCTTTTGGCTTGTGGGCTTGATGAAAATTCTGAAAATACAGTCGAGACAATCATGTTTTGAGGGAAAAAAGGGAATATTTTTAAAATCTGTTTCTATATTAAGTAGCTCTTGATGTCTACTTTCCAATCCAATTTGAATCACTCAATTTGGATTTGAAACGAAAAAGTTAGAACTGAAACATTGACAGGGTGTTTAGCGGGCAGCTCAAGAACAGAGTTGGGACAATCGATTTTTTGAGGCCTAAATGACCATATTTTTAAAACATGTTTCTATGGTAAATTCCCTTATGAATCTAGTTTAAAATTCAATTAGAATCACTCATTTTTGATATCGTATGAGGAAGTAATGATCAAAATACTGATTGTCTATCGTAAATCAACACTCTTAAAGCTTTGTCTTTCCGGTTGTTCCTTAGAGTATTTGACCTATCAATTCTTCTTGTTTTCAAAATCTGTTTCTATTGGAGATAAATAAATGAATATAATTTCATTTCCAATTTGAATAATTCAAATCCGACATCAAACGAAGAATCTATGCTTAAAATATCCATTGTTGTTCTAAGTGGGGTAATCAAAAATGACTTTGTTATGCAGATTTTTCTAAGTAAAATTGACATATCATATCATTGAATTTTTAAAACCTATTTCTACTGGAGATATACCTTTGAATAAGCTCTCATTTGGCTTTGGAATCACTCAATTTGGATGAAAAACAAAGAAGTTGTGATTAAAACACTTCTGGTTAGTATGGTCGACCACTGTTCTCCCGCAGGTGACAAATAAATTTTACTTTGTTATTTTCTCAATGGATTTGTTATACAGAGTAACTAATTGTTGTTTTTTTGCATAATTATTGGATTAGGAGAGCCCGATCACCTTTCTTTCTCCATGATTTAATGTTTTATTGCAAGTAGACACTCGTTTTTTTGCAGGTCCTATGAGAAAAAGAAGGTGAATTTATGGACGAGTGATTCTTGAAAGAAATTTTAATGAAACAAACGAATTTCATCCAACTCATTACCCAACAGATTCATAATAGAAGAAATAAAGAATTGATTTCCATTTGAATATTCATGTCTTGTCATTGTTGCCAAAACATTTTTCAAAGAGATCATTTTTTTTACATCATAGCTGTTGTAACTTAACTTATTTATTTACATATTGTTTTTAAATAAAATGTTGTTTCTTTTCTGAATTCTCTTATATTTTTGTGTTTTAGGTGTTGCTTCTTTCAAATTGTAAACCATCCTCAGCATCAATGCCGTGAACAACTAGTTCGTTTTTTGCGTGTTTGCATTTTATGATTGTGCATTTTGTTGTTTCTTTTCAAAAGAACGACACTTCCGCATTCTAGTGTTCCTTTTCAAAATGAACAACACTTCCGCATTCTGTTGTTCCTTTTCAAAAGGAACAAAACTTCCGCATTTTGCTGTTCCTTTCCAAAGGAATAGCACTTTCACATTTTTATTGTTCCTTTCCGAAGGAACAACACTTCTGCACTTTCACACTTTTGTTGTTCCTTTCCGAAGGAACAACACTTTTGCACTTTCACACTTTTGCTGTTCATTTCCAAAGAAACATCACTTCTGCACTTTCACACTTTTGTTATTCCTTTCTAAAGGAACAGCACTTCTACAATTTCACACTTTTGTTGTTCCTTTCTGAAGGAACAACACTTCTGCACTCTCACATTTTTGTTGTTCCTTTCCGAAGGAACAACACTTTCACATTTCTGTTGTTTCTTTTCAAAGAATAGTGTTTTCGCATTTTTTTTGTTCCTCTTAGGGAATAACACTTTTTTACATGCATTTTTTTGTTGTTCCCTGTAGGGAACAACACCTTTTCGTGTGTATTTTTGCTTTTTGGTATGCATTTTCTTTGTTGATCCCTATAGGGAATAACATTTTTTTTAGTGTTTTTGCTGTTCCGTTAAAGGAGCAACACTTTGGGAGTATTTTCGAGAACAACCATTTCTTCCTCTTGTGGAATTATTCCTAGTTCATCTCAATCACATTTTACTGATTCCCTTTCATGGCATGAAGTGCACTACTTTTATGAGGACAAGAATTATGGATTCTTTTGAAGTGAGTTTATATCATTCACGTTATGATCTTTAACAGGAAAGCTCCTTGATGATAGATTATTTTCAAAAGGGACACAATTAGTTATACTACTTTACTGCATTGTTTTCTGTTGAACATGATATTGATTGATCATCTTAATACCATGCTGGTTCCACCCTTCCTGGTTATAATCTTCTATATTTGTAATAAATAAGATTATGGGTATATTTTTTTCTATTGACATGTTCAACTTTTTCCACCATCCCTGCTCTTAAGGATTACTGAACCTCCCTCTTTTTATCATAAAAATGTGTAATAACAACAAAATTTTGTTCACAGATGGAGGATAGGGAGTCTCATTATGAGTCAGCCTACCATGTTCATAAGGCTGTAACAAAGTGACATTCCCATTATGGCCACCACACCAGGGTTATGATCCATTGAATAGCCAAATTATCCTTGGAACAGGAGGTCTCATCACGAGCCGACCTAATCACTTTTGCTACATCCCAGCGAATGGCAGTGTGGTTATCTGGTTACTACGCCAGCACACTGATCTCTTCTGTAGAACAACACTTGAACTCTTCATTTCTAAATTGAGGATCCTGGCTCATACGGGTTAAAAAGCAACTCTGCCGAGGCTATGGACGCCTGCTGGCAGTAGAGGCTCTGCTTATGGTATCGAAGTTATATCTTATCGTCAATTATTACTATAATACCATTTTCTTATTTTCTCTTTTTTATCGGAGAAGTTATTTCCTTAATTTTTTCCCTGTTTTGAACTTTTACGCATGAGAAATTGTTTTCAGATCAATCGCATCATTTTAACTAGAATATCGTCAGAAAAGCATCTTTTTGGCATATTGTTGTCCTTTTTTTTCACATAAATTATCATCAATCCAAAGCATCCTATATTTTATTCATAACTATCATTATACACTCTGCTCTCATTATAACCATAACTCGTCCTATCATTGATATGTGTACTCTCCTTCATTTATTGTTGTATTGTTCATTCTCTTGCCTTGTCGTCAACAGAACATCTTCTTATGATTTATGGTCATAAAATCCCTTTTCCAATTGGAGGGGGGAATGTATGCATTATGGGATAACATGCGATATGATTACTGCACTCTGCCATAACTTGTTGATTTAACAAAATATTAGTATTGCATGTATACAAAAGTTTTTCTGCTTAAAATTTTTGCATGCATCTTATCTATTGCTATTCAAAACTAACACTGTGGATTCAAGAACATTGATGCAACATAGTGATTTGTTTACAAGAGAACAACAAATATGGGCAGAATTCTATTCATAGCATGACCACACTATTGCAACTAACAGAAGAGGCTCGAGCAACTCGTGAACGTGAACAATTCTTCAGACATGATGTGCTTGCCTGGATTTCACCTTTTGCATCACTCTCAGCACTAACTCTACGTACATCAGCTTCAACAAATGCCAGTCCATATATGTCATTCCACATTTTTCTTTTTGGAGGTAAAACTTGAGATAAGCATAATTTTTTGATTTATTATGAATTTAGGAGAATTTAATGAAAATCCATTTTGAGCATTATTTATCATCTTTCATTCCACATCTTTACCACTTCCTATTTTTCAGCGGCATATCATCTTTCAATTTGGGGGAGTGTTTCTTTCATTCATTTCTTTCTTATGACCATGTTATTAATCTTCTTTATCATCTATTGCTATTCTTATTTATTCTCAACACCTCTGTTATTCCATGTTGTTTTACACCAAGCATAAAATTCAACAGATGGTAGCAACCACATCAATTTTTTTTCTAGCATTGCATGAGGGCATGCTAATTCTTCAGAGAGGGGGAGGAATTGCTACGCATGATGGATGTTTTCTACTTTCTTTCTCATTTAAGGCATACAATTTCAATGCAGAAATTGATTTCCATAATACTTTTAAAACTATGAACTCAATTCTTGTGATTTCTGGAAAACAGAGACGTATCATTAAAATATACAAACCTAGACAATTTCAAGTTATATTAGTTCATAATATTTCGGAAATCATGCACTATCACCTACAACCATTTTTTTTATATCTCATGATCCGTGCATCAAAACGATCTAATTTTAGATCATAGAGGCATTCATGTATTATAAATTTACTCGCAACATTTCAACAAAATCTGGTTTGTAGTTTTTGGGAAAATGGTTAATGAAGGTTGTTGTCACTTATATCATATTTTGTTGCAACTTCATATGCACATAACTTGAACGTCAATGTAAAAATTGTTATGCCTTCATCAAGATTACTAAAATTGAATATTCATTAATTAAGGAATAATTCATTTGTTCTATTCATTTCATGAGCTAGGATGAACAAATTTTTTATTGTTTGGTTAACACATGGGTTTGGTCTTTGGGTTGCATGAGGACATGCAATATATTCAGTTTTTGTTGCATGGAGACATGCAATATATTCAGTGTGAGGGTGTGTTGGGCCATTAATATGCCATTATTATTATCACTTTTGAACGCTTATTCCACCCATTTCTACTCTTATTTATCATGTTATTTATCATGGTTTATCATATAATTCCATCTTATAATGATTTATGCTCTTATGGAAAAATATTATTTATTTTACTTTATTTTTAATAAATTGTTGATTATGCATGATTTTATCAATGATGGCTTATTAATAAATTGGTTGTAACATTACTCACCATTTTTAGCCTCCAAGATAATTTCCAAATTGAAGATTTGATCATTAAATGTGCCAACTCAGAAATTCACTGGAATAAGAAGTGACGATTTTGTATTGAACGTTTTGGGCAAATGGAGAAGAATTTGGAAATTCCGAAACATGGGTTTTGTCCAGAACGGACCAAGTTAATTTTTCATTAAATGGTTTTCCCAAATTTTGGCACGTACTAAGAGAAACAGAAGGTTCTCTAAAGACATTTTTCTTAGATTCGTTGTGTGGTTGTTTTCCAAATCTCAGCTGCAAAGCCAAATTCACCTTGCTCTTGTTGAAAGACGGATGGAAATATATTTTCTTGTTGATCAATTGGTTAGAAACAATCCAATATTGTTATGAGAGATCATATTTACTACTTAATTTCTCCTCTTTGTGATTATAAAAGGAGAGCATGTATTATGTATTGGGAGAGGATGGCTGAGAGATGGAGAGATTTCTTGTTGTAATTATACAATTCCTCATCGAATCTCATTGATTAAACAGAGATCGACTGTTTGTAAACGCTGTTATGCATGATTAATGCAAGAACGTGTTGTCGTTTAACTTTTTAGTTCTGCAGTAGCTCATCAGCGTTTCACTGATGGTTGAGGGCCCGACCCTGGTGGATCGATCCGCTGTTTGTATCTCTACCTTTTCATTATTGTTGTGAGATAGTTCATATTTGATTTTATTACAGTTTGCAAGTTAATCGGTTTGTTGTTTAATTTCTTTGATATCAGTGTGTTGTATTAACGAATCGCGTTGCTGTTCTTTTATTATTTAACAAGAATCTCAACACTGTATAATTTATCTTGTTAATGCCTTAACAGAGCTTTGCTGTTCTATTTCAATTATGGTTTCATTCCACTAGTTGTTCCGTTTGATTGATATTCATTATAGATTATTGTTCAATAGGATTGGTTATTCAATTCCATTAATTAGCGTTTGTTGTTCACATTTATTAAATAGGATTCGTTGTTTAATTCCTTTAATTACAGTTTGTTGTCCATTTACTTTGCTGTTCATTTCTTTTGATTAATTGTAAAGAGTTTGCTTTTAAAGAGTTTTTCTAGTTTACTTTCAATAACAACTTTAGTTCAATTTCTATTTCCTTTTAATTGTTTTAAAGCAGGACTGTCAACTGTAGAGAACATTGGTTATTGCTTCCTTGTTCCCAGAGTAATTGTCTTGTTCCAATTTGATTTCAATTGCATCAATCTCTAGAGGAATGAGTTATTGCTACTGTATCCTCAATTGATGGTTGTTTGAGTGAATGATTTAGTTGTAAAGCATTTGAGTTTCTTGCCATTACAATTAGATTTTGTTTCCAGCATTCATTTACTTTTGCATTTTGAGCACTATACTGCAAAACATGACTCTTTAGTAAATAGTCGCCTCAAACTGAATACACTCTTGAAATAAAAAGTCATCCATGGGTTGACAATTAATTTGAAGATAATTATGAGTTAAAAAGACACATTTTATCGCTCAACAGAAGGTGCTCTAAGCGTAAGGGCTTAGAGCACTCTATTTATGTGACAAGAGACCAGCTCTGTCACCGAAGCAGAGCTTCTTTGCCTAGTTTCCAAATTACTTTCGAAAGGACTGAAGGATGTGCTGGAAAAGAATTTCAATTGTAAATGAAATCTTGAAGTAAATTATCTTTGGAAAAGGAAATGCTTCAATTCATTAAACCTTGCAAAAGAGATAAACTTCATGAAATAAAAGCACTTCAAAAGAACCAAACAATAGTCTAAGTGTTTTGCATGTGTTAACTAACTTTAGTAATCCATTCAAAGAAGCTTATGTTCTTTGCAAGTATAATATGTTTATGATAATTTTATGCAACTGCTTCCAGATCCTCTTAAAGATATACTTTTAACATTGAAAACAGTTACTAAGTTAATGATTCATTCAGTTGCGTAATAACTAGAAATAATATGCAGAGAAGTGATTCACTATTCACTGCAAAAGAATGATTAAACCAAAGTGCAGGCAACAACATGCACTGGTGCAGGAAAGAGTTCCTTGCACGATCCAATCGAAAACGAGTTAAAACAAAGATTGAGAGTAAAGGAAATGCAAGAAATATATTTCATAAACAAAGTAAAAATTGCTAACTCTCAAACTACGGATCCGTTTCACATGTTAGTTACGAAAGATATTTTAAATCATAACTTGAAAGATAAATATTAAAACTATAACATCACATAGCTCCAAATGAAATATCCACACCTTCTTTTGGAATAACGAAAGTGAGAGGGGTAAACGAGCTGGGTTGGCTGGGCCCTAGCCAACCATCTTGTTCCCTTTCTAAGGAACAAAAAAGCTTAGCACTTCAAATGTACATCAAAGATAAACTAGACGTTGTGTATGGAAATCATGGCAGTTCTCTTGTATTACTTGATTCGGAAAATTTACATAACAGAGCAGTCCAGCTCCAAAGCTGAGGCGATAACCAGATTACATAACAAAAAAAAATTACAATGGTGGTTCGCTGACTAGCCTCCTCCTACCTATATCTGTATTTTATATATCCTTACGGCCCTAACCATTTTCACTAATTACAAACATTTCTTGTTCATGCCTTTCGACCGAACAAACTTAAAAACCGAAATTACAAACTTGGCCAATAGTTATTCTACACATGAATCTCGCTTGGCCATAACCTAACTTTGGAAAATATTCCCTGGTTGTGTGCCACCTGTTATCCTGCTTCAGTTCATCAGTAGCTAAACTTGGAGTCAAGGATTGAGACCCATCCTCGTGGAAGATTTGGCTTCTCATAAATCTCGGACAATCTTCGTGGCGGTGCAGGAATCTACCTACACTAGTCATACTCATTCATAACTAATACTAAGTTCTAGGATTACTCTAGGAAATTAATATGAGTTACAAGAGATATGTAAATAGGCATGAAATCCATATAAAATGATTAATAAAGTGCTGTAATAAATCTTAATATAAAATATGAGCATGTGCAGGAATGGGTAACTATCTTCTACTAGTGCAGGAAAGAAGGGTCTTTTATTGAGATAAAACAGAGGTTGATTTTGATGGAAATGGAGTAGAAAATAGGGCAATTTAGGATACCAACATAAATCTAAGGGAAATGAAAAGCAAACTCAAGCCGCCTGGACTTGAGTAAAAGACCAAACGCGAAACACTTAAATACAAGACAGAATGGGAAGTATACCTTTAGACAACTGATACTTCTTATGGTATTGTTTTAGGTTTAATTATAATCTGCGTCCAATACAATGTGAAGGAAAGCAAGCACACAGAAGAAAGTGAATTGGGCGAAGAAATCTACAATCCAGACAACGCAAGAATGGCGAGAGATGGAAAATAAGTGGCTAAGAAGAGCAACAGAGGAGCAGGCAAAGCAAGGAAATGGACCTCTGGGGTGGGAACCTCCAGCAGAGACCATCGCAAGAGAGGCAGAAAGACAGGACAGGAGCATATGAAGACCCTTATCGATGCATACATGGCAGGTAATCCACCCAAGGTCAGAGCACAAATAGCGGGTTGGGAGAGAGAACTAAATGACAGTATCACCAACCAAGATATTCCCACAAAAGAATGGGAAGACATGGTACAAGACCCAGGGAACACCCACGGCCGCCACACTCTATTCAGACAAACGATCCAGCAATACTGGGTCATGAAGAATGTAGTGGCCCGAGCCATGACTCTCAACAAAGAACAGGCAGTAAACAAAGGACATGAGGCACAAGAGGAAACCAAAGTGAAGGAACCCAGCAGAGCAGATCTCCTCAGAGAGATAGCAGCAATTCAAATTCAAACATATTGAAACAACCTGGCACTGAGTAGGATCGAGCAAATTCTACAGGACATGAGGAGAAGCAAGATGTCGGGATCCAGCGCTAAAGCCCCAGCCCTTGTGGAGTCCTCAGACGAGGAGTGAAACGAAGTTCCAGATAAAAAAAAAAAAATTATGCCGAGTAGATTTTACTTTTCAAAGTTGATATTCAGTATAGATAAAATAGACAATGTTGCAAGGATGATAGAAAAAGACTTATGTAAAGGACAACTTTTAACGCTGACAGGTGGCCAACCTAGTTTCCTACGGGCAGGTTGAGGCCACTTGTTACTATTGGAAAAACTTAATTTCGGTTAGTTAATATAAATAGAGAAAGTACTACCAAGTTTACAAATATATATATTGTTGATGTCCACAATATACTCTTTTAAAGTTAAGTAATAGATTTGTAAATTCTTTAACATATGACAAATAAGTTTTATCTTTCCCATTGCATCTTATAGTTTGCATACTAAACTTTATGAGTTTTCTTTCTTGGAAATATTTTTAATTTTCAATTTTTTATTATTATTTATTATTATTATGTAAGTTAATCATTTTATATTAATATTATTTCTAAATTTAATTGTTATATAATTAAATAATTTACTAATTTTTAATATATTTTTCTTAATCATGGTGAACTTGTAAGTTACAGTAATTTGGGGAGGTTTATGATCAAAATATTCCCCATGCCACTATAATACCAAGAGTCTATAGGACCCACCTTCGTGCAAGCATTTGACTATTAAAGTTTATTGAGGTGTACATACTCTAGCCCCATTCTCCTTTGTACTTGTGCATATATGATGGAAATGATTTACATCTAATAGGAAAAACTGAGACAAGAAATGGTTTTTTGGACCTTAAGAAGATAAGATATTTCTTGGAATTATTTAGAAGTTTATTTATACGCTTGAAAGGCATTACGATAAGTGTTATATGATCACCATAGTATTGCTAAGTTAAGAGGCCAAAACAGTTGGTAGTGTGGAAAATATTTTGAAATTTAGTTTTAATCTAAGCATATGATGCAAAATGTAAGAGAAATTTCTTTTCATGTTCAACCCTATTGATGTCTCAAAGGTGACAAAATATTTCATCCCAAAGGGTTTTGGTAATTGACAACATCGAATTCCACTATGAAGTTCATGAGAATTTGTTCTTCTTTACCATTTTTTTTATTTACACTAGTCAAGGTAGAGAGATGATTTTGATTTTCAATATTTGGGTTGATTGCCTCCTTATAGTATCTTAATTTTCATTTTTCCCTCTAACTCATTAGATCACATTTTCTCCTTAAAATTTTAGGTAATAGTATTTTTAATATTATCCTTATTCTGCAAAAATGACCTCTTCATTTACCCCCCTATGGTTTAACCAAGGTTGGGGCACCCTTATGTCATCCTTGCTTTAGTCAAAGGCGAGTTTGGTTAGAGTTTGAAGGAAGTTTTGGAAGCCTCTTTTCTTCCATGTTTTTTTTATATATACATTAGATACCTTGTTATTTCCATGCTCTTAATGGGGGAAATACATGATCTGATAAGGAGGATAAGATAGGAAGTTTATCTTTTATTTATGAAATAATATGTTATAAATTGATTTTGGATCCATTCTATCTTTCTTCACAACTCTCTCGAGATTTTTCATCCCCAAACCTCACATCTATATGATATAATAGGAGTAATGAGTCTCAAAGAAGGGTGTTTTTTTTCTTTTTTCTTTTTCTTGTAATGCATGGTAGGGCCGTCCATTTTCTGTTATGTATATGAAGCAAATTTACACCACACAGTTTTACTCGGTGGCCTCAACTCACCCCGAGGGGAAACCGAGTTTGTTAGCCATCGGTCAGCATTATAGGCCATCCAAAAACATAACTTCTTCAGTCTTTCTAGCAGAGCTAGGTATGTTTCAGTCTCATGATAACAAACTACATAACTATAACATCTAACACAGGTAACAGGAAATTTAAATGCTATCCGCATAAACAAAAACTAAGCATAGGTAGACTAATCTTGCTTGTCATTCTACTCCTCAGTGTTCGAGTCTACTGGGGCAGGATCATCTGCAGTTGCTTCTGGCATTCCAAAGATCTCCCCAATGTATGGGATGCGCCTATCAATCCGGTCCATCCTAACATCCTGTTTATGCAGCTGGAATAGGATCTTCTCCATATCTCTCTTGTAGTTGGGGAGGCCCTGCATGGTGACTGCCATCCCCATAGAGATTTTCTCAAGTGCTTTGGCTAGTAGACTTTTCATCAAAAAATACAGATATAGGGTGTGCCTAAACTGAGTTATTCACCCTCTTGTGTTTCCTGGGTTAGGCACCATTTTCTCTAGACCTAAATTTCATCATCCGGTTCCAGCTTATTCTTCACCTATTCTTCCTAGCCATCTATCAATTTTCGGATTCCCTCATCCACTTCCTCTTTGTAATTCTCGGCTGCCTCAACTATGATGCACTTGGCGACCTTGCGACCCCTGCGGCCATCCATCCTGCTTGGGCATTTGGTTTCCTGGGGTTCCAGGCCTTTGTTGCCCCGACCGCGGCCACGTCGTGCTGGAGCCATACCCTGCCGACTTATAACCTGTAAACAATTCGACATCATTAGCTTCCTTACCTCTTCCATCACAATGCAGTGCAAATGTGATACCTAGACTTCACTACCATGTTTGTCCTGCATCGGGCAGAGGCACCCTTGTGCCCACGGGTGGCCAATGGTTATGGAATTCAGGCAGGAGTCCCCGGGCTTATCTTCCTGCCTCGCGCCCTTTCCCTGGTACTGGTATTGGTCCCCCTCGTGCGGCCATATCCTGGCTTTTAGACCCATCTATGGCCAGGTGCTACTAGTGCTCCCATACTCGTAGACCCTTGCCTCTGCCTACCAATTCCAGTCTGCTTCCAGCTCACCTCTCTACCTCTCTTGCCCCCCGAGATCCCTGGCAATTCCCCTATCGTCTTGCCTTGCCATTCGCTCATATCCACTCAGTCCATTACCCACCTTGCTAGCTTCCCAATCCAAAGGCTAGTCACTCCAGTTCTACCTTGCATCGAGGCTCCTCACGACACCCACCATGCCATAACCCTCGCTTTTGCTCAAGAACGAAGCCAAGTGAAGGTTCCCTCTTGTCTACCCTGGTTTCTCCCTGGTTGAGCTAAGCATCTCTAGGGTGGCCTTGCGCCTCTCCCCCCTTCCTAAAAAATCTCCCTCCGATTTATGGGATTTTCCTTGGAACCCAACCAGAGAATGCGAATTAAACAGTTCCAGGGCCAAACTACATACCGGATGGTCGACACTTGCCCTCGGCCTTCGCTGCTTCTCCTCCCTTCCACTTTGTTGCTCCTTCCTTCCCCACTATACCTTTTGCCTTCCCTGCACATCCAATACTCCTTCCCCCTTCGCCACCTTCCCTTATGTCGCCCTTTGCCTCCTTGCTAGCCCACCTCCCATGCAATCAAAGCAAAGGACACTGCACTCCCTGCCTTGAGTATGTGGGGTGCGGCTACAATGAATTTCCCTGTCCGACCCATGTCCATTTAGTCTTGGCACCTCTAACACCGCACTCATCCTGATCGGGGGGTGTTTTTTTCTTTTTAATCCACACCCAAAAGATCTATTGATTTATAATTGTTTTCAAGTCCATTCTAAGCTTTCCACCCTCCATCAATCCTTTTCTCAATGCTAATTCTAGCTGACCTTTTGATGGATATTGATTCCAAGATATTTGTGGGAAGACACTTCCTCTAAGTTGTTGTTGTCATATACAAATGCATCATATGTGATCTTTTTGGATTTAAATATCTTGACTTTCATTTTGTTAACATTAAGACTCATACTCATCTGGGAACAAAAATCTTACAGGTAAAGCTATATTACTGAAAATCATTGATACAAACAATTTTATAAATTTTCTTAAATAAATTACATTAATGTTTTTTTTTTCAAATAAAATTATTAGTATTCTTCTTATTTTTATTTTCCTTTGTGGTGGGATAGGGTCCCCAGGGTTATTTTTGGGGTAGTTTAATCAAATTTTGTAAAAGTTTTGTAAAGGATGTAAAGTCTCTGCGAAATGTGGATGTGGAGCGCACAACTAGATAGGAGTCAAAGGGGCTTTAGCCCCTTGTTTGGGTAAGTGATAGGTCAATTTTGAGACTCACCCATAAGCCATGGGTCATGGTATTGTATTAAAAAATCCATATATAGTTGAGTCATAGCGAATCTAAGAAGTAGTAGACAAGTAAATAAGTTAGGATAGAGATTGTTCTGGATAAGTGCTAAGGCAGGAAGGCTCTGCTTCCTGTACTTAGGCGAAAGGGGAAGGCTCCTGCAGTTGAGTGCATAGGAGGCCTTGGTAAGTCTGCAGCTGAGTGCGCGGAACCCTGCAGCTGAGGGTGCAAGGTAGAAGAAGTCTGTAAACTGAACGCTAAGCTTAATAAAGACTTTTTTTGGGACAATTAACTAGCATATGAGTATTATTCTTATTTTTGTTCATGTTATGTTCTGTCGTTCAATGATATGTTTTCTGTGGAAAAAAGTGTAAATGTTGCGCGAACCTATTAAATCTATAATATTTATGCATGAACTAAGTAATTATATGTTTTTGCAAAGATAAGGGATAATTTTGTTAGGATTTTAGATGAATTGGATAGATCTACGCGAAGGCGGATCTAGGGTTATTATTTAGTGCACGAAATTGGAAAGACTGCCTAAGGTCTAGAAGCCATTTCCTTAGAGTTGCAGTAGCAGCTCATAGCAAGACACATATCTGCATGAAGGCAGATCTAAGCGAAAAAGGCATAAGAACCACTTACCACACGATCTCTAGATGCAGAAAACTAGTTCTAGCATCCCCCAATACTGCTTTGGGTGAGATTGCTGCTTGTGTTATGCAGGGTGTTGACGAAAGGGCCTGTTACACTAAAAAATGTCACCATGACTACTTACAGTTAGTATGGCTCAATCAACAGTCATGCTACCCTCTTAGGCAAGTCTTATGCCTCTGCTATCCATCTCAAACTCAAAAAAGAGAGAAAGTCTTGTAAAAAATGTGTTTATCTCTGGGGACGCAGGTTCTCTCAAGCCTTACCTGCGGGGACGCTCACAATGTTCACAAAGACTGCGTCCTTGGACGCTCTGTATGTTAAGGGACAGGTGCGTCCTTCTGTAAAAGGCAAAATGCGCAAGTTTCATCTTAAAAAAGTTACTTGTGGTTACTTCTAGAACTTTCTAGAGGTCGGTTTGATGAAATGGATGCGCCTCCAGTTGGTTCATGTATCCCTATTAAGGAGGAACTTATCCCATCAATAAGGGAGCTATCCCACCCAAAGAGGGGGATTATCCCATTGATGGTAGACCTGAATAACCTCTTTATAGCACTATAAATAAAGACATTGAGCCAGAGGGAGGGGAGGTTGAAGCTATACATTTTCTTTGCGTAAATGCTGCAGGAATTAGGACTCCCATTTAGAACCTTGTGAGGAGAGATTGTCTTTGCTTGATTCTACTTGGAAGTGGGTGAGCTTTGTCAAAGTAGAGGAAAACCCTTGATGGACCCTGGGAGGAACTTGCACAACACCAAGGCCAGGTTGTAAGAGTTTCTTTGTTTCGTTATTAATACAAATTGGTTCATTTTTCTCAATAGCTTGTGTTAATGAGTTATTTCATATGTTCCTTGGTCTGCATGTTGAATATATGTTTTATTATATGAGATGCAAGTGCTTGGTAATTGTTTGATTGTTTGTGGTTGCAGGAATTGATGTGAAGGAGGAGCTCATCCGGATCGGCAAAGACTGACTACAACAACAGCGTTTTGGAATAAGGTAAGCCTAAACACTTGTAGTTTTCATGTTTTAAAAGGTGTATTTAGAGAAAGATTGCTCCATTTTGTCTTGTTTGTCGCTAGAGAGTTTAGACTCCTAGGGAGGTCAGTTGTGTCTGCACAAACGACTTTTTCCGCCACGACAAATTGGCGACTCCGCTGGGGAATCCATTAATGCGAAAGTCTTTTCCTTTGTGTGAACTTTGCTCTGAGAAAATCATTTTTATTTTCTGGTTTTTGACTGTGAGAATTAGTATTTGGGTGGCTTAGCTTTAGATTTAGTTAGATTTGGTTTTTCTTAACTTTTCAGAAGGACGCACCCTCTGAGTACTGCACAGTGCGTCTTTGGACGCGCTGTTTCCGTTTGCACAGAGCGGGCCCGCGCCTGTTCTAACGGGTTGCCTGCGTCTTCCTGTAAAAATTTAGGAAAACTCCATTTTTGCTTTAATTGCTTTTAGATTTTGGTTTTTCTTAGTGTTTTCTGCCCAGATCCTTTAGTACCCTGTCAAAAATTTTCACCTGAACTTGTTTCATTCGCATTCCTGCTTTTAGCTTTCATCAATTGGGTGTTTTGAGTCTCTTTTTTGAGAAATTCTTAATTTGATTTCCTTTGGTCATTACTTGGAGGTTTCTCTCAGTGTTTTCACAATTTTGCATCTTTTTGCTTTTGTTTTTGCAATTTTGTGTATGAGTGTTAATCGCCTTTGAGTGTTTTTATGTTTTGATCTTTGGAACTCTCACCCAATTTTCTCGACTTGCACTTGATTGGTTCTTAGATTACATTAGAATCATCTTGTGTTTGAGAATTCTCTTGCATAGATCACATTTGCATAATTAGAGTTCTCAGTTTCAGAATATGAATGAAAAATGTGCATAGATTACATTTGCATACTTTTCATGTGAATTGTGCATAGATTACAATTGCATAGTTTACATTCTGAAAAATCAATCGTAGACTTAGATCAGCTTTCTTTGATTTGAATTTACACATATAAAAATAAAAATTGGTTTGGAATTGATTTGCATTAGTTTTTCTTGATGAAATTAGTGCATTAGAGAATTTGTTAAATTTTCTCTTAATGATCAATTTTTTGCATTGTTGGAAGTGAATGGAAACTCTCTCCTTACTCTAGTTAGGATTCATCGAATTGAAAGGATTGCATTATCATATTCGATTGCATTCAGTTGAGTCGCGTCATAACACCATTGGTTTCATCTCCATTTACCCATTTGAGTAATAACAGCCTTAATAACACAGCGCTTAATTAAAATTCATCTAGTAATTTTTACATTTCTAGGGCTCTGAAACACCAACATAGCTTAGGCTAGGGTCTTGGAGTAGGTGAGTACTTAAATCTCCAAGACTACAAAACCAAACAGATAGTTTATCTTGAGTAGAATAAATCCAATTGTTTCAATTACACTCTGGAAAGCTCCTCTTAAAGGAGAAGCACGAGCTCGTGTCCGAACCAGTGAGGGGATCATTCCCCCCTCGTTGGGAACGACGCCAGACAGTACGTATTACAAACGGTAAACCTCGGATTAACCATTGTCGAGGAGCCAGGGGTCACTTATCGGTAAACCTTGGATTGTTGTCAAGGAGCCAGTAAGGGGATTGAGCTTGCTACTCTGCCCTTGCGTGCTGTCGGAGTTTAGACTGTTCCCCCAGGTGTATTTGTTACTGTTGGTGACCTTAGTGACCATAATCTTTAGGGTTCTACCGAGGTGACGGTGGAGGGAAGGTCCCACTGTACCTGGAGCAGACGTCGGTTATACTCACTTGGATTTTCCGGGGGGTTCACTTCACTTCGAGACGGTTAAAGTGGAGGAACTTGTGCCGGTCTATTCATTAAGCAGGTTGCCGGGGTAACTGTTCCACCCGCCATTTCTGTACTGGATTCTGCGAGGTTCGGCTTCATCACCAACTAGTGTTTTCGGTCTGGAGAGCTTACTGTTTGTGTGTGGTTTGACTCCTAGATTTGATAGCGCGTGTTAATTTGTTTGTTTTTACTTTTAGAGACCATAGGTGTGAATTGTGAATTTTAGTTGTTAAGTGTGAATTGTGAATTGTTAATTTTAGTTTTAAATTGTTAATAAAATTCACTGAAGTTGAATATAATGGCAAATGTTCCGGAATTTATCAACCTAGGAACCCCTCCTAATGAGAATCCTAGTACTTTTCCTTACTTTGGAAATGTTGGTCCTCCTTATATGGCTACTTTGTCATTACCTGGATTTACAATAGGTTTACTGATATGGTTATTTTCAACTTCGTTGGCCCAAAATACTCCAATTGTTCCATCTCAACCGGATGCTTCACCTCAACAGAGTTCACCATCTCAACATCACCAACCTTCTGTTGACCCTTTACCTTCTTCGCCTAATTTTTCTTCCTCCATTTCTTCCTCTTCGCCTGGTAAAAACCTTGATGCTAGTAACCAGGAGGCTAAGAAGAAGAAGAAAGGGAAGAAGAAGAAGAAGAAGAAGAAGCAAGATAAGAAAGAAGTCAACCAACCAACCATGGTTGTAAGTGTTAGTTGTGTTGAGGAAAATTCTGACATGCATCGTAAACCCAAATACCCTTGCAGGCTTTGTAAGGGTGACCACTTCCTTGTCAATTGTCCTGGTATTCCAAAGGTCTTGGAAGTATGGTCAGAAAAATCTCATCAACTTTCCATTGATCCATCAACCAGTGATAGTCAGGTTCCTGGGAAAAAGGGTAAAGTTAGGTTTCCTTGTAAGTTATGCAAAGGGAGTCATCAAACTCACATTTTCCCTCACATGGATGAAGCCTCAACATTGTTGGAAAACCTTACTATTCCACAGCAAGAATTTCCAACTGGTTACCGTAAACTTTCTCCCAACCTACCGTCAACTGACGGAGTGATTGATCTAAATTCAAGTACAGTCGATCACACTCTCCCATTGGAGAGTGAAACTCATGTCACTCAGGTTGATGATCCATTAGTTGATCAAGTGGTTGATTCAATTTCACATTCGGTCGATCACACTCTCCTTTTCGAGAGTAAATTTCATACCGCTGATGTTCTTCTTGTTACATCGGATTCTTCTATGCCGGGGGGAATTTCACCTGTTTCTACAGAACCCCCTCCAAGTACTGAGGTCTTTTCCTTTGATTGGAATAGACTGACAGAACCTCGTCTTCCTTCCTCCATCCCTTTCCAAATCATTGTCAAGGCTGGTGGTAGGGACATACATCGTACTCAGGTAGATGAAGGTGCTTCTGTTAGTATTTTATCCTCAGCTGTTTGGAAAGCTTTGGGTTCCCCTCAGCTTGCGCCTATTACGCAGAATCTGAAAGCTTTTAACAGAACAATTAGTGAACCTTTAGGGATCCTTCCTAAGTTTTCTATTACCTTGGAAGGTAAAACTGTTTGTGTTGATCTTATGGTAGTTCGAGGTCCCTTGGATTTCAATTTACTCCTTGGGCGAGACTATGTTTATGCAATGAAAGCTGTCGTATCGACACTCTTTCGCGTGATGTCTTTCCCTCACAATGGCAGTATTGTGACTATAGACCAGCTTTCGTTCCCTAGTCTTGTCTCAACTACCAATAATATGACACCCCTAAATGTTCCTGATTCTAAAGTGGTATCTACCCTGCCACGGGTTAATTATGTGGCAACTGGTCCCATGTTTTCAGTTACCGATGTAAGTGAGCCTCTCACTGTTGATTTAGATCCGGTAATTGACATGGAAAACTCTATGGGATTATTTGAACACGATGTTCTTATCCCTTTTGAGTCCCTTGACGTGTGTTCCTTCCAAAAAACTATTCTTCCTTTGGATGAAGACCTTTTGGAAGCCATGATCAAGGTGTGTCCATTGACATGTCTTTCTTCCAGTTGGAAGCCATGATCAATGTTACGAGGATAGTTTGTTCCTCTCTCAACCTCATTAAAAAATGAATCGGGTACGAGGATAGTTTTTTCCTGTATCAACCTCGTTAAAAAATGAAATAGGCTAGCATGAGGACAGTTCTTTTACTGAGTCAACCTCATTAAAAAATGAATCAGCTAGATTTTAGGATATGTAGGTAGATTGTAGAAAGTAGGGTTTTGAGGACAGTTCCTGTTACTGAGTCAACCTCATTAAAAAATGAATCAGGTTTGAGGACAGTTCCTCTTACTGAGTCAACCTCATTAAAAAATGAATCAGGTTTGAGGATAGTTCCTGTTACTGAGTCGACCTCGTTAAAAAATGAATCAGGTTTGAGGATAGTTCCTGTTACTGAGTCAACCTCTTTAACAAATGAATCAGGTTGGAGGATAGTTCTTTTCTTGTGTCAACCTCCTTAAAAATGAAACAACTCCCTTTTCAAGTTAAATATTGAAAGTGAACCTTCATTCCTTTCATCCATCTGGTTGAATGCAATGAAGCCTGGGGGGCATGTACCTCGTTTTTCATCATTATACTGGGGGCATGCGAACTTTTTGAGCATAGTTCCTTGTCTTGTGTCAAGCTCATTAAAAAATGAAACAAGGGTAGGTTAAGTAGGTAGATTGTAGAGCGTAGTCATGAGCATAGTTCCTTGTCTTGTGTCAAGCTCATTAAAAAATGAATCAAGGTTTTTAGAGCACAGTTCCTTGTCTTGTGTCAAGCTCGTTAAAAAATGAATCAAGGTTTTTAGAGTAGAGTTTTTGTTAGGTAGATTGTAGAGAGTAGTTATGAGCATAGTTCCTTATCTTGTGTCAAGCTCGTTTAAAAAATGAAACAAGGGTTTTGAGGATAGTTCTTTTCCTGTGTCAACCTCACTCAAAAAAAAAAAATGAAACAGCTCCTACAAGTCTTTCCAAGATCTTGAAAGTAAAGCTTCATTCCATCCACCTCATTGAATGAAATGAAGCTTGGGGGGCATGTACCTCGTCTTGCGTCATTATGCTGGGGGCATGTGAACTTATAACAAGCATAGTTTTTCGTTTCAAGCTTGCGTAAACATGAAACCGAATCCGAGCATAGTTCTTTTCCTGTGTCAAGCTCGTTAAAAAATGAAACAAATCCTCCTCTACTTGAGTCGAGAAATTGACTAGACCTCATAAATGTTAAGTATTTAGGTTAGTTATTTCAGTTTTTTGCATAATTTTCTTGTAGTTTTAGGTCGAGTCTTTCAAATGATCTCGTAACTCAACCTTCCTTTCATCCAACTGGTTGAATGAAATGAAGCGGGGGGGGGCATGCGCTCTAACAGTTATGCTTAGGGGGCATCAAGCACAGTTTTATCTCTGTTTCAAGCTTGTGTAAAAATGAAACTAATTTGAAGCATAGTTTTTATCTGTTTCAAGCTTTTGTAAAAATGAAACCTATCTCGAGTCAATTTCAGTTATTTTCAAGACTCGTTAAACTCATGAAAATCCCGAGATTATTTTGCTATCTTTCATTCTCGTAAAAAAAAATGAAAATGTCGAGTTCTTTCCGTCTTTTCCTGCTCGTAAATTAAATTGAAAGTCGGCCATATGAGTACATTTTTATCCCTTTTTCGAACTCATTAAAACTTACGAAAAAGTGAAAACCATGAGTACATTTTTATCCCTTTTTCGAACTCGTTAAAACTTACGAAAAAGTGAAACCTTGGAGTTCTCTTTTAAGCCCTTTTCAGACTCCTAAAACACGAAAAGATCGCCGAGTTTTTCTTTTAAACTCGTTAAAACGGAATTAAAAGACGGTCCCCTTATAGCCCTTTTCTGACCGTAAAAAACAGGAAAAGATTGCCAGGTTTTTGTCGTTTCAAACTCGATATGGAAATAAAACGACGTGTCCTTGATCGCTTTTTACTTTTCAGGTCAACGACACTATTATGAAAGTACTCCTTGGTCGCAAGATCAAGCGGTTCCCCCAGGTATTATTTTATACTTTTTCGGGCTTGAGGGACACAAATATACGAAAAAGTTCAACGTGGAGTCTCCTTTAGTTTTTTCAGACTCTCTAAAATTGAAAAACGTCGAGTTTCTCCTATACTGGGCTCGTTAAAACTTTTACAGTAGAGGACCTGTTCAATTACAAACAGGAACGAACCACTCCTTCCTAGGGTTCGAATTTAAACTAGGTTGGACTCGTCCGAAGGATGAGCTTATAATCAAGCATATGTTATCCTCCTCAAGCTTGTTAAAAATAAAGAGGTACTTGCCAGAAATGGTGGGGGAAAAGAGAGAAGAATGAACCTGTTTGTTACCTTTTGTCTCAAAAGAAACTTTATTACCACTCTTGAACACGACACTTTTTCATTCACCTGGGTTGGGAAATCTTTTACCTCACAGTTGATCAAACCACTTTGAAAGTCTTTAACCAGGTTCCGGGGATTAACTTTGAGTTATTCGTCACCAAGCCATCTGTCGTGTCGTTATGTGTTCAAGAGGTCTGCAAGAAAAACTTTCATCTGCAAAATACTTGTCATCCATTTGACCATCCCTGAGTCAGTCCTTACAGCAACATTTCTTCAACTTGAACAATGATTTCGTGTTCCGGGCTTGCCTGCAACGGGTCGCTTTCTATCGACATCGACACATTATCTAGAAAGATGACTTAGGAATCGACAGTACCTTGAAGTCTGCATGCATCAATGGCAGGTTTCTCGCCTTTGACGTCAGTTTACATCATTGACTTTCGATCAAAGGATTCCGTGAAGTGTTCGACATCAAAACATCTATTCACATTTCATGGGTTGTGCTTGGTACTTTGAGAACCATTGACATTACTGGTGGTCTCTCTCACGCTTGTTAACAATTTACATCATCGACTGGTAATCAAGTGGTTTCTAACATGTTCGACATCAAATCATTTAATCACATGGCTAGAATCGTACCAATTCGGGAAGTAGAAGTGAAGACCCTGGATCTAGTTTCTACCATCCAGGCTGCGAGGAGTTTTGTATTCATTATCTATGTAGACTAATCATAAACAGATGGCTGCGCCCATACTGTGTCTACAAAAGTCTATAAAAATGATGTAATGCAAGATCATTCCTGTATCAGAGTAGTTAGTCCTTTAGTTAAAGTTTTGAATCTGAGTATGGGAATGCCTACCTCAGTGATGATATAATCTTATACATGTATTTTGTGTTGAAAATTGCAGGTTCCAACCAGGTCATCCACAAGACAATCCTTGAAATGATAAAGCGCTTCACCCTTCCTAGAATTACAAACCCTAATCTATTCCAGGCTTCGCACTTTAGGGGGCAATCTGTTACACTAAAAAATGTCACCATGACTACTTACAGTTAGTATGGCTCAATCAACAGTCATGCTACCCTCTTAGGCAAGTCTTATGCCTCTGCTATCCATCTCAAACTCAAAAAAGAGAGAAAGTCTTGTAAAAAATGTGTTTATCTCTGGGGACGCAGGTTCTCTCAAGCCTTACCTGCGGGGACGCTCACAATGTTCACAAAGACTGCGTCCTTGGACGCTCTGTATGTTAAGGGACAGGTGCGTCCTTCTGTAAAAGGCAAAATGCGCAAGTTTCATCTTAAAAAAGTTACTTGTGGTTACTTCTAGAACTTTCTAGAGGTCGGTTTGATGAAATGGATGCGCCTCCAGTTGGTTCATGTATCCCTATTAAGGAGGAACTTATCCCATCAATAAGGGAGCTATCCCACCCAAAGAGGGGGATTATCCCATTGATGGTGGACCTGAATAACCTCTTTACAGCACTATAAATAAAGACATTGAGCCAGAGGGAGGGGAGGTTGAAGCTATACATTTTCTTTGGGTAAATGCTGCAAGAATTAGGACTCCCATTTAGAACCTTGTGAGGAGAGATTGTCTTTGCTTGATTCTACTTGGAAGTGGGTGAGCTTTGTCAAAGTAGAGGAAAACCCTTGATGGACCCTCGGAGGAACTTGCACAACACCAAGGCCAGGTTGTAAGAGTTTCTTTGTTTTGTTATTAATACAAACTGGTTCATTTTTCTCAATAGCTTGTGTTAATTAGTTATTTCATATGTTCCTTGGTCTGCATGTTGAATATATGTTTTATTATATGAGATGCAAGTGCTTGGTAATTGTTTGATTGTTTGTGGTTGCAGGAATTGATGTGAAGGAGGAGCTCATCCGGATCGGCAAAGACGGACTACAACAACAGCATTTTGGAATAAGGTAAGCCTAAACACTTGTAGTTTTCATGTTTTAAAAGGTGTATTTAGAGAAAGATCGCTCCATTTTGTCTTGTTTGTCGCTAGAGAGTTTAGACTCCTAGGGAGGTCAGTTGTGTCCGCACAAACGACTTTTTCCGCCACGACAGGGCCAGCAGTTATGGTTTTGTTGGTTGACGCAAACAAATATGAACCTGGGTCAGGCCCCCTTAAGCCAACACTTTGAAGTATTTAACACCTTAACTTCTTGTTTGATTAATTAATCTTCATTGATATTCATTTATTAGTAGTTTTCTTATACACCAAAAAAGAAAAAGCCAAAACTTTACCTTTAAAGAATACCATCTATGACCATATGATGACAAGTTGGAAGAATGGAGTTTTTCTCAATTGATAGTAGTTTTCTTATACACCAAAAAATAAAAATTTAAAAACTTTTCCATTAAAGAATGCCATTTATGATCATATGATGACAAGTTGGATGGATGGAGTTTTTGTCAATGTGTTTGATAGGGTTAAATTATATGATCTTATAGTGTAAATGAAAATTTATAGGAATTTGAATTTGTGGTAATGTGCCTCATCCCCGTGGCATGTGCATTTTTTAAATGATTTATAAAATGTTGTTAATTTGGTACAATTGTAATATTGGCATTTTAAGTAGGGATTTTCATATTATATTTGTTATAATAGACATGAGATACAATAAAGAAACAAGGCAAAACAAGACAAGCTACAAAAGAAAGTTTATACTTTTAAGGAAGGGAGGGAGGATAGATGCTACATTACCACTTTGTTCAAGTAGGTAGGTGAATTAGGAAAATGGAATTCAATGTAGGTAGCAAGTCTTTTCCTTCCTCTAGTAATTCAACTGACTTGAGAGGGGTTGGCTCAGTCTAGATTTTCATACAATGTGTCCCTTCTTTATTCTTAATTCCTTTGCTCCATGACTACCATACAATGGATGAGACCAACCGATAGTCACACTAGGCTACTTTCATGGTTCATCTGTCAAGCAACTGAAGAAGAGCATATGTATTTCTTTATTGCTTAATTTGATTATCCTTGCTAGATTCCCATGTATTTTGAGTGGGAATTGATATTAGGTTTCGATTCACCTCATCTTAGCGTGTGATTACGAGGCGCTAAAGAGTAATTACATATATTAAAAATAATATAGTATTATATTATCTTCCTACATACCAATTTTACTAAGACTAGTGGAAAATATTTCCTAACCTTAAGCACATTATCTTGTTATAGAGCTTTCATTACCTAGTTACTAAATATTAAGGACATGATTTGGTTACTAGAAATTATTTTTTGTCCTATAAAGACCCTCATTACCATCCTATAAAGACAATACCTAGTGGTCATTACCGAACCATTATTTCCTGTTATGTAGATGCATAGATAGAGAGAAAGTACTTTGTCTCGCTTAGCCTTCCTTTCTTATTGGGGTTGGAAAAGAAAGGACATTCATAAGGTATTTTCAACTATATTTTCTTAAAGAATACAATAGTGAGTAAAAAGACCTACCTTATCCAAAGGTGGACAAATATTCATGGTGTGAAGGGAACAAGCCAAAGAGGAGATTTTATTGGACACATTTGGAAGTGACAGAGAAAAGTATCACAAGTTCAATTCGAGGAAGTAGGGGAAAGAGCCTTCTCTGTATTTTCTAATGCATGTGTGGAAAATTCAAAATTCCCCTGGATGACCTTAGTGAGCAGGTACAAGAGTCAATAAGAAGCCAAAAAGCAAGGCAAGATATAAATATAGAATAAAGGACCATGCTCAAAGCAGAGGAGATGATTATTTTTAATTACTTCTAAATAGCATACTCTAAGCTCACCATCACCATTCCTAAAGTTAAGCTTCATAATTTCTTTATCAAAAGCCTGATAATCGACTCCGTTTATAAACAACATAAAAATACAAAGACAAACACATGTATATCCTCATTTACAACCGTTCAATAAACTGCATGTCGACCAAAGTGATTAAGTTTACTAACATAAATCAACAATTTAACCACGTTCTACAGTCCATCCATGTCAAAACATCTAAAATACGGCGTATATGAGCTTTTTCATTTCCCAAACCACCCCAATCCCACCATAAAAAGGCAAGGATTTATGATAGAGTATAAAATTTTTCCCATTTGTTGGGAATTTCTGATAATTCCAAACAAAATGAACAGAGGAAAAATGCTCTGTTTTAACACAGGATCTTAACACAGGGAAGCAAAAATTGTTTTCTGAAGAACAGAGTTCACACATATAAACAAAACCTTTGTATTCATTAAATAAAAAACTGTTGTTACAAACTTCTTCCTCTCTCAGAGGGATTACAACCAGAGAACGCTTCAGTTCCACAAAAAGAAATTACTCTGTCTCTCCAGAAAATTTTACACTCCTGTGTGTAAAAATTTTCTTTACATTCACTGCTGTGTGAAAATTTTTCAATATATACGCGCTGCTATGCATATGCATTTCATATTCAACAAAACATAATATGTTTACGCTGCTGCGTATTCCCTTTTTCAACCAACGAACACTTACAGTCGCGCTTCTGCGTACTTCCCCTTACATTACATATGCAACCACAAAAAAAAAACATTCCTTTCACGTTGTTGCGTACTCCATATTACATATTCAACGAACAGCTTACATTCACGCTGCTGCGTGTATATTTCATTTCATGTTTTACAAAACAAAACAGGGCAATACTTCACCTTCGCACTGTTGTGTGCTTCCCTTACATTACAATGAACAAAACAAAAATGATATTACATACCTCTTGGACCATACTCCCGTAAAATAAAATACAATAAAAATAAAGGTTTTTACCTACAATTATGACTGCAGTAAATTTCATTAAATACTTTACTGGAAAACTGGCGGTCAAACAAAAATTCCATTTCACTTCACTCAATGTGGTGCAGACCTGTACAACAAACTTTGGTTTCAATCGACGATGGTCAGCCTTGGTATCAATCGGACGGTTGCAATCAATATCGCACGGCCTCTTCATACCGATCTTTATGCTTCGGGAAAAAACCTGTTTTGAAAAAACTACCCAAGCACGTGTCAGCTGATGATTGTTATCACTGCCCTCCGGAGAATACCACTGCTCGGTGAAAAGTGGTGCGGGAAAAGATTGGCGGTTTCCTGGAAAATAACGCGGCAGTGGAAATTATATTTCAACACTCCCCTTTAATTTCAACTGTTGGGTTATCAGTCATACCCAGACATTTCCTCAAAAACTCAAAACTTTTCTGCCCCAATGGTTTGGTCAGAATGTCTGCAACTTGCTCCTGAGTTCTACAGTGTTGTAAAACAATTTCTCCATTGTTTACCAATTCCATGATATAATGAAACTTTGTGTCAATGTGGTTCGTTCTCTTATGAAACACAACATTCTTGGATAATGCAATAGCTGAGCTATTGTCACAAAAAATCACAGTTCATTTTGCTTGCTCTTGGCATAAACTCCTTAATATTATTCTCATCCAAACTGTTTCTATCCATTTCCTATCCTTAATTGCTTCTTCGAAATGAACAGGGTCATCAACATGACAATACAAATCAAACAAAGAGTTCATACCTTCATTTGCTGCCTCTTGTTCATAAATGTCACTTAAATTTGTGAACTTCTTACCTCTTTCATTTGGTATACAAGTGCTTGAAGAAGCACTTGAATTTCCTCCTTGTGATGTGCATGGAGAAGCACTTTCATTTCTCCTCAAGGGTGTCCCTTACTGTCCTTGTGTTGGTAATGTTGTTTGGGGATGTATTTCAGCCATCTCCTCATCATCTTCACCATGTGACAAAGAGTTTTTAACATTCACTATTTTCTCTATGCTTCCATCCCAAGCTTCCTCCTCAATGAACTGAACATCTCTACTCACAATAAGCTTCTTGGTTGATGGGTTATACAACCTGTAAGCTTTGGATTCCTCACTGTATCCAATGAAAATACATTTCTCCCCTCTGTTGTCCAACTTTTTCCTTAGCTGATCTGGAATGTGTGCATAAGCCACACATCCAAAAACTTTCATGTGGGTGACTCCTTGCTTTGTCCCACTCCATGCTTCTTCTGGCACTCTGTTCATGACTACTTTTGTAGGACATCTATTCAAAATGTACGCTGCACAATGTACAGCTTCAGCCCAATAATCATTTGGCAAATTCTTTGCCTTTAACATACTCCTCGCCATATCCATGATTGTCCTATTCTTCCTTTCGGCAACTCCATTTTGCTGCGGAGTGTACCTAGTGGTAAACTGTTTATGAATTCTATTTTCTCTACAAAAACGTAGAAATTCTTTGGAGATATACTCACCTCCTCTATCAGTTCTTAGAACTTTGATATGCCGCCCGCTTTGGTTTTCTACAAGTGCTTTGAAATTGCAAAATCTTTCAAACACTTCACTTTTGTTCTTCAGGAAATAAACCCAAGTTTTTCTAGTAAAGTCATCAATAAATGTTAGAATATAGTGGCTACCTGCAAGTGATGGAGTTTGCATCGGTCTACATAAATCTGAGTAGACAATCTCTAAGGACGCTTTTGCCCTTATGCTTTTCCCAGATGGAAAACTTTCTCTGTGTTGTTTCCCCAAGATACAACCTTCACAAAGGTTGTCTGGTTTCTCTATCAATGGTAATCCTCTTACCATTCCTTTTCTACTCAACAAGTTAAGACCTCCAAAGTTGAGATGTCCAAATCTCAAGTGCCACAACCAATTTTCATCCTTTGGTTCGCTTTGGAAAGCCTCTTGAGTCACTGCTGCTATTTCTTTATTTTTTAAATCTGCGTTCATTCTGAGAGGGAACATCATGTTCCTTGTCATCTTCACTTTAACAATACATTGTTTGCTGGGTGTTTTATCCATGATAGTGCATACATCATTCACAAAGAAAACATTGTACCCCTTTTGAGTAAGCTGTCAAATACTTAAGAGGTTACATTTCATTCCAGGAACATAATAAACATCTGCTATGGTTTTCTTTTCACCTTTCCTTGTTAAGACATTTACTTCTCATTTTCCCATAACAGAAACTTTATTATCAGCCCCTAGTGTGACTTGTGACTTCACACTCTAATCTAACATAGAAAACAAGGCTATGTTTCCTGTCATATGGTTACTGCAACCGGAGTCTAGAAACCATACATCTTCACTCTTTTCTTCAGCCATATTACAGGCTAAAACAAATTATTTTGATTGATATTTTCTCTAGTGAAATTTGCACTAGTTCTATTACTCATATCATGCTGCTTCTTCCTACATTCATTTGCATAATGCCCATATTTCTTACAATAGTGACATTAGACATTGGATTTATCATACCTTTGTCCTTGAGCATGATGTTGTCCACTTTGTTGGTTGCTGCCTTGGCCTTGGTTCTGATTTGGATTGTTGCCTTTTCCTTGAGCATTTGCTGGACTGTTTCTTCCACCTCTGTTTTGGCTTCTATCTCTTCCTCTTTTGTTTTCTCTGCCTTGACCTCTTCCTCTTCCAAAGAACATCTGGGTCTTAAAGGCATGTTCTAGAGATGAGTTTTTATTTCTACTCAATCTTTGCTCATGTGTTATCAGTGATGCATGTAGTTCATCGACTGAGAAGTTTGTGAGATCCTTTGTCTCTTCTATGGTGGTGACAATCCCATCAAACCTTGAGGGTAGGATCCTCAATAGTTTCTCCACAATCCTCCTTTCTTCAAGAATCTCTCCATGAGACCTTATCTGTGTGACCAGACCAATCACATGTGTGAAGAATGAGTCAATATTATCTAACTCCTTCATGCAAAGATTCTCAAAATCTCTCCTTAGCAACTGTAGTTTTTCTATCTTCACTTTCTCCATGCCTTGATAGGCTATCATGAGAGTTTCACATGCTTCTTTGGATCTCTTAGCTACTGCTATCCTTGGAAACACACTCTCATGCACTGCTTGATACAAAACGTAGAGGGCTTTAGAATCCTTCTTCTTATTGCTCTTCAACAGATCTTTCTCTGCTTGAGTTAAATTATTAAACTAATTTTCATCTGCTGGTTCTTCAAAACCATCCTCAACAAATTCTCATAAGTCTTGGGAAGCAAGCAGAGCTCTCATAGTTGTTGCCCAATAGTCATAGTTTTTTCCATTAAACTGTGGGAGTTGAGTATTACAGATACCCATGCTAATGCTAGCTCCAGCTTTTCTTGCACTCTTAACTATCCTTCAAAACACTTGACTGTGTATTTAAAATAACTAATTGTCTTCAACATAAAACTAATCTTGAGAAATACCTTGGATTATTTCTTGACTGAGTCTTCACTCTGCTGGAGAAGCTGCTACAGCAAGAAATCCTTCCTTCAGCTTCTTTGATAACTTCAAAGAACCTAGACAAACTCTAATACCATGTTGGGAATTTCTGATAATTCCAAACAAAATGAACAGAGGAAAAATGTTCTGTTTTAACACAGGATCTTAACACAGGGAAGCAAAAATTGTTTTCTGAAAAACAGAGTTCACACATATAAACAAAACCTTTGTATTCATTAAATAAAAAATTGTTGTTACAAACTTCTTTCTCTCACAGAGAGATTACAACCAGAGAATGATTCAGTTCCACAAAAAGAAATTTACTCTGTCTCTCCAGAAAATTTTACACTCATGTGTATAAAAATTTTCTTTACATTCACTGTTGTGTGAAAATTTTTCAATACATACCCGTTGTTGTGCATATGCATTTCATATTCAACAAAACATAATATGTTTACACTGCTGCGTATTCCCTTTTTCAACCAACGAATACTTACAGTCACGCTTCTGCATACTTCCCCTTACATTACATATGCAACCACAAAAAAAACATTCCCTTCACGCTGTTGCGTACTCCATATTACATATTCAACGAACAACTTACATTTACTTACATTCACGCTGCTGCTTCCCTTACATTACAATGAACAAAACAAAAATGTTATTACATAACTCTTGGACCATACTCCCGTAAAATAAAATACAATAAAATTAAAGGCTTTTACCTACAATTACAACTGCAGTAAATTTCATTAAATACTTTACTGGCAAACTGGCCGTCAAACAAAAATTCCATTTCACTTCACGCAATGTGGTGTAGACCTGTACAACAAACTTTGGTTTTAATCGGATGGTGGTCAGCCTTGTTATCAATCAGACGGTTGCAATCAATATCGCATGGCCTCTTCATACCGATCTTTATGCTCCGGGAAAAAACTTGTTTTGGAAAAACTCCCCAACCATGTGTCAGCTGATGATTGTTATCACTACCCTCCGAAGAATACCACTGCTCGATGAAAAGCGGTGCGGGAAAAGATTGGTGGTTTCCTGGAAAATAACGCGGCAGTGGAAATTATATTTCAACACCATTATGAGTCATTAAGAATGTGCACATAGGCAATACTTCCAAACATGCGCAAAGGTTTCACTATAGGATTGTGCCACTCCGTGCTTCTTCCAAAGTTATATTCTACACTACGTTGGTCAAATTTTGATTTATCACAGAGAGTCCTCTATATTCCAGCACGTTGGAATAATGCACATTTGAAATTCATGTATTAATGCTGTAGAGGTTGTTGTTTGTTGAATGTTAGGGATGAGTTGAGCATATTTCTGGAAAACAAGTATATAATTTGGCATAACTACAAAAGAAAAGCCCCATTATATTAAGAAAAGCTATGTGAAGAATAAGACTGTATGCCACGCGCATGATTCTGTCTGGAAAACAAAACTGAAATCCTGTAAACCAGAAGGTAGAATGATAAAACCAAGCTGGAAAAGGCGTTCGTCATCAAGCTTCAAAGCAAGTTGGAAACGGCCAACTGATAAGTATAACACCATAAATCTGCGAATGAATTGGAATGAAAGAGTAGAAGCCACTAGAATCGATATCGAATCTGTAGAGTTGGAAGATGCATCACGATTACCTTTCCAATTACTTAATTGGAGGAACTAATATATCATAATTGAAGAATGTATTAATAAAATATTCTTATTATAATAAATTTTATTTTTTTTTGTTTATTTGATATAATATGTTGAAATATTTTTGCTATAAAAATTTTATAGGTCAACTTCACGATTACCTTTTCAATTATTTAATTGGAGAAACTAATATATCTCGAAGAATGTATTAATAAAATATTTTAATTTTAGTATTTATTTTTTTTAATTTGGTTGGGAGAAACTAATATACCTTGAAGAATGTACTAATAAAATATTTTAATTTTTAATTTTGTTTATTTTATATAATAGATAGAAATATTTTTGTTATTAATACGTTTTAAAATTAAATATTATTTTTGGGATTCGTCATTCACGTATCATTATTTCCATGAGAGGTAGTCGTAACTGACTAATTTTTCATGATATTTTAGTAGTTCACTTCCATGAGAGGTAGTCATAACTGACTAATTTTTCATGATATTTTAGTAGTTCACTTAACACTCATTGCATTGCATCAGGTGAAGAAGTGGGATTGAAACTAGTGAAATGAATCACATAGCGTCAATCATCATTTTCAGGGATTGCACCCAGTAAACCAAAACTTCCCGGGAGGTCACCCATCCTAGATCGCCTCTGGCTCAAGCGCGCTCAACTATGGAGTTTTCCCCACAATCAAGCCCACTTAGCTTGCTACCCCATTTGCAAAACCTTAGCAAGTATTGTGCCTCATGAACCATTCAAGTAGAGATCCCTTCACTCTTTTTGAATTTAAGTATTAATTAGGGAGTTTACGCAGTGCATTATATTAGATATCGTTTTTGGGATTCAACTGCGTTAAGTAATTCATTTACGTATGACCATTTCCATGAGAGATAGTCGTAATTGACTAATTTCTCATGATTTTTGAATAGTTCAGTCCTGACATCGCGCAGCTCCCCAACTTGGGCAGTGTAGTTTATAGTCTCGTGTCTCCTTTCAGCTGCCTGGAGCGCTAAGACTGTGCTTCTGTCGGCTAGTCAGAAGGCCGAGCCACCTATGTATGGCTTCAATCGACTGTTATTCACTTTTCCTGGGAAGGGATCTCCATTTAACTTAATCAGCTAGACCATGCCACCGTCGGTAATCTCCTTAATAACATAGGGACCCAACCAATGCATTTTGAGTTTCCCTGGAAATTTATCAAACCTACTGTCATAAAACAGCACCAAGTCATTCACCTTAAAGGTGCACAGCTTAATATGTCGGTCATGCCACGCTTTTTCGCGCTGCTTTTGGACCTGTGGATGAAATCCAGCCAAAAATCTCTCTTCTTCAAGTTCGTCCAACTGCATGAGCCTCTCTTCCAGGGCTCCACGATCTGTCATACCTGTGAGTGTTGCTATGCGCAAACTATGCACGATGTATTCCATAGACATCACTACTTCAACCCCGTAAACCAGCCTAAAGAGTATCTGTTCCGTCAACTTCTTGCATGTCGTCTAATAAGCCCACAATACTGCAGGTATGTGTAGGTCCCAATCACTTCGTTGACCATTGCATACCTTGGTCAGCGCGGTTTCAAGCACTTTGTTGAGCACCTCCAATGTCTCGTTAGCCTGTGGGTGATAAGGTGTGCTTTTTTGGTGATACACCTGAAATTCCTCCATTGGTGCGTTGATCGTCTCATTCAGGAAGTGCTTACCTCGATCGCTCATCAAGATCTTTGGACATCCAAATCGCATTAGTACATGTTCAAATAGGAACTTTGCAGCAGTCACGCTCGTGCAATCCTTCACCGGCTGCGCTTCTACCCAACGAGTCAAATACTCCGTCGCAGTGATAATGTACCTTGCGCATGTCTTCCCTTGAGGCTGAATGGGTCCTACAAAATTTATTGCCCACTTTTCGAAAGGTTGCAATGTCATTTGTGGATTCAAAGGCATTTCATCCCTCCACGATGGCCTGCCTATTCTTTGATATACATCACATGCCTTGCAATATGCTTTTGAATCTTAATGAAGGGTTGGCCACCACAACCCTGCGCATGGAATCTTCTACACGGTTGCTCTCCCTGCATAATGTCCTCCCGCGGCGCCCCCATGAGCGTTCGCGAGGATGTTGCTTCGTTCAAACTCAAGTACATACCTTCACACTATCTCATCGGTCCCTCTTGTATAAATGCCCAACAATGAAAGAGAAGTCTTATGTGCGCACCACTAATTCCTTCTTTTGTTCGATAGAGTATCCTTCCGGTGTAGTTCTAGTTGTTAGGAAGTGTATTATATCCTCGAAATTTCCATCCAAAACGCGCACAGAAAAGAACTATGCATCAAGTAATCCTTCCTCTAAATTAGTAGGTTCCTCCCTTATCTCAATGCGTGACATCTGGTCTGGTCCCGCATTCAATCGTCCAGGCTTCACAACAACTTCAAAATCGTACTCTTGGAATAATAAGAGCCATATGTAGATGTGCACCCCCAACGCAGGCTTATTGACCAAATACTTCAGGGCAGAGTGATCCATATACATCTTAAAGTGATCTCCTAGCAGGTAGTGTCGGTACTTCTGGAGCGCATACACCATAGCTAGTCCCTCGCGCTCAGTGGTGGAATAGTTCTTCTCTGCTTTGGATAATATGCAGCTTGTGAATGCGATAGGGTGGTCCAAGCCTTCTCCTCCATCCTGTGTTAGTACAGCCCCCAGTGCTATACATGACGCATCAACATGTACATGAAGCTCTTTCTTCCAGTTTGGGAAGACTAGAATCGAAACGGTAACCATCTTTTCTTTCAATATATCCAGGCTTTTCTTACATTCATTGTTCCAGCAGAACGTGACATCCTTCTTCAAAAAAATTTCCATTGGCGCAGTGATCTGGGCATAGCGTTTGATAAACTTCCTGTAATATCATTTGTGTCCTAGAGTAGCGCGCAACTATTTCACACTCCTTGGCGCTTCCAAGTTCAGAATCACCACGATATTCGCGAGGTCCACCATCAGCCCTTGTTCGCAAACCACATGCCCCAATAGGTTCCCAAAAGGAATGCAAAACAGACACTTCTTGAGGTTGAGCGCGATCTGGTATCTTCGACAAGTATCAATCATCAAGCGCAAGCTCGCTCCATGGCGCCTAACCAGTCCAAATACAGTCTAGTCATCAAAATATACCTCAAGGAACTTATGAATAAATTTCTTGAATGCAGCAACAACCACACGTGAAAAGATAGCAGGCACATTCTTCAACCCAAATGGAATTACAGTATATTGAAAGCAACCCCACTTAGTCACGAAGGTTGTCTTGCTCCTATCCTCCAGCACGATTTTGATTTGGTGGTACCCAGAGAACCCATCAGTGAAGGAGTATGCTTCCTGGCCACCTACATTGTCCAACACTTTATCTGTGAATAGCGTTGGGAAAGGATCATGCACACAAGCGTCATTCAGTTTTCTAATGTCCACACATATCCTTATCTCATCCTTCTGCTTCTTCTCTTGCACCACCATTGGGCTTACCCAATCGGATTCCTCCACAGGCTCAATGATGCATGTTGCTAATATTTTGTCTAGCTCTAAGCAAACCTTTTCCTTGTATTTCGGATTTAGGTGGTAAGGCCTCTGCTTAACTGGCTTCGCGTTGGGTTTTAACGTGATCTTCATCACTCCTAGATCTCTGATTATTCCTTTCAAATCTGTAAACTTGGTAGGGAATAAGTCCTGATATTCGCGGAGTAATTCAGTGACCTTATTCACCATTGTGTCATCCCAGTATTCTCCATTCTTCGTGAATTTGGGTTCTACCTCCATACCAATGTTCACTTGTTTAGTTTTCACCAGCGCAGTTATATCGGGGTTCTCAATCTGTGGCCCTTGAACCTCGCAGTGGCCTTCTATTTCTGGAATGTTAATCTTCCACGGATCTTCATCCTCCTCTTTAGCAGTTACATTATAACATTCCAACGCGCGACTCAGCTGAGTAGCCCATTCAAGTTGAATCAGGTCTAAAGGATCTTGTGGTATCCTAAAGATGGTTGCTTTCACCTCTTGTAGCGCTTCATCAATACTGGCAAATCCATCCTCAAAGCTGAATTTCATTGTGAATCCTTCGCGTAGGATATCCCATTCACCTGTCCCATGGCAGAGCTCTATTTCTATATACCAATTCATTGGGATAACATCCAGGGTATGACAGAACAGGTGCACCCACTCAGGTTGAGGCTTTTCTCCATAAGCCTGTGTCCATTTGGCCAGATGCATGCACGAATCATTCTACCCATCGTACTTATGTATTAGTCGCATCTTAGCCATCCCAAATTGTGCTCACATCATCCTCCTACATTCCTGCCAATCATCAAAACTCCCCTTGTGTGTATCCCACCATCTTGCGGTCGTAGTGCGCAGTGCCCAATCCAAGGCCTGGAAGCGTTGTTTTTTAGGCACCTCCCTTTCAAATGCATCCAAAAAGGTATCGACCTCAATTAGTCAATCATAAGTAGGCAGATTTCTTACCTCTAACGACACACAGCGCAACGAACGGGTCATCATGTTGCAATTCAGCATAGTTACTTCGTGTAACCGATTCTACGAGTGTTCTATTTCCTTGTTGGAGTCCGAAAGCAGGAACTCTCTCTCTCCCATATAATCTGCCCATCCGCGGTGGGATTCACCAAGTCTGGGTCTCGTGTTGTGATCTTATAGATGCAGTCCAGATCATCATCACTCTCATAATCGTAGACTAGTTCCATATAGAGCGATCCTTCAACAGGATCCAGGGGTATTATTACGCTCAGTGATTTCTTCTCAAAGATCATATTTTGCTTCTTCAAATTAATTACCGAGTTCATATCAGTAGCCCAATCAATTCCCAGGAGTGCAGGGTAGGGATTTCTGTCATCAACAATCTCTATTACTTCAAAGTCTACCAGCGCGCTCGCTCCCTCAATATCCACGGTCACTCCCTGCAGCCGCCCCATGGGTATGATTTTCTGTTGATTCGCCATCCTCAGCTGAATCGGAGACCATTGCAGCACAGGTCTCCCCATTTGCTCCCATGTCTGTTTCGATAGAACATTCACATCTGATCCCAAATCCAGAATGACTTGATCCATTTCATATTCTCCGATCTGCGTGGTGAGTCTCATTTCACACCCTGTCCTTGTCTTATGCTTTCTGATCTTGCGGACTACGCGTGGTTCACCTGGCGTGGTCCCAGCACATCTATTGATGAGTTCTTGTAACCCTTTCACAGCCTTACTGTCACACAGTAACTTCATACAGGTTTCGAGGAAAGTTGTGAGCATAGAGGGGTCCATCTCCGACTCCGGTTTATCCTTGCTTCCTGAAGTGGAGGCCTCAGTGAAGCTCTTCTTAGCTTCCATGAATGCTTCATGAGCGCGCTCCAAATCAAACTTAGCCTCTTTTGTCGGGGCTTTGCAAACCCATGTACTGTCTTCTAGTTGTTTCCCCTTGTCATCTCCTGTCGCGATTCCACTTTGAAGTACTATATTTATGTTTGGATCTTCCTCGCACGACTCAGACCTCATCATCTGCAGGTTCTGAGTCGGGGGAAGCGGTAGTGCTCCTTTGTCACATATCCTAGCTATCAGCGTAGGACAATCTTATGTTTCATGATCAAACAGCATGCAATACTTGCACAATGGGCACGTTGGATTAGTGCAGTCGCGGGCATAGTGTCCTTGCTCTCTGCAATTGTAGCAAATCAACTATCTGCGACCTCTACCAGGTCCTCCTCCTCCTTGGCCTCGTCTACACCCCTAAAATCCTGTCCACGCCAACCCTGCATTCTGGTCAAAGGGTCGTGTTTCAACATGAACCCTGTAGGTGGGAGTTCTATCCATCATCAATTCATATCTCCTACAAGTACGCTCATCATGTCCTACCAATCTACAAAAGTTGCAGAACAATTGTTGCGATGTTTGCACATACTTCTGTAACAAATGGCAGTTATCCGTGGCATGTTTTCGGATACTTGACAGATAGCGCACCATAAAGCAGGCACCACGCTAGGTCTTTCTTGAACTTTCGGCCTTAAAGGCATCAGTCCTCCTCCTGCAAGGTAATTTGTAAAGACCGGGCAGTGGTCTTTGTCATGACCCGGACTCTTGCATTTCAAACACCACAACTCTTCGCATACCTCTGGTCGAACCATCTATCCTACTTCAATCTTTGCATCTCAAGGCATAGATTCTTCAGCTGCACGTGGATCTGCTAAACTCCTAGAATAGAATCTTACATCAGAGTCTCATGTAGTCTCATGGCAATCTCTAATGCCTCTGCCTGAGTTGTTATCGTCTGCTGCGACAGTGCACTCCTTAAGTGTGGTAGTAGCGAAGGCACAAACCACTCGCGATGTTGTCAATCTGTCAAATTCATGTTGGCTTCGCGGATCATACATTTCAGCCTGTGATCTAGTTCCCAAGGCGTCTCGCCTTGTAGCATCGCGATCTCCTTGAATCCCACAATTGACTGCGCTTCAGATTTAGGCCTGTTAAATTCCCTATTTGGTGCTTCTTGGATGTCCACTACTCTAGCATTTGGGTTATCGCTGGAGTACTTAATATACCAGGTTAGCGTGCGATCCTGTAGAGCACTAACCAGTGTTTCTTTCTTTATATGGTCATCTGTAACACCTTGAGCTTCCCATACAACCCTCACAACTAACTAGAATTGGTCCGAGTCCTCATTTCCCAAGCCTTTGAACTGTTAGGGTCCCACCCTAATCCCCTTATTTATGTAAGTGGTTAACCCGCATTTAATGAAGGGACCACAGTTAGTTGCAAATGGGCCATGGTATTAGATAGATGGTATTAATAAGAACCATGGTATTGCCCCATGGTATTGCATGTATGAATCCTATATAAAGGATAGAGACTCCCCTCGAGGAGCATCGTGTCTTATTTTGTAATCGAGCTCAGCTCTATTGGAGGTTTCCCCTCGAAGAGGCAAGTGAACATTGCTTTCTGAATAATAAAATACTTGTTGTTATTGCTCATTGTTCTATGTTCTGGGTATATTTCTTCGCATATTTGGTATTCTGGTATCGTCTTGTAGGTTAAGAGCATAACAAGTGGTATCATAGCTATAACAAGTGGTATCAGAGCACTTTCTTGGGTAAAAGTGGTATCAGAGCTATAACATGAACAAAGGCAACCTCTCTATGTTTGCCATATTGAACCGCGATGGAGGTGGAGGTGGTATGGGTGAAGTTGGAGGTGATGGCGGTGAAGCCGGTGGTGGTGTGGGCGGAGGTGGTATTCATGGGAATCCTTGTTTTATCAACTGAATAGCACTTCGCAGAGAGACCTTCACGATCCCTTCTTCATCCCCTCGTGAAGGTGAAATCAAGGGGCTATGCTCTGGACCCTTATTTCCTTCGTTTTTGTAAAACCTTCCACTTCACATAGTCCCGAACATCAAAGTAGCTACATAACCCATTTTTCGCACAACAACATCTTAATCCAAGTATTCAAAGATTTACGTACTTATCTTGCGGCCCTTTGAAAAAATGTCGCTCTGCCTCGCTATTGCTGCTTGAGGTGTCAATCGCAAATTCAGTCACAAATCCTCCTATGATGCGATCAAGCCAATGATCGATAGCGCGAGCGATCTTATCCTCTGATGCTTCCAACCTTCGCACTAGCTCTGGGGTCCACACAATAGGATCGTCAAGTTTCCACCTTCCTTGGCTATCTGCTAGCTTCGCGATCCACTCGTATAGCTCAGTAGGAAAGGAGGCGAAAAATATTTTATGGATCTCCGTATACAGGTATCGGTCCAACCACTATTCTTTTGACAATCGTGGGTTTCTGTTTTCTTGTGCCGCGAACTCATGGATCCTTTTGTCCAACCAGCCTTCGATTTCTTTCTTAGTTGGACTCCAGTGATATGACATCACACATCTTTTATGCAGATTCCTGTCCCAACAACAGAACCATTTGTTGGCTTGTGGGGGCCTGACCCAGGTTCAGCGTTTGTTAGCCAAACAAATCACTACACTACTGGCCCTTTAGGCATCAACCCACGGAGCGTGGACTGAAGTCTCACCCGAAGTAGTATGGGGGGATGCTGGAACCAAGTTTCTGCGCCCTTGAGATGGATGTGATGTCAGTTTATTTCAGTTAGACTTGCCTTCATGTAGGTTGCTTAGCCCTCTATTCCACCCTTTAGTACCTTCGCGAAAGGATACAATCGGCTTTCGCGTAGTCCTAACCTGGGGCTGATATACTTTCGTGCTACTAAGGCAGCGAACTGTGATATTTCCCAAGCCAAGCTAAGTGTCTTACTTATCTTATTAACAAATCTTAGTTAGCTTTGCGTAAACCGATGCTCTTACTTGTGTTCACTTAACCAACACAATTACATATATTTGCACATCATAAAAGAATTATAAGTGAAATTCATACCCAACATAACAAGATGCATAAAGAGGAAATAAAGACGCAGAATTTGTAGAATACTTCTCTTTATTGAAACTTTCAGACAATTATAGAATCAACCTGCCCTACGCAATCAGCTACAAGGGTTCGCGCACTCAGCTGCGGACTTCTAGGTCTCTGCGCACTCAGCTGTAGAGCCTCTACCTACGCTACGACCTAAGACTTAGACTTCTACTTCAGAGCTATCTCTCATACATGTTCAATCTTCATTGCTTGATTTATTCCTCTAACTACTTAGAGCTTAGTTGTATTTATACAATCCCATGGTCCACGGACAATGGGTAGATCTTCTATAGCCGACATTACATTTCCAAAATAAGGGCGGACAACCCTATGACTCTTTAACATCTATGCGCTTCGCGACCACAAAATGCGGAGTCTTTACATTTGGATTACAAAAATTGGACCAAAATATGGGCTTTTAGCCCCAAAACTACCCTTGGGGGATCCTGCACCCAACATTAATGAAGTAAACAACTACCTTTAATTGATCTAGCAAATCGTAAATGAAAGGAAGAGGATAACAATTATCTACTGTGATTTTGTTCAAATCTCTAAAATCAACACATATGCGCCATGTACCATCTTTCTTTGGAACTAAGACAATTGGAGACCCGCAAGGAGATGTGTTAGGCCTAATGACCCCATTGTCAAGGATCTATTGAATTTGCTTCTTGATTTCTGCATTCTCCAAAACTAACATTCTATACATGCCAATGTTCGGAAGTGGTGCATCTTGCTACAAGTGAATCTCATGTTGGATTCCTCTTTTAGGAGGCAACCCTTCAGGTTCCTGAAACATCTTGTCAAAAGTGTTAACAACTTCAACAAATTCATGCTTGAGTTTAGAACCACATCTTATGAAAGCTTCAGATTCAACAGTAACTTTAGCTTTAATCATCAACAACACAATATTCTTACTAGCATTTACAAGCCTTTTTTTATCTGACCAACACTTACAAGAGATAAGTTCATCTTCTTGCAATGTGCTCTAACAATATACTCAACTCCATATTAAAAAGATGATATTTTTTCTCATGACGATAGAATATAGCTTTTCGGTCATACAAGTATGGACTCCCTAAAACAATTTTGCAAATACCAAGTTGTACAACTTCAAGCTCTCCCTCATCTATAAAATTTGCAGTGATCATGAATTTGAGTTTACACTTTCTTGTCACTTTTAATTTGGAATCATCACATACCCAACACAAAGGGTAAGGTTTAGTATACGATGTGGTTTCTAGATTAATTTGTTTTTATAATTTCTTCAAAGATAAGATTGACTTGGGATCCACTATCAAACAATGTATCAACTTTTGTATGTTTTGTAATGACCTTGATATGAAAAAACTCACTTCCATCTTTATCATCTTGAGACTCAATAGGCTTACTAGAAGGACTATTACTTTCATTAGAATCTATACCTTTCATTCCCATGGATGTGATTTTGATTTCATCGCTTGAATCAGATCCTAGATCTTATTGAGTTGGAGTAACAATGTTTTGTTTCCCCTTGTTATTGAACCTTTTTGGTCTCATTTCTGGATGTAATTTCCAACATTGGTCTTCATCATGGCCTTCTTTTGAAAAATGTTTAAAGGTAAGTTTCTCTCCCTATTTCTTGACTATAGCATTCTTTTTTACATTTTCTTTAAATTTCCCCTTTCCTTTGTCTCCAGATTTGAAAGGTTTCTTGCTAGTCCCTTGAGGAACATTCTTGCCTCTTGATTCTAAATGAGTTACATGAACAAATACTTCATATAGATTGGTGTTATTAAACATGAGTATAATATGTATCAAATAACTAATGTAATCCACCTATGTTATATTTAAGGAGAGTGTCTTGTGAAGACAAATCAACACCCACGATTAAAGCTCTTTTTCTAAATTCTTATGTGTAACTTTGGAAACCTGACCTTTAGCTAGTCTAAAATTTTTACAACCCATAATTTCTTTTTTCATATAAGCTAATGGATAAAATCTCCTTCTTAATGCAACGATAAAATCATTCCAATAAGAGATAAGTTTACCACTTTTCTTCAAATCTTCTTGAGTTCTTGCCTCCCACCAGATGAGGCCTACACTTTCCAAACAAAGAGAAGCAAGCTAGATATTTGTAACATATATTGAAGAATGTAACTAGTGTCGGTCTTCATAATTGTATTTGAGTCATGATGTATTATATTTATCAAAAGAAAGAAAAAGAAATTTTATTATTAAATAAATTGACTTATTAATGCATGGGTTTCATGCTTGGGTCAATTGTTTTTTAGGTCAAAGTCTCCATTGAAGAATTCTAGGGTTTATTTCAAGTGTCTTTGTCAATATCGCATTGTTAAAGACCCTTCTTGGGATTTATTTTTCAAAGAAGAAAATTATTTTTTTATAAAATAAGTCAATTAAGCATCCTCCACCAAGTGAGCCTCAAACTGGACAAGTCGGCCTAAACTAGGGGGGGAATCACTTTATAAAGGAAACAACTCAACCTTATTTGTCACTCACTCATAAAAAGTTTGATTTGCAACGCCTGGGGCCAGAAAAAATGTAAATTTCAAGGAATAAGATAAAGGATAGTGAAGGAGATAAGGTCTCTCACAAGCATAAGAAGTTGAAAACTCTCTCTCTTTTTACCACATGTTTGAAGCTGTTGGAGAGGCCAAAATTATGTAACTGTTGGGAGGCTAAAATTCTAACGCTATTGGTGAAGCTAGGGGCTGAAATTTCTGAAGCTGTTGCTGAAGCTGGCCACTGAAATTTCTGAATTGATGTTGGGTTGAAGCTACTAGACAAGAAGAGACTACTAAAGTGTGCTAAAATATATTGGAAAGCCAACTTGGTGGAGGAGGAAGGTCTGTTGGTCTAGGGTCTTGGTCCATCTCATTTGAATTACTGAAGGAAGAGTTTTTGACTGGGTTTTCCCCTATATAGGGATTTTCCCTGGCTCTACACCTACATCTGGTTTCCATGATCTTCGTTATTTGGTTTTGGTAACTTCTTGATGAACTAAGCTAAAAGAAGAACATAAGAAAGATAATAATAATTTAAATAAATCACAAGTAAGTATCAACAAGAGAAAATATTTTTTCCTTTTCGATTTTTTAACATGGTATCAAAACTAAGGTGAAGAAGAAGGAAAAAAGCATCCTAGAAATCTATTGAAGAAAATGCTATTGAAATAAGGTCATTAAGGAAAAGGATTATATAAAAGGAGAAGTCTACTATCTACAGGAACGATGTCAAAGTCAATGAAGGGAGAAAACAAATTAGAAGGAGACTCCAACTACAAATCCTGGAAAAAGAGGATAGATCTCATCCTCGAGAAGAACAAAGTTTTGGATCTAGTTCTAGGAAAAGTAAAGAAGCCTATAGATGAAGCAGGGAAAGAAAAGTTTAGAGAAACTAAAATCTTGGCCATGAAATTAATAGTGGATGTATTAAATGACAACCTCATTCCATATATATCCAACATAAATTCTGCTCAAGAAATGTATGAGGCTCTATCCAAATTATTCACAATCAAGAACAATGGTCAAATTGCAAAACTCAAGAATGAATTAAGAACTATTAAGATGACAAAGGACGATATCTAGAATCAGAGATAAACTCCAAGAAATAGATGAAATTTCTCCAGAAAAGGAGCTCGTAATCACTACTCTTCTAGGTCAACTGAAATCTTGGAGTACTTTTGCATTAGGAATCAACAGTTGGAAGGATAATCTAACATTCGAAAAAATGTGGAATGTGTGTAGTTAAGAAGAAGTGAGAATATCATTAGTAAGAAAAATGAAGGAAGATGAGGAAGAGAAAATCTCAAATGCCTATTCTGTTGGGTTGTGTTATATTCTTTCCACGACTAGCCCACGTATTTAACCGAGGGGTTAGAGGGGGGTGAAGCCCCCCCTTTGTTGCGCCGATTGCGTGGCGAGCGGGTCACAGGGGGTTTGAGAGGTGCAGGTTACCCCACTCTAATGTAGTTTTAACCCCGTATAGAAATTACCTACATAGGAATTCTAAAGCACATAAAATAAACAATGCAAGAGCATAACACATAAAACACATATACACAGAGATTTTCCTCTGGATCCCAAAACCGGGACTACCAGCTTGATTTTTCATTATGTTCCTTTCAATGTTATAATACGTATTTATACATACCGAATCATCCAATACCATGGACTGAAAACCATCGCGTCTAAAAACATGTGCGAAAATCATGCACAAAACCATAGGTGGGTCCGCCCAACCTAACATAGGTTCCAAAACCAAAATTTTCTCGGGCGTTGCCCCATACCCCATAGAGTGGGTTTACCTGCACCCCTCAAACCCCCTGTGACCCCCCCACTACGCAATCGGTGCAACGAAAGGGTAGCTCCACCCCCCTCTAACCCCCCGATTAACTACATGGGCTAGTCGTGGAAAGAATATAACACAACCCAACATTCTCCCACTTGTTGTTTTCTTTCCATAGGGGGGCACAAGAGAGCTTAGTCATTTATCCAGCCCTGCGACACTCATTGTTTCTCTACACCAAGAGAACTTCTCAAAGCTCACATATTTTGTCAATGCATCTACTGTATTCTTCAAAGTTTCCAGCTTTACCAGCAACACCTCTTTGTCTTCTATCATATCCATCACAAAGTGATACTGAACATCAATGTGCTTTGTCTTTGAATGATATGCAAGGTTCTTTGCCAAGAAAATTGCACTTTGGCTATCACAGTCTATCCTTATAGCTCCCTGTACTAACCCCATACTTGAACACAATCTCTGCAACCAAACTGCTTCCTTGCTTGCATGAGTGGCTGCCATGTATTCTGCCTCTATAGTTGATAGTGCCACTAAAAATTGTTTCTTACTCATCCAACTGATTGCACCTCCAAATAGGTTAAACACATACCCAATTTTAGATCTTCTCTAATCCATATCGCCAACCCAGACTGCATCAACAAAGCCACGAATATCCAACACTCTGTCCAATCCTGGTCTTCCTTGGTAGCACAAACCATAATCACTAGTGCCACACAAATACCTGAAAACCCGCTTCATTGTTGCCTAATGCTCCTTTCCTGGTTTTGACATAAACCTGCTCAATACTCCCACTACATGCACAATGTCTGGTCTAGTATAGACCATTTCATACATCAGGCTACCGACTGCACTTGCATATGGAACACGGGACATGTCCTCTACCTCTTCTTGTGTCTTGGGACACTGTTTAGCAGATAACTTTACACCTACAAGAATAGGAACCTTCACCAGTTTACTATCCTGCATATTAAATCTCTGCAATATTGTCTCGACATACTTCCTCTGGTTTAACCATAGCTTCCTCTTTGCTCGATCTCTTTTAATTTCCATGCCCAAAATATAGTTTGCAGCACCAAGATCTTTCATGTCGAATTTGGAGGACAATTGAGTCTTCAAATCCTAGATAATTTCTTTGTCATTTCCAACCAACAACATATCATCCACATACAAGACCAAATAAATAACACGGTCACCAATTAATTTAAAATAGACACGGTGATCTTCTTTGCTTCTGGTGAAACCAAGTCCCTGTATAAATGTATCAAATTTCTAATACCACATCCTTGGTGATTGTTTTAACCCATACAAAGACTTCTTTAACTTGCATACCAGTTCTTTCTTACCCTTCACCACAAAGCCTTCAGGTTGCTTCATGTAGATTTCCTCTTCCAGATCCCCGTGAAGAAATGTTGTCTTCACATCCATCTATTCTACCTCAAAATCAAAAGCAGCAACAATAGATAAAAGTAATCTAATAGAAGTTACCTTGGCAACAGGAGAAAAAATATCACCAAAATCAATTCCCAACGCCTGGGAATAAACTTTTGCTACCAACCGAGCTTTGTATTTCTCCACCTTTCCTTCTGCATTTGTCTTCTTCTTGAACACCCATTTGCTGCCAATGGGTTTATTTCCAGCCGAAAAATCCACCAGATCCCAAGCCTCATTTTTGTGCAAAGATGTCATTTCATCAACCATGGCCTCTTTCCAGATTTTTCGATCCTCTGAATCTACTGCTTCCTTCACAGTTTTGGGATCATCATCAATAATAGATAAAGCAAAATTTGAACAGAAAGTAGATGGACTATACCTTTCTGGTTGCCTTCTTTCTTGAACTGATCTTCTCACACTTAGAGTTTGTGGCTCTTCATCTTCTGATTCCTCCTCTGTTGTAGAGTCTGATTCTTCCTCCTTTAGCTCAAACTCTATCTTCTCAGGTTCTTTTGGTTGGACTTCATGTTTAATAACATCTTTCACCTCTCTGAACACCACATCTCGGCTATACACAACCTTCCTCGTTACTGGGTTCCAAAGCTTATAACCCCTTAAACCATCCTTATACCCAATAAAGATGCACTTTTCAGATTTACTATCCAACTTGGTTCATTTCTCCTTTGGAACATGTACATATGCATCACATCCAAATACCCTCAGACATGAAAGAGAGGGTTTCTTACCAGTCCATACCTCTTGTGGATTTTTATCCTCCAACGCTGATGAAGGTGATCTGTTGACCAAGTAACATGCTGTCTCCACCGCCTCTGCCCAGAATTCCTATCCTAACCCGGCACCATTGAGCATGCTTCTTGCCCTTTCCATCAACGTCTTATTCATTCTTTTTGCAACTCCATTTTTCTGAGGTGTATATGGAGTAGTCTTCTGTCGTGCTATACCACGCTTCTTACAGAATTCTTCAAATTCTTTACTACAAAACTCTCCATCGTTATCTGTCCTGAACACCTTTATCTTCTTCTCTCTATGGTTTTCACCAAAGCCTTGAATTCTTTAAACCTGTCAAAGACTTCAGATTTCTTCTTAAGGAAATATATCCATGTATTCCTTAAGAAGTCATCTATAAATGATACATAGTACACAGACTTACCCAGTGATAGAACCTTCACAGTTCCAAACACATCACTATACACAAGCTCTAATATGTGTTTCGCCCTCTTACCACCAGAGGGGAAACTCACCCGATTCTGCTTCCCATATGCACAATTTTCACAGAAATCAAAATCCAGAGAGCTATTACTCATACATTCTACCATACCTTTACCATGAAGTATTCTAAGGCACTTCTCTCCAATATTTCCAAGCATTTGATGCCACAGCATGGTCTTCTCTCCAAAGACCACTAGATTTTCTGCTCCACTTTCAAGAACCACAGAACTATTGCACCCATCAACGACTGTGCTACCTTGCAGCTTGTACAGAGTTCCAATCCGAACTCCCCGCATCAATACTAGTTCTCCTCGAACCATCTTGTAGGTATCCTTTGCGAACACTATTTTTACACCTGCATCATCCAAGTTGCTTACAGAAATCATATTTCTAGCCAATGCAGGAATATGCAGAACACTTGGAAGTGTTCTAACCCTTCCACCTTGCAACTTCAACTTTACTTTTCTGCGACCAACGATTCTAGCCTTCCTATGATCCCCTAAGAAGACATCACCACCATCATATTTCTCATACTCGCAGAACCACTCTCTATGGGGAGTGAAGTGAAAGGATGCACCTGATTCAATCAACCATGCCTCATGATCTACATGTGTACTTGAAGAAGCCAAGTACATATCCCCACCTCATCTGAGGTGGTTTTCGCCTTTGCAGAAGGAGCATCGTCAGATCCCTTTCCTTTATTAGGAGCTTTAGATTTACAGTCCCTTTTGTAGTGCCCTTCCTTTCCGCATTTCCAGCACACCACCTTTACAGGTTTTCCTGGAGATTTAGATCTCCCTCTAGATTTAGATCTCCCACTCGATGACTTATTTTTGTTTCTATTCTGGGACCGTCCTCGTACAGACAAGGCATCACCATTTTTTCTCTCCATATTTTTCCGTATCATCTCCTCCGTCAGCAAGGATGAGACTATTTCATTAAACTGCAAGGCAGTTGCATTGCTACCTATTGCAATAACCAGACTATCCCACGAATCTGGTAGAGAACACAACAAACTGATGCACTTATCTTCATCTGAAATTTTAATATCAATAGATGCTAACTGACTTACCACAGTATTAAATGTGTTCAAATGCTCTGTCACCGAGTCTCCATCTTTCATCCTCAGGTTATACAGCTTTTTCTGCAGGAACAGTTTATTCACTAGAGACTTAGATTCGTACAAAGTCCCTAACTTGTCCCACAAAGACTTCGTCGTAGCTTCCCCTGATACATTCAACTGTACTGAAGCTGAGACACACAATCATATTGTTCTCTTTGCCTTCCGATCCAACTTCTTCCATTCTTCATCGGACACTCCTGTTGGTTTAGTACCCGGATCTACTGTGATCCACTGATCTTATCCACCAACAGATCCTCCATCTTGAGTTTTCACAACTCAAAACTCTGACCATTAAATTTCTCGATCTCGATCTTTCCACTACTCACCATCTTTTTTCACCCACCAGAATCGATCTCGCAAATCTCCCATTGAATAGGGTCTACCACAGGCCCGAGCGAAACCCCTCAACAACAAAGGCATCCCCTTGAAGCCAAAACAACTTCGATACCAAATGTAGTTTTAACCCCGTACAGAAATTACCTGCATATGAATTCTAAAACACATAAAATAAACAATGCGAGAGCATAACACATATACACAGAGATTTTCCCCTAGATCCCAAAACAGGACTACCAACTTGATTTTTCATTATGTTCCTTTCAATGTTATAATACATATTTATACATGCCGAAGCATCCAATACCATGGATTGAAAACCATTGCCTCCAAAACCATGGACCGAAAACCATCGCGTCCAAAAACATATGCGAAGATCATGCACAAAACCATAGGTGGGTCTGTCCAACCTAACATAGGTTCCAAACCCCATAGAGTGGGGTTACCTGCACCCCTCAAACTCCTTGTGACCCCCCCGCTACGCAATCGGCGCAACGAAGGGGGGGCTCTGCCCCCCTCTAACCCCCGGGTTAACTATGTGGGCTAGTTGTGGAAAGAATATAACATATTCCTCTCATCACAAGAAGAAGGGAACCTTCAAGAAGTATAAGGGACCAAAGAAGAAAGTGGACCTATCAAAGATTGAATGCTACAATTGTCATAATATGGGTCATTATAAAAATCAATGTGCAGAGAATCCAAGGAATGGGAAGAGAAAAAGAGAACATGTGAATATTTTTGATGAAGCTCCACCTAAGAAGAGAAAGAATGAAGAATCGGAAGTCAAAGACTTATACTACTAAATCAACTCTCTCTTATCCTTCTTAGTCTTCTATTTTTAAAGTTTTGAATGATTCTCTTTTATGTTTTGATGTCTAGAGTTTGTAGGTCTAACATGTCTCGTTAGAACATTTTTGAATTGTTTTGATAAGTTGTAGGTTTCCCTCAAGATTGGACTAAGAGGGAGCCTCCACCATTTTTCCAAAAGATAAGTATTTTTTTATTTGTTTCATGTTTTCTTGTTTGGTTTCCTTCTCACATGAAAAAATTGTTTTATGTGCTAATAACCTTTGTATTTTTCTTGCTTAGGAAAGCCTGCTAAATACTCTAAGGTTATGGAGGATACTTTAAAGGATAGAATTTCAGTTGCAAAGGAAGCCCTTCAAGAATTGATGTCCTATAAGGTTTGTAAGGAACAACTCAAGGTATGTCTTAAACATTGTTATAAATTTCTCTTCATGTAAAAGGTATGATCATTCTTCTTTTAAAAGATTCTCTACATTACTGACATCATCATGTCTAGGGTTTTCAATCACAAAGATTCTTGTTAGGGTGATTAATCATTGATTGAATCTACCCACATTATATTATTATTCTTGTGTAACCCTAGAAAGGTTCACTGTAAAACCCTAACCTAAGGGTGTGTCAATATTGATTATGAAACCCTAGTCTATTTAGGGTTGTTGATAAAATCTTGAAAACCTATTCATTTCATGTTTAGGGTTTTGGTATTGTTATGATAGAAACCCTAGTCCTTTAGGGTTTTCTATTAATTTATAATTTATGTATTGAAACCCTAGATCTTCAAGGTTTGATGAATTAAGGTTTGTGAAAAATATCCTTGAAAGTAATTTTCTAGGAATGAAGCCCTAGGTATATGTTTGTATGTTTGATCGAAACCCTAGCCCTGTGAAAACCATTATGTATCCACCTTTGATATATTAGTTTTTGTATCTTGGGTTTACCTAGTAGATAATATCATGAAATGTAAAGGCATGATTATGAAATCCTAGATATGTATATACGAGTATGCTAACCTAATTGTTGTTGCTCATGTTTTAGTCTATAAATTCTAGGGTTTGTAACAAGCCCTAGTAGAGATTGATATTCTAGGATATGATGATATTGTTTTCGATATGATTTAGTTTTATGATAAAATCTAGGGTTTGCAACAAACCATAGTAGAATTTAACATTGTTGAAACCTTAGATACTTGGTAGGATTGTTATTAATTGTTGATATCTAAGGCTTTGTGTCTCGAAGATGGAATCTAGGGTTTGCATTAAATCATGGTAGAGTCTGACATGTAAATTCTAAAAATTGGTGAAACCCTAGTGCTATGATTGAATTGCTTTAAGTCGTGATGATGGAATCTAGGTGATTATGAACCTAACTAGGTTTAGGTGTTTATCTAAAGTCTAAATGCTTCCATTATAGTAACATGATTTTGGTATAGTTAACTTCATGCTTCTGTATGT